>OX422217.1:232193318-233394318 GCA_949130495.1 Sambucus nigra | reverse complement strand
AGATGTTATTGGATGCGAGGATAATTAAATTATGAAGTAAAGATATGATATTTTAATACGTGGAATTTAAAAGAGATATAATGCTACGTATGGGAATTATCTTAGGGTAGTGATATTACCTTATTTATATTATAATATAGGTATGATAATACCTATTTGATTGATTGATGATATATGTGTATGACATACCTAGCTTACTTGCTATCGGTGGGAGGTTCGTGCGTGAGGGCAGTCATATCCTGATGAATCCATGGGATCTTTGAGTTGTCGCTCGAGAACATAGGTCTATGAAAGACTTATCGGGGAGTTGATAAGTCCGCTGACTATGGGTACGTAGGTATGTGCGTGACCCATGGGTATGAGAACTATGTTCGCCTCTAATGATTGTGTTGTTGTTTGTGGTTCGAGAAATCCTTACCGAACTTTTTGTCTCTTATTCGGCAACCAGCGATATTGGGACATGATAGCAGAGTAATGCATTGCACCGCAGATATGACTCGGGGTGCCGTATTATATATGAATATATATATAATGGATGAAATGAACGAATGGATATTTATTATGGTTAAATCTATCTACGGTGATAATTGTAGATAACGGTGAATAGAGAAAGATAATGGAATTAAGTTAATGAATGCTTATTCTTAAAGAATTGTAAAGCTTAATTCATATTAATGAGAAATGATTCATGTTAATGAGAAACTAATCATATAAAGGAGAAATGTAAATGAATAATAATGTGACGTATGGTATGGGACATACGGGGATTATGATATGGGAATGGAATTATAATATGGAAACTGGAAAAGAGGAACCTTAGCTAGGAAGTTAATAGGAAACGTTAAGTGTGCACTCTAGTTGAGAGGTGAGAATAGCAAGTGAGAGTTGGATCTAACATGTACATAATAAATGCTTTATTGCACTTGTTAAATACTCGCTGTTTTAAAAATCATTTTCACAATCGGGCTCTGACCCGTTTCCTTGCATATTTTCTCTTCTATTGTATCTCCTATATCAGGTGTCCAGCAGCAGGGACGCCAACCTTAGTGAATTATGACGAGCTATGGAGCTATGGATTATTGCTTAGATGCCTATCTTCATTTAATTCACAGTATTCTCTTAGTTGGGGCATGTCGCCCAAAGGATTCAGTTATCTTTTCTATCGAGGTCAAATACTATTGTTTTCGTGTCATTTTAATACATTTGATATTGTTTGGATTACTGTAATGGATTAATACTATTTGGAAATGTTTATTCCAATTGCATCTAAATTCTTTTGTGTTATCTATTTGGTTATCAGTGTTGTAGAATAAAATGTGTTGTGTTATTCTTAAACTGGAAATGGATTTTGTTAAATTAAAATTTGAAAAGTTTTTAACACCAGCTTAATTGAGTATTGGGTGAGTTGTAAATGTTTTCGACAGTGATGCTAAGAATGAGCCAACTGTATATTCTGTTTTAGTTTGGTATGGGGTTGGCCACCCGTTATTTAATTAGGCGGGGTGTTACACATAATCCATTCACAACAAAAAAATACAATAACAATGATTAATCATTTCCTCGACATGTTTACACATCCAACACAAGATATCCATGCTTCTTCCTTTCCTTATTAGCCCATCCGTCGTGAAGATTGTCTATCTCACAATTGTCCAAGCAAAGAAATCCACTTTTTGTGGTGCCCTCGTATGCCAAATACTTTCCAATAGAAGAAAACCTCTCTACCACCCACCAACTCTGCATAATAAGACCTCACCGAGAATACCCCTTGCTTGCTACACCTACACGACATACAATCCTCGCTTCCTTGAGGGAAACCCCTACCATTCAACCAGTCGAACATCTCCTTCTCTTCCTCCAACTCCCAATCCTTCAGTATCCTTCGAAATCTATGATTTCAACCCACCCTATCCTTAGCCCTCTAAATATGTCTCACTACTGATCCCTCCCTCTAATTAATTGTAGGAGGGGCTTATAGATAAACCTTCTTTACTTAGAGATAAACATCACTATATAGGGACGTACACTCATTTGCCCAAATAATTAGGCGAGTAGGTCCATATGGCGAGGGGGTCTCACCACGAGTAACCCCCCCCCCCCATAGTGCCCTGGCCAAGATAAAAGAAGACTCAATTGGACGAGGAAGCCCACCACAAAGAGCTCCTCGTCCCCAAAGCTCGAGCAATCACAAAAATAAAGTTCGAGCGAGGAGGCCCACCATGAGGGGCTCTTCATCCCCAAAAAGCTCAGAAATTTGGGCGAGGAGGCCCCCGTCCCAATTTGCTCAAAGATTACAGAAACAATGTTTGGGTGAGGAGGCCCACCAAGAGGAGCTCCTCGTCCCAAAATGCTTGAAGATTACAAAAACAAAAACTACACCAAAAACAATAATTTGGCACACCGTGATATTAAAAATATGGCACTGTTTAAAACTGTGCCAAATTCTGGCACGATTAAATGACAATCGGGCACACTTTAAAATAGTGCCAAAATTTGGCACCGTTTTAGAGTATGCCAAAATTGATTACACTTGCCTAAAATATAAAATATCCTGAAAAATCATTATATATTTTTCAAACAGAAACAACCTAACGGTCACTTGCTAAGGTGAAATAGGTTATTTAAAAACTCTTTTAACTCTTTGATATAAAATCTATTATAAATTATAAATTAAAATACACTCATGCACACTAGTAACTAAAAGTGGTGATGCTAGATATAAAAATAATTCCTTTTAAGAATGAGATGAGAAAAAATGGAAGGTGACACAATATTTGTTATGGAGGAAATCACCGTGGTGGAAAATCCCGTGTCCCTAGTCCCAGGACAACTCACACACCCAAGTCCACTATTAACGATTACTAGTTACAAGTTACAGTCCACCAATTTACAATGATTCAAACTAAGAAAATACAAGCTCGTACACCCAGCCTAGTCTAAATACAACCCAACTTAACTAGTAATCAGTCAACCTAATAACACCCAGATAATAGTGACTACAACACACATAAAACAACACACTCAAATCCGAGACCCCGCAAAGTTTTGCAACACACAAAATTAATTATAAGATTTGTTTTAATCAGAATATAAAAAAATATCTTAGTTAATAAAATGAGATTAAACACACACCAGGTTATGTCAAATTTATTTAACAAGAATAATAAACTGTTAATAAAAATGTATTTTATCCATAATTAAATTAAAATACATTTTAGTTTAACTTAATATATTGATTTTGATGATTCCAAACTTTATTCTTTTTAAGTTATATATTCGAGTAAAAGTATTCACAATTATTGCACTCTTACTCTTGACACACAATGCATACATCTTGATACAACTTTATATGGTATGGCTAATCTATTATGGGCCAAATTTTTTTTTGGAATTAAATGTCTGTTAATCTATAATTTTCGGAATTACCTTCTCTACTAAATAAGAATCTGTGAAACATTTTTTTTGGAATTAAATGTCTGTTAATCTATAATTTTCGGAATTACCTTCTCTACTAAATAAGAATCTGTGAAACATTTTTTTTGGAATTAAATGTCTGTTATAAATTTTTGTTTGGGCCAAAGGCATCATTTATTGCCACGATTTGCGTGGTCTTTTTCTGTATCCTAATGAGTTTTCCTTTGGGACCCACAATGTCAGCTTATAAATGATCCCCTCCCCTTTGCGTGTACTTAGCGTCCTGTTGTATAAATGGTTTTTGTTTCCAGAATCTTTTTCCTTTTATACATATGTTTATATATATAAGTTTATTATATCTACTTGCATAACTTAGACTTTAAAGCCTCTGCAAGCTATTCACGATTTTGACAGCCTATAGCAAAGGCTACTACTTCTCAAAGTTATGGGCTTTGAAATCCTTTCATATCTGTTCAAAATTCTGATATGTTTGAAATCTTTTCAAAAATCTTTACGAAAAAAAAAAAATATCTGATCTAAGTTCTGTCTGAATTATTTTTTTTACGAAAATATTCGGTTTTTTTTTCTCGAAATCTGTTACTTATTTTTTGAAAATTCTTTGTATACGAAATCTGTCATTTTTTTGTTTATCCGAATCCTTCGTTAGATCTCTTATATATATATATATATATATATATATACATATATATGTTGAAGCAAAGCTACCCCTTACCGATTTGACAGATCACATAACAACCATGTCTCATATCTGTTCGAGTATTGACCCCTGCATTTTTTTTACTTTGGTAATATGGCTCTTGCAGTGGGCGATGTGTCCTTGCCAGATTTATTGGCGTGTTGCTCCCTACTACTTGAGTTCTTTGTTTTAAATGCTCTTCCTTTGTATGGGAACTCACAACACACTCAGTCAGAATCAGTCCTGATGTCAAACTGTGCTGACAGCTTGCTATCTGTTTTCTTTTGGGTTGATAATTGTTAGTTCTATTACATATACATATATAATATATTTTAGTCCCATCCGTGTACTTTGGAAGACCTCTTTAGCACCACTTGCTATGAATTTTGGGATGTTTTTATGACACGTGCTACCTGCTTCGGCAGTGTCATGTCTTGGAAATAAATCTTATCAGAATTGTAATCTTCAAAAAGATTTTTGGTCGATTTTTTATTCTGTTGGCTTAAGACGTAAGGTATTATGTCCTGTAGCAGATCAGTTAGTTTTCAACGATTATACATTTTTTTATTTATTAATAATTGTGTTTTACACAGTATTTTGTTCGATCAACTATTTAGTAAACGAGAACTTTACATTATTTATTTTGACTGACGTTTTTTTTATATATATAATCATTTATTGAAACTGTGTTGGCCACTAACTGTTATTACTTCGTTTGGTTCACTGTATTTTCTAACCTCTCTCTCTTCTAGTCTACCATCTTCTCTCTAGACAAAAAAATTAAAAGTCTGAGATATGGAAGATATCTTCCCATCTACTCTTGAGCATTTAATGCTTCAGCTACAGATGTTTTCAAGAAGAGCGTACATTCCTCTCCAACGGTCATCCAATTTTAGACATCTACATATTGAAGATCAGCTGCTATTGTTGAAAATACACTGAAAAAAATAGAAAGAGATCAAATAGAAGAAAAGAAAGCAACAAGAGAAGATTTTTTTTTTTTGCTCTACACAAAGCTTGAAATAGCCACATATCAGTTCATTCTAGCTTGATATTTTAGCTGTCCTTGAAGAAGAGAACAAGCACACGAATTCCTACTTTACTGCAAAGAATTCAAGAAAAATCCAGTGCCAAATATTCAGATCTTTGTGAAGTCTTAAACCAGAAGAAACTCAGTCTTACATTGTAACTTTTGAGAGTTTCAACTTCCAAATTTTGTACTCAAACTTTCGGAACTGTTTGAAGCTGGATCTTTAGCTTCGGTTGTACAAGTAGCAAAGTCTTGGCTGCTAGATTGTACGTTGGAGGTTTGATCATGCCTTAGTGGATCACGGTATTGAAGCGCATAGAGACGGAAGCGGCTCTGGCGCGTGGACGTAGGCCGGATTTTTGGCCGAACCACGTTAAAATCACGGTGTCATTTATTTTCTGCATTTAAGCTTATTTATTTGATTGTGTCAATATTTAATTTCATTATCAAGTACTAGACTTGCTAATTAATTAACCGAAATTAATAAATCTTTTAAGACTGAAATAATTTCTTTTTGTAATAATTGACATTGTCCAGAAAATTAATTTTTATTTAATACGAAAATTAATTAAAGATTTATTTGATATTGATTTCTGTGATTTAACTTGTCTAATTTATTTAGTTAAAATTGTTAGATAATTTTAGTGTTAATCTTTGTAGAATTATTCTAATTCTGACATTCACATTAAAGGAGTTAAATTAAAAATATTTTCAGAAATATTAAATTAACCCCAAAAAGTTTGCTTAACTCAATTCACCCCCCCTCTTGAGTTAATATCTGGGCAACAATTGGTATCAGAGCCAGGCTCTAATTTATTATCTTTGCTTTAAACATCTTTAGAGTTTACGATTTATGGAAAACTTTAATGTCTCATCTCTTGGTGAGGGACAATCTATTAACAGACCTCCTCTATTTTAAGAAAACAATTATAGCTATTGGAAAAATAGAATGAAAAATTTTGTTCAATCAAATGATTATGCTGTTTGGAGAGTTATTATTAATGGTCCTAATATTCCCATGAAAGTTGTTAATAATGAAAATGTTCCTAAAAATGAAAATGAGTGGAATGATGCTGATATTCAGAAAATACAAGTTAATGCCAAAGCAATGAATATTTTACATTGTTCTCTTGATGTTAATGAATATAATAGAATATGTTGTTGTGAAAATGCAAAAGAAATTTGGGATAGATTAGAAATTACTTATGAAGGAACTAGTCAAGTAAAAGAGGATAAGATAAGCATGCTTGTTCATAACTATGAACTTTTTAAAATGAAAACAGATGAGACTATTTCTGATATGTTTACTAGATTTACAAATATTATTAATGGTTTGAAATCTCTTGGTAAAACCTATACTGACTCTGAATTGGTGAGTAAGATACTCAGGTCACTACCATCTGCCTATATGACCAAGAAGCTAGCAATTAAAGAAGCCATACGAGAAAGACCCATTTCTCTCGATGAATTGCTAGGATCCTTAATCACTCATGAAATGGAACTTAAAGTACTAGCTGAAGATGAGAAGCCTAAAGTAAGCAAAACCATTGCTTTCAAATCCATTGAGGAAGAGGAAGATAGTGATGAAGCTGATGATGATGAAGATGTTGATATAGCACTTCTCATTAGAAAATTCAAAAGATTTCTTGCCAAAAATAAGGGTCATTCTGGAAAATTCAAGAAGTTCTTTTCAAAAAGGACACATGATGGAAAGACTTCCTCCAAGTTTGAGCCAAGATGTTACAACTGCAAAGAGTTAGGCCATATCAGACCTAACTATCCTAAAGCCAAAGAAGGAAAGAATGATAGAAAAGAGAAAAGAATTGAGAAACACAAAAAGGCCATGAAAGCTACTACTTGGAGTGATTCTGATGAAAGTAGCAATGATGAAGACTCAAGTGATGAAGAAATTGCAAATCTTTGCCTTACGGAAAATGATGATGAGATAGCGGATGTTCAAGACACATGACGAGTGACAAAAGCAAGTTTTCGAGCTTGGTTGCCAAAGATGGAGGGCTAGTAACATTCGGAGACAACTCCAAAGGCAAAATCATCGGCATAGGTAAAGTCGGTATGAATCTTTCCCCTTGCATTGAAAATGTGCTTCTAGTTGATGGTCTTAAGCATAACTTAATTAGTATTATCCAATTGTGTGATAAAGGTTATGATGTTACATTTAAAGAAGATTTTTGTTTAATAACAAATGCTAAAGATAATAGTGTTTTATTTGTTGCTTCTAGACATGAAAATGTTTATACTCTTGATTTTGATAATTTGTCACAACAAAATGTTAAGTGTTTAACTGCCCTAAATAATTCTTGTTGGTTATGGCATAGAAGGTTAGGACATTCCAACATGGAACAACTTAATATTTTGTCCAAAAATGAGCTAGTTAGAGGGCTGCCCAAAACTAAGTTTATTAAAGATAAAATTTGTAATGCATGTCAATTTGGAAAACAAATCAAAACTTCTTTTAAAAAGAAAAAGGATATTTCAACTAGTAGACCTTTAGAATTATTACACTTAGATTTATTCGGACCTAATAGAGTTGCTAGTTTAGGTGGAAAATATTATGCTCTTGTTATTGTTGATGATTTTTCTCGCTTTACATGGGTTTTCTTTCTTACTCATAAAAGTGATACTCACCCTATTTTTGCTAAGTTTTGTAGAAGAATTCAAAATGAAAAAGGTTGCAATATTGTCTTTATAAGAAGTGATAGAGGAAGAGAATTTGATAACAAAGATATCGAATTATTTTGTGATGAAAATAGTTTTGAGCATAACTTTTCTGCTCCTAGGACACCCCAACAAAATGGAGTAGTAGAAAGAAAGAATAGATCTTTACAAGAAATGGCTAGAACTATGTTAAATGAACATAATTTACCCGAATATTTTTGGGCGGAAGCCGTTAACACATCTTGCTATATAATAAATAGAACTATTGTTAGAAAAGGTTTAGATAAAACTCCATATGAGATTCTGAAAAATAAAAGACCAAATGTTAGTTATTTCAAAGTCTTTGGATGTAAATGTTTTATCTTAAATGATAAAGATAATTTGGGTAAATTTGATGCAAAATCGGATGAAGGTATTTTTCTTGGGTATGCACTTCATAGTAAAGCATATAGAGTTTTTAATAAAAGGACTTTAATAGTTCAAGAATCAATTCATGTATCTTTTGATGAATCTAATTCTTTTGCCCATAAAAACAATGATGATGATGATGTTTTAGTCGTAAATAAATCTATAAATGAATTAAAATTAAATGAAAATGTTAATTCTAGTGTTGATGATTCCATCAATGTCGAAAAGACCCCTAATAAGGATAAAGAGGTTAATGATTCTAATTTACCCAAAAGTTGGAAATATGTTAATAATCATCCTTTTGAAAATATTTTAGGTGAACCTTCTAGTGGTATTCTTACTAGATCTTCCTTAAAGCATGTTTGCAATAATTTAGCTTTTGTGTCACAAATTGAACCAAAAGATATAAATGAAGCTGAAAAAGATGAATATTGGTTATTAGCTATGCAAGAAGAATTGTTACAATTTTAACGTAATAATGTTTGGTCACTTGTACCCACTCCTAAAGATAAATCTATTATTGGAACTAAATGGGTTTTTAGAAATAAAAAGGATGATGCTGGATTAATTATAAGAAATAAAGCTAGACTAGTTGCACAAGGTTATAATCAACAAGAAGGTATTGATTATGATGAAACTTATGCCCCCGTAGCTAGATTAGAAGCCATTCGTATGTTATTAGCTTATGCATGTTATAAGGACTTTAAATTATTTCAAATGGATGTCAAAAGTGCTTTCTTAAACGGTTTTATAAGTGAAGATATTTATGTTAAGCAACCTCCCGATTTTGAAAATCACATATTTCCAAATCATGTTTATAAACTAAGTAAAGCTTTATATGGATTAAAACAAGCCCCTAGGGCTTGGTATGATAGATTGAGTGGATTTTTGCTTGAAAATGATTTTGTAAGAGGAAAAATGGATTCTACTTTATTTATAAAAACTCTTAACAATGATATGCTTCTTGTACAAATTTATGTTGATGATATTATATTTGGATCCACAAATGAAAATTTGTGTAAAGAATTTTCAGAATTTATGCAAAAAGAATTTGAAATGAGTATGATGGGGGAGTTAAATTTCTTTTTAGGCTTACAAATTAAGCAAACTGAAAATGGTGTTTTTATTAATCAATCTAAATATATTAAGGATCTTTTAGTAAAATATGGTTTAGAGAATTCTAAATCACTTGGTACACCTATGAGCACATCTATCAAGTTAGATATAGATGAGAAAGAAAAATCTGTTAATTCTACTTTATTTCGTGGCATGATTGGTAGTCTACTCTATTTAACCGCTAGTAGACCCGACATTATGTTTAGTGTATGTTTATGTGCCCGTTTTCAGGCCAATCCTAAAGAATCTCATTTATGTGCCGTAAAACGTATTTTTAGATATTTAAATGGTACTAAAGACTTAGGATTATGGTATCCTAAAACTACATCATTTGAACTCCTAAGTTATTCCGATGCGGATTTTGCGGGTTGTAAAATTGATAGAAAAAGTACTAGTGGTACTTGTCACTTCCTAGGACACTCACTAGTTTCTTGGTTTAGTAAAAAGCAAAATTCTGTAGCTCTTTCCACGGCTGAGGCAGAATATATTGCCGCCGGTAGTAGTTGTGCTCAAACTTTATATATGAAACAACAATTAGAAGACTTTAAAATATCCTTTCAAAATACTCCAATATTTTGTGACAACACGAGTGCAATTTGTCTAACTAAAAATCCAATTCTACATTCTAGAACAAAACATATTGAAATTAGACATCACTTTTTACGCGATCATGTACAAAAGGGTGATGTTAGACTAGAATTTATTTCTACGGATCTTCAATTAGCCGATATTTTCACAAAACCTCTACCCGAAGATCGTTTTACTTTTATTTGTCGCGAACTCGGTATGGCTCGTTTAAATAATCTAGAATTATAATTGAATATTTTATTCTGAAATATTGCATTATTTACATAAATAGTGTATTCACATCTTTCCAAAATACTGTACCACTAATAGATAAACCCTCATCTCCTATTTATATGTATGTTTCTGTTTTTCACTCTATCTTCACACACTCAACATGCATTCCTTCTATGTTGTTTGGGTTGGACAACAACCCGGGATCTACACCTCTTGGGGAGAGTGTGAGCTTCAAACCAAAAGTGTAAGTAATGCAAAATTCAAAAAATATTCTTCTTACACTGAAGCTCTTAACGCCATAGCTCTCTCTCCTCCATTTGCTCCGTGGGTAAGTCCACCTACTTGGCCTTTTGTCATACCACCTCATATGGCTACTCCATCACAAACAAATACTTCTACAAAATCTGAATCATCCTCCACCAACTCCTACACCGGAAATACTATCAAACTTATGGTCAAAGATAATGGGAAAGAAATCAGTCTTGAAGGACATCCCAATGATGTATGTCATATGATAAATAATCTGAAAATGTAATTTTCTTTTACTATCAATAAAATCTGCAGTTATTTCTTTTGCATCTCACCTTTGTATCACCCATTCCTATTCCTTTTTGTTTATGACAAACAGGGGGAGAAGTGTGCAATGTTTTTTTAATATTTTTTTCATATATTTCCTTGGTTGTTTGTCATCATCAAAAAGGGGGAGATTGTTAATAAAAATGTATTTTATCCATAATTAAATTAATTTAATTAAAATACATTTTAGTTTAACTTAATATATTGATTTTGATGATTCCAAACTTTATTCTTTTTAAGTTATATATTCGAGTAAAAGTATTCACAATTATTGCACTCTTACTCTTGACACACAATGCATACATCTTGATACAACTTTATATGGTATGGCTAATCTATTATGGGCCAAAATTTTTTTTGGAATTAAATGTCTGTTAATCTATAATTTTCGGAATTACCTCCTCTACTAAATAAGAATCTGTGAAACATTTTTTTTGGAATTAAATGTCTGTTAATCTATAATTTTCGGAATTACCTTCTCTACTAAATAAGAATCTGTGAAACATTTTTTTTGGAATTAAATGTCTGTTACAAATTTTTGTTTGGGCCAAAGGCATCATTTATTGCCACGATTTGCGTGGTCTTTTTCTGTATCCTAATGAGTTTTCCTTTGGGACCCACAATGTCAGCTTATAAATGATCCCCTCCCCTTTGCGTGTACTTAGCGTCCTGTTGTATAAATGGTTTTTGTTTCCAGAATCTTTGTCCTTTTATACATATGTTTATATATATAAGTTTATTATATCTACTTGCATAACTTAGACTTTAAAGCCTCTGCAAGCTATTCACGATTTTGACAGCCTATAGCAAAGGCTACTACTTCTCAAAGTTATGGGCTTTGAAATCCTTTCATATCTGTTCAAAATTGATATGTTTGAAATCTTTTCAAAAATCTTTACGAAAAAATAAAAAATATCTGATCTAAGTTCTGTCTGAATTATTTTTTTTACGAAAATATTCGTTTTTTTTTTCTCGAAATCTGTTACTTATTTTTTGAAAATTCTTTGTATATGAAATCTGTCATTTTTTTGTTTATCCGAATCCTTCGTTAGATCTCTTATATATATATTATATATATATATATATATACATATATATGTTGAAGCAAAGCTACCCCTTACCGATTTGACAGATCACATAACAGCCATGTCTCATATCTGTTCGAGTATTGACCCCTGCATTTTTTTTACTTTGGTAATATGGCTCTTGCAGTGGGCGATGTGTCCTTGCCAGATTTATTGGTGTGTTGCTCCCTACTACTTGAGTTCTTTGTTTTAAATGCTCTTCCTTTGTATGGGAACTCACAACACACTCAGTCAGAATCAGTCCTGATGTCAAACTGTGCTGACAGCTTGCTATCTGTTTTCTTTTGGGTTGATAATTGTTAGTTCTATTACATATACATATATAATATATTTTAGTCCCATCCGTGTACTTTGGAAGACCTCTTTAGCACCACTTGCTATGAATTTTGGGATGTTTTTATGACACGTGCTACCTGCTTCGGCAGTGTCATGTCTTGGAAATAAATCTTATCAGAATTGTAATCTTCAAAAAGATTTTTGGTCGATTTTTTATTCTGTTGGCTTAAGACGTAAGGTATTATGTCCTGTAGCAGATCAGTTAGTTTTCAACGATTATACATTTTTTTATTTATTAATAATTGTGTTTTACACAGTATTTTGTTCGATCAACTATTTAGTAAACGAGAACTTTACATTATTTATTTTGACTGACGTTTTTTTTATATATATAATCATTTATTGAAACTGTGTTGGCCACTAACTGTTATTACTTCGTTTGGTTCACTGTATTTTCTAACCTCTCTCTCTTCTAGTCTACCATCTTCTCTCTAGACAAAAAAATTAAAAGTCTGAGATATGGAAGATATCTTCCCATCTACTCTTGAGCATTTAATGCTTCAGCTACAGATGTTTTCAAGAAGAGCGTACATTCCTCTCCAACGGTCATCCAATTTTAGACATCTACATATTGAAGATCAGCTGCTATTGTTGAAAATACACTGAAAAAAATAGAAAGAGATCAAATAGAAGAAAAGAAAGCAACAAGAGAAGATTTTTTTTTTTTGCTCTACACAAAGCTTGAAATAGCCACATATCAGTTCATTCTAGCTTGATATTTTAGCTGTCCTTGAAGAAGAGAACAAGCACAAGAATTCCTACTTTACTGCAAAGAATTCAAGAAAAATCCAGTGCCAAATATTCAGATCTCTGTGAAGTCTTAAACCAGAAGAAACTCAGTCTTACATTGTAACTTTTGAGAGTTTCAACTTCCAAATTTTGTACTCAAACTTTCGGAACTGTTTGAAGCTGGATCTTTAGCTTCGGTTGTACAAGTAGCAAAGTCTTGGCTGCTAGATTGTACGTTGGAGGTTTGATCCTGCCTTAGTGGATCACGGTATTGAAGCGCATAGAGACGGAAGCGGCTCTGGCGCGTGGACGTAGGCCGGATTTTTGGCCGAACCACGTTAAAATCACGGTGTCATTTATTTTCTGCATTTAAGCTTATTTATTTGATTGTGTCAATATTTAATTTCATTATCAAGTACTAGACTTGCTAATTAATTAACCGAAATTAATAAATCTTTTAAGACTGAAATAATTTCTTTTTGTAATAATTGACATTGTCCAGAAAATTAATTTTTATTTAATACGAAAATTAATTAAAGATTTATTTGATATTGATTTCTGTGATTTAACTTGTCTAATTTATTTAGTTAAAATTGTTAGATAATTTTAGTGTTAATCTTTGTAGAATTATTCTAATTCTGACATTCACATTAAAGGAGTTAAATTAAAAATATTTTCAGAAATATTAAATTAACCCCAAAAAGTTTGCTTAACTCAATTCACCCTCCCTCTTGAGTTAATATGTGGGCAACATAAACCATTTGTGATAAATGGATAAATAGAGACAGCTGTTTAAATCCACACAAACAGAAATAAATAGAAATAAGATGAGTGTTGATGTAAAAAACTAGATTTGATCTAATTAATTAATTGCAAATAAATATAACTAAAGAAATAAGACAAGAGATTTTTAAAGTGGTTCAGCCTTAAGGAAATAGCCTATGTCCACTGCTATTTTATTTTCAGCGGTTTACAATAGCACAATATGGTGTAGAGAGAGAGAGAGAGTTTGCTAAAGATGAATTAGTTTGTTGCTTGTTCAGCTTGCCCCTTTAGTTAAGGAAAGGCTTGCATTTATAGTGATGGGAGTCCAAAAGATGGGATGTCTTTATATATTCAAACATTTACATCTATTTACAATAAATATGACTGTTGGTCTTCTAGGGTTCCATGACTCTTGGTGAGTCTTCTTCTAATGGCTTTTGATCTTCTGGATGGTTTGTTTTCCTTAAGTTGGTTGGTATGCCGACATACTCTCCTCAGGTGCCGACCAACTTTCCTCACATGTCGAGCAAGTCTACTCGGGTGCCGAGCAAGTTTGAATATTGCCATGTAGGATGACATGTGTCCCTTTCTGACTAGTCCATGTAGATGGAGAATTTTGGCTTCAACAGAAGCCCCCAATGCTCCATTCTGGATGGTTTACTGAAAGGATGGAGTATTTATTCTGCAATGTTTCTCGGTGCTTGTGTATAATGATATTCTTGATCCGCCTTATTGATTTGTTCAACATAAAGTGCATTTTCTTCTGGTCAACGGATGATTCAAGTTGATTGATGGTTGCGTTGGAGCTAAACTTTCTTTTGAGTAATTCTACTCATTGAGCAAACTTGTGCTATGTATCACCCTTGAGAATTTGGATGCAACAATGTCATAGTTTGCAACTTGTGGCTTATCATAATCTTCAAGTGGGTTGGTTGACTAGTTAGCCAACCACCTGAGTGTTGACTGTATGTGTTTGATTTTTCTAATTTCTGCACCAATCTGTTTGCTTTGCTGATGTAACATGCTGGATTTTGAACCTTATTCTTCAATTTGATTAGTGCTGAGCTAGTAACGAACTCTGAAACATTTACATATAAGTATAACTTCTTCTTCAGTGTTGATTGGAACAATAGTAGTGTAGATCCCAGTGCTATATATGTTGAATCTGACTCCTCAACTTCAATACCATGTGCATAATAACTCTTGAATGATGATTGACTAGTGATATGTCTTATTCTGTTATGATTTGGAGCTAAATCTAATGCTCGACTGATACTGCATGATGTTATCAGACTGTGCCACTGAATGAATAATTAAAAAGCCTCCAAGTGAGGAATATGAACTCTGAATACTTTCCTGGCCTTAAAGTATGATGGTCTTACTAGAAAAGATAAGGCCGAGGAAATGTTCCTTGAAGTGACTTTCCAAGAGCTTTGCATGTTTGCATTTCCATACTATCCTAATGTAACCATAGAAATAATTTGCCGACCAAGTAATTTTGGTTGAGTAAAATTGCTTTTAAAATATAGTTCAATTAGAAATGTGTTGGCATTCCAATTAGGAATCCGTGGGCATTCTAATTAGGAATGTGATATATTACAATTAGGAATCTGTGATCGGATAAGTCTGGAAATTCTGGAATTTAATAAGTTCAACCTGATTTTTATATGCGCCATTGATCGGTGTATTTAACATGTGGAGCATCCAGCTGGGCTTGGGAGACTGAATAATAATAATGATGTTTGGACATAATAGAATGATCCAATAATGAGCATGATTGAGAATAATATATAATTTGCTTCGAATATCCATGCTAGTGAGAAATTCATATCCATTATAAAAGCCCTGAGAAATCAAGATAAATAATAAGAGTGTCGACCATCTGTCGGGCTTAAATGAGAAATCCAAATAAATGATAAGAGAGGGGATCGATTGATCCTGCATTGTTAGTAACAAGTATAATACAATATGTAATTCTTTAAATGAATGAATGAAATTTGAATAACTTATCTTGTCAATCTTTGTATGTGGATGGATCACCTTCTGTCAATATTTTTATATTAATGGATCGACGATTTGTCAACCTCTAATTTTTGGATCGAAGATTTGTCAATCTATAGGTTTTCACCAGTTCTATTGATACCCTTAGGATTATCCTAAGAGTTATACCAATTACTAGTGCATCACCATGGTTAGTTAGACTAATGTACCCCAACTTGTTTAGGTAATTTCATTATTACCGTGGTTGCGAGGCGTGAGTGGAGCGTTGGTCTAACTTTTAGCCCAGTTTAGGTAAAATTTATTCACCTAGAATTTAACCATGGTTTTGTACTTTTGCCTAGCATGGACGACGACCAACTTGTTGGTGTCTTTGTTGATGCCGACCAATATTTAGTTGGCGGTTGCTGATTGCCGACCAACATTTAGTTGGCGGTTGTTAAGGGCCAACCAACATTTAGTTAGTGGTTGCTCATGCCTACCAATATTTAGTTGGTGGTTAATGATGCCGACCAATATTTAATTAGTTTGTTGAATATATACATAAAGAGAAGAATTTTCCCAACCAACTATCTGTTGGAGATAATATAATAACTGATGCGGATTTCCTCGAAGTTGAATATACGATAATAAATATTTTGCCGAGCTCCATGTTGAGATGAATATAGAATATGCATCCAAATAGATATAAAGAATGATTCAGAACAATAATAAAGTGTCTTACTGATCTGTCGAGGCAAAATTGCATAATGCCAAACAAGGATAATATTTTTTAGAACATAAAAATATGATCGAGCACTATTTTTGCATGAATATATATATATATATATATATATCAGAGCATTAATAAGATTCCAAGAGATCAAGATTGTGGTCGAGCAATGATAATATTTTCCAGAACATAAGAATATGATCGAGAAGTTATTTTTGAATGAACACACACACACACACACACACACACACACACACACACACACACACAGACACACACACACACACACATATATATATATATATATATATATATATATATATATATATATATATATATATCGGAGCATTAATAAGATTCCAAGAGATCAAGATTGTGGTCGAGCAATGATAATATTTTCCAGAACATAAGAATATGATCGAGCAGTTATTTTTGAATGAACACACACACACACACACACACACACACACACACACACACACACAGACACACACACACACACACACATATATATATATATATATATATATATATATATATATATATATCGGAGCATTAATAAGATTCCAAGAGATCAAGATTGTGGTCGAGCAATGATAATATTTTCCAGAACATAATAATGTGGTCGAGTAGTTGTTCGGGCATTAATATATATCTCGGAGCGTTAATAAGCTTTCCATACATTTAGGATCATGGCCGAATACTTTGTCGGGATTGAAAATTGTACCTGTAAAAATTAATAATTTGCTCTACCATATATGGAGGCTAAATCAATTAGTTATCATGAGAATAATTTAGTCATCTAATCAATATATATATATATATATATATATATATATATATATATATGATATTCATATGCTCTAACAATCAAAACATGAAATAATATGTTTTGTGCCGAGTAAATGTCACATGAACAGATTTTTATCAAACATGTGCCATAAGTAAGACATATTTGTTCAATTTAGAATTTTTGTAAAGTTATTTAAACTATAATAAATAATTAAGTATAAGCTTTTTTTAAAGAAAATTATTTCAGCATAAACATGTGAAATACATGGAGTTTTTAAGAAACCAAAAACTTTTGACACCAAATAGTGATTTTAATAAAATCATATAAGTTTGACACCCAGGAGCGTCAAAGAAATTTTATCCACTTTTTTTTCATGGTTGCCGACCAACACATCTGAAACAAGGATCCTCAAAGATTTTATTTCTGTTTCGTCCGATCAGTGATGATGGTGCATTTAGTGCTATAGTCCAGTGATTGCCGACCTGTGAAGAGTGGTTTGGTGAAGTTAAAGTGATATGGTGAAGGTGCCAACCACAAAAACATACCGACGATCAGGTAATAAGAATGAAATACCAGTTCAATGTTTTATCTTTACCACCGATTAAAAACAAATGCTAGCGATGAGTATTAGAATGTGTCGATCAACGATTCGACTAGTAATAGGCCTGTCGACCAATGTCGTCGACCACCAAGTCTGATCCCTAGAATTTTATCTACGTCTTCTTTAGGTAGGCGAGTAGTATCAGGCGGTACTGACTTGCTCCGGTACTGACCTTCCTATTTGCTGATCAATAATAGATACTTCCGACCATCCAATAGGAGGTCGGGAAGCCTTTCAACCTACGTGAAACCTGTATTCGATCAAAATGAGTTTCGCCGACTTACAAATTGATTTTGCCCACCAGCAACTGGTTCATCCGACCTACAGTATGAGTCTCCGTCCAACAATAGATCAACACCTAGTACTTTGGACCAACGACAATACCAAAATTCATATTGACGACAAACAATAATAATATTAATTAATCGAAATCTCTGTGTCCGACTAGTTAAATAGGTACTGTTCGGAGGCTTGGTTCATAGTAAAACCGTTGTCCGATCTGACGATTAGCCGAAATTGATTTCGATGTGCTGATGTTTACAACTGGTGGTAACCATCGACAATAATTTTTCTTCTGCGATGGAGGGGGAATAAAAATGATGTAGATCGGATTTAACCTGTACTGAGTTTCTACTTCAACCTGTAATGGGTTTTAGAGTGAATCACTATCCCCGCCCCTGTGATTTTTCATGTGAATAAGGCTTGGTGTTGCTACCATAATCTGATAGTTTTGATTATAAATAGAATTTGGATCCTCATATGATTTTGAAGAAGTCAAACGGTTTCAACAGTTTTTAATAAAGAAAATTTGGAAATATATGGACCCCATTTCATTATTTTTGTTGTTGTAGAACATTGAAGCCGAAAGGACTGACATCGGATTTATTGTTGATAAAAATTAATAAAATTCAAAGAAAACAAATATTAAGGAGAGATCAAGATCTGGCATCTTCAATTGATATTTTTTAAAACTAAAATTCCCCATTTCCGGTTCCTTACAATCGGAAGTAAATCATATGATGTATTGGCAGAACCATTTGAATGTTTATCTTCAGATCTAAATTTTTTATATATGAGAACATATGGTTATCATTACCCAGTAAAATTGATACAACCCAATAACGTGTTTACCCGGTAAATTTGGCAGAGACCTCATATCTTTAGGGAGACATTTTAAGAGGAATTGACGATAAAAGTGGTCTAAAATCAGCACTTTATGCAGACTTTCATATCATTAAAAATTGAACACGAGATTCATGAACAAATATATCAGAATCATATATTAATAAGCGATGTATATATGAACATATAATTGCTTATGCACATGTATAGAGACAAAAAACTTAGCTTTTGAAGATGAACTTCGTCGCTTCTAATAAGAAGGAAATAATTATTGTGTCATACTCCCACAGACGACGCATATCTATTGAAGACAGAAAATGGTCTCTATGATATTTTAGTGGCGTCAACAACGGATAAAATGATAAGGATGATATTGAAGATGAAATGAAGATAAACAAGCACATCAAACATAAAGGTTTTTAAAATGGTTCGGCTATAAGAAAAGCCTACGTCCACATTTATTTTACTCCGAGGGGTTTACAATAGCACAATATGGTGTAGAGAGAGAGAGGCCATTTTAGTGGCGTCAACAATGAGAATGAATTAATCGGTACTAAAAGAATAGTTAAATATTAAGTCACAAGACACAAGCCAAGTCTTCCTTAATAATTAATATTCAAGTAAAGATTAATCCTAAAATAATTTAGTTGGTGCAAATGACCACAAATAAAATTCGAGATAAACTTCCAACAATTATGTCGTACAACTAAATAAAAATTAACAATAACCTAACACCAAATAGGATATGAATAAATAAATAAATAGGTGTTATGTTACAAATATCAAGTCCAAGTAAAATGAGCAAAAGATAAAGTGTGTAGCACTTAGCTAATATAAATAGGACTGAATAAAAATTAAGTAAATAAAAGATATGATTTAAAGTCAACACAAGAAAGTTACAAATATTTTAGTTAAGTCCAAATAGGAAAAATTTCTAACATGAAAAATTAATCACAAAAACTAAATTCCAATTTTAGTTCAAACTAATATTATAACAAGGTTTGGATCAAAAACTCATACACGCACTAACACCACCTAAGTATTAAAGAATACAATAAAAAATATTCAACTTAGACAATAAAAGTGTATGAGTCCATTGATCCTGTAATACCCCGTATTTTTATGGCTTTTAATTATGAGATTAATTAAATAAAATTGCTTTTAATTATAGGATTAATTAAATTAATTTGGGATGATTAATTCAGATTTAAATAACTAGTGAGACAAGAGTTAGTATTGGATTATGACGATAATGTTATATATTACTGAGTGATTATGGTAATATGTGAATTTTGAATTTATTAAAATTGTCGTGAACTGAAAATACGACAGTTTCGGTAATTAAGTTGGGACGCGCGTGTCAGTCATGTCAGGATTCAATTTATTGGATTTAAGAGTAATTTATTTTTATGTCATCCGTATGATCATTTTGAGTATGCCAACGTGTCAGAAAGGGTCGAGATAGTAAAAAAACACTAGCCGGGGGTTTAGTTTAGGTCCCGGGGTATTTTAGGCCTAACCGGCAACCCGAGAGGGTATTTTAGTCATTTTGACCTTTTGAAGAATAGTAACCCACGAATTTTAGACTGATACTATCAGCCAACACTTGAGTACCTTAAGGTTTCACAACCAAAAATCATAAACGACAGTTAGAGAGGAAGAGAAGAAAGTTCCCAAAGAAGAAACCACCCAAGAGGCTTTTACACCACCGTCACCACCACCGGATAGATCGAAAAGAGAGGATCACTCCCATACCATCTGCTTCAAAGGATCAAAATATTTATTTTTCAGGCAAGTGATTTATCTTTCAATGATGTATGGCATATGTTCTATATGATAAATTAGATTTGAAGACAAATTATGAATAATTGTGATAATGTGAAATTGGAGACTAAATCATGAACTTGAGTAGATTTGCATGTAGTGGACCTTTTGGAATCATTAAGTGAAAGAATTATAAACTAATAGTTAGGAAATCATGAAATTAAATAAAGGTATATAACGATTTTTGAAGATATGATGAAAAACTAGGGTTATAGCATTATTAGTGACTTTTAAGCCAAGAAATTAATATTTTGTGATGTTTTGATGAATCTTGAACGTTAGGACTGGTGTAGTAATGTTGGTTTCATGATTAGTATACTCATTTGGGAGTTTGGGACGTTGTAATGTGATTTGGAGGTGTAAAAATGGTAGAATCTCGTAACTATTGAAGGAATTCTGGGCAGATAACTGCTTGATCGATCGATCAATCCAAGCATGTCGATCGATGGACCCATTTCTTCGATCGATCGACCCCTCTAGAAGAAGTGAAGTATTTTCCTATAAGTAATTGAATAACTTCCAATCTTTAGAACTCTTTAGTGATGGTTGATTGAGCACAATGATACTTAAATACTAGCGGGGGACTTAGTAACCTTTTTGGGATAGGGTATGTACTCGGAGCTATACGTCGAGAATTATCGCGTTAAAATATATTGTGTAGAATAAATGGGACTATATCATTATATGTGTGAAACATACGATATGGGGCTGTAATATACCTGTACTAAAATGATGATTACCTAAGTTGTGTGAATACTTATTATTTGGATGATTATGTGTATGACATACATACCATACTTGCTATCACGGGAGGCTAATTTTCGAGAAATGATCGTCTTATGTTTGTGTGCCCTTTGGGGGGTATTTAGACTGGTACCTTAAGGACATAGGACCGTGAATGACTTATTTGTTAGTTGATAAGTCAGCTGACCATGGGAGCGTAGGTTTGTGCGTGACCCATGGGTATGTGAACAATGTTCGCCTCCACTATGTGTGATTTGTATTGAAACGGTTCCTGAGTGATTCGAAACATGTGATCCTTATGTACAAGATGTACCGGGATTCTATAGCAGAGTATGCATGCACCGCGGCTTAGCCTAGAGGTGCCATATATGTATATATGTAATGGGTGACTTATATATGTACTTGTGACTGATTCACCGCTACTTAATAGATGCGAATAATTAAGGAATTTAATGGAGTTAAGAACAGTGTAGACTTAACTAATACTTGAGCTAAGTAATCTGATTTTTGAATGTGTGAGTTATGAATATATTCTATTTAAATAAAATGGGTGGCTTCTAAAGTAAGAACCGTCTAGATGGGAGTCGAATAGACTAGTCAGGTAGTGGTGTAACTATGTGGGATTTAAAGGATTTGTTAAGCATGCACGACAGTTGATTGGTGAGGATCTCAAGTGAGGGCACGTGACTAACATGTTTAATATATGTGTTATTTAATATTGTAATTTAAACAATTGCAGTTTTAAAATATTTTCACCTCAGGCTCTGACCCGTTTGCTTCCAAATCTATTTTGTTTTGTAAAAACCTTTTAGGTGCCAAGCCATAGGGACACCAAGCATAGATGTTCATTATGAAGACGTGCTGTAGCTACTGTGGGTATTACAGGATATCGGTATTAGACGCCTCCACATTTATCTTTGATTCCCTCAGAGTCATTCATATCAGTCAGGGCATGTTACCCATTCTTATTTTGAGATTGTAGATACAGATTTTATTTATTTTAGATGTTGGTTTATTTATTCAGACTCTTGTATTGGGATTTTAATTACTTTGGTATTATTATTTTTGGAGTGGTTACTCTAGACTCAGTTCATTTCATTTTGTTGGTTATTCATATGAGATTGTTTATGAGATTGTTGGATGATGATTTACTTACTTGGTTATTTGTTAACTTAATTAATAAAATTTGACATCTCTCTTTTTAAATATTAGGTGTCTAGTAATTAACTAAATGTTTTCGACAGTGATGTTAAGACTGAACCAACTTGATATTCTGTATTAATGTAATAAAGGAGTAACTACCCGGTATTAAATTAGTCGGGGTGTCATAGGTGGTATCAGAGCATCAGGTTCTAGTGTCCTTTAGGATTTGTGCGGCTTATTATGCTTCCAGCGTAGCTTTCTTTGATATAGAGCCCTATGTTTAAGATTGTTGATTTCTTTGGTGAGATTTCGTTATCCTACTATAATGTATATGATGCGAATCTTATTTTCATTTCGGTGTGTTCGTGTGCCGAACATTGAAGTATGTCAGGCGATGCCAGTCGGGCGGACAGTAGGAGGCAAAGCTCAATTGAGATTATTGGGTATATTCAAGAATGATGACCATAGTTGAGGTCACCCCTATTATGCGCGAAAATATAGGACGGTAAAGACGACTAGACACAACATATGACTTCCAGGTACCCCTACAGTAGAAAGTGGGGTCAAATTGGACTCACCCAGTAAGGTTGGATTGGGAGAGATTCAAACGAAACATTGAAGAGAACCAGCAGTGGAAATTCTAGAATGCGGAAATGGCGCGTGTTAGCCAATGAAGGTAAAATATACAAAGGCTTGGGCATATTTCGGAGTGTGGCTAATTAGGAGTGAAAATTTAGGGTAAGATTTTTCTTGGCTCAAAAGAGCAGAGTTACAATGGTGAGAGGCAACCACCACACGTAGAAGTGGAATGTTCTGTCAAGAGAAGGCGTATATGTATCGTTTGACCATAAGTTCCTTCATCAGATGTTCAGGATAAGATGCAAACGTTCTGAAATCACACAAGAGGGTTGGACAGAGGTCAATTTGTGAAAAGAGATTTAATCAATTAGCGAACGTTGCCCCGGATGAAGTAGGTGCACTGGAAAAGAGGACTTTAAAGGGGAAAATTAAGTTGGAAGAAGAATTGCTAGCACTTTTGGAGAATTCTGTTTGGACAGTAATACAGATGGTGACAATGATACGTTTGTCAATATGGATGTTAACACTTACTTGTGCGGGGAGCTACAAGAATTAGAGAATTTAGTCAGAGAATAAACTGGGGAAACGGTGTTGGTAAAGCACCACAAGGGGGCGACCCATCAGGGGGCCCGTTTAAATTATTTGGATAGCTAATTTTTTATCAAGCGATGGTAAATTCAGTAAGGGCTGTTAAAGCCAGTAACATGTTCCTTAGGGCTAAAAAAGTTAAGCGAACAAAGGGGGTAGCCATCAGAATCGAGACTACCAAAGTCCGAGGGAAGAACAACCCCAACATGGTCAGTATGACCGGAGATAAGTGGGTTATGTGTAGAGTATTTTTGGGGAGAGTAAAACCCCATGTGTTAAAATTTTCTCGAAGTGAGTAAAGAGATAAGGGTATGGTGCCTAGCTAGGGCAATAGTTAATGTAATTTTCGATTTGCTTCGGACAAGCATGTTATGTCCAATAATCATTTAAGCAGCCAGGTCGATTGGCAAGGTAAAAGTATGAGTTTTACCCTTAGAGGATGATGCGTATTTTATGTGACACGAACGAGTTACTACTTTTTATTAATGCTATATTCGCATGTGAGATGAGTTTAGTGTATATATCGACTACGTTATTATTATGTGAATATTTTCCCTGGTATAGCGGGTTTACCTTTAGAGTTACCAGCGGAGGATGCATGGGTGTAGTTATAGTGGTATATACTTTATTGCTATTACTCGTTTTTCTGATATGTTATACGAGTATGATATTATCGTGATTATGGTTTTATAGAAATGATTAGACCGGTAGTGGGCAAATGTCGCAAGTCTATCCGGGTTACTACCTTAGTGTAGGATGTTTTGTTCTAGTGAGACCTCACCTGTGAGAGGGCCGGGCTTGCGTTTATATATATATATATATATATATATATATATATATATATATTATAGAGACTTCGAAAGGTATAATGGTCTTGGATACTCGATCCCGGTATGTGTTGAGACTTTATTAATATGATTCGGAGTGTATTGAGTTTACGGTTCAACGAAGAGATTTAACTTGTTATTATGTTTAACGCTCAGCACTAGGAAATAGGAAGAGCGCATTATTATCACCCTTTAGAGACGTGGGAGTTAAGAATCATAGTTGTATGTTTGGGGACAGGATTTTGAGACCCCGATTTTATGTGCATGATATTTATGGAATGTGATTACCACCAATGTTAAGTGACAGTGTCTTTCGGAGGAAGTTCCTTATTTAAGTGTAATTGCGGAAGGAGATGAAATTTTAGTGTCAAGAGACAGGAATATAGGGGTTCGTGTTATGGTCTGAGGGCTTAACGGATTTCGATGACCGATAATGCTAGGTAGTAGTGTATCGGGGGGTCCTTGTTTGGATTTCGCTTTGCGAGACATACCACGCATGAAACTTGGCGTAAGGTTGGTAGTAGGGAGATGTTTGGCCATTCGTCCATGATTTCGGTACCTCGGTCGTTGTAAAGGTATGTAGTTATAATTGTAAGTTAAAAGGTAAGTTATAATATAAGGACAGTAGAGCCAGTTGCGTGGTCGGGTTGAAGGATGGATTGATGTTAAAGAGGATTTAGAATCTCAAATTCTAGGGTGATTGAGAATGCCCAAGTGGTATAGCCACGTTGCGAATACAGGGAGATAAATAATTAGGCGTATGTATGAAGCATATATGATGTTTAAACCTGTATGCATGGTTTATAGGGGTATGGACACCTTGGTTTGCTGGTATCAGAATCGTTGAAAGAAGTGACATGGAAATAGATGGATGAAATGTTTGCTTGTGGGGATAATATGACAAAATGGAAGTGGTAGAGTGGATTAAGCGTCGTGAGAAAGACGAGAATCCATATATTCATGTGCGATCAGAGTAGCACGTCCGAACTCGGTGGAAAGACAGTGGGACGCCATTTAAAAGGGGGTATCCCTTGAGAAGACAAATATTTAACTATTATGGACAAATTGGAATGGAGTTCTACCCAGTAGAATATTGAGAATGACTTGTGCATAAATAGAATACTGAAGTCAATAAGGTATAAAGAGTTCAAATGTGTACATCGTGGTGAAAAGTGCATGGGTCGGAACTTTTGGTATACGCGAGGGAAGAAGAGGGTTATTAAGTACCACTTAATGGGAGGAATTATAAGTGGAAGTCGGTGTTGAGCGGGACATAATGAGTATCCCCCACGTGCACTACTTATAGATAGAAATCGGTTGGAGTAAGGGTATCAACCAGAAATTTGGTATCGAGCCGACGATTCCAGTAGTGGAAGAGTCAAGTTGGTAAATTTCTTTGATGGGTTGCAATCATAAAGATAAGTAACGAGTTCCTTTGAATGTGTGGAACGGGTTGTCCAGAACGAAAGTAATTGTTATATCCTTGGGTTATTTGCACTATTAGATAGTGATCGCACCGGTACGTGGTCCTGCCCAGTATTATTCTGAACTAGGATGAGATCCTTGAAACCCACCTTCAATATGGGGTATAAGGAAGTAGTGGGGATAACGTTTCGTTTTGAGAAGGTTGTATCACCTATAGCCCGAGGAATAGGTGCAAGGTGATTGACGACTAGTGGAGCTATATGAAAGTAATTTTGGACTCATTGCGATCATTTGATTTCCACAACGGGTATAAATAGTAAGTGAAGTATAATATGGTAAAGGGTATAGGATATAACCTAGTAGTAGAGTTGTGTTAAAGAAACCGTACCTATTTATAGTGGAGAAGGTTCTTACTGATGTTTTGTGTAGATAAACCTTACTATCCTTCCTCTGGATGCTTAGAGGTGAGCGGATTATCAGAGTTTGGATTAGTCAGAAGTTAGAGTTCGATGACTATAATGGGATAACCACCAACCGTCTTAGGTGTCTTTTCCTTGTGTAAAAGTCACACCGCCAGGAACAGAGATTCAAAGAACGGACAAGAGTAGTCAGATTTCTATGGTTTCTCCCAGGATGGGAGTTTTGTGTTTAGATAAACGCGGGAGTTGATACGAAGTGAGGTGCGAACTCCCAAAAATATTGAGATAATGCGGCCAATGATGTATAGGCTATTCTTATTTGAATGTTGTTTAGTGAGAGCACAACGTGAGGTGCATTTAAACAACAATTAAATAGGCTATTCTTAAAGGAATAATTTCATCAACATACTTATTCTGGGATGCGACAATTAAACGAGAATTTGAAAAATCATCAACCTTTTTGGATGCAGTCTTAAGTTCTCTTTGTCATTCATTATACTTGTCTAAAACAACCTTAAGTTCAACTTGAGATTCATCAAATTATAATAAAACTTCTTTTTTTTTAGTTTTAAGAGAATGGTTAAACTCCGTTAACATAATAATTCTTTTCTCTAAAAAAGAAACATCATTTTCAAGTTCATCTATACAAAATTCAGATTCTTCGGACATTAACTTGATTTGATTGTTTAAAACGTCATTTTTAGCCATCAACCTAGAATTAATTTGAACTAAATCAGTGCAGTTCTCAAAAGTATTATCTATGGAAATATTATCTACACAACCTTCTAAATTCGTACTCACGTACCCTTATAAAATGATAGAATTGTCTACAATTTCAGATTCATCAACATCATAAAAAATATTATTAGTATTAGATATGGAAGCTGTGAATGTAGGGTGATATTGAGCAGGTGATATACGAGATGGAACCACATAATGTAGTTCAAAATTATCTACACATAAATCAGAATTATCAGAACTAGTAGATAGGCAATAAAAATTATCCTCAGGCTTGAAGACACACCGAGAAGTAAAAGGGACTAAATTATCACAACTATCATCGTTATCACTACTAGGCAAATCATTCCATACTTTAGATAAAGGGGTAGAAGATTCTGAAATGTCCTAAGCCCCTAAAGATGTGGTGCAAGCTGAAATAACTTTAACTTCAGTTGCACCCATTGCTTGCAAATGGCATTATCACTTTTAATGTCATATTATGAGAAAGGCGTTGCCTCTTTAAAACATTCATAAAGGGATTTTCTAGAAGAAAAATCAGCATCACTATATAAGTTTTCCATAATTAAAAAATAGATTTTAAAAATATAAAAATAGATTTTAAAGAGGAGTTCAAGATCTTTACAAAATAAAAAAATTTATAAAGTGAATCCTAAATCTCTGATATCACTTGAAACAACCTAACGGTCACTTGCTAAGGTGAAATAGGTTATTTAAAAACTCTTTTAACTCTTTGATATATAATCTATTATAAATTATAAATTAAAATACACTCATGCACACTAGTAAGTAAAAGTGGTGATGCTAGATATAAAAACAATTCCCTTTAAGAAAGAGATGAGGAAAAGTGGAAGCTGACTCAATATTTGTTCTCTAGGAAACCACCATGGTGGAAATCCCCGTGTCCCTTATCCCAGGACAACTCACACACCCTAGTCCACTATTACCAATTACTAGTTACAGATTACAGTCCACTAGTTTACGATGATTTAAACTAAGCAAATACAAGCCCGTACACCCAGCCTAGTCTAAATAAAACCCAGCTTAACTGACAATCAGTCAACCCAATAACACCCAGGTAATAGTGACTATAACACACGCACAACAACACACTCAAATCCGAGACCCCCTGAAGTTGTGCAACACACAAAATTAATTATAAGGTTTATTTTAATCAGAACATACTGAATATCTTAGTTAATAAAATGAGACTAAACACACACCAGGTTATGTCAAATTTAGTTAATAAGAATAATAAATAATTTTTGATAAAAGCATAAACATAGACTAATGTTTAAATCCACACAAACAGAAATGAATAGTAATAAGATGAGATTGAATTAATCGGTACTAAAAGAATGATTAAATATTAATTCACAAGACATGTCTTCCTTAATAATTAATATTCAAGTAAAGATTAATCCTGAAACAATTTATTTGGCGCAAATGACCACAAATAAAATGCGAGATAAACTTCTAACAATTGTGTCACGCAACTAAAATAAAATTAACAATAACCTAACACCAAATGGGATATGAATAAATAAATAGGTGTTATGTTACAAATATTAAGTCCAAGTAAAATGAGCAAGCGATAAAGTGTGTAACACTTAGATAATATAAATATGACTGAATAAAAATTAAGTAAATAAAATATATGATTTAAAGTCAACGCAAGGAAGTTACAAATATTTTAGTCAAGTCCAAATAGCAAAAATTTGTAACAAAAAAAATTAATCACAAAGATTAAATTCCAAGTTTAGTTCAAACCAATACTATAACAAGGTTTGTATCAAAAACCCATACACACACTAGCACAACCTAAGTTAAAAGAATACAACAAAAAGTATTCAACTTAGACAATAAAAAGTGTATCAGTCAATTGATCCCATCCAAGTCAAATGAGTACGGGATAAAGAGTGTAACACTCGACTCAAATTAGAACGGATCTAACTTAAATAAAATTTAAATAAATAAAGATAACGATTTAAAGTTCAAACACTAATTAAACCCAACTAAATAAATTGAACACACAAAAGTTCAACTTAGAGGATATAAATAGTTAGGAGCAAAAAATCAGATTATCATTAATCCCAAACAAAATTAAATTAAAATAAAAAAACATTTTAATAAAAATTTGTGTGGCACATAAAAACTTTACCCAACTTGTTAAGACTAGTTAACGAGTGCAAATAAACTGAAATAGGTGTATATAAGATCTTAATCAACACACCTAAAAATTTCAGCCTTGGAGCTAAAAGGCCCAATAAGTTTCAGTAAAAAAAATGTAAAAATAGGGGTTAACTGAAACAAGTCCTAACAAAGAAAATAAATCTAGAAATGCTTAATCGTTTGAAACTAAACAAAGTAGATCTTAGGACTAACTCTCAACACAAGCAAGTATAAATGTATGTCTATACAAATTGTGAAGAACAAGTTGATTAAATAAAATTATTTTAAACAAAAAAAAAATATAGTCCCAAAAAATATTATCTCTCAATAGCAAAAAAATGAAACGTTTAAACTACAGAAAAAACTGTCTTGAACACTAGATCCAAACAATAACACTTGGATCTAAAATTTTAACAACCAACAAAACCCCCCCCACTATAATCAGATCTACACAGTGCCAAACAAAACAACAAAAATAATTTTCATTTTTTTTATATAAAAGAAAGTTTGTTCTACTACACTTGATCTAAACTACCATTAACATATAACCACCGATTCAAAAAAATTATTTGAGGAGTCCTAAAAATCCGAGATACAAAAATTATATATATAGATATAAGTATAAATACACATACATTATATTTGTGTGTGTGTATATATAAATATATATGCCCCGTATTTCTACGTATTTATAATTTAATTATTTGGGTAATTAAATAGAAAATACATTTTAATTTAAATTACGTGAGTAGAGTAATTTAGTATGATTTAATGATAATTATGATTATTAAGCGAATAAATAATAATTGTGATTATTAAATATTAATCGAGAGATAGAAACTAATTAATATTATGATTCAAATTTACTAAGTGAGAATAGTAAATGTTGATAGTTAATTTGTACGACGTAACGAGAGATATGGATATACTTGTTTATACCTCAACGGAGTGTCGCATGAAGACTAAATTGAGGATGAGATGAGAAATATATTTTTGGTGACTCAAATGATGATTTAGAGGTCACATATGATCCCGAATGAGCGGAATTAGTCAAAATAGTATACTCGGGGGTACTAGCTGGGTACCGGAACGATTTTGGGCTAAATCGGGACTGTACGGGGGCGTTTTAGTCTTTTGACATGTGGGGGGTGAGGAGACCTACGAATTTTGGCAAGTTTTATTAGCTGATAAAAAGTGAGGTTAGGGTTAGAAATCTCATAAAACAAAGGAAAGCCATTAGAGAGAGGAGAGAGATTATTCTTAAAGCTTAAGGGAGAAATGGTGAAGGATTCATAGGATTCTTGCACCACAAACTTGTTGGAAAGGAAGATTGGAGGGGAAAGACAATCGATCACCAACAAAAATAATGAAATCAGATCCTCTCTGAACAAGGCAAGTGGTTATTTGCAAAACTAATTTGAGTTATAATATCCATGCGTAGGATTTTCAAATAATTGATTTTGATGAATATTCTAGGAAAATTAGGAATTGATTGATTGCATGTTTGGGTAGAAATCACATGTAGTTAGATTTATATCTGTAGAGGATTGAAAATCATAGGAGTTATGGTTGTTAATACAAATTAAAATCTGGGTTTATGATTTAGAGAAGAACATATTTTTAAGGTTCTTGAATAATTAGCGGTTTTGTATTATTTTGGGCTAAATTCGTGAAGATTCATGATATTTAAATCATTGAAAATCATCCTAGAGTATGTAGGAATGGTTAGAAATCATTGGTTTCAAGTTTGGTGTGTTATCTCGTAAGTTAAAAAATTGAGAATGGTGAGAAAATGCATGAAGATGACGAACTGCACCTGCACCGGATCGATCAATCGATCGACCCTTGAATGTCGATCGATCGATCGACCCAGGCTGATTCTGGGTTTTTTTGTTGGTTGAGTTCTAATCATTTGCCAACGATTAAGAAAAACCTTAGGAATGATGTTGTACCTATGTAGGGACTTAGATAGTACCAGTAGGTGTATAGTGCAGGTCCGGTATAATCATAATGTGGAAGATTGGAAGTGATGGACCGATAATAATAAACTAATCAAGAAGTATATCAAAAATTCGGGAGTTGAGTTACGGAGAGAGTAAATGAAATCCCCAAGGAGTATATCTATAGGTTAGAGACATCTTAACTACTGAAATAAATAGAGGGGTAACTTGGGCCATTAGAGTTATGTGAATACTTAATTAAAATACGATAGTGAGATGAAGCGTAAGTAAATAAGTACGGAGAATATTAAAGAGAAAATATTACATATGAACATTATTATTAGGTTGTGTGTATACCTACTGAATTATATAGATACTTAGGTGGTGAGAATACCTAAAGTATAATTGCCTGTATTAGGGTCGAGGTAGGATTCCTAATTAATATATGGAAATAGTAAGTTGGGGTCGTGACGAAAGAGTTCCGAACCAATCTATGTATAAATTTCATTACTGGGGTCGAGGTGATTATTTCGAACCATTTCATGAAATGAATTTGGGGTCGAGGTGACATTCCAAACCAAACTCTTATTTGGTGTCAATGGACCATTCCGAACCAAAAGTCCTTAATGTGTGTTAAGAGGACATATTAGAAATAAATGAATTTATAAGTATATGTTGTGGGTGAGATATATTGTGTGTTAATAATCTACTTATGCGAGTAGTAGATAATAAGATGCCGCGAATACATCTAAAGGAAAATTAAGTAGGAAGACTTAATTATAAAATGGTGAAAGATAACAGGGTGTGAATAGTTATCTAAGTATATAAATCATGAGATATGGTTACTATCACATACTTAGTGGGCGGAATGGGGACTTAGTAGCATAAATGAGTCAGTTGAATACCATAGTTCAGTTAGCTTGATTAGTATAGCTAGGTGGGCTAGGTACGGGACGTTAGGCGTGCACGATAGATGAGGGGTGAGGTAACTCAAGAGAGTGTACGCGAAATCTTAACATGTGTAATCAATAACTCATCTTATTCTGATAATCACTTGCAAAATATTTTCAAAACGTTTTGAGTATTAACTCTTTCTATTAAGTTATTTTCAAAACCTTTTAGGTGTCCAGCCACAGGGACGCCAGACTTGAAGATTCTGTTCTGGGACTCGTAGCTACAAATTTGTGGAGACTGACAGGACTTTGTATAGACGCTTCATCTATTCAGATCTAGTGTAGGATCTCAGCATAGTACTCTCTATTGGGGCATGTTGTCCACAGTCTTTATTTTAGATTTGGATTATGCTGGTTTTATTTAGTAGTTTGGATTTTTAGCCGAATGTTTACTCGGCAAGATTTCATCCTATATATATTGATACATGGTTTTATTCATAAGTTATTGTGAATGATTATCTTTTACTTCTGCATGAGTAATTTATCTTGGGTTAATGAAAGATAAAATTTGGCACCGGTCTAATTCCACTTAGGTGATTAGTGATTAAAAAGTTTTTCGACAGTGATGCTAAGAATGAACCAATCGAGAAACCTGTTTTAATTTAAGTTAGGACTGATCACCAGAGATTTAATTAGGCAGGGTGTCACAGATGATATCAGAGCATCAGGTTCTAGTGTCCTTAGGATCTTAGCGGCTTACTATGATTTTTGTGTTTCGTTCTTTGATGTAGAGCCTATTTTAGGACTATTTCTATTGTCCTTACAAGTTTACGATATCGTATTTCTGCTATTAAATTTTTGTATAAACTGTGTACTTATACAATTCGATCTATTTTCGGTTGCCACAGAGGAGACAACGAGTAGAGACGGACGAGGCCATAGATGAGGTGAGGAGGCTCATCAAGAGCCACAAGCACTACCACCCCTACCCCCACCCCCACCCCACCTGAGTTGATTTCTACTACTCAGGTTGCAGTGATCGTGGCTCAAGTAGTTGAGACAGCCATGAGGTCCATGGCATACCATTTCCTCAGCCCCAGGCACAGCCTCCAGTGGCACCAAGAGTTCAGGCCCCGACAGGGCCACCTTCTTGGCAGCGAGTCAAGGAGATCTTTCAGAAGGGCCATCTGCCCGAGTTTCAGGGAAGTACAAAAGTGGTAGAGTCTTGCAACTAGAAGAAGAACATATAGTGCCATCTGTACATGCTTTATTGTACCAAGGTGCAGAAGAAGATGCTTGCTACTTTTCGTCTGTCAGGAGCAGCTTTACAGTGGTGGAAGTCAGTTACCACAATAGAGGAGAAGAACTTGATGACAATTTCTGAGTTTTGGGTGCGGTTTGACCACAAGTACTTCCCGCCTACAGTAGAGTCAGAGATGAGGAAGAAATTTAGTGAGGTGGTTCTGGGTGATCGATCAGTGGCTGACTATGAGGAGGAGTTAACCCACCTGGCTAATTTTATGCCAGACGAGGTGAGCAACGAGGAGCGGAAAATGTCCAAGTTTATGGATGGTTTGACCTGGAAGATCAGGTAATGCTTAATCGATAACCCAACAATTTTAACTTATATAGACGTCGTCAATGCCTCAGTAGTGCACTATCAGGATCATCGCTTCCATGGGAAGGGAAGCAAGAGGGGTGAGTCCAGCCAACTGGGCAGGGCAAATGTGGGTAGTGATAGCAGCACGCTGCAATAGCAGTCAGCAGGTGCAAGATTCCAAATAGGGGAACTCTACCAAGAGATTTTGGTATGGGCGACATCGATCAGATAGGCAGGGATAACAGGGTTTCGAGCAGCAGGTTCCTCAGGGCCTTTAGGGCCAAGGGAACAAAGGGGGAGGCCAGCAGGGCCAAGGCTGTCAGGGTCAAGGAAACCAAGGGGGAGGCCATCAAGGCCAATGTCAGGGCCAGCAGGATCAAGGGCAGAGACAGTTCTAGGGTCAGTGTTTCACATGTGGCCAGAAGGGTCACATGAGTAGGACTTGTCCATAAAGAGACGGGGCAAATCAACAGGGTTCCCAACAGGGGCAGTAGGCTCCATTAGCCCCAACATCAGCGCAGGCCCCACAGTAGCAGCTGGGCCAGATTCACTACGGGAATGTTTACAACGCTCGAGATGTGCCTTTTTAGCCAGTACTTCCGGCACCGCCGACATTCGTGGGTACGTTTCCTATCCATGGGCATGAGGGTAGTATTATGTTTGAAATGAGTGCGACACACTATTTTATTTCCACTGGATTTGCATGATCAGTCGGTCTTTTAGAGACAACCGACCCTCATCTTATGTGTATTGAGTCATCGATGGGTAGTGGGTCCCTTATACACTCGATCTGTAAGGGTGTGGACATTATAATAGGGAGTTTGAGTCTAGAGGTAGAACTTCGAGTGTTAGATGTGGTGGGTTATAATGTCAACCTAGGTATGGATTGGTTGTAAGGTTATAGGGCGATGGTAGATTACTATGAGAGTACTATAATGTTCGCCATTTCGGGACAGGAGATATGCCTAGTGGCGATGCCTCTTCCTAAGTGAGGACCGCACACTCATTTGTATTACATTGAGTAGGACACCTCACAGGAGGTGGTTATTTCTCTGGACTCAATACCAGTCGCGAGGGATTTCGAGGATGTCTTCCAGGAGATACTAGGGTCACCACCCAACAGGGATATTGAGTTCGTTATCGACTTAACACCGGGGATGAGACCGATTGTCAAAGCATCGTATCGCATGGCCCCTTTGGAAATGCGAGAGTTGAGAGAATAGATTCAACAGCTCTTGGGACAGGGTTTTATTTGGCGGAGTACATTGTTGTGGGGTGTGCCGGTGTTATTTATGAAGCAAAAGGATGGTTCACTCCGTTTATGTGTAGACTACAGGGAGCTGAACAAGGTAACGATACGTAATAAGCATCTGTTACCTAGGATTGACGACTTGTTTGATCAGTTGAGAGGGGCTGTGTACTTCTTAAAAATTGATTTGAGGTCAGGTTACCATCTGTTGTGCATTCGAGAGGAGGATATACCTAAGTTCGCCTTCTTATCGCGGTACGGGTCATATGAGTTCAGAGTGATGCCATTTGGGCTCACTAATGCGCCTGCAGTGTTTATGGATCTCATAACAGGGTATTCAGGGAATTTTTGGACCAGTTTGTGATCATATTCATTGACGAGATTCTAGTTTACTCTTGCACGGAGGAGGAGCACGCCGAGAATTTACACATGGTTCTTTAGATATTACGGGACCATCAATTGTATGCCAAATTCAGGAAGTGTTGATTTTGTCTTCGGGAGGTGACGTTTCTTGGTCACATTGTGTCCAACAAAGGCATTACCGTTGATCCGAGCAAGGTATCAGCGGTGAGAGAGTGGAGACATCCCACGACATCAACCGAGGTTCGGAGCTTTTTGGGATTGGCTGGTTACTATCGTCGCTTCATCAAGGGGTTCTCAAAGATTGCTGGTCCTTTGACGAACTTGACTCGTAAGGGAGTACCATTCGTGTGGAGCGACTGCTATCAGTTAGCGTTTGATGAGCTAAAGGAAAGGTTGACATCATCACCCGTACTTGCATTGCCTAGTAGTGGATTGGAGTACTGGGTCTATACTGATGCATCCTTACAGGGACTTGTGGGTGTATTACAGTAGGAGGAAAGGGCTATAACTTATGCGTCCCAAAAGCTAAATCCATATGAGAAGAATGACCCCACCCACGACCTCGAGATGGAAGCAGTCATCTTTGCTTTAAGGATATGGAGACATTATCTTTTGGGAGAGTAGTTTTCTCTATTCATGGATCATAAGTCAATTCAGTATCTCTTCACCCATAAGGATTTGAATATGAGGCAAAGGAGGTGGCTCGAACTTGTGAAGGACTACCAGTTTGATATACAGTATCATCTTGGAAAGGCTAGAGTGGTGGCAGATGCATTGAGCTAAAGACCTACAGGAGAGTTGGCAGGGGTTTAGAAAGCAAAGTGGAGCGAACTTCGTCGGTAGCCCGAGCATGCATGGCAGTTTTATCTATCAACCTCGAGAGTGTTATGTGGGTGGTGAGAGCACAGGCAGAGGGCCCGTTTTGTCAGGATAGAGTATAACAATTACTAACCGAGAGGGCAGAGTCCTACTCCATCTGCTGAGAGGGATAACTTCGGTTTAATAGGAGACTAGTAGTACCCGATAATGAAGATTGGAGACATACAGTCATGACAGAGTCGCACGGGTCGAAGTTTGAAGTACATCCCAGTGGGGATAAGATGTACCATGATATGCGATGATAGTATTGGTGGTCGGGTATGAAGCGAGACATAACATAGTTTGTCTCAAAGTGTGCTACATGTCAGCTTGTGAAAGTTGACCACCAGAGACCTTAAGGGATGCTACAGGCACTAGAGATTTCCATGTGGAAGTGGGAGATCATTTCTAAGGACTTTATTACCGAACTACCGACATTATCGAGATGTCATTAGTCCATATAGGTGATAGTGGATCGGCTGACCAAGGTAGCCCATTTCCTTCCAGTTCGTACTGAGTTTGATACGATGCAGTATGCACAACTTTTCATTTCAAAGATCGTTAAGCTACACAGGGTTTCAGTTAATATTGTGTCGGACAGAGACAAAATATTTATGTCGCACTTCTGGCGGACTTTTCAAGAGGCCATGGGTACAAATTTGCGAGGGAGTACGGTGTATCACCCTCAGATAGACGGGCAGACTATGAGGTTGAATCAAATGCTTGAGGATATGTTGAGGATGTGTATCCTAGATTTTGGGGGAGGATGGGAGATATACCTCTCATTGGTAGAGTTTGCCTATAACAACTCTTACCAATTCACTATCGGTATGGATCCTTTTGAGGCACTTTATGGGAGGCCTTGTCTTTCGCCTGCCTGCTGGTTAGAGGTAGGGGACAATAAGCTATTAGGGTTGGAGATGATACATAAGACTTCTGCCAAGATAGAGTTGATTCGAGGATGTATTTGAATAGCCTAGGATAGGAAGAAGAGTTATGCTGACGCCGGTAAGAGACACGTAGAGCTAGAGGTGGGCGACCAAGTGTTGATTCGGGTATCTCCTATGAAGGGGATTATAAGGTTCGGTAAGAAGGGGAAGTTAGTGTCGAGATATGTGGGACCGTTCCCTATTATTAAGAGGGTGGTACTGGTAGCATACAGATTAGGACTCACAGAGCATCTTCAGCGGATACACGACGTGTTTTATGTGGCATCACTGAAGAAATATAGGAGGAGTGAGAGAGCCTTCTGGAAAGTCCCACTTAAGGGGATTGATTTGTAGCCAGAGGTCTCGTATGAGGAGAGACTCGTGGCTATTGTGGATCATAGCGATCATAAGCTTCAATCCAAGGTAGTACCGTTAGTGTGAGTACAGTGGGGACACCACAATGTTGACGAGTCAACATGGGAGCAAGAGGAGGATTTGTGAGAGCAGTATCTAGAGTTATTCACCGCAGGTATATCCTAAATTTTGAGGACAAAATTCCTTTGTAAGGGGGGGGGGGGGGGAGTATGTAATTCCCCATATTTCTTCGTATTTAGAATTTAATCAATTGGGTAATTAAATAGAAAATACGTTTTAATTTAAATTACATGAGTAGAGTAATTTAGTATGATTTAATGATAATTATGATTATTAAGCGAATAAATAATAATTGTGATTATTGAATATTAATCGAGAGATAGACACTGATTAATATTTTGATTCAAATTTACTAAGTGAGAATAGTAAATGTTGATAGTTAATTTCTACGACGTAACGAGAGATATGGACATACTTGATTCTACCTCAATCGAGTGTCACGTGTAGACTAAATTGAGGATGAGATGAGAAATATATTTTTGGTGACTAAAATGATGATTTAGAGGTCACAGATTATTCCGAATGGGACGAATTAGTCAAAATAGTATACCAGAACGGTTTTGGGCTAAACCGGGACCGTACAGGGGCGTTTTAGTCTTTTGGCATGTGGGGGTGAGGAGACCTACGAATTTTGGAGTGTTTTATTAGATGATAAAAAGTAAGGTTAGGGTTAGAAACCTCATAACACATAGCAAATCCATTAGAGAGAGAAGAGATATTATTCTCAAAGCTTAAGGGATAATTGGTGAAGGATTCATAGGGTTCTTGCACCACAAACTTGTTAGAAAGGAAGATTGGAGGAGAAAGACAATCGATCACCAACAACAATCACAAAATCAGATCATCTCTGAACAAGGCAAGTGGTTATTTGCAAAATTAATTTGAGTTATAATATCCATGCGTAGGATTTTCAAATAATTGATTTTGATGACTATTCTTGGAAAAAAGAATTGATTAATTGGATGTTTGGGTAGAAATCACATGTAGTTAGATTTATATCTGTAGAGGATTTAAAATCAGAGGAATCGTGACTGTTAATACGAATTAAAATTTAGGTTTATGATTTAGAATATGGGAAGAACATACTTTTAGGATTCTTGAATAATTAGAAGATTTGTATTATTCTGGGCTAAATTCGTGAAGATTCATGATGTTTAAATCGTTGGAAATCATCCTAGAGTATGTAGGAATGGTTAGAAATCACTGATTTCAAGTTTAGTGTGTTATTTGTTAAGTTGGAAAACAGAGAGTGGTGAGAAAACACATGAAGAAGACGAACTTCACCTGCACCTACTCAATCGATTGATCGATGTCGATCGATCGATGGAGTCGATCGATCTATGGTCCAAGTCGATCACTTAGCCTAACGATAATGAATGGTGACAACTATCAATATACGTCTCTCGACGTGCCTTTATGGCAAGCAAAGATTCACAGATTAGTCTATAAGGAACTCTTTAGTTGTACCCAGGTTAATTCTGGGTTCTTTTGTTTGTATAGTTCTAATCGTTTGCCAATGATTGGGGTAAACCTTAGGGATGATGTTGTACCTATGTAGAGACTTAGAGAGTACTAGTTGGTGTATAGTGGAGGTCTAGTATAATCATAGAATGCATGATTGGAAGTGATGGACCAATAAGAATAAATCAATCGAGTAGTATATCAAAAATTCAGGAGTTGAGTTGCGAAGAGAGTAAATGAAATCCCTAAGGTGTATATCAGTAGGTTATAGATATCTTAACTACTGAAATAGATGGAGGGGTAACTTGGGCCGTTAGAGTTATGTGAATACTCAATTAAAATACGATAGTGAGATGAAGCGTAATTAAATAAGTCTGAAGAATAATAAAGAGAAAATATTACGTATGAACATTATTATTAGGCTGTGTGTATACCTACGAAATTATATAGATACTTAGGTGGTGAGAGTACCTAAAGTATACTTGCTTGTATTAGGGTCGAGGTAGGATTCCTAACTATTATATAGAAATAGTAAGTTGGGGTCGTGACGAAAGAGTTCTGAACCAATCTATGTATCGATTTCATTATAGGGGTCGAGGTAATTATTCCGAACCATTTCATGAAATGAATTTGAGGTTGAGGTGACATTCCGAGCCAAACTCTTACTTGGTGTCGATGGACCATTCCGAACCAAGAGTCCTTGATGTGTGTTAAGAGGACATATTAGAAACAAATGGATTTATAAGTATACGTTGTGGGTGAGATATATACTATGTTAATAATCTACTTATGCGAGTAGTAGATAATGAATTGTTGCGAATACATCTAAAAGCAAATTAAGTAGGAAGACTAAATTATTAAACGGTGAAAGATAAGACGGCATGAACAGTTATCTAAGTATATAAATCATGAGATATGGTTATTATTACATAGTAAGTGGGCGGAATGGGGACTTAGTAGCATAAATGAGTCAGTTGAGTACCATAGTTCAGTTAGCTTGATTAGTATAGCTAGGTGGGCTAGGTACGGGATGTTAGGCGTGCACGATGGATGAGGGGTGAGGTAACTCAAGAGAGTGTACGCAAAATCTTAACATGTGTAATCAATAACTCATCTTATTGTGATAATCACTTGCAAAATATTTTCAAAACATTTTGAGTATTAACTCTTTCTATTAAGTTATTTTCAAAACCTTTTAGGTGTCCAACCACAGGGACGCCAGACTTGAAGATTCTATTCTGGGACTCGTAGCTGCATATTTGTGGAGACTGGCAGGACTTTTCATAGAAGCTTCATCTATTCAGATCTAGTGTAGGATCTCAGCATAGTACTCTCTATTGGGGCATGTTGTCCACAGTCTTTATTTCAGATTTGGATTATGCTGGTTTTATTTAGTAGTTTGGATTTTTAGCCGAATGTTTACTCGGCAAGATTTCATCCTATATATATTGATACATGGTTTTATTCATAAGTTATTGTGAATGATTATCTTTTACTTCTGCATGAGTAATTTGTCTTGGGTTAATGAAAGATAAAATTTAGCACCGGTCTAATTCCACTTAGGTGATTAGTGATTAAAAAGTTTTTCGACAGTGATGCTAAGAATGAACCAATCGAGAAACCTGCTTTAATTTAAGTTAGGACTGATCACCAGAGATTTAATTAGGCAGGGTGTCACAGATGATATCAGAGCATCAGGTTCTAGTGTCCATAGGATCTTAGCGGCTTACTACGATTTTTGTGTTTCATTCTTTGATGTAGAGCCCTAATTTAGGACTGTTTCTATTGTCCTTACAATTTTACGATATCGTATTTCTGCTATTAGATTTTTGTATAAACTGTGTACTTATGCAATTCGATCTGTTTTCGGATACCATCGAAGAGACAATGAGCAGAGAAGGTCGAGGCCAGAGATGAGGTGAGGGACTCATCAGGAGCCACAGGTACCACCACCCCCACCCCCTGAGTTTATTCTACTACTCAGGTTGCAGTGATAATGGCTCAGGCAATTGAGACAAAATTGAGGGCCATGGTAGCCTATTTTCCTCAATCCCAGGCATAGCCTCCAGTGGCACCAGCAGTTCAGGCCCCGACAGGGCCATCTTCTTGGCAGCGAGTCAGGGAGACCTTTCAGAAGGGCCATCCGCCCGAGTTTTAGGGAGGTACAAACGTGGTAGAGTCTTGAAACTAAAAGAAGAACATCCAGTGCCATCTGTGAACGCTTTATTATACCAAGGTGCAGAAGCTGATGCTTTCTACTTTTCGTCTGTCAGGAGCAGCTTTACGGTGGTGGGAGTCAGTTACCACAATAGAGGAGAAGGACTTGATGACGATTTCTGAGTTTTGGGTACGGTTTGACCACAAGTACTTCCCGCCTACAGTAGAGTCAGAGATGAGGAAGAAATTTAGTGAGGTGGTTCAGGTTGATCGATTAGTGGCTGATTATGAGGAGGAGTTCATTTGCCTGGCTAATTTTGTACCAGACGAGGTGAGCAACGAGGAGCGAAAAAGACCATGTTTATGGATGGGTTGACCTGGAAGATCAGGCAACATTTGGTCGGTAGCCCAACACTTTTAACTTATACAAACGTCATCAATTCCTCACTAGTGCAGTGTCAGGATCATCTCTTCCATGTGAAGGGAAGCAAAAGGGGTGAGCCCAGCTAGCAGGGCAGGGCAAATGGGGAAAGTGAAAGCAGCACACCAGAGTAGTAGACATCGGGTCAGCAGAGGCACGATTCCCTATAGGGTAACTCTGCCAAGATAATTAGGTATGGGTGACATCGATCAGACATGAAGGGATAACAGGGTTCCGAGCAGCAGGTTCCTCAGGGCCGTCAGGGACAAGGGAACTAGGGGGAGGCCAGTAGGTCCAAGGCTGTCTGGGTCTAGGGAACCAAGGGGGAGGCCAGCAGGGCCATGGCCATTAGGGCCAACGTCAGGGCTAACAGGGCCAAGGGCAGAGACAGCTTCGGGGGCAGTGTTTCACATGTGGCCAGCAGGGACACAAGAGTAGGACTTGTCCACAAGGAGACGAGCAAAGCAGCAGAGTGCCCAATAGGGGTAGTAGGCTCCGTTAGCCCCAACATCAGCGCAGGCCCCACAGTAGTAACCGGGCCAGATATACTTTGGGCGTGTGTACAACGTCTGAGACTTGGGGTTTTGAATCACTGATTTGGGGGTTTGAAAACAAAAATTAAAATAGATACTAAGAGAGAAGAGATGGATGTTTGTACAGAGAGGGTTTGAGTAATTAACTTGGGGCGGGGGGGGGGGGGGGGATAGTGTTTAAAATTCAGATTCATGTGATTAGGGTATTTGGGGTTTTGATTCTCAAAAAAATAGTTTTAGGAACTTTTTCATGATGTAATATTATCATGGATTATATTATTTTTTATTTTTTTCGCTAATGATGTAGGTAAAAGAAGACTGAAAGATCTATTTCGTGGAAGGAAAATTTATATGCGTGTTGATTGCAATGCTCAAGACCCAAAATAGGCATAAGTTTCTTCAAGGTGATGACTATGCAATTTTGTCTGAAAGCTAATTTTCTTATTTCTCTTTGTTATGTGTTTATGCGTTCTGAAGTAGACTAAAATTGTCTTTATATTTAATTTTACCTCTATTAGGTTGACCAAGTTATTGAAAATATTTGTAAAGAATTCTTTTGAAACAATAGTGTTATATTCTTATAAGAGATGCTATTGCTTTGTTGACTTAGCATATGCAATGGGATATGAAAAAATGAAAGATTAGTCTGGGAAAGAAATGGTAGGTCTATATAATTGAGTTGATCATTGTAGAAAAAAATTGTAGGAAAAAATAGGATAGAGAAAGGGGGTTCAATTATAATTAAGAGGAAAAGGACATAAACATCACGTTTACTTTTCTTTTTTAAATCACTTCGAAAGGAAAAAAATATAGGTTAAAACTGAATTTATGATGTCAGTATGTGAAATACTTAACATAGTTTTAGTTAATATTGCTTTTCGGGTAATGAAATTCTTATAATATTTAGCATGCAATATGCCTATTGGATAGGGTCAATGTATGGTTTGTGTCAGACTCGCAAAATTTCAATCGATTGCAGACAAATAGATTATTTATCCATCTAGCCCAATCAGAGTTATGTTGTGTGAAGATAATAAGTGAGTTATGGACCAGTCTAGCAATATTTTCTAGTCATTTTGAGATCTTAAAAGCATGGTGTTCAGGGAAGGATTCTTGTAACAATAGTAACTTTTGCAAGATTTTGGATCAATTTAGATTTTGTTAATGATTATAATTTCTTTAACTTCTGTTTTTGGTTCTACTCAAGAACGTTTAGGAAATAGTTAAAGGCTCATTGAGAAAAATTAGCAGGCTATATATTTCAGTTTCTATGTTAGGTTTGAGTAGATCCTCCCATTTATGATCTTGCTTGGGTAACTACAAAGATCTGCAGCCTATATATTCGGATTCACAATCTTTATTCTAAGTGTATACTTATATTGTATCTATTTCGGTATAATATTATTTACATGGTTTGAAATCCTTTAGGATGACTTGTATGATCAATTTGACACGGGGGTCATTCTTTACTGCATGAATAATCGAAATATTTACTGAGAATGAGAAGAAAAGTGAAAGAGAAAGAGCTCGAAGCTCTGTTATCTAATAACCATGATTCTTGCTCATGTTTCATAGAGGTTAGTCACTTCTCGTCCACAGTAAAATCTCACTTCCTATAAAATTATAAATGCATAAGATCATTGATTACCCCATTAACATTACAAAAGTAAAAATAGCAAAAATCTCTGAACTCCCACACTAATGCTAAGTTATTAATTTTACAATGAACTCCGCAAACTAATTTCATTGTTTGCAATTCCCCATTGATCTCGCTTTAAAAGAAAATATTTTCTTTGAAACTTTTTAGCAACAAAGAAGGGGTTATTTGAGATATTTTCTCAATATAGGGGGTTAATTGCAACACTAAGGGGTATTTGCAATAACAATAGTAGTTTAAGAGGCTTCTTGTTAACTAATTATACAATTCTTCCTCATTATTAGGGAGAATATCAATCTGAGGGATCAGGAACTTAGGCAATTTAATACCATTTAAAATCTGATTTTTTGGTATGAAATATAGGCTCAAGTTGGATCTGGTGGAACCGAGAGCATAGACTGGGATGCAATGGTTATGCAGATGTGGACTCAGCACCGTGGATTTGGAATCATTGTGGTAGATGAAATGGCTGGTGAAATTGCAGGGATCAAGGTTAATGTTTTTTTTTATCTTGTCACTCTTCTATATTTTCTTTCTAAATTAAGTCTATTAATACTTTACTTTCTTACGAAGAGAAACTCCAATAATGCTATATAACAGTTATATAACTATTTATATAAGAGTTATATAAATGTTATATAACAGTTATATAAACAATTATATAACTATTATATAAACAGTTATATAACTATTTATATAACAGTTATCGGACCCTATTCGGGTCAGCAGGAGGTTGATCACTAGCAGATGAGTAACAACAAGATTGATGATGGGAGTGGTTATTCTTCAATGGTTTTTGGTGATTTACAATCTTTGACTTTGTGAATGAGCCCTGGATCTGAGTTAAGTTGTGTGACAGCTTCTATGCAGATCTCACCCACTAGGACTACTATTGTTGAAACTAACTAAGAAGAGGGGCTTTGCTAAAGTCACCCCAAAACAACCTATTCATAGGAAGTCTATTTATACTTTTGGCCAGAGAACTTCACAATATAGAGGTGTTACAAGGTAAGTGATTATGTTTTGGTGTGATTTTTATTTAATGGTGTGTGATTTTAATTTAGTGGTGTCTTTTTCGTTTATTTTTTTATCTTTAGACATGTAAATAAAGTGGTATGTCATTTTTTTGTGTCAATATGTATCATTTTGTTCTATCATGTGATGTTATTCAATGGTATATGTTTGGTTTCATTTATAATCTACAGGCATTAGTGGATAGGAAGATATAAAGCTCATTTATGGGACAACAGTTGTAAGAAGGAAGGGCAGACTAGAAAAGGAAAACAAGGTTAGACAGGAAATAAAAACAAAATAGAACCGAAAATGTATTTTAGTTGTTTAAACTGTGTTTGGATGTGTTGCTTTACAATTTCATATATGGTCCCTTTTTGGTTCATGATATGAATTATTATTTTATTAATTCCTTGTCATGCTCATGCTTGTTGGGGATATTCTATTAAAATCCCATGGTGCCCATATTTTAGTTTATCTAGGTAGAGCCTTTTGTTTTTATTGTATATCGATGTGCTCATATTTATATTGTTTATGCAACATGAGAAAATTAATATATATTATAATATGTATGCTATTTCAGGCGGTTATGATATGGAAGAGAAAGCTGCAAGAGCTTATGATTGTGTCGCGCTTAAGTACTGGGGACCTTCAACTCATATCAACTTTTCTGTATGATTTGATAAAATGTTGGGTGGGTGTATTTAGAATGCTATTATATTTCAGGTTATTGAAATGTAAATAAAAATTTCAGTGATATTTTGGCAATTGGAAAACTATCAACAAGACTTGGAGTATATGAAGAACATGAACCGCCAAGAATATGTTGCTCACTTGAGAAGGTAAAAAACACTTGAAATTAATCACTGGTTTTTGAGTTTGTTCTCACAACCTACTTTTCTTTTATTTATTATAAACCCTCTTTTGTAAGTTTGAGATATATTCCCCAAAGTATTGGTAAAGCTATCTAAGTGTCATTTTGAGGGCCTTGTATTACATTATGTGAGCATTAGCAATGATTTTGTGAGTGTATCTCAAATTATTATATAAGTGAGTCTGTACTATGAAAGTTCAAATAACAGTGAGGGTGAAAGTAAAAAATTACTCAATATTCATACTCTTGTGCGTAAAGCTTAGTTTGTCGATCTATGTTTTTCTTATGTAGATTGTATCGGAGATACGCAAGACTATGGAATCTGTAGGCTTTGTTGAAATCGACACACCGATTCTACAGGTTTGTAAATTTCTTTATGTTCATGTTCGATTGATTCATCTTGTGATTATAGTTGTCTGATTAAAGGAAATAGAAAGATTAGAAAACATACATGTTTAATAAAAATAATCATTTCCTTTTAGATAAATGAAAATGCTAATAGGAATTGATGCGAACCTAAACTAGCCCCCAAAATGGCCCCGTAAGAGGCACGGACACCTCGCACGGGATCAATGTAACTCATAGGAATTGATCGCGTAGTCACAAGTCTCCCGGTTTGAGAATATGATGATAATTTGAAAATATCTAGATTAGGCTTAAAAACAAGTCGTTAAAGGGTGAAAACCCAAACCAACCTCCATATGGCCCCGTAAGAGGCATGAAGACCTCACACGGGACCAGTGTAACTTGTAGAAAATGACCGTGTAGTCACGGTTCTCCTGGTTTAAGAATATGATGATAATTTAAAAATATTTAAATTATTATTAAAAATATGCCGTTTGAGGGTGAAAACTCAAGAGGCACTAACACCTCGCAAGGGGCCAATGTAATTTGTAGGAACTCACTGCGTAGTCACGGAACATATGGTTTGAGAATATGATGATAATTTGAAAATGTCTAGACTTTCGTTTAAAAACATACCATTAGTGGGTGAAAACCTAAACTAGGCCCCAAATGGCCCCGTAAGAGGCAAAAACTCCTCGCACGAAACCAATCTAAGTCATAGGAACTTGCAGCGTAGTCGCGGGTCTCCTAGTTTGAGAATATGACGATAATTTAAAAATATTTAGATTATTCTTAAAAACATGCTATTTGAGGGTGAAAACTCAAACCAATCCTTAAACGGCCCCGTAAGAGGCACTAACACCTCGCACGGGGCCAATGTCATTTGTAGAAACTGACCGCGTAGTCATTGGACATATGGTTTCAGAATATGATGGTAATTTGAAAATATCTTGACTTTGACTTAAAAACATGCCAACTAGTACCCAAATGGCCCCGTAAGAGGCACAGACACCTCGCACGTGACCAATATAATTCATAGGAACTGACCGTGTAGTCGCGGGTCTCCCAGTTTGAGAGTATGACGATAATTTAAAAATATTTAGATTATTCTTAAAAATATGCTATTTTAGGGTGAAAACTCAATCCAGTCCTTAAACGGCCCCGTAAGAGGCACTAACACCTCGCATGAGGCCCATGTAACTTGTAGGAACTTACTGCGTAGTCACGGGACATATGGTTTGAGAATACGATGATAATTTGAAAATATCTAGATTTTGGCTAAAAAACATGTTGTTTGAGGGTGAAAACCTAAACTAGCACCCAAATGACCCCGTAAGAGGCACGAACACCTCGCACGGGACCAATGTTACTCGTAGGAATTGATCGTGTAGTCACGAGTCATATGGTTTGAGAATACGATGGTAATTTGAAAATATCTAGATTAGTCTTAAAAACAAGTCGTTAAAGGGTTAAAACCCAAACTAACCCCCATATAGCCCCGTAAGAGGCATGAAGACCTCACACGGGACCAATGTAACTTGTAGAAAATGATCGTGCAGTCACGAGTCTCTCGGTTTGAGAATATGACGATAATTTTAAAATATTTAGATTATTATTAAAAACATGCCATTTGAGGGTGAAAACTCAAACCAGTCCTCAAACGGCTCCATAAGAGGCACTAACACCTCGCATGGGAGTGATGTAACTCGTAGGATCTGACCACGTAGTCACAAGACGTCCGATTTGAGAATACAATAATAATTATAACTCGTATATGCAAATTTTCAGCTTGAAGAAGATTTTTCTTAAAAATTACTTGGTTACAAATATCATCTCTTTTTTGTATCCTATTTTTTTGCAGGATAACATTTTTTCGTTAGCTTTTATCCACGTGGAGCATACGAAGTCAATGATTTAAAAAATGGGGATTATTTATTTAATCTCGTTAATATTCAGGATTCTATTTTTTGTGTTATGGCCGTGCAGACTTTTGTAATTTTATTGTTTGCTTTTATGGTCGTACGGGTTTACATTACGCAAGGATTTATATTAGCAGGTTTAAAATGTCTAGAAAATAGAGGATATTATGCCCCATTTTTTTGGTCTGTGAACTATTAAGACCTGTAATATTTTGAAGTTTGTATGTACATTAGTTTATCAACAACTCGTGATATTCTAAATTTGTGAATTTTCTTGTTTTCAAATAATTAATTTTTTTCTTTGATTAAATTTTTTTGGCATGGTTTTGAACGGTGCCAAAAGTGCACCAAAATGTACTCAATCTGGCACAGTTATAAAGTGTGCCAAATGTGTGTCAAAAATATCAAATTCTGACACGGTTCTAAAGTGTGCCAGAAGTGTTACTATTTGGTCAAATCTGATACACTTTTAAACCGTGCTAGAAAAAAATGGCCATTTTGGAACACCTGATGCTAGCACAGTTCAAAACCATGCCAGATTTAATCTAGCACAGTTTTAAACCAAGCCAGATTGCTTTTTTGGTGTAGTGAAATTTTGGGCGAGCAGTACCCCATGACGAGATCCTCGTCCCCAGAAGTCTAAAGGTCACAAGAATGAAGTTACATATTAAGGGTTCATCACGAGGAGCCCCTTGTCCTCAAAGCTTAGAATATAGAGGAAATAAATAGAAATAAGCTAGACCTTGCCAAGAAGCTCCTTGTCATACACTCAAGCAATTGAAAAAGGCCAAGTCAAGGGGACTCATTGCGAGCAACCCCTAGCCCCAGTTGACATGTCACAAAATTGAAAAAAGAGTGAAGAGGCTTACTCAGAATAATCCCCCTACTCTTAAATAATTTACTTAAATGAACTAGTGGGAGAGGAGGTCCACCTGAAGTGACCTCCTCCCCAATATTTGTTACATAGAAATATATTAAAGTACTGATATGTTTCCTTCTTGTATAGGTAGCCTGGTTGAGTAAGCAGGCCTCAAAAAGGAAAGTTGGGATCTCTTGGGAGATTTAGCTTGGTGGTTGAGGAACAAGGTTTGTTGAGCAAGATCAACCACTTAGCACTTTAAGATTGAGAGAATACTAGTAGAAAGACCCTAGGAGTCACCCAGTCCTTGCATAATCACACCTAATCATAATTGAAGTGATCAACCAAGAGGTTGCTAACAAGTAATGAACTGTTTATAAAATGATTTTAGAGGAGGTGGTCCTTGAGACCTCCCCTCAAGTTTATAAAAGATTTTACAGGAAGTGGTACTTGAGGCCTCCTCTCGTGTTTATAAAAGATTTTAGAGGAGGTGGTCCTTGACACCCTTCTCAAGTTTATAAATTTTTTTAGAGGAGGTGGTCCTTGAGACCCTCATGAAGTTTACAAAGTTTGTACAATAAGTTATTGTTTTAAAATGTATTTACCAAATCATATTTTTTGTCTGCAAGCGCAAACATTTTTTCTTTTTTACTTTAGTTTGCACCAGGTGGCACGGACAGGCGGCTGCACACATGTAGGGACAAATGGTACATTACAGACCTTGTCCCTCACCAACCTCTTCAGTTTTGGAGCCCAAAAGTGCCAACTCATCCCTAGTACCTAAGTATAAATAGGACCTCTGGGTAAGGTCAAGTCATAATCAAGAACTCAAGTCATACCGTTACTCCGTCAAAATTACACCAGACCACTTAGTATTCCTTCCCTGCTCTCTCAAAGTGTTGAGTGCTTGTTTCTTCACTCCACACTAACAACCATTATTCTTAGGAGATCCTCTTAAGAAAAGTTACTATTATTGTTATGAAGTTCATCTTCTCACAGGGTGTAGTTCTTGATTTGGTTCCATTTTTACCAAAATGAGAAGGTTTTACCAGGTGCTGCTCTAGAAGTTCTTGAAAACCTTGAAGGCAGAGTTCATTGAAGTGGGTCACACCTCACCCATTTTAGTATCTTACCTGACCCCACACAACCCTCCCATATTTGGCGACTCCAGTGGGGAGGTATCCTTACTTTCATGGACTAAGAAGGTTTCAACATTTCTAAGTAGCTAGTTTTTGAAGACATTCCACCTACGAATGGAGCTCAAAGCGATCAGACCACTTAGGAGGATGTGGTGGTGACCGGAGTTAAGACACCTACTCTTCAGGGAAAGTAGACCAGCTCATTGGTAACAACTTCGATGACAGGTATGAGTCTCATGGGCATGTTTTTTGAGTTTTTGAAACAAAACAATGTATACCTAGCAAGTTTGGGTCAAGGTCGTGTAACACCAGTAGCTGCCCCATGTGGAGGGGCATCCACTCCTGCAGCGATTTTGATAGAAGTGGCTCTGCCGCGCAAAGTGGTGTCGGAGAAAGTTGTGGCACCATCAAGTTCACTAGTAGCAAAGGACATGAGTTTGGAGGAATCCCCCTCTAAAGTTGTTACTATAGAGGAGGTGATAAAGCTGCTTTTCTCCTCTCAAAGAGAAGCACCTAATCTATACGAGGACCTACAAGACCCTTACCCAAAAGCAGTAAATGAAAAGCTATACCTAGAAGGTTACATTCCACCAAAATTTATCAAGTTAAATGGCAAAGGGGAGAACCCAAGAGAGGACGTGAAGAGATTCATTGAGTACCTAGAAGTGCATGAAAATGACAAAAAAAGGTTGAGGGAGTTCTCCAAGACCCTTACAAGAAAGGCCTACATTTGGTATTCCCACTTTGCACGCACCCAACAACATCCCCACGTGGGAATAAATGCATAGGCAATTGCTCCAAAAGTTCTTTGTAACAGAGGTTGAGTTCACGTTGAGACACTTAGCACATGCGGTAAAAAATCCTAGGGAAGAGTTAATGCAATATATCAAGCATTTTTGTGAGAGGTCACTGGATGTCCACGAGGAGGTAGACGAGGCAAGGCTGCTTCAAATATATGCCAAAGGTCTTTTGGAGGAATACAGGCTCCATTTGGTCAATAATACAAAAGATGGAACCTTTATAGAGTTTACCAGGGCTTCCATTATAATATCTAGGATAATCAATCCTAGGTCTTCAAGTTGGAGGACACAAGGGCCACTCACTTTTAGAAGATTTCAAGTCTCGAGTAGGCAAGTAGTCAATTATGTGGATAGAAGTTCAAAGGTTAAGAAGGGAGGCTCAGGATTTAAGAGAAACAACCCAGGTAATAAGAGAAAGTTCGAAAAGGATGCCCCACCATCGCTACCTTGCAGCGCAGCGGAAGCAATGGATTGTTATCGTACATTGGTATGAGAGGGGGTAGCTGGCCCCCCTCACTTGAATGGGGAAATCCTAATCACAGCTAACAAAGATAATCCTAAGTATTGTGAGTTACATTAAAGAGTGCAACACTCCACTAAGGACTGCTACTATCTAAGGAGGATTATTGGTGAGCAGGTGGCCAATGGTATGTTATAAATACCTATGGTAGATGTTAACGTGAATCCACTCCTAGAACATCCTTTGGCATTGCTAATATGGTAGTGGAGTATGGTGAAGAAGCAGCTCAAGATCTGATGGAGTGGGAAGGTAGTGAGAAAATATGTGAAGAGTTAGAAAGGCTAAGGCTGAATAGTAAATAGAGAACTGAATAGGAGAGGAGGTGCGAGGAGTGGTTCTTAAATCTTGACCAAGAAGAGGGTGGAGGTGAGGAAGTCTAGAAAGTGAACTTCCTAAAAGTAAAAGTAGATGTTATCTTTGATCTGGATGAGGGGGGGACATCTAAGGTAGAGTATGCTTGTAATGCCCAAACATATGAAGTGGGCTTAAACTCTAAATATGAAGCTATAGCGAGGACTCCTAAGTTCAAGTGGTTCTTTGACCAAATAGGAGTAAAGTATGACACCAGAGTAGTCATAACAAGAAAGGTTTTGTAAACAGTACAACAATGTGGAGACCCCTCAATAAATTGGTAGGGACCAATTAGGAGGTTGATCAAAAGATACACTTCTGAAGTGGTATTTTCTGAGGAAAACGGGCAGGTGGACTACTTCCACAACCGCCCATTATACATGACTGCTATGATCAACAGAATATCCTTACCCAGCGCATTAATGGACGGAGGGACGTCTAGTAATTTTATGCCAATCAGTACGTTGTTTGAAACGAGGATTAATCAAGAGAAGATAGTACCTATGCTGCTAGTGATTTTAGGATTTGACAGCATCAGCATGCAGTCCCTCGAATATGTGAATGTGGGTATCATATTGTGGAATTTTACTTCCAACATCAAGTTTCACATCCTTAATGCCAATACTAGCTACCAGTTGCTCATTGGAAGGGTATGGATGCATACCCATGACGTAGTAGCCTCCACCTACCAGCAATGTGCAAACGCCAACATTTGAGGAACAGAGATCATAATCAAAGCAACACAGAAGCCCTTTTCTTTTGAGGAGTCCCACCTGGTGGATATGGCATTTTACACAGAACTGGACTAAGAAAGGAAGAGTTCTGCAACAAAGTTAGAGAAGAGGCAAGTGGTTGAAGGAGGTGCCCAAGCAAAGAAGTCTGTCCATGATATTTTGGGGGAGAGGGTGATTCCCCACACAACAAAAGGCAAGAGGAAGGTGGAGGAGGAGGATAAACCTCCTCGAACTTGCAAAAAGGTGGTCTTACCTGATAGGAAAGTCATATAATATTTAGAACGGTCTGTACGAGCAACGTTCTGGGCTGAGACTTTCGCCCCGACACTTGAGTGCTTTGTGGTGGATGAATCCCACATCATTGAACATAACAAGACTATCTACCCGCTAGATAAAATAAAAAATAAATCTTATCGGGAGCGCAGGTCTGTGTATGAAGGACTAGCCTCCTTAACAAGGTGATCCTCTAACCTTGTCATCCGAACCTCATCCTCAGCATCACTAGCCTTTAGCTAAGCCAGGTTGGCCTGGAGGGACTGAATCTAAACTTGGATTTGAGGTGCCTCAGCCTGACACTACTACACCCTGGCCTGTATATAAGTATGAAGCTTCATCATATTCATAAAAGTAGCACCAAGAAAATAATAAACGGATGCGTCAAGCCAATTTAGCTGAAAGTGATAGCATCACTGCAGATCGTGAAGATCCTGAAGAAACAACGCGACCCTCTGAGTAGTCATATCAATAGGAGAGGTAGATAAAAAATCATGAAGATAGATGGATAGGGCCTTCAAGTTGAAGACTGTAATGCTGTTAATGTTGAGGACGCTCTGAGAAGTAAAAGTCTCAGGATGGTGCTCGAGAAGAATCTCCAATACCTCCCGCTCTTGCGTATGGAACCTAAAGGGAAGCACTGAGCACGACAACATGCTTATAAAATCTCCTGGAGCCTCCACCTCAATATCATAATAACCTCTACTCTGAGACTTAAGATCGAAAAGAGGAAGGGAGGAGTCCTTGCCAAAATCGGCATTACTAGTAGCCTTAGAGATCTTCTCAGCCTCACCGATCACCTCAACAGGCTAACCGATTGGATCCTTCCAATAGACGAACAAAAATAGATAAGCCATAGAGAAGGGAAGGAGAAGGTGGTAGAATAACCATGCTCAAATCGAAAAAAAGATAATGAAAATCTTACCCCATAGCCTTGGGGGTTAGTATGCTGTCACCGAAGCGAGGAGGCATCATGTGACCCTAAGCACCAACCTAATAGAAAATAGGCAAGAGTCAACATTTCTTTTGCTAAGAAAAAAAAGAAAAGTACTAACCTTAACAGACATAAACAACCCAGATATGACAATTTAATACCTGGGGAGTGCGCAGTAAAACACTCATTGTATGTCCCGCAGAGCTAGGGACGGTCGCCTCACTAACCTGAGAACTAGGAAATAGGAAAGTAAGGGTGACCCCACTTGTATAAAAGCAAGAAGAAAAGGGGGAATAAAGAGGAGAGTAAAGTATGACAGTATAATACCTCACTCGCAGAAAATCCCCTAGATGTTCCAAAGTCAGCGGAATAATCGCGGCGCTAACCTAAAAATAGGGAAATAGGTTAGTGTTAGCAAGTACTTATGCATAAAATGCAAGCTTAAAGGTTCATGTAGAACAAGTATATACCCGGGACCTCCCTGCTGAGACACCCGTAATAGACCCCTCAGTAACGGGAGCAAGAGTGACACTAACCTGCAAAATGATAAATTTAGAGGGTGTCAATAGACCCCTACATAGATAACGTGAGTCGATGAAAAGAAGAATATGCGATATTATACATATCGGAGCAGTCTCCTCCGGGACACTGGCCATAGTCTCCGTAGAAACAAAAACTAGCGCAATACTAACCTGGGAGTTCAAATATAAGTCCTGCAAGTAAAGTGACCATAACTAAAGATATGGTAGAAGAAGCTACATAATGTGCATATATGTAATTAATATAGCAAGAAGATGTGCAAAGGTTAACATACCATTGAAGCCACTCCTGTAGAACTAGGAACAAGACCCTAAGATATGGTGACTTCAACCAGGACGACTAAGGCAACTTCCCCTACATAGGATAAGGGGAGAATCACAAGTGGTGCCTTAGAAGCTATCTATGTAGCCCTCATTATGGGCGCCACACCACCCCTGTAAATGGAAGAAAGATATGAACGATTACAAGTTGTTCATAGTAATAAAGAAAAATATGTAGAAGAAAGGCTCAAACAAGTTTGAATAACTACCGAGAGAGTTGCTATAATAGTTCATTTCATAGAGACAATAGCCGTAGGTACTTCCCTAGAAGTAGTAGGGTATACTGAAGAGTAAACTGGAGAAACGATAGGTGAAGTGGTAGTACTGGTCAACTGAAATATAAACGGATATAAATAAAGTATGAGAATGAAATCCCAATGGAAAAGAAAAAATGAGCCGGGAGACGAAAGATTTGAAACAGGCGTACCTGAAGTCCTTCTAAGGAAAAAGAAGGGAAGACGACCGGAGGGATAGTCATAGCAGATGTAGTGGCCTACTCATTACAAATTTGTCAAAGAAATAAATAATGGCTAAAGAAGGAAACAGAGGGTAACAGGAGTAAGTAATAACTGAGAGGTGGGGCTATCCTGTGTAATAGGCTCACTACATGCAATAGTGAAAACTGGTCGAGAAGGTATAGGCTGGATGTGAGGCCTATTTTCCATAGGCACGAAGAGATAGGAATCCTCTATGAAGATGATAGACCTGGAGCAGTGACTCTAATGAGCTGTGTTATTCCCCTAGTAGAAGAAGGGATACCGAAATATGATCCCTACAATAAATATAGACAAAGACAATAAAATTATAGATGTAGAAAATATAACATAATAGAGAAAGGAAATAAAGGTGACAAAATCAAAGTACCTCAAACAACCCGATGAGAGAACCTCTCGCCATAAAGGAGATAGGTAGTGATGAAATACGACTAAGAGAAACAGTCATCTGCGTATACAGAGGAAGAATATTTTTAAAGACATGCCTCAAAATATGATAAGTAAAAGCAAAAGACTCAGGAGGGATAATAATTACCTGGACCGAAGAGAAGGACACAAAAAAAGTTATCGCTGTTATTGGAAATACAGAAGATAGCTACAAAAGTTAGATGAGAGCATAGGCTATATCAGTAAAACTACGACGAAAGAGAATAATGACTGAGTAGGGAGGAAATTACAAACCTATCTAGATATGCCCAACGATACGACTAATATGGAGCTCCTCGCTTTAAGAAAGGGCCTCCGGACAGGTGGCGGAGGCGAAGGATCACTCGCTGTAATGGAGACACCCTACAAATGCCATAAAGATAAATATAATTTACATATCAACTACAAACATGGACACGGACAATAATGGTACAAACGAAGTTAAGAAAAGAGACTTACAGCGGTGGAGCGGGCAGTTTGCTCATATGGTAGATGCCCAGTAGTGGGGCTGCTGGCTGACGAAGAATCTATCATGACACCTTCGCTAGAAGACTACCCCAAAACTGGTAACAAAGAAGAAGTATCATGGTGTTAATCGTCATAAGGATCAGTGACACTCATCTCATTTAAAGAAGAATCGTCATCATCATAGGCGGGAGTGCTTCTATAATCGATTAGTTCCTCTTCAAATGATAGAGAACAGGAACCACTAAGTGTAACCCTGTGAAAGTGAGTTTCACCAAGTAAAAAGGAGTAAGGTGTTGTACCTTCGCTAATGGGAATATAAGTAATAGCAAGCTCTTTAGCAGATAACCCCAGGGCTTCATAGACTTGCTCTCGCATAGTCCTGTATGTCTCCTCCCCCCAAGGTCATCAGTGTCAAACCTTGGTCTGGTGTAGGAGAGGGAGCAGCAACCCCAACACTGATATTCTTCTTCTTCTTCTTCTTCTTCTTCTTCTTCTTCTTCTTCTTCTTCTTCTTCTTCTTCTTCTTCTTCTTCTTCTTCTTCTTCTTCTTCTTGGTTCTTACTAGAGAATGGAGGAGTAGTGGCAACATCAGTAAGAGTAGTAGTAACACTAGTTGTAGGGGCAGTAATTAGAAACATCCACATCATGGTGCTTCCTCTTTGAAGCAGTAGGGGCTCTGGCCTTAACTTTTGACTTGGGCTTATCATGTTGAGGCTCAGGATGTTTAAAATAAATAGACTCATAGAGAAGGGGCCTCACTAAGATTGGAGTGACCTACTCGAGAGGATCCTTGTGGAAAGTGCTCAGGTGCCACAATGACTTTTGTGTCCTTTTTCCTAAGTACCTGTCATTGTTGGGAATATTTGTGGAAATAGTTTCATAAGGGACATCCCTCACACAATTTTGAATAAGGAGAAACTACCTCTTCCAGAGGGTAAACCATGAACGAGTGAAATAAGGCAATGTAATATCATGTTTTTCTACGTATTTGAAATTTAATTAATTCGAAAAATAATTATAAGAAATACGTTTTAATTAAATTACACTAGTGCCATAATTTAATGTGATTAAATAATAAATGTGATTATTAAATATTAATCAAGATATAGATATTGATTAATATTATGGAATGAAATTTACTAAGTGTGAATAGTAGATAATTGATGATTGTTGATTAACGTCATAGCGAGTGATGTGGGCGTATTTGATTTTATCTCAATCGGGAGTTGCGTGTAGACTAAATTGGGGTTGAGATAGGAAATATATTTAGAGTGACTTAAATGATGATTTTGAGGTCCTGGATGGTTCCTAAAGGGTGGGTCGAAATAGTCAGAATAGTATACCTGGAGTATAGTTTGGGTCCCGAGTTAATTTTAGATTAAACAGGCACCTATTGAGGGCATTTTGGTCATTTGGCTAAAGGAATTTTAGGGACTTACGAAATTTACAACTCAATATCAGATGTCAAGAGGCATAAGCTAGGGTTAGAAACACAAAAACCTAAGGGAGGCCATTAGAGAAGGAGGATAGACCATTCTCAAAGCTTAAGGAGGTGTTCTTGAAGAATTGAACCTTGTTCTTGCATCCTAATCATATAAGAAGCGAGGATTGGAAGAGAAGAACACCAATCCATTATCACCACCACGAAATCAGATCACACCTGTTAAGGCAAGTGTTTATATACAATTTTTTAAAGTTATAATACCCATGTGTAGGGTTTTCGAAATAAACTTGATTTAATTATGATTCTTGGAAGGAAAAGAATGAATTTTGATGCATGATTGGGTAGGTTTGCATGTAGAATGATTTACTATCCGTAGATAAATAGAAATCATATGATAAGGAACTATCATTTCGAATGAAATATGAGTTTATGAATTAATGTATGGGAATAACTCAAAACTAGGGTTTTTGAAGAAGTTTTGGGTTTTGATTTGTTCTTAATTGAATTCTATGAATATTTGATATGTTAGGACATTAGAAATCATCCTAATGCACATAGAAATGGTTAGGAATAATTGGTTGTGATTTTGGTATAGTATAATGTTAGTTTGGTTGCTGAAAATGGTGGGAAAACGCATGACAAAGACGAAGTAGCCAAACTGTACATTTTCGAATTGATTCCACTAGGGGCGAATCAATTCGATTTACTAGAAAACTTGATTTTTCCCTTTTAAACCTAGAATTCCAAAAATTTTGTCGTGAAACCTTTTGGACCTTGTTAAATGATAATGGGGGATTTATTATATTACAATAGGCTTATGATAGGATTAAAACAAGATTGAATTGGGTGAAACTATATTGTAATTAATCTGAAAGACTAATAAAGAATTACGAGAATTTCGAAAGAATTGTATATAGACCAGTAGGTAAAGTTAGGCTTAACTAATAAAATTAATAAATGGGTAACTAGGACCCTTATAGTTGTGTGAATACTTAAAAAAATGCGTTAAGCGTGATAAATCGCAAAGTAATAAGTACAGTGAGTATGCAAGAGAAGGATACTACGTACAAACATGAATAGTTGGGTTATGTGTATACCTACTAATTTATAGGGATACTTAGGTTATGTGAATACCTATTGTATACCGATTGATATGTGAACATATTGCTACTTGCTATCACGGGGGTTAGGTAGTGATACAGGCCATCCCACCTTGGCGATTCCAGTGAGATTTATATAAGTTCCCCAGGGCATGGAACCTTAGGCAAAATACTATTTTGAGTGATAATAGTAATACCGACAGGTCATTTGGGTACGTTAGGCATGTGCGCAACCCCAAAGGCTAGGAACCATGTCCGCCCCCTTAATACGATGATTATTTTAGGTTCGAGGGTGTTTACCAAACCATATGTCCTTGAGGTACGAGATATATGGGGACCATATATCCTTGAGGTACGAGATGTGCGGGGATTTGATAGAAAAGTATGCATGCATCACAGTTGTCATTCTGAGGGATGCCTTATATATATATATGAGAAACTTCTACTTGTGTTAAATAGTAGATTGTGTATATCTAAGAAAGTAAATTAAGTAGTGAAACTTAATTATAATGGTTGAAAGATAAATGTGTGAAATTTTGTATGAATTAAGTGGGGAGACTTAATTATAAAGATTGAAATATAACATATGTGAAATGTTAGAGGAGAAATAAATAACATATGAGAAATGTTAATAACATAGCATACTGTATGGGCGGTATGGGAACTTAGATGCATATATAAGTCCAGTCGGATACTTTAGTCGAGTTAGCTAAGGTAGTATAGCTAGGTGGGCTAAGTATAGAATGTTGGATGTGCACTATAGATGAAAGGTGAGGAAACTCAAGAGAGAGTACGTGAACCTAACACGTGTAATAAATAACTGATTATAAATTGTGATAAACGCTTGATAATTTTTTTAAAACGTTTTGAGTACTAACTCTTACTGTCACATATTTTTAAAACCTTTTAGGTGTCCATCCACAGGAACGCCAGACTTGATTATTCTATTCCAGGGATGCGTTTCTATAGCACATGTGGATGCATGCAGGGTTCAAACTAGATGCCTTATTTCTTCATTCCTAGATTAGGATTTCAGATCTAGTATTTCAGTTTGGGCGTGTTGCCCCAAGCATTTACTTTTTATTTAATTCAGACAGTTATTCAGTTCATGAGTATTATTGGATTACTATTTGGTTGGGGATATTTGTAGCCGATGCTTTATTCGGCAAAATTTTTAATCCATTCATTTTATTTTTACGTTGGTTTAGATATTACATGTGGTGAATGATTTATTTAGTTTTCACTTGGTTAATTATTTGTCTAATGAAAGATAAAATTTGGCTCCAACTTTTGAATACTAGGTAGTTAGTAAAGTTTTAAAAATATTTTGACAGTGATGCTAAGAATGAAACATATGTAAATTCTATTTTAATTTAATAAATTCTTGATCATTCGGTATTTAATTAGGCTGGGGGTTACAGGCAAGTAATCTCGAGAAGGAACAAATAGATTGCCCAGATGACTAACTCTGTGAATCACCCCCTCAAATGTAAAATTGTCAAAGGCCTCAAGGTATATCTTGGATCGGAGGTGCTTGAAGGATAAAAATGAGTGTGAACCCACTTATCATAGACAAACTACTTCCTCACTCTCTCAAAATGGTAGAACTCCACACCTTTTCCCAGGTTAGTTAGAGAAGACAAAGTGCATGGTAGAAGCATAACAATCACAAAGATGTGGGGGTATGTGGGAACAAACTCAGCACCAGCAAGGCAATAAAAGGCGCCCCTAGAAACGGAGAAGGAGTTCCAAGTAAAAATACCACCAACGGTATTACCGTAAGTCTTGAAGTAGAACTCATAAATGTTATCAATTAAATACCCTAGAGAAGTTGATGAGTGTTTTTGTGCCATCTTGCAGCACGAGCAGCCCTGCTATAACAAGCCCTAACCTCTAGGGCAAAGTTAGGAAAACTCTCGAATAAAAAGGACAAGATGATGAAAGTGTTGGAAAAGTTGATGGCATTATAATGACCACAAGAACGCTCAGCATCCACATGAGATTTTTCTAACCAAGTGCATAGAGATCCCAATGTTAGAGCTGCGAGGGGGACTGCCATCCCTCGAGCGAGCCTCAGAGAAATCTTGAAAAGAAGATCATAAGGAGAATCATCTGCCCTCTCAGGAAGAAGGAACCTACTCATAAAAATAAAAAAGAATGCTGCCAAGTATGAGGTGGAGTTAATTTTTGGGCCCTCTTAACTCCTCAAGGACCTTCTTTAACTTTCACCCTTGGATAGATTCTCAAAATCCTTGAACCAATATCTTTGCCACTTGGTGAAAGAATGTTTGGTAGTCCCAGTCAAATTGATAGCAACATATTTTTAGCACTCATTTAAAGCAGAGTGGAGCTCTCACACCATCTTCTCCTCGATCTCATCCTCAAATCCGTCAGTGAGAACATGGCTCCCTAAGTAAGGAAGGGCGAGCAGCTTGCAAATATCCTCCAAAGTAATAGTAAATTCCCCTTAATTAGTAATGTAAGTGTGTGAATCTCTACTCTAGTGAGAAGTTAGCAAAGTAAAACTAGGGGATTGTTTGGCAATAGAGAAGGACTTGAGGCTGCTGATGGTTATCATAAGACATATCCCCTCTATGACTGACTTGTACGAGGGGTGGATAAGTATTGATCTCCCCAAAGACCCGATTCCTTTGCGTGCCCCCACATGTCTTGACCTCAATGTTAAAATTGGGAAAATCACCTTTGTCCACTCATACCCTAAGAATTGAATCAGGCAACACAGTAGGAAGGTAAAAAGACTCACCTAGACCCACATGGGGTTGATCAGTTATCTTCGCTACGAACACCTGCTCGAAATTTGTGAGGAAAGCCATGAAGGTGTCCGTGTTGCCAAAGTAAGGCGCTAGATGATAAAGGCTAAAATATCTTTATTTGTGAGTAGTGAGATACTCCTTTTAAGATTTTGAGTAAGCAATGGATGAGGATACCTCCCTTGAGGGCATCCCAATATACGAACTTCCTAAAGGAGCAGGGGAAGAATCCATAACCACGGAAGTAATAGTGGTGGCTCCGGTGGCCAAAACTGTCGAGACGATGACGAAAATGGGCACCACGCCCACTAGCACTTAGCTAGTGGTGGTGGCGATAGTGGAAATAAGGTTTTGAGGAGATGAGGAAGCCATTTATGGTGGTAAAGGACGGAAGAAACGATGGTGGCTATGGAAGTTCCCTGAGTTTATTTTTTCTCTCTCTCTAGAACACAACCAAGTCTGAAAACAAATGCTAAGATGAAAAGAAAGAGGAAGTTTAAAAAGGGATTTTATACCATATTAAGCCATAGGCACCCTGCCAATCAAAATCATTTCCCTAATGATGGGATGTGTGTTCCCCATCTGATACATGTTACCTCGAGACCCTAAACGTAGGCTGATGTGATCGGTCTAATTAATGCGATAATATCATTATGAGAGTGGGTTAAACTGTTCATATTCCAAGAAATAGTGAATCATTGCATATAAAAACCTTTGGTATACCCAACACATAGATTTTTGTATGAGGGGACTAATGTAGAGAAGTGTACACTCATTTGCCCAAATTATTGGGTGAGTAGGTCCATATGGCGATGGGGTCTCACCATGAGCGCCCCCCCCCAAAGAGTGCCATGGAGAAGACAAAAGAAGACTCAATTGGATGAGGAGACCAACCACAAGGAACTCCTCATCCCCAAAGATCGAGCAGTCACAGAAATGAAGTTTGAGAGAGGAGGCACACCATGAAGGGCAACTAGTCCTAAAACGCTCAAAAAAACACAGAAAGAAAATTTGGGCGAGGAAGCCAACCATAAGGAGCTCCTCGTACCAAAATTCTCATAGAACATAGAAAGGAAATTTAGGCGAGGAGGCACACCATGAAAGCTCCTCATCCTTAAATTCTCAAAGATTACAAAAACAAAGTTTTGGCAAGGAGGCCCACCATGAGGGGATCATCGTCCCAAAATGCTCAAAGATTATAGAGACAAGGTTTGGGCGAGCAGTCCCACCATGAGGAGCTCCTCGTCCCCAGAAGTCCAAAGGTCAAAAGAATGAAGTTACATATTATGGGCTCATACACTCAAGCCACAGAACTAGTGGGCGAGGAGGTCCACATAGAGTGACATCCTCCTCAAGATTTGTTACTAAAAAATATATTAAAAAACTGATATGTTACTTTCTTGTGCAGGTAGTCTGGTTGAGAAAGCAAGACTTAAAAAGGCAAGTTTGGATCTATTGGGAGTTTTGGCTTGGCGACTGAGGAACAAGGTTTTTTGAGAAAGATAAACCACTTAACACTTTAATATTAACAGAATACTAGTAGAAATACCCTAAGAGTCACCCAGTTCTTACACAGTCACACCTAATCATAACTGAAGTGAGCAACCAAGAGGTTACTCACAAGAAATGAACTGTTTATAAAATGATTTTAGAGGAGGTGGTCCTTGAGACCTCCCCTCAAGTTTATAAAAGATTTTAGAGGAGTTGGTCCTTGGGACCTCCGCTCAAGTTTATAAAATATTTTAGAGGAGGTGTTTCTTGACACCCTTCGCAAGCTTATAAAAGATTTTAGAGGAGGTGGTCCTTGAGACCCTCCTCAAGTTTACAAAGTTTCTATAACAAGTTACCACTTCGAAAGGTATTTACCAAATCAAATATTTTGTGTACAAGTGCATACATATTTTATTTTTGACTTTGGTTTGCACCAGGTTGCACGTGTCAGAGGAGACAAGCGACTGCACACAGGTAGGGACAAATGGTACATTACAGATCTTGTCCCTCACCATCCCCCTCAGTTTTTGTGCCCAAAAGTTCCAACTCAGACCTTATGACTAAGTATAAATAGGACCCCTGGGCAAGGTCAAGTCACGATCATAAACTCAAGTCAATCGTTACTCTGTCAAAATCACACTAGACGACCTAGTATTCTCTCCCTTCTCTCTCTCTAAGTGATGAGTGCTTGTTTCTTCACTCCACAATGACAACCATTATTCTTAGGAGATCCTCTTGAGAAAAGTTACTATTATTATTGTGAAGTTAATCTTCTTGTAGGGAGTAGTTCTTACTTTGGTTCCAATTTTACCTAAAGGAAAAGGTTTTACCAGGTGCTGCTCTAGAAGTTCTTGAAAACCTTGAAGGCAGATTTCATTGAACTGGTTCACGCCTCACCCGTTTCAGTATCTTATCGAACCCTAGTCACACTACCCTCCTATACTCACCATTAACAAACTCGATGAGAAACTAGAGAAATATTCATCAATGATAAATGACATCATAAAGGAGCGTGAGGAGTGAACCAATCAGATTCAAGATCAAGGCAAAGTGGAGATTAATCGAAGATTAGGGAACAATTAAAGAATAATTTAGTTGAGTAACCATGTATCTTGTCTATTTATTTATGCAATTATAAGTTTCTACGAGTTTTGTTCTAATTGGGATGATGTTATTTAATATCAACGATGACCACCTGTGATCGGACCAGTGAGAGCTTTCATGATCTATCGAACAACCTTACTTAGGAACCTCTGAGGGACTAGTTTATAGGATAACCGAAAGTCATCATTAAAGAATGATTTAAGAATTTTAGATACACCAGGTATAACACCCAGTTTTTGCCCGATTGAACATAATCGAGCAATCTTGATATACCAACCATAAGATTACTCGGCCAATTAATTTTGGTGCCAAAGAGAATATCTTTCCATAAAATATATGTCTGATGTTATACTATACCTACATGTGTCAAATCAAACTTACCTCAAACAGTGATGATTTGTTGAGTAGTTGGATGGCGTGGCGTTAACAAACTGTTGCCCCACCTGACATAGCAGTTGGTCACACGAGATTTCACTCAGCATTTAATGCTAATGACATGTTATATATGATAGTTATACCCAATATTTAAGGCGTATGAGGTTCCACATGTGCGATCTGAGACTTTACATAGCCTATTTATCCTTTGATAAACCTTTAGACTTTTGAGCTAAAACACCTCTTTGAGATATTAAGAAAGATAGTGTGCCCTAGGGTTTGTACTGAAACACCACCTGTTTTAAATATTTCACAATTTTAATATACTTTTCACCGAATAAAAACACAAGTGCTTTGTGAAACAACTTTTACAATTTAATCTTAGCCTAAGCATGCATCTTGATGAGTATAAGAAAGAATAAAATAAGCAAACCACAACACGATGATGTAGGAGAAAAACACATAACAATAAAAATCTCGGACGACCCAGTCGCACAAGTCCACTATAGCATAGGTTTATTTACAAGAACAACTTAAACTTACTCATGGACTAAACTCCTTTAAGCCTTGTTGTGCTTCCTCTTTCCTTGTAACCTTCTTCGCAGCCACTGTTTGACGCCTTTCAATAGCCACACAATGCAGACGCGTTCCCATATATCGGTATCCCACCGATCTTACTTGTCTCGTGACTAGTCCAGCCAATGCTCAACACAAATATGGTCTCCACCGCTCGAAACTCTCACAGTATGATGATGTAACTAGTATGGTATGACACATAAACGATTTCAAACATACATATAGTTATAGGATTCTGGGATCTCAAACTTAGGTGTAAACTAGGGTTTCGTAGGCACAAGATATAACACGGAAAATTGTTTTCATGGAAACCCTCTCTGAAAACCGAGGCCAAGCCTGATTATTTAAAAAAAACACAAATTTTAAGGCAACACATTTTTCGAGGCAGTTCGATCAAACGAGAATCAAGGTTCGTTGACTAGAATTCCAGTTAGAACTAAAAATAGGTTCATTTTAATGAAATGCAATTCTCGTTTGAAGAGTGATCGAATGATCTTTCATCGATATTTTTCTGTACACAGTCAAATTTCATTTGAAGTTCGTTTGAACCTCGTTTTAATAAGATGCCTAAACTCAATTGAACAAAGAAAGAATCTTGTTTGAACGAAACATGAATCTCATTTAAACAAAAGATGAAATTCCTTTCAATGAAATAAACTCAAAAATATATTTCTCTTTTAAAATCAATCTTATTAAAAGGCTCCACGCAAATTTATAAAACAATGCCCAAAGTAAATCTAGGGATTAAACACAAATATGCATTCATACCTTTATTGAGATCCCTCAGATGATGAAGATGAAAACTCGACACATAACCTAATATATCCTCGATGTAGTTATAGCTTCGTTGCATGGCCTTCAATCACACATCATAGGCTTGAAGGACCCATAACTCAAGTCGTAAACTATGACTCAAAAAAGTTTTGTCCAAATACGGAATTAAGCCAATACTTACAAATGGAATCGATTCGAAAATTTGTCCTTATAAATCTCACTCTTTGGCTATTCCAGGGGACAACTCAAAACGAAAAACTGCTGGGCCATCAACCTCACTAAGAATCAATATCTAACTCCAAAAGGAAAATAGTTACAGAGGCTTGATCGACATAAATATGAGTAGTTTTGCTCTTGTGTAAGCCTTTGTCGCATTGCTGCTAACCTGCACACTTAAGCACACATTCAAATGCAAAGAGAATATAACAATATATAAACAACATATGAAAACCCTCCCCTTTTGTCTAACTATATCTACGTAAGAAATTACTTATCCCCTGAGTTATAGATCTCCCCCACATGAAAAAGAGTTAGATACCATTTCTAACCATTTTTGTTCACGAATAGACAAAGAATAAGGTACAAAATAATAAATATTTCTCACCAATAAAACCAAATCTCTCCCTAAATGAATCGTGGGTAATCATTAAGGAAAAATAAATATATCATTCAGTGGTGTAAAACAAGTCATGCAACGATAAATAATTCGGCAACACAATCATAAATAACCCAAACTATTAACAATTAATATCAACTAGGATGTAAGCATTTAAGTATGAGACACCAAGATGATCATAAAACATGCCAATATAAATCAATGATCAAGCATAAGGTAAATAATGATTAAATGAAAACTGAAAGACTCAAAACAAAAAAAATTCCATATATATATATATATATATATATATATATATCCACACATATACAAATGAAGCACAACTATATATAGGTATAAATAACCACAAAAGACACAAACACATAAGCTTTGTACACTTGCATAGTATCAATGTGTTTAAACATAGTGGTACGGAGTGAAGGGGCATTAACTAGAAATAAGAGAAATGACCCAATCACTAAAAAAATGTCCATGTAGATCCATTTGACCGCAATAATTTATCAACATTCCATTTAGCCTCTCATGTTAAATAAAGAACCCAAAAGGACAAACAAACACAATGCATGTGTGCCTAAATGTTTTGATGATTCTTGAATCAATAACATCAAAATAATTAAGCTCAACTGGGACTCATTGTGCAAACCTATTAACTTCAACTTAAACATCCTAAAAATATATATCACTTTTTTTCCTTTTCTTTTGAAGATATCTAATTTTTGTAGCATCGATGTAAAAAACTTGGCCTTGATAATTTTTCTATTTTTATTGCCTCTCAATCTTTTAGGCTCTTACCAATAGTGACCTTTTACGCAAAGAGATTCCTCCTTTCGTAGCCCTTTCCCCTAGACACTCATATTTTCAATAAAACATCAAACTCACAGGCAATGGTTCTTACATGCACAGATACCCATAGTAAATTTTTTTATGTATACAATAAAATTGTTAGGAGAACACCTCACTTAGCTCATGTGACTTAAGAAGTTAAAATCCAGAAGAACTCATGCAAAGTGTGTAAGGAGGCATATACAAGGTGAATCCGTCATGTAAATCAATTTCAATATACTTTATATAAACATGATTAAGAGCAATCCAAGCATTGCAAATCGAAGACAAATGTCCTAGTCACGTGGACGCATAAAGGAATGGGATTCAAACACGTCGATATGACACACAACGTGTGTAAAACTAAAATACAAAAAAAAAAAAAATCTTTTTGAGTTCGTAAACAGTTTTCAAAATGATATCAATTTATATAGAAAAACTCAAAAGATAAGCAAAATCTTTTTCTACTTTCCTCATTATGACCCAAAAAATGAAAAATCAACAGATACAAAAGATAAACACAATATAACACTAGTAATAACATATAGCATAATGAACAACACTAGTGTATGACAAACATGCAATAAATCACTCATAGTATATAACATGTGATGAATCGTGTGAAAGGGTACGCGAATCAGCTAGTCTTACACTTAGTGCCTCCAAAATCGATTTCCTAACCCAAGTAAATAAATACTTAACGCGTTGGGTTTTAGGAATCATAGGGACACTAGACTTCAACTTCCTAGGGTCTTTAGGTCATAGCAACCATTCTTAAGGTGACCTTTTCTACTAAAGTGTTTGCACGAGTAGACGCGACGAAGAATGGGACCTTTAGGTTGACCTTTTCTAACACCCTGGATTATGGTTTACCCCCTAAAATAAACAATGGTCTTAGCTTTCACAACAGAAGAATTCAAATTATTGAAGATGGTGCCAACACTAATAGCTCTACTTGAGTCTCTTAAATCATCTTTTAAACTAAAAATCCTAAACTCAAGCAAAGAATTAGACTATTTGGACATTAGGGACTCCTTCTTTGAAGTTTTAATCATTCTTAGAAGGTTATCTTGCTCCCTCTCAATGCCAGTGAACTTATCCCTAAAAGTCTTCTCGCATGCCCTCAAATATTTTATTGATTGATAATTAACCTCAATGGCAAGTTCATAAACCCTAGAAATTTTAGAGTTCTCTAATTTATTTTTTAAAAATCTAACTTTATCCTCACTCTCTTTCTTGGACATTTATAAAGTTTTAAAATCATGACCCATGTCCATGCTCTTGTCGTGGACAATATCTCTTTGAGTTTGAGTAGTTCGCAAATAATTAATTTCATCTTTAAAACAAAAATAAATTTTTAGAAATTTAATTCTATTTACAAACTTCAAATTCACAAGAGCTAATTTTTCATCATGGTTATGAAGATCATTAAACTCATCTCGAATATCAAAGTCATCTTCATCACTAAATGCATCTAATAACTTTTCACTATGATGATGCATCGAGCGAAATAAACAAATTAGAGAGAAAAATAAAAACCCAAAAAACCCTAAAATAGTTGGATAAGACGAATCTACAAGATAACTTAGTGTTCCCCCTCTGATACCAATTTGAGAAAGCTAATGTGCCCTAAGGTTTGTATAGAAACACTAACAATTTTTAGTATTTCACAATTTTAATAAAAATTATATCGAATAAAAACACAAGTGTTGTATGAAACAATTTTGCCAATTTTAGTTTGACCTAAGCAAGCATATAGGTAAGTATAATGAGAATATAATAATCAAAACATAACATGGCGATGTATGAAGAAAACCCGCAATGGGAAAGACCTCGGATGGCCCATCCACACAAGTCCACTTTGTTATAGGTCTATTTACAAGGATAACATAGACTTACTCATATACTCGATGCCTTCAAGCCTTGATGTGCTTTTGTGTTCCTTAAAAGTTTCTTCGCAGCCAATATTGGCTACCTATAAATAGCCACACAACACATGCACATTCTCATGTCTCATTATCCCATCTATCTTACTTGTCTCGTAACCAGTCCAGCTACCACTCAATACAAACATGGTATCCAGTTCTAAGAATGCTCACAATATGAGTAGAAGACGAATATGTTGCAACACAAAAGAGATCTTAAATAGACATATAAATATTGGATTATTGCCTCTCAAGATTTGGTGTGAGGTAGGGATTAGGTGGCACAAGATATAACTTGGAAAAATATTTTCACAAAAAACATCTCTGAAAATTAACGCTATACTTGAGTATTTATAGAAAACACGAATCTTGAGGCAGTTCGTTCGAATGAGAATCCAGGTTAGTTCGAATAAAAATAGATTCTCGTTTGAATGAAAAACATAATGATATTCTCGTTTGAATGATAATAGGATGAGATTTGGAAAATATATTTTTTTTAAATAGTGAAATGTCATTTGAAGTTCGTCTTGATCTCATTTGAACGAGATGCCTAAAATCATTTTAACGAAAAAGGAACCTCGTTCAACCGACACATGAATCTCATTTGAATGATAGAGGAAATTAGTTCAAACAAAATAAACTGAAAAAAATATTTTTTCTTCTAAAATCCATTTTATGAAAAGGCCTCAAATAAATGTATTGAACAACACCCAAACTAAATCCAAGGATCAAACATAAATATGTATTCATACCTTCATTGAGATCCCTCGAATGATGAAGAAAAAAAAATAGGCACGTAAACCAATGTATCATCGATGTAGTTTTAGCTTTGTTGCATGGGCTTCAATCACACATCATAGGCTTAAAGGACACATAGCTTAAGTTCTAACAGATGACTCAAATAAGTTTTGTAAGAACATGAAATTAAGCCAATACTTACAAATTGACTCGTTTAGAAAATTTGTCCTTATAAATATTTATTGCAAACCAGAGCTTTTATTCCCTTAATTAATACACTTGTCGAGTTGTTCCCAAGAATACAAGAATTTATTGAATTTTACAAACCATCCTTTCAAACCTTGGTGTTTAGCTGCCTATCTGGGTGCATTTAAAGTGCTTGTTTCTCTCTTTCTCTAACTAACTTCCAACGAAGGTTCATTTATTACATCAAATAGTTTTATTTATTACCTTGTCTTTATATATATATAGGGGGCTATATTTTGGATCAAGGCCAATTATGCAGCTGACCAGCCTAGTACATGGAGTGGACTGCCCGACCCAATTAAAATATTAGATTTTTTACCATGTATTTAATATGTGCTTAAATACATTGCGATAGGCTCAAATCGATAACTAATAATCTCAAGCAGATATTCAGGACACCTATGAGCTATCAGTAAGATGGATGAATTACTTGTATAATTGAACCACTTAATTACCGGTATAAATGTAAACCCTGACCCCAGGGCAAAGGGGATATAATTTCAATTGCTTGAGAGACACAAATAAAGAACATTAACCTCTTTGTAGATGTAGGCGAATCATCGAACCACATATATTTGGTGTTATGTGTGTGATTTTTTACTTTATGCTTATATTGCTTTCTTGGATCTTTCATTGTGATAATTATTGCATTCAAAATAGGTACCGTCTATGATAATGAGTCTTTTTTCTTATGAAATTAATCACAAAATAAAGCACACGATGTCTCACCCTAGCAACAACTTATCACAAATCGACAATGTACAGGCTGAACCAGTTCCACCCAGGATCAGGTCTGAGATTTTCCAACTAAACCCCAGATTTCACTAGAAAAGGAAATATTCTGAAGAGACTCATGGACCACCTAGGTCTACCAATATTTCCAATCTAGTCAATGCATATGAAGCCCGACTTCAAGAGCATAAGGAGGCAACGTGCCTCCATAGTGGAAGAGAATGCTTGCCTCTAGAGGCAAATTGAACAAATGGAAAGGGATATATATGGACATAACTGAAAAAGTCACAAACAATCTCCTAGTCCCCAAGCGAGCAAAAATCACAACCGAGGGAGGATTTTCAAGAGGTAACGAGATCGCTCAAAGCGTGGCTGATCAGAGAGGTTCCATAGAGATAATGATCGTCAGGATGAAGACATCAGGATTTTAGTCCGAATAGAGATGGATCAACCCCCAGCTCATCGAGGGGCTATATCCACTAAAAATCTAGAGAGAAGATCTCTTAATGCCCAGATTCAAAATTTATGATGGTAAGACGAATCCCTTAGACCATGTTTAGAAATACAGGCAGTCAATGACACTGTGGAGCCACAATGATGCTCTCATGTGTTAAATATTCCCTTCTAGCCTACATAACGTAGATCAAAAGTGATTGGAGAGGCTACCCCACGGGTCAATTAAGTATTTCAAGTCTCTTGCAAAGGCACTTACTGCTCGCTTCATAACCAACAGTTCCCATCCAAAAAAGATGGACTTACTGCTTATGATGAAGAAGAAACCACAAGAGAACCTTCGCAACTATGTCGAAGCGATGTTGGGAGGTGTTTAACGAAGTGGAGGATTGATTGAATAAAGTTGTCATAGATTCCTTCAATATTGGTTTGCCGACCACATCTATGCTCTACCAGTTCCTCACCAAAAAGGAAGTAAACACCATTAATGACCTCATGACACATATAAAATTTTTTGCCTAGGTTGAGGACATGGTTCATGCTAGTCCTGGGGAAACTGGTTTTGCTAAAGACAATAAGGGAGGAGACAAGTTTGACACTACCAATAAGGGTAACAATAACGGGGGCAAGAATGGTTAAAAAAATGGGAACAATGCTCCCCTTCAAAGGCCTTTCAAGATGTTAACACAATCTCCAAGGAATCGATATACAAGATCCTGGGAAAGATCAAAGACTAACCATTTGTGAAGTGGCCCAAGAAGATGGGTGGAGAACCTACAGAGAGGAATAATGCAATGTGATGTGCATTTCACAAGGAAGGCGACCATAGAATAGAGAGTTGGAAAGCTTTAAAGTTCCATCAAGAGGAGCTGGCCCAGGCTGGGAATATAAATAAATACAAAAATAAGAAGGTCGATAAGTTCACAGTCAACGATGATTAGAAATCGAATAACATCGTTAATGATAACACGGGACATGAGTTTGCAGTAATCTATGTAGCTTTTGAGCTTAAGAAGATCTAAGGGAATGTTATTCTCATAGACTTGAAGAAGGTAACGACGATCATAGAGGCCTTCTAGATTGAACCCGCAAATAGCCAGGCTAAGAAGCGTTGGATATTAGAGGATGTCAACTGCAACAAGCACATAATCTTTACAGAGGAAGACCTAATTGGGGCAAGGACTCCTCATCATGATGCCCTCGTAATCACCCTCAAGGTTATAAATTGGGATATCAATAAGCTTCTTGTAGATCAAGGGAATTATTCCTAGGTAATGTACCTGTATCTCTTCCAAAAGTTAAAAATGAACCTAATCGACCTCAAAGAGGCAACTGTTCTATTGGTCAGATTCATGGGGAAGATCATAATGTTGGTGTGGAAGATTGTCCTATCGGTGATTGCATGGAATATTTCAAAGATAATTAAGTTCCTGGTGGTAGATATTGATTCTCCTTACCATGCCATTCTGGGCAGAGGGTGGCTTCACATTATGAAGGCTGTGTCATTGACCTACCACCAAACACTCAAATCCATTACTGATCGAGGAATAGTGGAAATTTATGGCGATTAACCCACTCCTAAAAAGTGCTTCATGATTTCCATCCGACCCTGAAAAGAAAGCAAGAAGGAAAAATAAATTATCCGAGAGGAAGAAAAAAATGGGGCTATCGCTTCCAAATAGAAATTATGGTATAAACGACTAGGGGTAGAGGAAACTAGGGTCCACCCCTCTAATAGGGTCATCGAGAGCCTGGAGGAGTTTAACATTGATGATAACCTATGACATAATTTTTTTTGATCGGGACAACGCTTGACGATCACGAGAAAAATGAGTTCATCACCTTTTTTAAAATCAACCTGGATGTATTCACTTAGGATCCCTATTATTCACATGGGATTGATCCCGAGGTAGCTTGCCACCACCTTCACATGGACTCGACCTTTAAGGAAGTCACTCAAAAGGCACACCAAATAGCCCCAGAGAAGGCTAAAGTGATAGAGAAAGAAGTATAGAGGCTTCTCAATTCAGGGTCCATTAGGAAAGTTCAGTTCCCTAAGTGGTTATCAAATCCAGTGGTATTATGAAAGAGTAATAGAAGCTGGAGAGTTTTTATTAACTTCACGGACCTCAAGAAGGCATTCCCCAAGGAAAGTTTCCCCTGACGAAGATAGATCAGCTGGTCGACACCATAATAATACATGAATGAATGAGCTTCTTGGATGCCTATTCGGGGTATCACCAGATTCCACTATTCAACCCCGACTAGGACAAAACTACATTTATCTTGTCAGGTAGACTATACTGCTATAAGGTTATGCCTTTTGGCCTAAAGAATGTAGAGGACACCTATCAGAGAATAGTTGCTAAGATATTCAAGCAGCAGATGCGAAATACTATGGAGGCCAATATTAATGACATGTTGGTCAAGAGAAGGCATAAGGGCGACCACCTCAGAGAACTAGACAACACCTTTAAAATCTTTAGGAAATTCCAGATAAAGCTCAATGCGAGGAAATCCTCATTCGGTGTCCAGTTAGGAAACTTAATGGGTTATTTAGTCAGAAAGAGAGGAATAGAGGCCAATCTAGAACAAATTGATGCTATCAATAGGGTACAACTGCCGAAGACTTTGTGATATGTTCTGAAGCTTACTGCGATGCTCGAGGCACTCAGCTGCTTCATCTCCAAGTCATCGGAGTGTTGCCAATAATTTTTCTAGGTCTTTAGGAAGGATAAGGACCTCATCTGGAACGATAATTATTCGAAAGCCATGGAGGATATTAAGTGTTACCTCATCAAATCTCCCTTTCTAGCAATCCCTAATAAAGAGGATCCTCTGTACCTCTACCTTGAAGTATCATGAGATGCTATTAGCTCAACTTTAGTGTGAGATAAAGAGGGAAGGCAATGTCTCATCTATTACGCATCAAGATACTTCTAGATGTTGAGAAACGTTACTTTCCCCTGGAGAAGTTAGATTAGGATCTGGTGGTTTCCTTCAAGAAGCTTAATCATTATTTTGAAGCCCACTCAGTCACCATTATCACTTCGTTCCCCCTCAAAGATGTTCTTTAAAAATCTTACCGTTTCGAACAATTATCAAAGTGGTCAATCGAGCTCGGGAGGTTCTATATTCACTTCCAACTAAGGAAAACAATTAAGGGGCAAATCTTAGAAAATTTCATAGCAAAATTCATAGTAGACAGGCCTACTAACCAATAGTTGTCAGTACAAGCATCAATCAAGGAAGCATAGTCTAAGGACTGGAAACTTTGATGGAGCCTCCAATTCTAAGGGGGTTAGAGTGGGGATTGTCCTGGTAACATTAGAGGACACTATCATCGAGCAAAGAATTAGGTTAGGATTTGAAGCCTCCAATAACGAAGACGAATACAAAGCTCTAATAACTGCCTTGCATACGGCCCAACTATTGAGGGCAAAATAGCTTAACGTGTTCATGATTCCAAGCTGGTATCTAACCAAGTGAGGGGAGATTTTAACGTGAAATATGATAGGTTGGCAACCTACCTCTCCATAGTTAACAAACTCATGACAAAATTTGATAAGATCCACATTCAACAGTTCACCAGGGGGAAAATAGTCATGCTGATGTCTTAACAACCTCGAGCTTAGTAGTGGATTCTGATAAAATGTTGGTCACCGAGCAGATTCTTAGCATAGATAGAGGTCCTAGATAGATGGATCCGATCATTGCCTACCTGCAAAATGAGGCATTGTCAGATGATAAGAAATTATCTCATCGAGTGAGGGTAAAGGTTGTTCTCTTTTATCTTTATCCCGGAGGGAGGCTCTACAAAAGGTCCTTTACAGGTCCTTACCTCCCATGCGTCCACCCATAAGACACCGAGAAAATCCTCCACAAGCTTAATGACGGTATTTATGGGAGTAACGCAGGAGGAAGATCCATGGCATTTAAAACAATCAAAGAAGGCTACTGGTGGTCACATATGCAAAAAGATGCAAGTATGTACGTTCAAAAGTGTGAGAAATGCCATAAATTCTCTCCTATTATTCATCAATGAGCTAATGATTTGAAATCCTTGACTAGTTTTTGGCCATTTGCACAATAGGGGTTAGATATTGAAGGACGACTACCTATCACACCTAGAAATCCCAAGTATCTACTAGTCGGCACATATTACTTCACCAAGTGGGTAAAGGCAGAGCACTAGCCAACATTCGAGATGCTGACATGGCAAGATTCATATGGAAGAGTGCCATAATAGACTTTGGGTTACTAAGAGCTATCATCACTGATAACGACGCACAGTTTGAGAGTGGTTTCTTCCAATACTGTTGTGATGAGCATGGTATCAAACATCACTTCAACTAGGTTGAGTACACCTAGAGCAACGATCAAGCATAGTCTTCTAAGAAGACAATGCCTCGATGGTCTTAAGAAAAGGCTAGAAAGATCAAAGGGCGATTGGGTGAACGATCTTCCTTATGTCCTCTAATCCTATCGTACTATGCCTAGAAGACTTATGGGGGAAACACCCTTCGCCATCACATATTGAATGGAAGATATCTTCCCACTTAAATTTGGTCGACTTACCATGAGAACCAACCTAGTCTACGATGATGCCTTATGAACTGAACTTAACTTGGAGGATGAACGAAGAGATCAAGCCATGATTAAGTTGGCTTCATACCAGCAGTTAGTGAGGCAGTACACTAAAAAGTCAATTTGAGGAAGTTCCAGGTAGGAGATTATGTCCTAAGGAAAGTCCTTAGTAGTGCAGTAAGACCATCAGATGTGAAACTGAGACCAAACTAGGAAGGACCTTTAAGGTGATCAAGGATAATCTTCAAGGCTCTTATCACTTGGAAATGCTAAAAGGAAGAGATACCAAGAGCATGGAATGCGATCAACCTCAAGAAGTTCTATTTTTAGTCTTCTTCTTCTTCTTCTTCTATTATAGCACATTTAGTTTATGCTAATTTTTATTTCAGATTTATGTTTCTCCTAAGTTAATACTTAATGAGTAAAGTTCCATTTTTCTCTCATTCTTAATTATCTTAGTTTTATATGATGTCTTGACTATCTCGACATTATTCTTCACTTTCCCAGTGACAGCTCCTCTCTCGGATACTAAGCAGGATTACACTTGGTTATAATAAGCTACTCAACTAATATCAACCAAGGCATTTCCTTGGGACGAACAAGGATAATACCTGGTTATAGTAGGCTTCTCATCTTATTTTAGCCAAGGAATTTCCTCGAACTGAACATAATTCCACTTAATTAGAATAAGTAATTCAACTTATTCCAATAAAGGAATCTCCTCGCCCCGAGCAGGATTCAAATTAATTATAGTAGGATATTAAGTTAATTTCATTGAATTAAGGGAATTCTCAAGTCTTTGTCATATCGAACACAAAGGACCTCAGAAGTTGTCAAGGTAATAATAAAAGACCTATAGGTGATCCTTAGGCAAAAATCCAACATATGCTGGTCGCCAACTATGTTGGTTAATAAAAATCCTGAATGGGTGGATGGCCCATTAACCAGGTGCATTCTTGCCATCATATTTCCTAGGCTTAAGGCATTGTGACGACATTACCTAAATGGTAATAGAGATGGAATGATATATGATAAGGCATATTGGACTGTAAGAATGCTCAAACAATTATTATTAACTCATTTAGTCGGCAAAAGACAAAAATGATAAATAATTTTTGGTCGGCAAAAGCCCAAAATGATTAACAATTATTATCAAGCCCTCCCAGATGAGACATATAGAAAATATTATTAACTATATTTAGTAGGCAAGTGACCTAAATATGCAATAATTAAAAATTAGACTTTATTCGTTCGGCAAAGACATGAAAAAGTACAAAACTAAAACTTGATAAGAAGTATAAAAAATATGTTACAATGACATAGACTATTCATCATCGACGAGCAAAAAATTATGCTATTCGCGCTCTCCGACCATCGTATGGATTGGAGGCATACTCATCCTCTCTACTAGGATCCACCTCAAATTCATTGAGTAGCTGGTGAGGGATATCATGCAAATGGACTCACTACTCATCCCTCCCTAATGTGCTTAGCAATCCACCGGGTACATATATTACAATTAGGACTCCTTAGGTTCTTTGAACAATTTAAAGGCGTTCATCCACCCATGATTGTACACCACATCCTATGCCTCTTGCAATCATACAAGGGCTTTCTTGCCAACCCTCATCATAACTTGCTATCCATGCAGCTCGAGGACCCATCCTGATGAGATATTTCAGCTTCCTAATGTTGGTCTGTTGACCGACTATGATAAAAATATTTCTCTGAATATCCTCCTCCAACTCAGAGATTTTTTTCTTTAAGGCATCATTCTATACTTGAATTAGTTCACTGACCTTGCCTACATCCTTGCTTGTGGCAAGCTGGGCCTTCAGGTCGGTTATTTCCTCCTGTACAAGGGTGCCGATATCCTCCAATTCCTAGAACTCGTCCTTTAGTTTGGCGATAAGTTCGGATTGGTCCTTACACGCTACTGTTCTCACCTTTAAAGATTTGCAAACCTTTATAAAGTCCCAATGAGCTTGCCCGCTCATGCCTGGGCCTAGTGTCTTTTTAAGGTTTGAGGGAGAAGAAGCTTACTCCATAATAATAAGCTATAAGCAATAATGCAAGCAACAAGCATGAAGAATATCATTAAAATAAAAGTATTTTTTCATTGATAATAGTAGGGAGGCAAGAGCCACTACTACATAGGAAAAATAAAAGTATAACACTTGAACAAAATGAAGAAGAAAAATCGTAATCTATAAGGCTTCACTCTTTCACGTGGTTAGTGGATTACTCATTTCTATTGTCAACAACCTTGTTCATCTAGTCAGTATCCATCTCCACCTTGCCTGACACCCGCTCCGCTTGGTTAGTATGATGGGAAATAGAGCATTCCTCCTCAATAATCGGAGAAGGTCCCCACGAATGCTTCTTAAATAATTCTAATTTAGGAGGGACTCGTGCTGCCTTCATGGCTTGGTCCTAGCCCTTCATAAAATATAGATTTCGAGCAAGGTGATCTCAATCTCAGTATCATCATAAGCTTCATTACAGCCTTTAGAGTAAGCGCTTTCATTAATCTTAGGGACCTCACTCTCCAGCTTTTGGACCCTCTCGGCTAGACTGTTCTTCTTCCCATCCAAATTCTTCTTCTCCATATCTATAAGGTTATTGGCCATCTTTAACTCGGCCAAATCTTTCACATAAGATTCCAACTCTAGGTTGAAGGTCTTATGAGCACCAGACAAGTCCTTCCAGGACTTATTTAGATCTTCAGTCATCTCCTGGTTCTTCCTGAACTGGTCTGAATAACCATCCAGAAGAGTGGTAAAATTTGTAACAAATTACAAAAAAATAATTGGTATAGGAAAGAAAAACACTTAAAGAAAACAAGTAGAGAAGAGAGACCACTTACCAAGCAAGTTCTTGTGCAGACTTAAGGGCCAGCTGGTCAGAATGCAGCCTTGATGAACGCTCACAATCAACATCGAGCACTGCCCCTTTAGAAGACTAGAGGCAAGGGTCGGGTTATTAGCCATGCTATCCCTTTGGACAACAATAAAGAGAGAGGGAAGACTTTGTAGAGGCCCCAATGGGCTTCTTCTTTTTCCTCTTTTCTCCTCTCTTCCTCTCTCCTAATCTTTTCTTCCCTCCTCTTCTTCTTTTTGCTATTCTTATTTTCTCCCTCCTTCTCCCTGGTTTTCGATCTAGAGCCATTGATTTTTGGTGAGTCCCCTTCATAATTGTTCAGGTCCTTGACCCTATTGGATAGTAGGACCTGATCATTATCATCCTCGTTCCCTAGTAGTTGTCTCCTCTTGGGGGGGTACCATGTTTCCTCTTCCTCCTCCTCCTCCTCCTCCTCCTCCTCCTCCTCCTCCTCCTCCTCCTCCTCCTCCTCCTTCTTCTTCTTCTTCTTCTTCTTCTTCTTCTTCTTCTTCTTCTTCTTCTTCTTCTTCTTCTTCTTCTTCTTCTTCTTCTTCTTCTTCTTCTTCTTCTTCTTCTTCTTCTAGATCTATTAGTCCAAATGAACTAGAGGTCTGATCTTCTACCGACCGAGCAATAAAAATAGAGTAAGTATTGGTATACTCAAGAAGGTACGCAGCCGAATGAGGATGCTCACTGTTAGATAACCTTTCCTTGATCTTCCAAGCCATCAGGATATTAACAACTCTTAGGTCTCGAAGATCAGGTTCTTTATTCCTAGCACGAGCTTCATAAAAATGGAAGGAACACACATTAGAAGACATAACAACTAATAGAAGGAAAAAATGCAAGAATTATCAAAAGGGAAACAAATTACGACTTATGTGGTCCAGTTAGCGCACAAGGTGTCACACCCCGCGTAATTCTGGCATCAGTCGCCACCAAAACTATGCTGGGGGCGAACTAAATAAAATATCATTCTTAGCATGTGACAAATATGAGATATATAAAATTCATTCCACAAGATAATAATTAAATTGATCCCCAAATAATAACCACTCACGTGATATAAAAATTCATCACCATGCGAAACTACAAATATTCCAATCTCCAATAATATAAAACTGAATAAAATCCAACTAAGAATATCTGAATAAAAACCATACAACTATGGAACCAAATGGCCCACCAAATCCATAAACTGAGTCTCAATATAAATGTGAAGGAATGGAAACTAAACTAAACTACTAAGCATAAAATAAATAAATTCCAGCTGCACCTCTAAGATCTAACTCCAAGCTCCTATGCAACTACCCCAATACTAAATTCCTAAAAAAATGCTTGTCAACGTATAGGGTCAGATCCCCGAGCATGAATACACACTACTCCCCTAAAATATGATCCATGAATCCAGACAGTAGCATTATACATGATAAATGTCAAAATATAATACTTTGAATTAAACGAGATAATTGATAACGATGCGAGTAATTAAACAACATATGCTAGAATAATCATTTATCGCATCTCAACATCTAAGTCCAAATATCCACTCATCTAAGTTAATTTAAGCTAATACAATTATTAATAATCATTAATATCTCATGTGGGACTCCCACTTTCATCTTTATCTCATTTTATTTATTTAGTTGTTGTACTACCGCTGTTGTACACCACACACATTCCCCTCGCCATAGCCAGCCTGCCCATTTAAACTATCAGCCCTGCACATTATATAGGAGGTTCCACGCACGATGCGCCTTTATAGCTAACCAACCCGTTTAAACTATCATCCCTGTATGTTATTCAGATGCTACACACCCATACATTGCAATAGGTAGCCAACCCATTTCTAACTGTTGGTCCTGCGCTTTACTAACGATGCAAATATATTTTAATACCCATTTTATTATCTTAGATATATTTCTCAATTTCTCATGTTACTCCTTATTTTATATTTATTTACCCCATCATTATTAGCAATGTGAGATCCTAATAAACACCCTTAGTCCCATACCTAAGGGTCCCCAGCACATAAGTAAATCCTACCTTAATTATATGATGAATTTTTATTAATAACTCTACCTAGTTTTATACCTAGATTAGCAAAATGATGGCACAACATAAAGATCAGTCCCACCCTAGAATCACCCATCCGTCAAAATCTGCACTCACTAGTCCCATACCTACAAAGTGTAAATCGCAACTAAGGCCTACCCACTAGTGCCATACCTACCCACTAGACCTATACCTAACAAGTATCCTAAAATATAGGTGAGTGCATACTATGAAAATCCCACCGTGCCTGCGATGGTAAATATCAATATGAAACAATCACATAACCCAACAACACATATAAACAATCTCATAAATTTATTTGTGATGGAAACATTTAATTTAATTGACTTAATAAAACCGTCGTCATTCTTAACACAATTATTTCCATTAAATAATTATAGATTAATCAACATGCAAAGTAATGAAATACACCCAAATTGTCCACTTTTATCAACTACATAATTTTTATGCGTGTGTACACGTCCCAATTTCAATTGAAATAACCCCCATAAATTTTACAGGCGATCCTACACTTATAACAACCAAAACCCACTACTCTCTCCTACGCACTCAAGGGTTTCAAATCTTATTCTATAGAGTTTTTTTCAATAAAACAGTACCAAATTTAGTTTTCTCTTTTTCTAATTAAGTTGCTAATTTATTTTAAGAAACACATGTCATTAAGAGTTTAGGGGGACATTTAAAACGCATAATACTAAAGGAAGAGAATAGAGTATCAACGTCTAAGATTAGTTGAAGAAAATCTAATTATGAAGATGTTTTCCTCGCGATAAGATGGCAAAGATTTGTTCTTGGATTAACTTGAGAAAACCCGATTTATCTTGATAAATCTTGAGTTGAAGGTTGTTTAAAATGGGGATAGGGTTTTATAGATGGAAGATGATGAAAATAGAGGAGGCTACGTATTTTTGAAAAGGCTAAAATGTGTTTTAAAAGTGCTAAACCTGTCACTTTATATTTATATACCAAAAAGAGTTTGAGTCCTAATCAAACACAAACACTTGAACATTTATTCCGGACGATGAAATCGTTAGAATTGGCTAAAATTTTAGTATGTTGTAGTGAACGACGATACATAACTGCTGCAAAAAATTCAGCTCGATCGGACGGTCAAGTTTTAATTTTTAATTTTTATCCTCCTTAGGTCGGATCCTTCCCTGATTTTTATAAGTTATAATTTCCAAATTTTAATCCCAATTTAAATTCCATTTAAAACCTTATTTTTATACATAAAAATCAACAATTTTACATATCAAAATTAAATAGATTTCAAAAATTTATTTTTCCAAAATTTCTAAATTAATTTAAATTATTACTGAATTAAAGCTACGGGGTGTTACATAAGGGTCCCCTATACCTTTCGCCCTCTTAAAGGGGTGGGTGTTGCCAATTATTGGACATAAAACCCGGATCCTAATACCCTTTATAAGAATTGGCATGTTCACAATAAAAATCCCATCGGCTTTCTCGCCTTCAGGTATAAAACACCATCCGTGGTGAGCGACCAAACATAGCAGTAGCAGATTTCTAGGACTCTCAAATTGTTAATATATAATTCATTAATCCTATATACCCCATTCACTATTTTCTATGTGTTGGTGGCACATTGAGCTGGGATGACCTCAAAATAATTCAACAATTACAAAAATAAATGGTTAGGGGGAAAGATTAAACCCCCATGAACCATGAGTAAGGTGTGAATCCATTTCCCTTCATCCATGTCTCGAATATCCCTGGGCATAAGCTCACAGTAGATCTCCACTCACTCAGGAATAACATACATTTCTCTGAACTTCTCAATAGTCTTTCCATTGAAAGTAGCCATTAAAGAGAGTGTTTCAAATAGTAAAGAAGATGAATAAAAATGATGTAAAAGGAAGGAGAGTAGAGGAACTTACAAGGAAAAATGCTGCAAGGAAACTCTGGAAGTATGGAGAAAAATAAGGAGGTCTTAGAGATAAGTTCGCAGAGAATAGATGCTTGGAACACGAAGTGATAGTTGCTTGCAGCTGAACTACATTTAAACCTCATGAAAATGATGAGAAACAGTTCCCAAGAAGGATTTAGGCGCTTTAGACTTCTGCTTGGATCAACGCAGCCCTATCATTCGCGAATATTACAAGTTTACCTTCAAATTAGCTCGAAAGAGCGCACCCTTAACAGTTCAGGGGTTTTACAGAAATGCCATGCCAATTTTCAGCAGTTCTAGTTTATGGTCTTAGAACTCAAAATCTGTTGGCCCATCATCACAACCCAAAGGTTTTAGGGGCAATTTTGGCGGCTATTTTATAAATCAATCCCAATCGTGCAAACGTCTAGCCTAATACACGGAGTGGACCACCTGGACTAATTAAAACATTAGGTTTTTCACCATGTATTTAACATGTTCTTAAATATATTGTAATAGGATCAAATTAGTGACCAATAATCTCGGGAAGATATTCAAGGACACCTACGAGCTATCTACAAGATGGATGAATTGCTTGTGTAATTCAACCACTTAATTACCACTATAAATGTAAACTCTGACCCCAGGGCAAAGGGGGTGTAATTCCGATTATTTGAGAGACACTAATAAGGAATAGTAACCTCTCTGTGGATATAGGCGAATCACCGAACCACGTATATTTGGTGTTATGTGCGTTATTATTCACTTTCTGCTTATATTGCTTTCTGGGATCTTTCGTTATGATAATTCTTACGCTCACACACACACGCGCACACACACACACATGTATATATATATATATATATATATATATATATATATATATATATATATATATATATATATATATATATATATATATATATATATATATATATATATTACCTTTATCATTGTGTTATCACCATTAATATAGATTATGCCTCAATTTATCTCTAAACACACTGGAAAGGATAACTACTCTCTTACATTTTATAACTCTGTTAGGGATGCAGTAACTTAGAAGTGGAAAATAATAACATCAATCGATCTCTCAACTTTAATGATATTTAACGTAAGGAAGAACATAATAATACTCCTGCTATGGAGGGTCCTCTAATTCCTATTGTTATAGGAAACACTGATGTGGGGCAAGCTTCCTCGAGTACAGTGATGGGGCCCAACCATATGACTAACCTTATGGACAAGTGTATGGAATTTTTTCAAAATCAATCTGGAATGGACATGGTTGGTTCAGTGACGAACCCAAGCTCTTTCGCTACTCCTGGAGTGCCCGTTCAACCTATATGACCTATTGTTCCCTCTGTAGTCAACTTGTTGCTATCCCAACCATTAAAGCACCTATTGCTATGGAAGTCTCTCATATGGTAACTCTCCGAAAAGCCAAGGCAGTGGAGGTAGTTTCCTCTCATTCCTTAACTATTGAATATGTCAAGAAAGAGATGATGAAAATGCTAGCATTATCCTCACAAACCCCTAGTGATGCAACATCCATTTATAATGACTTTTTTACTTCTTACCCGGAGGAGTAAAATAATTAACCTTACCCTGAGGGGTATATTCCCTCAATCTGTGAGAATTATAGTTGAAAGGGAACAACCCAAAGGAACACATCAGTGTATTTTTTGGTCTTCTTAAATCTAACTTCAATAAGAAAAAGATTTATTTAAGGGAGTTTTCTAAATCCCTTACAGACAAAGCTTTCACATTCTACTCCCATATAGACCCAAGGACCATGGTGATGTGGGAGGACATGCACATTCAATTTCTTTAGAAATGTTTTCATGTAGAAGATGATTTCACTATAGCCCAACTCGCTTAGGAGAGGCAAAGACCAGGGGAAGAGGTGATGAGTTATATCAGGAGGTTTAGAGAAAGATCTCTAAATGTGAGAGAAGATACCATGGAGAGAAATATATATAAAAAATTTCCTAAGGTTTACTACTAGTGTATATTTTTCATTTGATAAATGAAACTGGAAAAGATAAATTTAAGGTGTTCATGAGGGTTGCCCGAAATATATCCTTAGTTGTTCGTCCCAACCTTACTATGGAAAATTCCATGTGGAAGCAACAGGCTGGAAAAGAAAGTAAAGGAGGGTAAGCATCGCTAGTAATTTATAATGATGGTAGAGAGGAAGCTCAAGATAATTGTGATGTTAAAAAGAAAAATAATAAGAGAAAGTTTTATAGGAAAGATCCACCCACGTTGCCTTGGTTCATTGAGGATGCACTAAGTTGTTACAACACCATGGTGACAAATTATTTATTTTTTCCTCCTAAGAATTCTTCCCCTTATGCTATCGGGAAAGACATGCAATCTGAACCCAAATATTTCCATATTCATTGGTATGTTTGTCATCCGATGGTTTCATACTTCATCTTGATGAGGATTATCAACAAGAACATGTTTACAGGAATATTACAGATTCCTCAAGGCAATGTCAACAACAATCCTTTACCATCACGTGAGGCGGGCGCAAATGGTGGTTGCCTTTGATGATGATGAGGAGGATCAGGATGAGAAAAGAGATAAGAGATGAGGAATAATTTTATGCGAAATATGACAACTGTTAGTTAAGAATGGATAATGTGGTCATTGTCTATGATAAATTATGATAAAAGATAATTAGCAAGTCGATTAAACGAAGGAGTTTGAGGTGGATCCAAACTTAGAGTATCAAGTTGTTTTGATGTCATCAAAATAATTTTGGTTCTTTAGTTAAGTTAGAATGCACCAAGAAATAATGTTAAAGATAACTCCATCAATTTTGGACATAGCGAGGAAAAATGTCGTCCCTTCGCTAAGATGCAAATGGCCTATGATCAGGTTGGTACGAAGTTTTATGTCTAATATAACCTTCTCAAATGCTGATAAGACTTTTTTATGTGAGGATAAGTATGAACAAAATTATATTTTCTAGAGCTTTGATGGACGAAGGTGCTTCGATATATATCACACAGTTATCTTTTTTTATAACTAATATTTTAGAGACTACATTGATCGTGATGCTAGTTTCAATCTCAGGCTATGATAACCAAATGTCTAAGTTCATTGGTTATGTGAATGTGGAAATAGTGATGGGAAATCTCACATCATACATTAAGTTTCACATGATTGAGTCTACTATATCTTATCACTTTTTGATAGGAAGAGTTTGGATGTACAACCATGGGTTGGTTCTTTTGAAATACCATTAATGTGCTAAATCCAATGTGAAGGGGTCTGGGATTGTAAATCGTGTGACCATGAAGACTTTTGTCAAGGATGAATCACACTTGGTAGGTATTTCTTTCAACATCGAGGTGAACAAGGATACACACATTGTAATAAGGTGTATCAAATGTGTGAGGGTTCCCACGATCAAAGATAGTATGGGACCAATGGTGGATCTAGATGAAAAGATAAAACTATTGTATAAATAGAAAATAAAAATGAGGTTATTCCCAAAGCCCATATTATTCTAAACAACTGAGAGATATAATGAGGTCAATGATTTACCCAATTGAGAGAGAAGTGAGACACTAGAGTGCATTAAGTAGAATCTCTATACCAAGGATGGAGTAAGTTGAGAATGCCAAGAATAATACGGCACCTACATATCCCGAGTGAACATGTAAATTTTTTTTTATTAGTGAAGGAACGGTGGTTTATAACTTTGAAGGTGTGAATGAGTAGCCTATGAAGCTGAGGAAGCTGACCTGGAATATGAGTGTTTTCTAGTGGATAATAAGGAATAATGTCTTTTCATTTATAATTACAACATCCGGGAGTTTGTTGAAGACATTTGTGACACCCCAACTAATTAAAACTTGGGTGATCAAGACTTAATTTAATTTAAAATAAGTTTCTTAAATTCAGTCTTTGCATTACTGTCAAAAACTTTTTAATTACTAATCACCTCAGTGAAATTAAGCTACTGCCAAATTTTATCTTCATTAAATAGATAAGACAACTCATGCGAAACAATATGATTTGAGCAGTAGTAAACCAATCATAAAAAATAACTGAATGAAATAAAGTTTTACCGAAAACCACGACTGAAATAAAACTAACTCCAAAGCCAAGATATCAGAATAACTACAAAAGTAAAGATTGGGCAACATGTCCCCAAACTGAGAGTACTAAAACTGAGATCCTACACTAGATCTGAAATAAAAGAATTGTCTAAGGAAGCCCTGCAACCTCCACATGTGCTGCAACTCCAAAATCCCTGGAATGAAGTCATGCTGGGTGTCCCTTTGGATGAGCACCTAAAAGGTTTTTAAAAAGATTTTACATAGAAAGAGTTAGTACTCAAAATATTTTAAAAATATTTTGCAAGCAATTTTCACAAATATGAGTTATTGATTATACATGTTAAGATTTCGTACACTCTATTGAGTTACCTCACCCCTCTCCTATAGTTCACGCCTAACGTTGGTATTTAGTCCATCTAGCTATACTACCCAGCTAACTAGGCTAGAATACTCCACTGGGCTTATCGACTCTCTAAGTCACCATATCATACACACAGTATTTTAATAGTTCATATCTAATATGTTTTACACGTAGATAACTTATTCATTTCTTATTATCTTTGTCCTTCTTTTATAATTAAGTCTCACCATTTAATTATTACTAAAATATTATCAGTCCATCTTATTATCTACTATTCATGTCAGTAGATTATACCTACAGTATACATTTATCACACGACATATACTAAGTATTAGTTATCACTAATATGTCCTTATAACACACATAAAGGACTCTTGGTTTGGAATAACTCATCGACCCCAAGTAAGAGTTGGTTCGGAATAATACATTGACCCCAACTATATATATATATATATATATATACATACACACACACACACACACACACACACACATATTCTGGCTCGGACTCTTTCATCATGACACCAGTTTTAAGGTTTGGTTCGGCATTCTTCATCGACCCCAAACATATAATAACTCTATGTTGGTTCGGAATATCTCATCGACCCTAACATAATCAATTTAGGTATAATTCTCTTAAACTAAAAGTTCATACAATTCAGTAGGTACACACCCTACCTATCAATCATGTTCGTACGTAATATTTTATTCTCTTATATTCACCATACTTGTTATTTTACGATTTATCTTCACTATCGCATTTAATTGAGTATATGCACTACTCTAAGGGCCCTAGTTACCCCTCCAATTAATTCAGTAGTTAATTCACCTCTACCCTACTAATAATTATTTTGAATTCATGTTAACTCCCTTCGTAACAAATTCACCATTTTCGATACTCGACCCGTTCGTTATTTTCTTATCTAGAAATTTTCTAAGTCTTTCTCTCAATGACTATGATGGGTCTCAACCCTCTACCTACTGGTCTTTCTCAAGTCCTAGGATAGGTACAAAACCACTCTAAACTTACCAATAAGTGACGACCATCGAAGAAAATTCACTAAATAAGATTTTTCAGGAAACAACAGGGGTCGATCGATCGACCTTCATCATCGATCGATCAACTGATGAACATCGATCGATCGATCTTCATAGTCGATCGATCGACTGTTCTGGGCAGCTTCTACCTGTTTCGTCTTTCTTAAGTTTTAACCACCCAAAACCCCATTAAATCTTCTGTAACTCTCTACTAACATCACCAATTAGTTTATATATGGATATAGACTTTTCCTAACGTTAATAAATCATCAAATCTTCATGAAAATCATCCAAGAACCACAATTATTCTTAATTTCTCAAAACCCTAGATATATGGTTTTTCATCTTAAATCATCATATACCCAGATTTATGTTTCGTAATAGGGATCATATTTCTTTTTTAATTTAATCCTATACAGATGTAAATCTAACTACATGCAAGTCCTATCCCAAACATATATCAAATCTTCCTTCAAGAATTATTCAAAAACCCATTTATTCTACACATCTTATGCATGGATATTATAACTTAGATTTAGATTTTATAAATAAACACTTGACTTGATTTAGAGATGATCTGATTTCTTGGTTGTTGTAGATTTTGATTGTTTATATCCTTCAATCTTCACTCTTCAAATGCTTGAGTTTCAAGGATTTCTTTGAATCTTTCACAGTTCTCTTTTTATGCTTTGAGAATGACCTCTCTTTTCTCTCTAATGGTCTCTCCGTGAGTTATGAGGTTTCTAACCCTAATTCCTCATTTAATCAGATGATAAAAGACTCCAAAATTCGTAGGTCTTTCCACTCGTATCTTTTAAAAGACCAAAATGCCCCTGAATGGTCCCGACTTAGCCCAAAGATGCCCCGAGACTAGACTAGTACCCCTAGGTATTCTATTTTGACCATTCCGGAGCTAACCGTGGCCTCTAAATTGTTATTTGAGTTAATTATATAATATTTCATATCTTAACCTCTCGTTAGCCCATGTTTGGCTCTCCGTTAAGATTTAAATCATATATGCCCATATCACTCGTCATGACGTAAGGTAAATTCATGAGTTATTCACAAGTCATTTTCAATAACTCGACTTAAAATATTAAATCATACCATTTAACATTTAGATCATTTTAAATTACTCTACTCACATAATTTAAATATAACTAGACTTAAAATATTAAATCATCCCATTTAACATTTAAATCATTTTAAATTACTCTACTCACGTAATTTAAATATAACTCGACTTAAAATATTAAATCATCCCAATTAACATTTAGATAATTTTAAATTACTCTACTCACGTAATTTAAATATAAGGTCTCATTAAATTACTCTACTCACACAACTTAAATATAAGGTTCGCATTTTCTATTTAATCTCTCCATTAATTAAATTCTATATACGTAGAAATACGGGGTATTACAACATTGAAGTGAGCTTGAGCGTATGCAATATCGTCCAAAGCCCCAAGCACAATAATTGGAGCAGATTGATCTGGTTGAAGGTGGAAAAAATCCAAGTTCAATCTTTATTTCTGAAAGTATCTGGAATACAGGGAATGGTGTTAACAAAAGTCCTTTTTAATTTTTTCAAATTAAATATCCAATTTAAATAATTTAACCCAAAGTAAAATGCTGCATCAATTTTAAACAAGTTGTGATAAAACAGATGAACCAATTTTATTTTTTTAACCGAAACATGCATCTAGGCGAGTACAAGATAAAATCAGTAAATCAAACCACAATGCCTGATGTACGAAAAAACCCATAATAGAAAATACCTCGGACGGTCCAGTCATGAAAATTTATTATGTATGGAATTATAAAGGACACAACATTAGACTTACAACACAGACCCAACAACACATTTCTCCCCCATAAACCATATATCCACTAAAAATTGAGAACATGTGATATTAATTATAAATATAAAGGGAAGACTAATATCATGCAATGGTGTATAGTGCAACAAACACGACATGGCAACACAAGTACATAATATACAAATAATTATCAATCAATACCAATATTGATGTAATAAATGATACCAACTTGAATACAAAATGAAGCATGAGATACCGATGTAAACAAGTAACAAAAAATACAAATGTGATAATATAGCATGCCAATTTGATTCAAAGATAGATCACATGGCAACATGTATTAAATGTAATTACAAAGATTCAAAACAAACGACACTATATATATACACACTAGTGTATGCCTGTGCCTGAAGGCACATAAAAAATTTCCAAAGTACATAATCATAAAACGGGAAAAAATTTCAATGTACGTAATTGCAAAATGAAAAAAATTTCGAAACCCGAACAAAACAAAGTGTAGTGTAAATAATAAATTTTTTATATATTAGAAGAATAAACAATTTAAAAAATTTAGACATAAAGATAGTTATAATCTAAAACAATCACCGAAGCACATTTGGTTGTTCCAATAATAAAAAAACAACCCAAATCCATTTAAACAATACTCATTTGTGTTAAAATTCTAAAAAGAATTGTAATCAAAATAAATATAAAATATTTAAATCAATTTATTTTACAACGCAAAGTCTAAACAATTTTGAAAATTTGGACAAAATTTCCTTTATTTATAGGAGTATCCACCCTATTTAAAAAGTAAAAAAATATTCAACAACAATATTAACAATACTAATAGTCCATCCGTAAATATTGTGAAAACTCCTGTTTATAAACAAATGTATACACCATAACTCATTTTATCTATACATACAAACATTATTGACAAAACATGCCTATATAATGACCATGTTAAATTACAACAAAACAAATGTTTTACTAATAAATCATAATGAACACATTTTTCTTTTTAAATTCCCGAACTCCTTGCATTTCTGCTCTCCATTTGGCACAGATCGAGTAAGAACTCGAAGACCAATTATTACCTACACAAAAAATCAACGGACGCATTCAGAAAGAAATTGGACTACTGATAAAAATGTGCATTAAAATTTACCTTACAAGCATCCTAAAAAACACTCTCTATTTTTTACGGTGTTTTTAACCCAACACCACTTTTTATACACTTTGAAAATCTTTTTTATACACTCCAGAACCATACGACATGAAAATGACACGACTTAATTTTTTTAAAACCAAAATGAAAATGACACAATACGACATGAAAATAAATATAATACAATCCTTATTCTGCCACTGCTTTTGCATGTGTTTTAATGGTTTGGAAAATGTGTTTTCATGTGTTTTCATGGTTTGTATCAAGTGTTTAATACAATCCTTAATCCAGCCCTAATGTGCATAGCTTCCACTGCTTTTTCATACTTGATGCAGTTGCCACTGCCATTGCATCCAAATCAACTAGCCCCATTATTGAGATTGTTGGTGTTGCTGCAGGTAGTGCAACAAAATGGTCAATTGTGGGATTTTGTCAATAAAAATAGTTCGAGGGATTTCTTGCTAAACATTTATATAGTAGGGGTTATTTTTACTCTTTCCCCTCAATCTTATCCTAGAAATTATTATAACTGTGCACTCACCTACACAACATTCAATCAACAAATCTTGAGCATCTCTTGCTAATGTTCTTAATGTTAAAATTTTCCCAATGTTCAAATTTACATGTTATATTATCAATTTAGATTCTACTCCATATTTGTGTCTAACCATCCCGGTGAGATGGCTCCAGATTTAATATATTGTAAACATAACAGGTCTCATGCAAATATATTAAACTTTGTGTCTAACCACTCCGGTGATTGAAAATGTAAATGTAATGCTAGAGACTTACATGCAAATATCCCTTTTGAATGCATAAATCATTATAACTATTTCAATTTTGTTGATATGTCCAAATTTAGTGTTCAAAATTGCAGATTCCAAAGGAAATTAGTAAAGAGAAATTAGAGAGAGCCCTCATCGGATACCTATATTTTTCGGTGCAAGGAGAGGAATTTTCACTTAAAATTGAGATGCCCCATTTTAATAATGGTATGACTTACACTTAACCCATTATTGTGAATGAAGAACTAATTGTTAGACCCACCCCTTCTGTATTTTTTACAACAACAAGAACTAGTAGTAGTAGTAGCAGCAACAGTAGTAGTAGCAGCAACAGTAGTAGTAGTAGTAGTAGTAATAACTTAGGGTTGAACTGTTGCCACATTTTGAATTATAGAGAATTTTGTGTCCAATAAAATCTACAGGTAGTATGCACAACAATGGGTGAAACAATTTTCAACATTAAGAAGGGGTTAATTCAAATGAGTTCAAAAGATCACTAAAAGTAAATTTGATGCTCTTTGTCTCCCAAAATTTCTATCATGAAGAAAAATCCTGATAATATGGGGCAGAAAGTCTTATAAGAACATACTTGTGAAAAGCTTTATGAATTTCATGCTAACTCGCATTCTTCTCAACCCCAAGCACCTAAGAAATGGTATGTTTCATCAAACAGAAAGGCATATAAGATTATAAGAATTAAAAAAAAACATAACATACAATTAGAACCATTAACCATTTCTAGGAAATGTTAGGTTCTTGGGTTAAAAGTTTTAAGTCCAATAAGAAATGAATTTGAATCTAATGTCCATCAAGTCCATCAACTATGGAAACGACAGTTTTTTTTTTACTTAAATTCATTACTAATTTTTTATTTTAGACTTTAATCAAAATTTATAGACTTGAGCACAATTCCGTCGCTTAATGTCACCAAAGATCATTGAAGATCTAATATAAATTTGACTCTCTCGAAATTGTGCGATAATTCTTAATTGACAATGGAAAAGTTTCAATTTGCCTAATATGTATATAATGAAATACACAATTCACCCAAACCATTTACCTCATCTGTGTTGTATTTGATAATAACATAGATCATGAGCTAAAGTTATGTGTGGTTGATAATTTTGCACACCCCTTCTTTCACTACTCCATGTCCCACATTTTGCACACCCCTCCCCACCACAAACAATATGACCTGTTAAAAAATCCAATAGTGTATAATCAATTTTAGAAAATTATTTGAATTAATTTATTATATAATTAAAGGGATATCATATAACTATACCTAACATTTCCAAGAATATAGAAAATGGGTAACGATTCCTTATAAAGTACCTTGAGGCTGAAAAAAATCATGCCAGCATCAATACTCCCATTTAATAGAATATTAACATCACTAAATAAATATCTAAATAGCATAATAGTCCCCCAAGTAACTTAAAAACTTATTAGTCAGTAAAAACAAAGAGTAAGTAACAGTATCTTCCAAATTTGTAGCCTTAAAGTTGCATACGCAGAGGAATAAAATTCAAGTGTGATAAAATCACCAAATAAAAGGTATTACTCATGTGTTTTTAATTTGACAAACATCCCAAAATTTTCTAATCATCACAGGTTCCAAAAAAACGTAAATTGAAGATTGGCTAGGTTTTTTTTTTATTAAAGACCAACAACAACAAATAAAAAAATAATAAATTGAATCTTGGCTAACAATATACTGGACATAAATTGACTATTACAAGTGATTACACCAAAAACTCAACCTGATTATGGTTTGTTAGATCCAAATCTGGAGAAAGTACTTGTTATAATAAGCTATAACAATGATAAAGAAAGAAGACACTAATAATAAAAAAATATACCTCATAATTGTAGAATAGAACCCGAACTAAAAACACCCCCCTCAATCCATCATCAACACTTGATCTATTAATGTATATGTAAAAGAAAATGGGAAAGATAAATCAAAATTCAAAAATGAGAAAGCAATCTATAGCAGTGGAGGATGATTGGCCGGTGAAGATTCAGGCAGCGGGTTACAGTGGTAGGGGAAGAATGAGAAGAATGAGGTGGGCGTAAGTGGGTGACAGATCTAGGAGGAGGGAGGGTTTCGAAGGATTGGGGGGGGGGGGGGGGGGGGGGGAGTGTCAGAAACGGTAAAGAGAGAAAATGAAGGAGGAAAGTTGATTAGGGTTTGTCTTTGGGGTTGGAGTGTTTGGGTTATTGGTCACGCCTGTTGTGCCATGTCACAATACTTAAGTTGTGACATGTCACACTCTTACACCCTTAAATCGCACCAGATAATCCGATCTCAGTCGTTGATTTGTTGGAACTATTCAAACAGCCCTCTCCCATTTATATATATAGAACTCATTGTGAAAATCCATTGATCTTCAACTTATAAAACCCTCAAAATTATTGATATATCATTTTTCTCTCGTTCTGAAGGTACTAATTTAGTTGAAGAATAAACGTGACAATTGAATTCCAGGGATTTATTCGTATCTTAGGACAAACACACACAAATTAAAATTTAGCAATTTTTGTCTTGAATTAATTTAGTGTGCATGCAATGATGAAGTCCAAATTAAATAAGTAAACCCAAGAAAGCAAATATGGGAAGAAGTAAGGAAAAATCTCTTTTGAGAAAAATCTTTAGTTTTTAGCACTGTTTAAGAATCGACAGACACTTGACGACTTACAGACTACTTATCTCATTAAGTAAAACCCATAGTTATTTAAGTCTTTCATAACAACGACAAAATCCAGCACCGCCCACGTGAAGTAATCTTCCTTCAGTATCCCCCGATCAGCCTTCTTCTTCAGCAGTAATTCATCGATTCCACAAATCAGTTATAGATATGAACTCTATAATGATTTTTGAACAACAATATGTCCTTCTTGATTTAGTAAGTGATCTTTAAATTTCCAAGGGGATTGGATTAAAAATGGGAGAGTTTGATCACAAAAGGAACTCTAAAAGGTCTTGGAAAAGGTAAAATATTCATTTCTTAAAACTCTAATCCTGCATCTCTATTTATAAGGAAGTCTGTTGTAAAAGGATAAGCATTAGAGATTTGGATCATATTTAATTAAAAAACAAAAACTCGCGTTCTCGTTCAAATGATGTGGTACCTCGTTTGAACGACGTACCATTTTTTGTTCATACGGGTTTCTAACAAACGACATTCCAGAATTCATTGATTTAGATCTCGTTTGAATGTGGGATACTCATTCTAACGATCTAACCAATCTCATTTGAACGACTTCCAATGAAACTTCAAAAGACATTCAAAAACTGACCAAAAGGTGACCTTCCATATTTCATTCGAACGATGGAATCTTGTTCTAACGGCACTATATAACTCGTTGGAATGATATGCCAATTTCATTCTAAAGAGTTAGTGAGATTTTTAAATTTTTCTTTAAAATATTTTGAAATGCAAACTCTTAAAAAAAACTGTAAAATTAATGTCTTTACCAAACTACTTCATAACTCTTCTCAAGTTAAAATTGTGACGAACGATCTTCAATCTCAGAAATGTCATCAACTTCTTGTCTTCGAGAATGTGGATGCAGTCATGAAGGTGCAGTGGTGTGTAAGGGGAAAACGTTCTCTTACAAATCTCGTACAAAACACGAACCGAAGCCAAATTGACCCATACAACTAATTCCCTACCAAATCAAGAAACAGAAATACATAAATTTATAAATCTTCAACTTAAAATCATTCATCTTGTGCGGTCCAAGAAATCATCATGAAGACTGAATAACCTACACACATAAGACAAAATAAATACTGTGGCACGTACGAGTTTTAAAAGATAAATAAAACTCCCCCTCTAGTTGTTCTCTCCTTTTTTGCTAGTAATAAACGAAGGAGTAGAATCTAAACATGATTAATAATCATTACATAAAGAAGCTAGATATCATCACAAAGACAATAAAAAATGCACATGCAATGATAATCCAAAAAGGCATAATGTGCTCTCCCTATCAAATAACCATTCTCGAAGTTTTTCAATTTTTTTCAAGTATACAGTATAAAAAGTACATAGGTAAAAAAACACATAGTCACCCTAGAATAACAGTAAAGTACCCGAATCGTTAAAATGGAATGAAAGTATGTGAACATTTTCTATAGGCAAATCAATATAAGCATTCATAACATATGTGAACCAAGTCATGAGACACTTCTAAAGAAAGAACTCAATTTCCGTCTTAGGTTTAAAATGTTTAACTCAAATAAAATGGACTCAACTTATGAAATATGACATGAATTTTAAATTTTCTCAAAACAATGCTAAACTATTTAAAGTTTTTCAAGAAAGTCCTTTGTACAAGCCCATTGATAATCTACTTTATAACTCCCTTAAAATCTCACATATATAAGAATACACTATCAAATATTTTGAAGGAATAATAATGCTCATATGTAGAAAAGCATCAATGACTATAAAATAAATGGTCTTGGTACTTCTATTTTTGTGTGTCGTTAATCTTTTTAAGGTCTTTTTGCAAATGGTGGATCTTAACGCAAAGAGTATTTTGCCCCTTTTTAGCGTGTTTCCATTGCTTAACATATATCAATATATTTTGGGAAATGAAGTTGGGGCTATGGTTCTTACAAGCACAACTTATCTCTATTTACATTTAGAGAGCAATTGCGCATGATTGAGATGTTAACATCATATTCGACATATACAATGTTCACAAAGTTCGTGCACGTGTGTAATAAAAGTGAAAAAGAGTCTAAAATTTAGAAAGTAATCATCAATGATGAACACAATTTTATCCACGCATTATTAAGCACACTAACGAAACAAAAGCCATGTCTTGAAGAACTATGAAAAAGTCACATGAATGGATGGAATGTGGGGGGATCCGAATATCATAAATGTTCATCCATATATGATGAAAAATATAAATACAAAACTCTTTTTGACTTTTTGTAGAATTTTATCAAAACAAAATCTTTTTCACTTTTTCAAACTTTTCTATAAAAAACAACAATCTTTTTGGATTTTTCAAAATATATCAAAAAGAAAAACATAAGAAGACAATAGAATTACAAACTAGAACTAGGGATATATGATATGATCATGATAAATATCCTACATGAGATGAAGCAACCAAACTTAATCAATGGAGTAAATACCTAAAGACTTCCTAAGATCCTTGAATCTAGGTGCATCTGAAGGTTTTGTAAAAATATCAGCTAATTGACGTTCGGTGCTTACAAAGCTCAGGGATACGCCTACTCCTCAACGAGATCGCATAAAAAATTCTCATGCATCCTAATGTGATTTGAGAGAGAATGTTAGACCAGATTACGAGAAATATGGATGACACTCATATTATCACACAACATAGTCATTGTTCCTTGTGAAATCCCATAATCTTCCAACATTTGCTTCATCTATAAGAGCTACGTGGAATAGCTCCTGACGGCTATATACTTAACCTTTGCAATGGACAAAGATATGGAGTTTTTCTTCTTGCTCAACCAAGAGACAAGGGCACTCCCAAAGTACAAACACCCACCCGAGGTGCGCCTACAACCATCAACATCCCCAGCCCAATCGACATCCGAATAGGCTAAAAATGGTCATTGGTATAAAAAAAATACCAAATACTGTAAGAAAGAGTACCACTCACGCATTTGATGATACATTTAAGTGTGAGAAAGTGAGACTCTTTTAGGGATGCCTGGTATTTAACACAAACTCCAACGCAAAAGGTAATTTCAGGATGACTAGTCATCAAGTAGAGAAGACTACCTATCATGCTCCTATAAAGGGTTTTCTCTATGTACTTGCCTAAAGTGTCTTTGCTAAGATTTATCGATGTACAAATATAGGTTCATGAGTGATTAGAAGATACTAAACCAAATTTATTCTTTAGCTTCCTAGCATATATGAATTGATATATAAATATCCCATCTTCAAGATGACACACTTGGAGACCTAAGAAGAGCGCAAGCTCACTAACCATGATCATCTCAAATTATCTCTTCTTCTCCTCCTCAAAGGTGTGAGCATGCCAGGAGAATATGAATCCAAATACTATGTCATCCACATAGGCTCAGGCAACCAAGATAACACAACTCCCTTTCCTAAAAAATAACATATCAACTCCCCCTCTTTTGAAGTCACAATTTAAGAGATAAGAAGTGAGCCTGTCGTACCAAGCACGGGGTGCTTTCTTGAAACCATACAGGGCCTTCTTAGAACAAAAGATGTGTCCCGGGTGCTTTGAGTCTTCAAACCCCCTTGGTTATTCCACGTAAATTTCCTCCTGTAGAATGTCATTTAGAAAGTCATTCTTGATATCCATTTGATATAACTTGAAGCGCGGATGACATGCTATGGCAAGTAGTAAGCATGAGGACTCAAGACTAGCAATATAATTGAATGTCTCGTCAAATTATACACCTTCAATCTATGTGTAGCCTTGTGTAACTAACCTAACCTTATTCTGCACTATGGTAACATTCTCATCCATATTATTCTTGTAAATCCACTTGGTACATTGTTCTTGCAAAATTAAAGAAACTCATCTTGCATAGTGCATATTTAATGGTCATCCTTGAGTGCTTCTTTCACATTCTTGGGCTCGACTAAGGAGGTGTAGCAAAGGTAGCTAACCATATAATCAAGCTGAGTGTGAGTCATGGATCCAAGTGTGGGATCACTTAATATAAAGGAAGGGTCGTGACTCTTTTGAACCAGTGGATCCTCTAAATCAATAATGGGTTCCATCGGGGTAGTATGAGGAAGGATGGGATGGTCACCAAAGGTTCATCATTCATACACTAGGGTCTAGGCTCAATAGACGCTAGCGACTCATCATTTCTAATTGTGATGTTTATTGACTTTATAACTATAGATCTTGTAAGTTTAAACATCGTATAAGCCCTACTGGATGATGAATTACATAAAATAACACCTCATCACTTTAGGAGTCAAACTTTCCTAAGTGCCCTCCATCTCTCAAGATGCATCAAGTACTCCCAAAGACATAAAAATCCGATAGCACGGGATTCTTCCCCATCCATAACTCATATGGTGTGTGTAGCATGTTTGGGTGAAGATATACCCTATTCATCATATGGGAAGTTGTACTCAATGCCTCTGCCCAAAAATGTCTAAGCACATTTCTCTAAAGAAGAAGAGATCTAGCCATCTCTTGTATCATCTGGTTCTTCCTCTCAACTATCCTATTGTGTTGATATGTAAGAATGGTTAAAAACTTATGTTTAATTCCCATTCCATCATAATTTCTATCCATTCTAACTTCTCTAAATTTAGTGACATTGTCACTACGCATCTAATTAATAGTGACACTGTGTTGGTTTTGCAGGACTTGACACTTGATTGATAGGAACTCAACTGCATTGGACTTTTCTCTAAGAAATCCCATGATAGAGTATCTTTAAAATTCGTTGAACATCATGCGAATGTATCTCTTAACATCTAAACTCTTTGAGTGAGTAGGTCTCATAAGTTCTTGTGAATCAACTCCAAAACACGTGTGGTGGTAATGGTATTTAATTTTTGTGGGGGCTTCGAATTTTTTTTCCTTATTGGCAAGGTCCACAAACCAAGGAAGTTGGTTTACCATGTGACGGTAATCCACGAACTAAGTACTTTTTCACTAATATCTAGAGATATCTAAAGTTAACATGAACTAGTCATTGATTCCAAAGGTCCATAAAGTAGACCGTGTCACTATTACAAACGAAGGAGGACTTGGGCACAATCCTATAGTAATTATCTTCGGTCCTCACTCCTTATATCAAGAGGTCATTAGATTGATCATATACGTTACATTCAGACCGGTTGAAGTTTATCGAAAAGTTTGCCTCGCACAATTGGATTATGCTAATTAAGTTCTCTTTTAACCCTTTTACGTAAAACATATTGTCTAGTTTAGGAAAATTGTGTATCTCAAAACATTCACATCCTAAAATACTAGACCTACTCCAATCTCCAAAGGTGAATTTTCCTTCCTTGCGATCCTCAAGGTTGGTAAAAATGATATGTCACTGGTTATGTGCCTAGAGCACGCACTATTAAAATACCATTGGGAACTATTTTGAACCTTGATAGCAATGTGAACAACAAGGGCTTTATCACGTTGCTTAGGTACCCAAGTAGAGGTCGTTTTTAAATGACATAGACATCCATTGCAATTATTCCATTAACTTTTATAAAGCCACGACTAGGAACTTAACTTGCTCTTTAGGACTAACAAATTCGATATATGGTGCATGGTAGTATGTGTATGTTGACATTTTCCTAACTTGTAGAAAAACTAGCTAAGGTGGCCTATACTTTTGCAAAAGGTGCAAACATAGACTTATTTAGGTCTACATTGGTTTGTTTTCTTAAGTTAAACTATATTTTTTGGTTTAGGTCGAGGACCATAAGAATAAACCACAAAATTTATGAACCAATTTTGATGCGGTATAGGAAGTGTACGAACCATTATAACATATTCTTCGCTTCTCCCCAACACCTAAAGCAAGATCAAGGAGTATCTTTGCAACCTTATTTGATGTATCATCTATGGTATGTTTAATATTTCGAGAACGTTTGGTACGTTTCTCATGTTTGGATATAAGGGCTTCAAGTTTCTCATGAGTCTCCATGGATTCCTGAAGATCTCTCGTAACACTGGTGGCTTTGTTGGTCAAGTCACTATTTTCCCTATCAACTAAAATGATTCTCTCTCCCCCAAAGAAACTCTTACAGAGGACTCTCTTTCTCTCAACTTCTTCTCTAAACATAAAACTCTAATCACTAAAGCTTTGTTTTCATTCTTCATTTTAAAGGACTCGGCGCAAAGTACGCCGTGAGCATGTTGAAGCTCATTTCCTCCCTCACTCAAAGCATCATCTCCCTTACTCTCTCTGCAAGGACTTGACTCATCGTCGAGGTCATCATATTCAGTTTCTTTCTCATCGGTGCAAGGCGCTTTAGCTATACTAACATTACTATCTGTGAGTATAAGAAATATCACAATAAAGATCCATAAAAATAATCACAGATGCAAGAAATAAAATCACACACACAATAACTATATACGTATTTCTGCAACTTGCCTATATCTACGAGTAGGTTACTATAATTTTATTAGTGTCTCTCAATACTCGAGATTACATCCCTTTACCCCGGTCTAGGGTTTATAATTTATAGGTGTTAACATAAGTGATTGAGTTGTACAAGTAGCTCAAATATAACCCTGGATAATTAGTGATATCCTTGAATACCTCCTCCGAGATTATTGGTAACTGATTTGTATTTATCCACAAGTCTTTCAGTGTTTGTAAAATACACAATCCATTAATGAATATTAGATTTGGGATGGTTAACTACTCTCCTAGGCCAAAATAAATGGGTTCCCACAATAGCCCCTAAATTTTTTGGGATGAATGCTTGGGCAAACAATTTTAATTGGATTTAAGGATCATAACTTGAATCCTTTTATTCTTGCAGTCGGAATGGCAGCTTTGTAGTTCTCGTGAATTCAAGGGGGTACGCTCTCCCTGAACCAGACTTCATGGCATATTTGTAGCTTTGGTGAAGAGGCGAGGGTTCCCTTGTCCGAATAACTGTATGAAGCACAAAAATCATCCTCGAATGTTGCATCTATCATTAGATTCGAAGTTCAAACCAGAGATACATAGCTTCTATTAACTGACCCTTCACTCTTTCCTTGTTTTCTAAGTTTCCCGAGTTCTTCTTCTTCAGCGTTCTATTTCAGTTCACAGATCCATTAATTCTTATATGTTTAGCTCATCTTCCTTTAGTTTTCCTCTTCTGTGATTTCTTCAATTGTTCTTAGGGTTTTCTCTTTGTTAAAGTGTTCATGGACACATTATATAACAAGTCAATAGCTGAATTTAGGAAATCTTATAATATTTTAGACTGGGTAAAAATTGATTGTGCCCCTTTTCCAAGAGACGTTTGTGATATTGAAGGGGGCACTGGATTCACACCCTGTTGAGAAACCAAAGGGGTTTGACATTTCCTCTAAATCCTCTTTTCCTTAGATTCTTAAAATACTTTGATGTTGTTCCTACTTTGTGTGCCCCTAATGTTTAGAAAATTGTGGACGGGGTACATAGGATAAACACATTGTATGGGACAAAACTGGTTCTTGCTAATCTTTGTTACTGTTATGTCTAGTCGTAAACTAATGATGGTATAATGTATTTAAAGACCAGGAACGGTGATAGGGTTCTGGTGGTAAACCTACCAGATTCTCATAAGGATTACTGGGTTAATGGGTTTATTTCCAGAAATTGATAACATCTTCCTCTTCGTGAGGGTGAGATACACCGGGGCACTATGATTTCTGACTTTAAGGGGATCACATAGGTCGCTTCCTATTTTCTTTAGTTTACTTGTTATTTGTTTATGATTTATGTCCACTGACTGATTTTTTCTTCCTCTATTTTGTATCTCGTGATAAAAATTAAGGGCTTGACTTAAGCGAAATTAACATTACTGAACTCCTGAAGGCCTTGAGGGTTAAGGAGAGGCTTTCAAATGGAGAGTATCCAAGGTCTGAATCCTTCTTACTCAAATACAAAAATACGACAAGCAGTTTCATTGCTCGGTCAGTCGACAAAGTCCTCAACCTGAAGGCTCCAAAAATTATCACCTCTGATCTGGTGGTACTAAAGGAAGAAGAAGAAAAAGAGGAGGAGGAGGAGGAGGAGGAGGAAGAAAAATAATAATAATAAGAAGAAGACGATGATGATGAAAAAGAAGAAGAAAATGATATGGTTCCCCTAGTTAGGAGGAGAAAATTGAGTATTGGTGATGATGCCTATTAGATAGCTCTGTTTGATCGACTCAAGTCCTTGTAAACATCTGAGGTTGATTCCCCTAGGGCTAGTGGTTTTATCCCAGTGGCCAAGGGGAAAAAGAAAGAGAAAGAGAATAGGAGAGAAGAATAAGAGAAGAGGTAATATAGAGGAATAGAATAAGAAAGCGGAAGAGAAAAAGAGGGAGGAGGATAAAAGAAAGTTGGTATGCAAGGCTCCTGTTGTCTCCTCCTTACTGATGGTCTTGAGGGGGGCAGTGTGTGAATTTACCCTACCCTTGCTCCTGATCTCTTGAAGAGGTTGTGCTCATTGTAGATCTCGAGCATTCCTTGCAGTTGGTGCCTGCCCAACAAGATCTCAAGTTTTCTTAAGGACTTAGCCCTATTAATTATTACTCTTAATTCCTGAATCATCCCTATACGACATTCTTTCTTCTTTGTGATGACTTAGATATTTTTATTTCGGGCAATTCTTGGCCGATTTCATAACTCTTCTGGATAGTTATGCCGACCCGTCCAAGGTTAATTAAGATCTGAAAGAGGCTCTTATAAATTATGAGGATGCCTTTTTTGATACTCGTGTGGCCTCAAAGCAGGAGAAGGAGAAGTCGACAAAGGACTATGCCAACCTTGAGGAGTCCAAGAGGGTGGTGGTTATCGATAAGGAGGAGTTGTCCAAGGAGATCCAAAGTATGTATGGTAAAGCTCAGAAGATAAATGAGGATCTTACACATGAGAAGAAAAAAAACTATATGAGGGATGGGATGCAATAAATGATGATGTCGAGCTCCAGATGGACTATGCCAAGAAAGTGGCCTTCGAAAAAGGCTGGGACTAGGCATTGGGAACTGTGGGGACTACTTCTGATTCTGAACTCTTTAGTCTCCATTCTCCTGGGACCAACCCCTTTACAGAGGGAGATCAGACTACTGGATAACCTTCTGACCATGTTGAGGATGTTCCTGCTAAGGTCGGAACGGATGCCGACCAGGATATGAGGGTTACCGATAAGGGGAAGGCAGTGATTGAAGTTAAGTAAGTGAAGGCATAAGGACTCTAGATTAGAAGTTTTCTTTTTCCTTTTTCTTTTACATCTTTGTGATGACATGTAATTTTCTTTTTTCCCCTGACAGTACTGGCCTCTGGCCCCCTTCTTACTAATGAGTGAAAGATAGCCTTCTTTGCTTTTATTAATTTGTTTATTCCATGCATACTGATATTTATTTTTGGTTTCACATTTTGTGTTATCTATAGCCTAACGAGGACTATAATTCCCATACCTCAATGTTGGGAATCATCATTAGGCCCAATTTCAGTGTTCAAGCTTGCAAGGCATTTGTAAAAATTTACAAGTCTCTAAGGGTGAGGATTGAGTAACATAAGAATTAGTTCAAACTGATCTCTAGGATGAATGACTATTTCTAAGCCATAAAGGAGATCAGTGCCTCAATTCAAGATGAGGTGAATGTGCTAAAGGCCAAGCTTATGGAGACCACTGAAGTAAGCCAAGTAGGTGAAGTGCTCCAGGCTGAGAATGACACCTTGAGGAAGGAGGTCGCTAAGCTAAAAGGAGATGTTCGAAGTGCATATGTGATAGCATCTAGACTCTAGAGAGATGTCACGAGGCTCTAGGGAGATGTCACTGGGCTAAGGCATCTATTCCGAATGAGACCCCAAGAAGCCTGGGCAGATGTCTATAATGCGCACTGGGCTAATGCCCCAACAAGGCTCAAGGAGGAGGAAGAACTCCTTTTTTCTCATGGGTGGATAAGTGCACTTAGGGAAATTAAGACACCTAAAGAGTCTATCTTATGGTACCAGCACCAGGTTGAGTGTGAAGCCTATAGCCATAACCCATTCTCAAAGGAAGACAAGTGGATCCCAATTGATGCTATCCCTGCTCAACTCTTGTATGATTACCTAGAAGATGGTGTGGATTAGTTCTCTCCTAACCCGTACGATGGTCGAAGAGCTTACGTTGCAGATTATCTTTCTTGCCATCCTGAGTCGTCTTAGGCCCTTGTGTATTTTGGTCTTGATGTAATTGTAATCCCAATTTTTTGTCAATACAAAGCTTAATTTATCAACTTTTTCCATATTTTGAGCATATGTTGACTAGACATGAGTTGTCATTTATATTTGAATTGGAAAGAGTTGTTGATTGTTCATTACTTAAAATATTTATCGACTAAGCAATGTTGTTTGACCATCTTTGGCCTTTTATAATTTAAATGGGCTAGTACTTAGGTTTATCATTTTGTGTATTTCAATTTACTAAATGATATTGTGAACATGTGTTAGCAATTTGTTATCATGTCTTTGAAAATTCTCCTAGTCCAATATGCATTAGCAATAATATTACACGTACTTTACCTTTTAGGTTGTGTCGTCACACTCCCTTAAGCCTAAGTGGGATGATGGTGAGAATGTACCTGGTCAATGGGCCATCCGCTTGAGCTGGCTTTTTGTTACCAATGCAGTTGACGACTAACCTGAGTTGGCTTTATTGACTAAGGATCCCCTATAAGTCATTTATTATTTTTGAGGCAACTCACGAGGTCTGTTGTGTTTATTACAAAGACCATATGGTTGTATTAATTGAAACACTTTATTAACTTGTTTTAACTAATACAAACCATACTCGGTATGTGAGATTCCTAGATTGAAACAAGTTGAATAACTTATTATAATCGCTAGGAGTTATGTTATGCATGAGGGAGTTATCATTTGGAAAGGGTGCGTAATATTAGGATGCAATCAAGAAATTCTAAGTAACCAATATATAATATCAAAGTGCGAGAGCCAACGAGACTTTATTCATTGAATAATAACTTCCAAGCGACTTAAGTTTGAAATGAAAATATTCATAAACTAAATGTGCTAACAAAAGATAAAGAATATTGTAAGTATAACTTCTTGAAATTGGTTGCATTCTAGGCTCTTGGTATCTCTCTGCCCTCAAATATTTTCAAGTGATATGCTACTTGAAGGTCGTCCCTTATCACCTTAAAAGGACATTCCTAGTTTGGTCCCAACTTACCATGTGATGGTTTTACATCACTGCCGAGGACTTTCCTTACACATATTCCCCCTACCAAAAAATTCCTCGAATTGGCTCTCTTGTTGTACTTCTTGGCTAGTTATTGTTGATCGGAAGCCAACATGATTATGGCCAGTTCTCTTCGCCATGCATAATGAATCATCATTAAGGCCTTGGTCAACCAAGGTGGTCCTTACTACTTCTAGCGTAATAATAACGTCCATTCTATAAGAGAGGGGGAAGGGTGTTTCCCCCATTAGTCTCCTAGGAGTGGTATGGTAGGCCCATAGAATATATGGGAGATCATCCAACCAGTCACCCTTAGCTATTTCCAACCTCTTTTTTATTCAGTCAAGCATGGTATTGTTTAAAGATTCTGCCTGACCATTACTTTTGGGATACGCCACAGAATTGAAGTGGTTCTTGATGCCATGCTCATCATAGAAATCTTAAAAGAAGCTGCTCTCAAATTGCGTGCCGTTATCGATGATGATAGTCCTTGCTATCCCAAAGCGTGTTATGGCATTTTTCTAGTTCAACCTGGTTATGTCAGCATCGCGAATGTTCACCAGTGTTTCTGCCTCTAACCATTTGGTGAAGTAATCTGTGTCGATTAGCATATACTTGCGATTTCCAGGTGTAATAGGTAGTGGTCCCACGATAACTTGTCCCCATTGCACGAATAGCCATGGACTTGTCAGACACTTCAGGTCATTAGCTAGTTGGTGGACCATAAAAGAGTGCCTTTAGCATTTTTCACATCTGCAAACATAGGTGCCTGCATCCTTTTTCATATGAGGCCACCAGTAACCTTTTTTAATTTCTCAAAAGGCTAATGCCCTCCCTTCAGCATAAATCCCACTAATACCATCTTGAAGTTCGCTAAGCACTTGCTCGGTGTCATGTGGGTGGGCGTATTAAAGGTAAGGGCTTGTGAATGATTTTTTGTAGATTTTTCCTCCTAGCATGAGGTATAAATGAATAAATTTCACCCTAACTTGATGAGACAATCTCTTATCGTTAGGCATTTATCGTTTCGTAGATCGGTGATGATAGGACCCATCCAACTGGGGGACTTCTCTGCGATGAGGACTTGCTTGGATAAAATTGTCATGTCAATGCTTGGCTAGGAAATGAGATTAGAGTCCACTACGAAGCTCAGAGCCACAAAGGCATCTGCATGGGTGTTCTTCCCTTGGGGAAACTGTTGAATGTAAACCTTCTCAAATCCTCCCACAAGACCTCTTACTACGGCCAGGTAGGTTACCATTCTATCGTCGTTTTCGTTGAACTATCCATTTACTTGATTGGAGACTAGTTTGGAATTATCAATTACGTTGAGGCACTTTTCCCTCAGCAGTTGGGCCTTGCACAAGCCAATAAGCAATGCTTTATATTCATCTACGTCGTTGGAGGCCTCAAATCCCAATTTGATTCCATATTTGATGACAATATCTTTCGATGTGATGAGGATGATTCGTACTCCGACCCCTTAGGATTGGAGGTTCTATCAATGTATAAGGTCCAGTCCTTAGACTGTACTTCCTCATCTTTTGAGTGCTCTTCTTTCTACTGGTCGATAGGTTGGTTCCTCATGAATTCAACGATAAAGTCTGCCAGGATTATCCATTAATTATTATTCTTGGTTGAAAGTGGATATCAAATCTGTCGAGTTGCACTGACCATTTTGACAGTCGTCGGTCAGCTTTTTGAAGAATAGTTTTTAGGGGGTAGGAAGTCACAACCGTTATTAAGTGAGCTTCGAAGTAATGTTTCATATTTCTTGAGGAGACCACCGGTTCACAAGGAAGCTTTTCTAGGAGTCAAGTAATGTTGTTCTGCATCTATAAGTGTCTTATTAGCATAATAAATAGGATATTGTCCTCCTTCTTTCTCACACACCAGAGCCGAGAGTACAACATGGTCTGATGCTGTGAGGTAGAGATACAATGGGTATCCATCTTTTGGAATCACTAGTAGAGGCGATTTGCTAAAGTAAGATTTGATCTCCTCCAAAGGTCATGAACAATCATCATTACATATGAGGCTTTTGTCCTTTTTCACGAGCTGGAAGAATGGTCGAGAGCATTTTGAAAACTCAGAGATGAAGTGATTGAGAATCATGAGCATACTGGTGGGATTATTAATATCTTGTAATGATTGTGGACGCTAGACCCTGGTGATCGCGTCGATCTGATCTGGATTGGCCTCAATTCCTCCTTTTCTAACAAAATAGCCTATAAAATTTCTTGACTGGACAGCAAATGAGTAGTTACTTGTATTAAGTTTCATCCAGTGTTTCCTGAGGATCTCAAAGTTTCTAGCTAAGTTTGTGAGGTGGTCGCCTTTGTTCTTTATCTTAAATAACATATCATCGATGTAGACCTCCATTGTGTCTTCCATCTATTTTTTAAACATCTTCATGACTAGCCTCTAATAATTTTCCCCTGTATTATTTAGGCCAAATGGCATGATATTGTAACAATATAACCCAATGGGGGTCATGAAGGATGTTTTGTCTTGGTCGGGTCCGAAAAAAGGAAATATGATGGTACCATGAATAGGCGTCCAGAAAATTCACCCTCTCATTTGTTACCACAGAGTCAACCAATTGATCAATTTTAGGTAGTGGGAAGCTGTCTTTGGGATATGCTCTGTTGAGATTTATGAAGTGAAAACATACCCTCTAACTATCATTGCTCTTTCATACCACTAATGGGTTGGATATCCACTTGGGGTACTGAACTTCCCTAATGGATCCTGTATCCATAAGCTTCCCTACTTCGTTCTCCATCGCTTTAGCCTTCTCGGGGGCTGTTCAGCAAGCCTTTTGAGTGATCATCTTGAGGTTCGTGTCAATGCCCAGATGACAACAGGCTATATTAGGATCAATCTCAGGCAGATTATATGGTTCCCGAGAAAAAACAACTGGATTGCTTCTCAAGAAGGTAATAATCTCCTTTTTTTAATGATCGGCGAGTGTAGTTTCGATCAGAAACTTTCTCTCTAGAAAGTTGTCATCAACTCTATGGCCATCCCTAATTACTCCCCCTTTCTCCTCCAAAGGTGGTGGGGGAAAGGGGGAAAATGTCTCATACCCTCTCTGAGTTAGGAACGCTTCGGTCGTCGTCAGTGTGGGGTGAATATAAACAGATGGAGTTGACAGCCTATTTTTCACAACACAGGCAAAAAAACATGTCGTCGCCTCGATAGAGCAGCATCAAAGACAAACTAATTCTTACGAAACCAATAGTTCAAAGGCTCGGGGGATAAGTTACGGAATAGGAAGGTGTTAGGAACACATCCCTCCCTTTCTATCTCTCATAGGCTTCTGCTATTATATTCCATTATTTCTCCGCGAAGTGTGTGTGCGTGTATATATGTAAATGGAGATCGGAATCGCCCAACTCATACCATGGAAGAGATAGAGTGAGGTCATCCATAGGAATGTTCCCTAAATAATATTAAAAAAAACACGATTTATCCGTTTATCAAAAAATTGATCGCTATGATGAAACGATAATATATGTTGGATAAAATGCTAATAAGGGTAATATGTATTAAAATAATGTATATATATGACAAATACAGAAATGGGGAATTTGAAAAAATTGGAAAATTAGAAAATTTGGAAAATTGGACTCGAGTCTCGGGTTTTAATCTGAAGCACCTATATAGCCTATAAAGGCATCAAAGTCCACATAGTTCGCATGCAGCATAAGGGTGGGGTTTATCCCGTAGATTCAAACGGAATTTTATTATATGTGGGAGTGTAGAAAATGTGTTTTAGTTTTGAAAAAGTGTGATGGATAATTCCATTGGAATTTATAGGTGTAACCCTCTTTTTGTTTATTTAATTTTTTATAGAAAATCAAGTATGTGCAACTAGTAGGTGATATGTTAATGTGTGTGAACTAAATTATGAATTTAATGTAATTAATGTGAAAATAGGAAATTTAAAGAGAGAGGGCGAAGGATTTATAACCTTCTTTGAAGAATTAGAGCTTGATCTTCTTCTTGGATGAACTCCCTTGAGTGTTGATATGAATGTTGGATTAGAGAAAATGGGATTTTTCCAAATTGACTATGAAAATGATGGGAAAGTAAGATGGAGAGGAATTTCAGATAAGGAAAGTTCGATGATTGCAAGAGAATGTTGTAGAGATCACTAATGCTGATGGATCTGAGGTGTGTTTTGGGAGTGAAGTCATGCCCTCGATTTATAGGGTAAGGGGGTGTCTATCGGCATATACCTAGCCCTACCAAATGACAGGTAACCCTAGGCACACTGCCGATACACCAGGAAATGGATTTGCTAATTGGCAGTCTCGTGCAGATTTTTCTAGAAAAATGGTCGTAGAATGCAATTCGTTGATCCAAATTTCACATGGGGCATATCGTTAGAAAGGTAATTCAGATACCTTTAAGATTACTTGGGACACTCCATGGTCTGGTAGTTGACTTTAGGTTAAACATGGCTTGGAATCACTCGTCGATCCTTTGGACGGGAGATCTTCATACGAAAACTGAGCATTTATCCTAACAGTAAGTCATAATCATGCACGAGGTGGACCTTTGAAAAGGTTATGATAGGTACTTCGACATTCCAAAGAGCTTCATTCAGTTTGAAAAGTTGACATTGGTTAATCGGGGCCCGAAAGCGCTCGGTGAGCTCTCATAGTAAAATAAATCATTCTTCCATACCGTAAGGCTAATTTGTGCACGGGGTGGACCTTTGGAAAGGGTATTCAGTAACCTTCAAAGATTCATTTAGTCTCGTTCGAACTGAAGAGTAGACCTTGGTCAAACGGAGCACGGGAGCTCTCAATGACCTCCGAATCAATTTTTAGGGGAAAATGGATCATTTATCCGAACAATTATGTCATTTTGCACATGGGACAAACTGTTAAAAAGGGGTTTCAGTTCCCTTTGAAGATTCAAAGAGCTTTCTCTATGACGATGAAGTTGACTAGGGTCAAATCCGGGCTCGAAGCTCCCGGTGGCCTCCAGATCGATTTTTGATAGTAAAATGGTTCGTTCATCCGAACCTTTATACCATTTTACACGAGGGAAGGACTATTGTAAATGGGATTTAGATACCTTTAAATATTGATTGAGCTTTCCCTCTAATGATAGAGTTGATCGGAGTTAAACGGGGCCCAGAAGCAATCGATGGCCTCTAAATCGGTACTCGAAGTATGACCTAGGTTTGTTAGTGAAATGAGGAGGTTCTAGGGACCTAAGGAGAGACTTAGGGTGTCCTAAAATTTGGTGTCTACATATCCCCTCTTCGAATGAGCTTGGAACAAGAGAAATCCAACGATTAGCCACCACATGATGTTTTGGGAAGAGGTTGATTCTGTGGACCTATAGGGATAAGGATGACCATTTTACGTGGCTGAGGTCGATTATAAGGACCTAAGGAAATGCTGGGGATGACGAATTCTACAGTTTGAGGTCAATTCTGAGGACCTAAGATGTGAATGACCAATTCTAATGGCTGAGGTCAATTCAGAGGGCCTAAGATGGTAAAGATCGATTCTGAGGGCCGATGTCAATTTTGAGGACCTAAGTAGGGGTGACCAATTCTGAGGGCTTAAGTTGTAGTGACCAATTCTAAGGGTTGAATCCAATTATGAGGGCTCAAGTTATAGCGACCAATTTTGAGGGTCGAAGCCAATTTTGAGAGCTTTAAGTAGAAATGACCAATTATGCGGGTTGAGACCAATTCTGAGGGTTTAAGTAGAGGTGACCAATTCTGCAGGTCAAAGCCAATTCTGAGGGCTTAAGTAGAGGTGACCAATTATACGGGTCGAAGCCAATTCTGAGGGATTAAGTGAGGTGACCAATTTTATGGGTCGAAGCCAATTCTGAGGGATTAAGTATACTTGACCAATGTGGAGGATCAAAGATAATTATGAGGGCTTAAGTAGGGGTGAGCAATTCTACGCGTCGAAGCCAATTCCGAGCGCTTAAGTAGGGATGACCAATTATTAGGGTCGAAGTAATTTTCGAGGGCTTAAGTAGAGATCACCAATTCTGAGGGTCAAGGTCAATTCTGAGGAACTTAAGTTGTAGTTTCCTTAGGTAAATTTGGAGTCTCCACTGGGGAAATTATCTTGTGGTTCCACTTGGGGATTTTGGGGGAAGCATTTAATTTTAATTTTTAGGTTCTTAGGGGTAAGAAGAATTAATTTAAGGATTGGATGTTTTCCTTAATGGGGAATTTTTTAATTTTTGTAACGTCCTTTGAAGATGTTGATGGGGAGATATCAATTGATTTTGGGGAATCTGCTGGGGAAGTAAGTGTTCCTCTGGGGAAGTAAGTGTGGTAAAAATGTTTTTCTTAGTGAAAAAGATTCTAAAATTCATTTGGTAATTATAGGAATTTTTCGGGATTTTTTTGGCATTTTTTAGGTATTTATATACAAAATTTTAGGGAGGGTGCCGACTGACATGGTGTAGGAGGTGACAAATGATAGTGGCATGGTGGTGCGTCAGGTCTTCAATGGCCTGTCGAGCGATTGGGTAAATTCTTCTTTCCTCTTGAGACCATTTTTCCTCGGTGATCTCTTCAGATATTGATTTTTCGTTGGGGATCTTATAGGTGGCCTTCTATTCCCGGGGACATCCATCTAGCACACGGGACCATCCAGTTATGGTGGTTGATAGTGCATGAGTTTGGGTAAGTTTTATACCTAGGAGAGAGGGTTGCGGGGCAGATGAGGTGATATCCAACTCTGGTCCTTTCCCCTCGGGATTCCTTATAGATTCATCATTGACTGTGGGAGCTTAGCATTTATGTGCTTGATGTAGTTGCATTGCATCTGAAAAGAGAGTCAAACAAGGCAAAAATAGATGTACATGTTATTTAATTATCTTGATTTATTGTCTTACTCTATATGCACTTTAATTTGCCATTGAGTTTTTATTTTGAGAAAGAGTAGGGAAAAGTGTAGTTTTTGGAAATTTTTAGAATATGTTTGAGTAGAAGATGGCCTTGGAGGCTTGGTTGAAAAAGGTCTTCCTTTTTTAAAGGATTTATTTTGAGTAGAAAAATGTGTTTTTTGGAATTTTTGAGTGGATGAAGGCATTGGAGGCTTGGTTGGCATATGGATGAGGGGAACAAAAGCTTGATTATAAAGTGGGGCTTGTCGCCTTCGTTGGATTGTGCTGAAACTGGTGTGTTGAGGAGACTGTATTAATACTGAAGCTATTCCCATGGGCTTAGCTTCGAAGTTACTGGTGGTGATTGAGGACCTCTTGGTGAACCCATAACTTGTAGTCATCGTTTCATGGACTTTGTACCATAATAATCCTACAATGGTGATACTGGAAGAGACTCTTAATGGTCTCGATGCGTGGTAGGAAGTTCGTTTTGACTTCCTGAGGGGTATCCCATTATGTTGTTCACATAGTTTTCAGAGAGATTCCGTATGATGATCTCTCCTGAATATCCCTTGGAAGATGTGCCAAACTTCTTTACTCTCTACTTTATCAACGTGGGCTTGGACATCAAGAGCTGGGAGAACTGGTTTATGAGGCACGAGGAACGAGATTTGCATTGGTCAGTGCATTGGTGGGGGGATTAGCATCCCATTCTTGAACTGGGGGAATACCAGTATGTTAGGCTGGTCGACCTCCAGTAGACTTCTTTCTACTTTCCCTGATGGCTTTTACGCCAATTTGGTTGGGAGCAGATTGAGCCACCTCGAACACTAGACTTTTTTCGATGGAGGATTTGATAGAGTTCATGTGCATGCAGATGGGATATCTATGCGAGAATCGTCAACCTTTGACTCATCCCTCCCAGTCTGTTGGTGGAGTCTAGCTTGTTTCCAGGGATTACATGAAGTGGTCATGGAGGAGAGTAGTTGCCAAGATGGTGGCTGTGGAGACCGGGCAAAGGTGGTTCTCCATATCTGACACCATAGAGGGATTTTTCTAGTTTTACCTAGGTTGGTTAGGGCTTACCGTTTCATGGAGTGCCTGCGGGATTCTATTCAAGGAGGTGAAGTTTGGGGACCCCAAGATGTAGATGATGATGAGGCTAGTTCTTCTGGCAGCTGCGGTTAGGATCCTTGGGGAGTTTATTTATAAAGCTTTGTATGGTGTTTGGTTATATTGCTAGTTATTTTATGCGGGAATAATTCGGGGGGATTATTTAGGACTAATTTGGCTTGTTTGTTCTTGTTTGGTTTTAGGAAAGTAGGGTTAGGTAGGCAAGGGAAGTTGTTTGACTCCTTATGCCGATATAATTCGAACGAAATTTTTGTCAATAAAACAAAGAAAATTTTAATTATATTGTTATGCCTCTTGATGAGTTTTTGGAATTTGAAATATCTGTGCCAATCTCTAAGGCATACATAATCCTTTTGGTCATGTAAATGATAGAAATTAACTGTCGTTCTCAGGGATAAGAAAAGAATAACATTTTGGAAAAAAGAAGGGCACCGCACTCATGTAAAGCGCATGATCTACCTACGTACCTCTAGGGGGTTTCAAAACCTTTTTGAGTTTCATTTTTGAAACTAAAAATATTCTTAGAGGATCAGGCCCCACGGAGTTCTCAGTAGAGGTAAATGATGAAAACATTATTTATTTATTTTTCAGAATAAAAGGCAGATGAGAAGAGTCATAGCGCGTCGAGATTTAATACTGATTAAGCATAAATTCTTCACATTCATCCCCTTAATTTCGGTATTTTTATGATCTCGTGCGGGTTAAATAGCTTGGATTTGTCTCATATTTATGATACTAACCCTTTTTGGCAAGTATTTCGTATTTTGTGTATCTCTTATGTGTTTTACAGGTATTTCATGTAAGAAAGATGGAAAAGAGAACTCAAAATAGTGAAAGCAACTAAGAATCGAGGAGTTGAAGGGCATTTTCATAATTTTGCATCCTTAGGCTGGAGGTCGGCCGACAAAGTTGAAGAGCTTTCAATTATAAGAACAATGGAAAAAATGACACCTCAATCCGAGCTACGGTGAAGAAGTTATGCCCATTTTAAGTTGAGAAAGAAATCTAAGAAAAAAGCTGTCAGACCGAAACCGATCCGGTCAGAAATTAAAAGAACCAATCCGGTCATTAGTTACGCTCTAGATCCGTTAAAAAATTAGTCACACTTTCTAAGTGTGAAAAATTGCCAGATATGGGATTTTTATTTTGTGCTTATCTTTTAGCCAAAAGAGTTTTATATTTTAGGGACTCTTCTAAACGACCTCTAGCCTATATATTTAGTCATTAGGACTCTTTTTATTAATATTTCATTGATGTATAAGCTCCATAACAAGAAGGAACATGTAGGAGAAGAATTTATATACTTTGCACCATTAATTCAAGAGCTTTTTCGGTTTTTCTTCAACCTTTGATTTCTTCTTGCATGTTCTTGTTCTTCAATCGTGGGAACTTTTATTTCCATCATTTTTATTATTATTTCTCATATTCAATCTCTCTTTCCAAGAAATTATGAGTTCATGCAACGTAGAAAATGTAGTTTTCATTAATTTCACCATGTTAGGCTAGATTTTCTAAGGTCGGGATACATGAACCCAGCCTGATGTGATAGTTGCATGTGTATAACATTAATCCTCTAAATTTAGTGATTTACTACGATCGTATTGCGTAGGAATACAACAATTGTAGATATTTGGATCTCGTTTGCTTCTGGGTAATCGGGATACTTTAGAATGCAATTTGAGTGTAACTATCGAAATACCGATTTACTCATCCTCTGATTAAGTATGATGCGGGCTTAAACCTCATATACATAATGCTTGGGAGTAATAAATTCTGGGTCTAATTAATCATTTAAATTTACGATTAGTATTTTATCTACGATACACTATGGTTGGGGGATTATATTCCCGTCCTGTTTTTCTTCATCACATAGTTTAAAGTTTTAAATCAGTATTCATCAGTACTTTAGGTAATTTAGTATAATTGCATCTTTTCCTAATTTCATAATTGCATCTAGTATAGTCATTCCACAAACCAAATCAATTTTATTTTTCTTATAGAGTCAGGGTTAGTATTTCCTTGTCTATCCAACGTCGTCACAATTCCATCGTCCTATTTCCCTGTGGATACGATCCCATCTTATCGGGTTTGTTACTAACGCGACAGGCTTGCACTTGAGCCTAGAGTGAACGCACATTAGAGACACTTTCTGAGTCGCGTTAAGTTTTTGGGGCCGTTACTGGGGAATTAGGTAGACTTAGGATTAGATCGAGTCAATCTAAAACTTTGACCAAAAATCTCCCAAAAAAAAATCCAAAAACATATAAAAATTTCAAAAAGCACAAAAAGATTCATCACCATCTCTCATAAGTAATTAATGCAAAATTGTGAACTCCCTCCAACTCCCCAGAATACTCCAACCCACATTCACGAAAATCCAATCGTTGAGTACGATCCTAATAGCCCTCACACTCCTAATGCCCCATAGTTCTAGATTCCACCTCCCACACCGTCACACTCAAACTCAAATAACACTCCATTTTCCTTCTTAGGACACACTTCGGAGAACACTCCAAGTACACCAAGTGAGGACACCGAGTCGTTAAGAGAGAGAGAGAGATGTCGCAATATGGTAGTGCAGCCGCCGGTGAGGAAGAGGCCCCATACCGCCCGCTGAGAGAAATCTTATATCCCGAGTGCACTGTCACTCCAGGATGCATTATACTCCCGTATAATGCCGAGAAATTTCGTTTTAAAAATGGGATGATCCAGATGTTACCCCATTACCATGGTATGGATTCTGAAAAGCCATATCTCCATATCAGGGAATTTGAGGATGTGTGTGATACTCTCAATGATCAAACTTACACACAAGAGGTGATCTGCCTCAAACTCTTCCCCTTCTCGCTAAAAGATAAAGCTAAGACGTAGCTATGGTCTTTACCTCCAAGCTCGATCCCATCTTGGAATGAGTTGCAATCTAGATTTCTCAAGAAATTCTTCCCACCACATCGAATATTCTCCATAATGGCTCAAATTCAAGCGTTCAGACAATAAAAAAAATGAGCCATTTCATCGAAGTATACGAGCGTTTCAATGAGTTAGTTACTTCGTGCCCCCATCATGGATTTGATACAGCGCAAATCATTTCTTTTCTCTATAATGGGATGAACCTTAATTCCAAGCAACTCGTTGAAACCATGGGCAGTGGTCCGTTTGTCAAACTAGATGCCCACGATGCTGAGCTGCAGTTGAGGTATGTTGTCGAGACTACCCAATCCTGGGATACTTCTGATCCTAATGCTCAAAATCAAAATCGTCAAGTGACCACAACTCCATCGGCGTCTGACCTATTTCACGTAGATAAGAATTTTATGATGGACAGTCGATTAGATAGACTTGAGAAAGGATTTCGAGACTATGCGAGGTATATGGAAGAGGACAAACTGGATCCATACCAAACCCTGTCGAGAAGGTGTGTACGATTTGTGAGGCGGGTCATTAAACTGAGGAATGCCCGATTATACCCACCTACAAAGTGATGCTTCAAGAGCAAGTTAGCGGTATAGGAGGATTTAAAGGTAATTTTGGTGCACCGCACAGGAATTCTTACAACCCTTCATGATAAAACCATCCTAGTTTTAGCTATAGGCAACAACATGCTGCGATGAACCCTACTTCACATGTTGCCCCTCCTCCACCATAACACTTTCAACAAGCTCCACACATGCAAGGACATGTGCAAGCACCACCACCTCAAGGAGCATATATCCCTCCACCGCGGAGAACTCTCGAGGATACTATGAATCAATTTATCAATAGCCAGACTGCAACCAATGCTATATATGATCGCTTAATCAGCGACATAAATGCAAATCTGTCAAAGATACAATCCTCGTTGAGTGTCCAAGAGAAGGGCAAGTTTCCTGCCCAGGGCCAAAGGCCTCCCCAAGGTCAAACTAGTGTTAGCTCCACCTCAACTGAACATCAGGAGCAATATCAAGTTGTGACCACTCTTCGTAGTGGGAGAGTCGTTGATTTATCGCCTCCCCCACACAACACAACGAAAGACAAGGATATTTCTCCCAGCACGAAAGAGGCCGAAGATGTCCCCTTGAATGAGAGTGACAAAGAAGATGCTAGTGAACCCGAGGTAGTAGTAAAACCACCCTCTGCGGCACTGTTTCCCCAAAGATTGATTCCTTCCCATAAAGGAAACCCACGCGATGAAGTGCTAGATGTGCTAAAGCAAGTAAAGCTGAATTTACCTTTTATCGATGCCATTAAGCAAATTCCAGCTTATGCAAAAGTCATCAAAGACTTGTTGACGGTAAATAGAAAGATGAAGGTAAAGAAAAATGTCTTTCTAGCACAGAACGTGAGCTCCATTCTACTTAACGATCTCCCGCCTAAATTCAAAGATCTCGGTGCACCCACCATTTCTTGCATCATTAGAGAAAATAAAATCGAAAAAGCCTTACTTGATTTGGGGGCAAGTGTCAATATCCTCCCTTATTTCATTTATAGGAAAATTGATTTGGGCAATCTCAAGCCCACAAGGATCACTCTCCAATTAGTGAATCGGACTATGAAGATCCCATGAGGTGTAGTTGAGGACGTGATCATCCAAGTTGACACTTTCTACTTCCCGGTAGATTTTGTCATTTGGGACACGAAGCCTTCCTTTGCCTCAAGCAATCATGTTCCCATCATTCTTGAGCGGACATTTTTATCTACGGCTAACGCTATTATCAACACTAGGAATGGGAAGATTCAACTCACTTTTGGGAACATGACCTTAGAAACCAACATCTTCCATATAGACCAACATACGGGGGAAGAAGATGATCTTCACGCGGTGAGCTTTATAGATGAGATAGTAGAGGAGTACTTTAAGGAGAACTATAGTAGAGGCACCTTAGGGTCCTATTTAGTGTTGAGACACGAGAGTGAGGGGACGTACATCGAATTTGAGAGGGAGGTTGGGGAGTTGAGTGAATTACTTGATGAGAGAGCATCGGACGAGGATGAGAGAGATGTAAATTGGGTTTCTAGATTCGAGGAGTTACCTCCAAGGGATACACGCATGGTTCCCTCCAGTGACAAATTTCCAATCCTCGAGTTGAAGAAACTCCCCTCCCATATTAAATATGCATACCTAGGAGAGGATGAGACATTTCCTGTTGTTGTCTCCTCTAGCCTAGACGAAGAGCAGGAGGGTAAACTGTTAAAAATTATGAGAAAGTATTAAAGTGCTTTTGGTTGGTGCATTGCTGATTTGAAGGGGATAAGTCCTTTGATTTGCACTCACGAGATCCATCTCGAAGAGGATGTCAAGCCCTCAAGAGAAATGCAAGGAAGGCTAAATGGCAATATAAAATAAGTGGTGAGAACCAAAATTATCAAGTTATTGGATGCCGGGATCATCTACCCAATCTCGGATAGCAAGTGGATGAGTCCTATTCAAGTTGTCCCGAAGAAGTCGGGCATGACAATAATTCAGAATGCTAAGGGAGAGCTGGTTCCCCAATGTACCACCACTGAGTGGCGTGTTTGCATTGATTACCGAAAAATCAATGTGGGAACTAGTAAAGACCATTTCCCCTTGCCATTTATTGATCAAATGCTTGAGAGAGTAGCGGGCCACCCTTACTATTGCTTCCTTGATGGTTATTATAGATATAACGAAATTGAGGTAGATGTACTTGACCAGGAGAAAATGACCTTCACTTTCCCTTTTGGTACGCTTGCCTATAAACGTATTCCATTCGACTTGTGTAATGCACCCGTGACCTTTCAAAGGTATATGTTGAGCCTATTTAGCGACATGGTCGAGAGAGGACTCGAAGTGTTCAGGGAAGATTTCAGTGTTTTTGGCACCTCTTTCGATCTTTGCCTAGAAAAATAGGAACGAGTACTTGCCCGACATGTGGAAAAGAATTTAGTGCTGAATTTGGAGAAATGCCATTTCATGGTCACTGAAGGAATAGTTCTTGGCCACTTAGTATCATCCAAATCGATAGAAGTTGATAGGGCAAAAATAGATGTCATAGCTGATCTTCCCCCACCAAAATTTCTCAAGGATATGAGCTCCTTCTTGGGTCACGCGGGGTTTTATCGAAGGTTCATTAAGGACTTTAGCGCCATCACTAGACCCTTAAGCAACCTACTCATGAAGGACACCCCATTTGAGTGGACAGAAGCATGCCAAAGCTCTTTTAAAAAATTGAAAACTATGCTTCTGTCCGCACCCATCATGCATGTTCCGGATTGGTATTTACCATTCGAACTTATGTGTGATGCTAGAGATTATGCAATAGGGGCTATTTTGGGCCAAAAAAAAGATAAGCAGGCTCACGTCATCTACTTCGCTAACTGCACTCTTATCGGACCACAACTCAACTACTCTAGCACGAAGAAGGAGTTTCTAGCGGTAGTCTTTGCCCTTGATAAATTTCGGTCATACCTTATCGATTCTCCCATTACTTGCTTCACCGACCACGCGGCATTGAAATACCTACTTGTAAAGAAAGATGCAAAGTCGCGCCTCATAAGGTGGATCCTACTCCTACAAGAGTTTAATCTCTCCATTAAAGATAATAAAGGGGTAGAAAACGTCATTGCTGACCATTTATCACGGCTTTCGTCCGACGTACCTAGTGATCCCATACCCATAGACGAATACTTTACGGATGAGCAACTCTTTCCTACCTCTTCTTTGCCCTGGTTTGAGGATATAGTGAACTACCTTATCACGGGAGCCGTCCCTCCCAACTGGACACTGCAAGATAAGAAGAGGTTTATTACTTGGTCGTGCATGTTTTTCTATGACAATCCCTTCCTTTTTAAATATTGCGCCGACCAAATCATCCGACGATGTGTACCGGATGACGAGATTCCGAAAGTCATCCAGTTTTGTCATTCGGAAGCTTGTGGAGGCCACTTTTCGATGAAAAAAACGGCCACTAAAATTCTGCAATGCGGCCTCTGTTGGCCAATAATATTCTGAGATGTGAACACTACTTGTAAATCTTGCAATAGGTGCCAACGGATGCGAGCCATTACCCTACGAGACATGATGCCTCTTTTCCCCATACTCATTATTGAGATCTTCGACTGTTGGGGTATTAACTTCGTGGGACCTTTTCCCCCGTCCTTTAGTTTCCTATACATCCTTGTTGCGGTAGACTACGTTTCTAAATGGGTGGAAGCTATAGCTACCAAGACAAATGACAACAAAGTGGTGATAAAGTTCCTGTAGGAACACATACTTTCCCCCTTCGGTGAACTGAAAGAGATAATCAGCGATAATGGCACACACTTTTACAATAGGCCATTTGAGAATCTAATGAGAAAGTATGGCTTTGTTCACAAAGTTGGAATGACTTATCACCCACAAACGAATGTGCAGGCCGAACTAGCGAATCGGGAAATTAAGAACATTCTTGAAAAGACCATCAATCCTACCGAGAAAGATTGGTCACTTATATTGAACAATTCACTATGGGCCTATCGTACCGCATATAAAAATCTACTCGACATGTCCCCTTTTCGTATTGTGTATGGAAAACCTTGCCATCTTCCCGTGGAATTAGAACACAAGGCGTATTGGGCAATTAAGAAGTTGAACTATGCCATGGATAAAGCCGGTGAAGCTCGTAAGCTTCAATTAAATGAGTTAGAAGAGCTACGCAATGATGCGTATGAGAATGCTAAAATTTCCAAAGAAAGGATGAAACTCGCTCACGATAACATCATTCATCGCAAAGAGTTTCTTCCCGGGAAAAAAATGCTTCTCTATAGTTATCGGCTTCATCTCTTTCCGGGCAAGTTGATGTCAAGATGGTCTGGCCCGTTCGTTGTGAAGAATATTTTCCCTCACGGAGATGTTGAATTAGATGATTTAAAAGGGGGAAATACATTTAAAGTAAACTAACAACGCCTAAAGCCATATCTAGAGGCGTGTGTGGAAGAAGTCGACACCGTTTGGTTGTTGAACCCCATTTACGGGATAGAGTGAGCTGCTACAGTGAGGTCATTACACCCCCGACGCGTATGGGGTGAATTCTTGTGTATAGTAGACGAGAGTCGTGTGCGTCGTGAGAGTCCATAGGATTAGGGTACAATAAGGTGCACGTATTCACATGTTTCGATAAATTGAGTCAAGTTGCGTTGACCATTGGTATCGAGATGTTCTTAATCCAAAATTGATAAGGAGTATGCTGTGAAAGTGAAAATTTTCGGAGAAGAGCAATCGAAATTAAGTTAGGGGAAATCCAGCTCACAAACAAGAATCGAACCGGTTACTTTAATTTTGGGCCAGACCGGTTCTTTTATTTTAGGACCGGATCGATCTGGTAGTTGAAAAGACTCGAAATTTAAAGGATCAAACCGGTCCGGTCCCCAGGCTGGACCGGTCCGCTTTCTGCAGAAAATTTTCCCCCTTTCCCAAGGTGCACCCTCCTCTACCCAATCCCCTTCATTCCTTCCCAATTCATCCCCCACACACCCAACCCTTCAATTTCCCTCCCAAATACACCCCCTTTTCCCTCCAAACCTTTTCCCTCCAATTCCAAACCATACGCACACCTTTCACCTATAAATAACCACCCATCACCTCCCTTTCTCTCCACACCTTCAACCACATCACCCCTCTCTTCTCTCTCCCTAATTTTTCAGCAAAACCTCTCCCTGTTATCATGGCCCAATGAACTTCCCCCACCAAATAATACTCCATGGAGATCCTCCCCTCCGACCGTGGTGAATTCCATTCCCGCCAAGAGGAGCGATGGTGCAATCAGTTCTTCAGTATGGATCGCAAACTCCATGTGGAGCGCACTGTCAATTGGACAGGTCTGCCCAAGTCTGTTACTGCCCTCTTCATGGCTAGGGGTTGGTGTTGATTCCTCAATGAATCGTACGAAGCGGTTTAGGCAGTCGAGGTCCGCTCCTTTTTTGGCACCCTTATTCGGAAGGGCCAATTCGAGGCTCAAGCATACATAGATGGTATCGTCATCCCCTTTTCGTTGGCCCTTTTCACGGCCAAATTGGCCTAATACGATGTTCCTAATGTTCAAGAATTCACTTACCCGAGGAACATCGGCCCGGTCGCCAAATAATTGATCATGGATCGCATTGCCCCGGATGTTGTATGGACAGGGCAAGCTGTCGTTATGGGCCGCCTTAATGAGAAAGCAAGCCTCACCTTCCAAATAGTGTGTGAAAATGTCCAACGATTTCGCGATGCGTCCCCGTCCACTTTGACCTACCACCTATTTGATCCACACACTTCCATCAATTTGTCCCGCACCCTATACGCCGACATCATGGTCGCAGCCCTTGATGAAAAAGGTGCAGCCCCAGTTCCATATGCACGATTGATTACCTCCATCCTCAAGGATGCTGGCATTACGGTGCTCCTCGATCGTACTCGCCTTCCCTGTACTTTTGGATAGGGAACCCGCACTAAGAGCGCCAAATAGATAGCCGTACTTTGGGCGAGGCGGGGCAGTGATAGCGAGGATGAGGCTGCCTCGAGTGAGAGCAAAGAAGAGGAAGTCGAAGCAGCCTGTGCTGATGTGGAAATGGGTGACATAGGTGCGAATGAAGAGTCGGAAGAAGAAGAAGATGACCCTGACTTTGAATGGGCGGGTAGCGATCTCACGAACCGTATTTCGGCCCTTGAGACAAGATTCGAAAACTTTTTGACTAACTACCGTCGCGATACGAGCATGATGTTCTGTTTCCAAGCGAACATATACCGATGCCAAAGGGATCCCAACGAGCCATTGCCATCCTATTTCTATGACCCCTATGGCCCCGACGCGCCTAGCTCCTCCCAACCCCCGCCCTAGTGAAGCTTTATTTGGGTGTGGCAGTTTTTCTATTTGTTTTCCCTGTTTCACATAGTTGTATGTTTTTGCCTTTTATTGTACCACAGTCCTGTTTTATAAAAATCTGCATTTTCTCCATTTGTTTGTTTTATTTATCGCACTTATTATTTTGCCTTGTTTAGCTTTTAGTCCTTTTTGCTTGAGGACAATGCAAAAGTCTAAGTTAGGGGGGGTCACAAGTGCGTATTTCTAAAACTCCACAAATTTTCAAAAATGCCAAGAAATTTTGAAAAAAATCATAAAATTTTGAAAAACCAAAAAATATTTTTGTTGAAAATAAATAAAAATTGGAATTCAAAATTTTAAAAAATATCATTAAAAGTCGGATTGAAGTCTCAAGTTGTAAAATTCAAATACACAAAGACAAAATTGACCAAAGATGGAAATTGAAAGAAAATTGACGACTTTACGAATAAGTGTGGAGATTGACAACCCCCGTGAGATTTTGAGCCTATATTTTTTTGAGAGTTTTTAAATCAATCCGAGTTAATTGTTAACTCAAAGTTCTTTTCAACGCTTAAAAAGTTGTCAAGGATCTCAACCCTTTCATTTTGATCGGTTATGAAAAACGTGTTTGATATTGCTTTAAAAAACGTGCCAAAATTGATCTCTATACTTAATTCATCTAGAAATGCATATGGTAATGCAATTAGTATTTTGGACAATGAAGTAGGCCCTCGTTTGTCACCCAAAAATATTGGCCAGAAAAAGTAGCAAAAAATCACCCCTTTTGTAACCCAAATTGGGCCGAATAAATTTTTTCCTTTCGTTTGACAACCTGAAAAACCCCAATTGTCCCGGAATTGTGAAAAGGAAAAATTCAGAAGTTAAGTCCGAAAAGTGCAACAAAAAGGGGTAAGAGAAAAAAAATAGATATGCTCAACAAAAATAGCAAGAAAAAAGAAGAAGTGAAAAACAAAAAAAATAGAGAAATGGAATAGAAAAGGAGCAAAAGCCCGAAAAAGCACTAATGGACATCATAAGAAATTTTTTCAATTCCAGATTTCCTTACCATTCCCGTTTTACCCAATACACCTTTAACTCGAAAAAGTCCTAATAGAGTCCAAATTGTGAAATTGGTTTCCGCGTGGAGAGCTAAAGCACAAAAAGATAATAAAAGAGATTAAAAATGTGAATTAGAGGCAGTGTTCCCGTTCTTATATCCGCAATCCTTTGATGAGATCCGATTACCAAAAAATTTTCATCTTTCTACTTGTGTGCGTGAACTTGGTTCCAATATATTTACTCTTTATATCACGCACACTGAAAGAATAGCCACATTCCGAGTGATTCATTTGAGAGAGTATTCTGTGAGAATTTTGAATCAAAGCGAATTTTCGGATAAGTAACGTAATGGTCAATTGGTGGAAATCCGCGGTTAAATTTTCCAGCTTCACACACACGCACTATGATTTGAGACTCTTGAACATGACTTGATGATGATTATTTTCTAGGAAAGTTTAAATTATACAATTTTTGCGTATTTTGAATTTTCTTTGAGTCGAATTTTGTGGGTATATTCACTGCAAACCCTCACGAGACACCACTCGTCCTACTAGGGTAACCTAGGGTTTAAAGGCTTGTTGCATATGCTAAATGCAATCGCTTGCTTGAAAAAAAGGTATTCTATCCCAATAAAGTTTTTGAAGGGTCCTTAACACATACTCTCATTCTTTTACATTGCTCGGGACGCGCAACGTTCTAAGTTAGGGGGGTTTGATTAGGCATAAATTCTTCACATTTATCCCCTTAATTTCGGTATTGTTACGATCCCGTGCGGGTTAAACAGATTGGATTTGTCTCATATTTATGATACTAACCCTTTTTGGCAAGTATTTCGTATCTTGTGTATCTCTTATGTATTTTACATGTATTTCATGTAAGAAAGATGGAAAAGAGAACTCAAAATAGTGAAAGAAACCAAGAATCGAGGAGTTGAAGGGTATTTTCGTAATTTTTCATCCTTAGGCCGGAGGTGGGGCAAACTATAAAGTTGACGATCTTTTAATTACAAGAACACTAGAAAAAATGACACCTCAATCTGAGCTATGGTGAAGAAGTTATGCCCATTTGAAGTTGAGAAAGAAATCCAAGAAAAAAGCTGTCAGACCGAAACCGATCCGGTCAGAAATTAAAAGAACCGATCCGGTCATTAGTCATGCTCTAGATCCGTTAAAAAATTAGTCACGCTTTCTAAGTGTGACAAATTTCCAGATACGGGATTTTTATTTTGTGCTTATCTTTTAGCCAAAAGAGTTTTATGTTTTGGGGACTCTTTTAAACGATCTCTAGCCTATATATTTAGTCATTAGGACTCTTTTTATTAAGATTTCATTGATGTAAAAGCTCTATAACAAGTAGGAACATCTAGGAGAAGAATTTACATACTTTGCACCATTAATTCAAGAGCTTTTGCGGTTTTTCTTTAACCTTTGATTTCTTCTTGCATGTTCTTGTTCTTCAATCGTGGGAACTTTTATTTCCAACACTTTTATTATTATTTCTCATATTTCATCTCTCTTTCCAAGCAATTATGAGTTCATGCAACGTAGAAAACATAGTTTTCATTAATTTCACCATTTAGGCTAGATTTTCTAAGGTCGGGATACATGAACCCAGCCTGATGTGATAGTTGCATGTGTATAAAATTAATCCTCTGAATTTAGTGATTTATTACGACCGTCTTGCGTAGGAACACGACAATTGTAGATATTTAGATCTCATTTGCTTCTGGGTAACCGGGACGCTTTCGAATGCAATTCGAGTGTAACTATCGAAATACCGATTTACTCGTCCTCTGATTAAGTATGATGCGGGCTTGAACCTCATATACGTAATGCTTGGGAGTACTAAATTCTGGGTCTAATTAATCATTTAAATTTATGATTAGTATTTTACCTGCAATACACTAGGGTTGGAGGATTGTATTCCCGTCCTGTTTTTCTTCATCACATAGTTTAAAGTTTTAAATCAGTATTTTAGGTAATTTAGTATAATTGCATCTTTTCATAATTGCATCTAGTATAGTCATTCCACAAACCAAATCAATTTTCTTTTTCCTTTAGAGTCAGGGTTAGGATTTCCTTGTCTGTCCAATGTTGTCACAATTCCATTGTCCTATTTCCCTGTGGATACGATCCTGACTTACAGGGTTTATTACTAACACAACAGGCTTGCACTTGATCCTAGAGTGAACTCACATTAGAGACACTTTCTGAGTCGCGTCACATTCCAAGGGTAGAATTTCTTAAGACGGTCCAAGTTGACTAGACGGGTCATATCTTCCCCATCAGTGTCATGGAGCATAGAGTCTACACCGAATAGGATCTTTTTCACAAAGTAGGGGCCACTCCAATTGGGGTTGAATTTCCATATGGGGTCCCAGATAGGTTCTACTATTTCTTAAAGGGCCATGATACTTGAATCTCTTGTTGAATAATCATGATATTCAGTGATGGTACCCTGGTATGTGATATAGAGATTTTAGTCTCTTTTCAACCAAGGGTGACAACTCGTTAAGACAACTTTGATGCTAGTCTTCCTCACTGATTTTTCTTTCAAGCATGACACGTAGTGAAGGAAGTTTTAGCTCCATGGGTAGGACTGCTTTCATGCCATGAACCAAAGAGTAAGGGGTAGCCCCCGTAGATGTTCAAACTGAAGGGCGGTAGCTCCCTAGGGTGTAAGGGATATGATCAACCCAATCTCGGTGACTCTCGATCATCTTGTTGATGATGGCTTTTAGATTTTTATTAGCGACCTCAACTGCTCTATTGGTTTAAGGTCGGTAGGGAGAAGATTTGTGTCTTTGAATCCTATATTCGTTGAACACTTCTATGACTTATGCTTTGAAATACAACCCGTTGTCTGACACTAGCTCGTTCAGACCCCATATCAATAGATAATATTTTTCTGGATGAACTTGGCCACCTTTTTGGCATTTAACATTGCATATGACTCGACTTCCACCAATTTGGTGAAGTAATCAATGTCAACTACGATGAATTCATGCCCATTGGAGGCCTTGGGTGTGACTTTCCCTATGATATCAATGCCCCATGTGGAGAACGACTAGGCAGAAATCATGGTGTATAATTCCCACTGAGGCAAGTGTTGGAGGTTAGAAAATTACTAGCATTTAAGACATCTCCAAACATAGGTGGTGCAATCCTGAACCATCACAGTCCAAAAGTAACCCTGTCGGATGATCTTTTTGGTTAGATATGACCATTCATGTGGGGTTCGCATACCCTGTTGTGGATTTTCTGCATCATCTCTTCAATGTCAGTCCCTATGATACAGTGTAAATGGGTTCCATCAAAGTTTCTTTTGAACAATGCTTTATCGCGTATTGGGCAACTAGTTTGCGGAGGGTTTCTCAGTCTTTCTTATGATAACCTTGAGGATATCTAACATGATTGAGGTGGTGCCAAATATCATAGTACCAGCAATTGGCAATTTCAGATTCTTCTTTTGTGATGAGCTCAGTGTGGTAGCAATGGGTATCTTTATCATACATTTGGATTTGGAAGGGGTCCATTGTTATTCCTTCGGTCATATCAATCATTGATGCTAAGGTAGCAAGGGCATCATCTCGGTTATTCTTTGATTAGAGCAAGTAGTGGAAGGTGATAACTTGGAATTGGGAGGCTAATTCTTCTAGGTGGGCATGAAAGGGTAAGAGCTTCTCTTCCTTGACTTTTCATTTAATGAGTACTTGACCGATGATGAGGTATGAATCCCCGTAGACATCTAGGTATTGAATTCCTTACTTAAGAGCGACTTTGAGGCCTACCGTGCATGCCTCATATTAGATCATGTTGTTGGTGTAGGGAAAATCCAGTTTAATGGGAATGGGAGTGTGAGAGTTATTAGGGGCAATTAGGAATATCCCAACACCATACCCTTTCTTATTGGAAGCACCGTCAAAGAAGATTAGCCATCAGAGGTCTTTCTGGGAGGTACAAAGGATATTCTTATTTTGGAACTCGAAAGTCCAAACATCAATTTCTTCCATAGGGTAGTCAGAGATGGATCTTCCTTTCATGGCTTTCTGCGTGACATACACAATGTCAAATTTGACTAGAAGCATAAACCATCGGGACATTTGGCTAAAGAGGGAAGGTTTATCTAGGAGGTACTTGATGGGATCCATTTAGGACACAAGTTTGATGGTAAAGGTGATCATGTATTTCTGTAGTTTTTGGGTGACCCAGACAAGGGAGACACATGCTTTCTCCAAAGAAGTGTAGTTAACTTCGTACCCGACCAACTTACGATTGGCATAGTACATGGCTCTTTCTTCATGAGTTTATTCAAGGTATAAGGCTAGAAAATCCCCAGCTGTAGTATCCATTACAGCAGTGGCGGACCCAGGATTTTAGTGACGGGTGGGCGAAAAATAAAATTTTCAACAATCAAATTTTTCAATAAACTAATTTCAACAATCTAATTTTTAGATTAAATTAGCAATGTCAACAATCTAATTTTTAAATTAAACTAACAATGTTAATTTTTACAATAAACTATATTTTTTCAATGTTTTTATCATAAACTTTATCATAATTTTTATCATAAATTTTTACAGTAAACTTCAACAAATTAAAAAATAACTAACTCAACTCAAGAAAATCAACTCAAGAAAGAGGGCAAAATCAACTCAGTTAATTTTTACATACCTAACTCAACTCAAGAAAATAAAAAAAAAATAAAAACTTCAACAAATTAAAAAAATTACCGGTGCTGAGAAGAAAGAGGGACGTCGTTGCCGCCGGCGGAGTAGCTGGCGCCGGGCGGAGTAGCTGGTGGCTTGAGACCGAGATCCAGAGGAGGAGAGGAGCTGCGGAACCTGCGGAGGAGGAGTCCGGATGGGAGGGAGCGGGCGGAGGGGAGTAAGAGCGGGCGGAGCCAGAGGAGGAGTATCACTGCAGCTCCTGCTGCTGCTGCGCCACCGGTAGAGAGAGAACAAAGAAGAGCAGCTATTAGTTAGGGTTAAATGAAAAAAGACGGGTCTTGTTCTGTTTGTGTAGAGAAGAGAAATGAATTTTGGTTATTTTCGTTTCTACCCCCAAAACATTACACCTTCTATTATTAAATATTACACATAGGTCCCCCCCAAAAAAACACCTATACTCGAGAAAAAAAATCCGAAAAACCTGGGTGGGCGGCCGCCCACCTTCGGGACCACCTAGGTCCTCCCATGCATTACAGTAAAGTATATGAGTAGGATAAGACCAGGCTATGGTGCATGAGTGTCGGAAGTCGTGTTAGATATTGCTTGATTCGATCAAAGGCTTCTTGGCAAGATTCGTTCCAAACCTTAGTGGAATCCTTTCGTAGGAGTTTGAAGATGGGTTCGTATATAGAGGTCAATCGGCTAATGAATCAACTTATATACTGTAATTTTCCAAGGAATCCCTGGACTTCCTTCTTCATTCTCGATAGTGGTATTTTGAGTATGGCTTTCAGCTTGGTCAGATCTCCTTCTATCCCTTTCTCACTAACCATGAATTCCAAGAGCTTTCCTTTGGTAACTCTAAAAACAAATTTCCATGGGTTAAGCCACATCTGGTATTATCGTAGTCGCTCGAAGAATTTTTAGAGAGAGGGAACATGACCTTACCTAGTCTTTGACTTGATAATAATATCATCCACATAGACCTCGACTTCTTTGTGCATCTGATCATTCAAGATGGTTATGCTAGACCTTTGGTAAGTAGTCCCTATGTTTTTTTAGACCAAATGGCATGACGATGTAATAAAAGGTTCCCCAAGGAGCGATGAATGTAGTTTTCTCATGATGACCTGGGTTCATCTTGATCTTGTTTTATTCGATAAACCCATCCACGAATAACTTAAGAGCGTGACTTGACATGTTATCCACATTCATGTCGATATTAGGTAGTAGGTACTCATCCTTTGGAGAGGCCTTATTTAAGTCTTGGTAGTCAATGCACATGTGAACCTTCCTTCCTGATTTAGGCATGGGTACGATGTTGGCTAACCATGTAAGATATTCGATCACACGAATTAAACCCATGTTGAACTGCTAGACCACCTGTTCTTTAACCTTGAGTGACCATTCGATGCGGAGCTTTTGCAGTTTTTGTTTGATCATTAGCATTATGGTAGAGTTAGAATCTCGTGCTGAGTGATCTCGGGATTAATGTCAGGTATGTCGTCATAGGACCATGCAAAGACGTCCAAAAATTCCATCAACAATTCTTTGAGTTGCGCGTGCTTATGTTCATCAAGGGTGGCCCTTATCCTAATCTCGTGCAGTTGGCTACTAGAATCGAGATTAATAATAACAGTTTCATCTCCATTAACTTAAATGTGGATTTTTTATTTGTTATTAACCTTATTTAGATCAATTAAGAATTGTTCATTTGCAAAATCATCATCATTAAGAGTTTGATTAGAATTAAGACAGTTAATGTAAGGCACAATAAGATACTCAAATTTTTTATTTATTTCCTTGTTGGGAAAAATAGCATTGAGAACCTCATTGAAGGAGGTCTTGATTACATCAGAATAAGGAGGAACAACAAAATAAGAGGAAATAGGATAAACATCAGATTTGGGTTGTATTTTAGCCGGTGTAACAGGTATAGCATTCCAGTTAAAGAGAGGTGCATTATCATCTCTGATCAGGAGGGATGGATATGATGATGTAGCACTTAAGTGGATCATGCAGAGTGTCATCCCCATTGTCTACAAGTTGAACGAATCCTAGGAGTTACTTCCTGCAGAATCTATGGTTTTCTCGATGAGTGGTCGCACAAGATGGTGGGAAATTTCAGCCCATAAGTATCTATCTTGGAAAAAGATCTCCATTACTGGTTTCATCTTCTTGTCCACATGATCATTCCACAGTTCGGGAAAGCCACAAACGGGGAAATATTCACCCTCTATGATGAACCTTCCATTGAAGTAATCTCATGAGACAGAGTTAGCACTTTCTAGCCTTCTCTTCAGCCGAGATTGGCATATCATTCTAAGTTCTTATGCTTATGGTTGATAAGCCAAACCAAAAGGATGAAAGGACTTCTTCAACACTATGGGTTCAAGTATCCCCTATTATAATCTTCTTAGCCCCAGTCCGGGCATGAAGTTCATGTTTTTGAACATCTATAGTTGCCATCAGGGTTATATTTCCGACAAACCCTATCTTTAAAATCGCACCCTACTGGGAGTATAAGTGTTTTAACTCGAAAACCTGACAGAAGCATATCATTTGCCCAATGTTGTATTTCTAGTACTGGATTACTGGTTCATGCATTATCAGTGTTGTTGTCATCACCCAAGATAGTGATGACCTTTCCATTGGCAGAGCATTTCAATTTCTAATGAAGGGAATAAGACACACCATTGATACTATGGAGCCATAGTCATCCAAGCAACATATTGAAATAAGTTGGGACATCGATGACTTTTAATTAAACAATGGGATTTATAAGGCCATCCCCTATTGTAAGATTTATTGATCCCATCACTTCTCAATGAGGATTATCATAAGTGCGCATCGCGGCAGAGGTTGGATAAATATCACTCACTTTTAGTCCCAAGCAATTGAGGGTTCTCAACGGATAAACATGAAGAGCTGATCCATTATTGACAAGCGAAAGTGGGACAGTTTTTCCCATGAATTTAACAGAGATATTGAGAGCATAGTACTGATTTGGCACAATATTAGGCATTTATTTTTTTAAAGAAAGAGAGTATTCAAGTAGAGGTTAGGGATTCTACCAAATTCACTACTTCTTTTGGCATGGTCGAAGGTAGGACTATGGGTCCGGTGAGTAGTTTGATTAAGGTATTTCAGTGTAGTTAGGAAGACATAAAGAGTCCTCATAGAGTGATGTTAGTTTAGGTCTTCTTTAACTGATCGAGGATCTTGCTCTACACAAGGGTCATTTATAGCATAGGAAGATTCTCAACACCATTTCTTTTGTCAATCACTGATGATTATGAGTTTAGAACTTGGTAATGCCTCCTTGATCTAGTCACGTGGTTCACAGAAGAGGGAAAAAATAGAAACCCCATTTCTTCGTCTATCTCGGGTTGTTCAGTTACCTTGTTGATTTCTCTTAGAAGCTCTTCAAACGATATTATTCCACATGTACTCACTATTGATCTAGTATTTTCTGGGCTTTTTTCTTGATCTAAACTATCGAATTCGTTCCTCCATCTGGTGGGAACAACATCATCTTTCCACAAAAAGTTAATACACTCCAGAACCTCAACAGCCTCTTCGTATAGATCCTCCCATTTGATGAGGAGATATAAAAGTGAAGGGACCAAGCGGCCTTATAGTTTTAAATCATCAAGTATCTCGGTCATGTTATAAATTTTATCAGTCTATCGAAATAAGTCTGCCATGATCTGGATGACATTATCTAAGCTAACTTCATCTGTAGTTACTACCTAAATATCTGAGTCTCGAGCCCATTTTTGAGCTTCCAAGAATAGCGTACTGAATCTCTGGCAGTCAATGGTCATGTTTATGGCAATTTCAACCCGAATGTCAGGAGCTAGTTTAATATTACTGATAATTCCATATTTTTTCCTATGAAACGAGTGCGTACAATAATCCATTCTCTAGTAAGAAGTGAAAGAGACTCATCGGTGAAACAGGTAGGGTTCAGGGGAAAATATGGGCAAACTTAGAGGGGTTTAGGGGAATATATGGGTATGATGAGTGATTTACTGGGTACAATCTGGATATTTTTTTGGGAAGATGTCATTTGTATGATTCGAGAGTGGATTGTGGGTAGTGTTTATCTTAGGATTGGATGGTGGGGCGATGATACCCCAGTCAATTAGACCTTGATTACATTTCGATCGTGGAAACATTGATCAGTAGTGTGGCCCCAACTTTGGTGAAAATCGCAATGGGCATCTAGTTTGAAATTTTTGGGAAGTGGATTTTGTAATGGACGGGGGTCCAATGGCTTGATAATATTTCAGATTAAAAGGGCTTGGTAAACTTTGGAGAGGGGAGTGTGAAGCTCGGTATATTACTTTTTGACTAGATTATGGCGACTTTCTAGTGCCCATGAAGTGTCAGGTTGAGAGATGTTATTGATGATTGAAATTGTGGTATTGGCAGGCTTCTCATACTTTCTGGGAGTGAACTGTTCGTATGATTTCTTCAGCTCAATTTTTGTCTTAGCATCACTTTCTTCGATCTCTACTCCTACTTCTCGGAGGGCTAAAAAATAAGGGTAGTACTGTCCTCCCATCATTTCTTGGACATGGGGTAAAAAAAAATTCTTCACGATACTAACTTGCTCCTCTTCAAAAGGCTGATTGGTTATGGTGGCTGCTTTCTCTCTCCACCATTTTATGAAGTTACTAATGGATTCCCCTAGGTTCTGTTTAAGCAGTTCTAAATCACAGAGGGTGACCTCCAATTCCTCGTTGCACTTATATTGTGAGATAAATTCGCAGGCAGCATCCTCCCTACTGCGAATTTTGGAATCCTCAGGAGATAAGAACTAGCGAAGAGAGATGTCCTTTAAGTCTGCTAGAACATCTAGTCTATTATTTCCTCAGAGGCACCTAAGAGAGTCATGGCTCCATGGTAACTTTAGAAATCAACAATTGGGGGTCCACTACCCCCTAACTTCTCAATATTGGGCATCTTGAACTATTTTGACATCCTTGCTTTAGGAAAGGGAGACATATATGTGTCAGGTCAAGTGTCAGGTATGCGATCGACCTGAGTAACAGAAAATTTTGAATTGTTTTGAAAGAGAAATGGGAAAGCTGTTATTTTTGAAAAGGAAGGAAAATATTTTTGACATTTTTGGAAAATGGAGGATAATATGTTTTTAGGTAAAAGGGAAGAAAAATATATTTGGTATAAGAAAGGAAAAATGCTCTTGGTATTTTTGATAAAAGAGGGAAAAAATGCTTTTGACACTTTTGGCAAAGAAGAAAAATGAGAAAAAGGGTCTCAGCATGATTGTTTATTATTATGTTTATTATGTTCGCACTTGTATTAGGTTTACCTAAATTTAAAAAGAAAAGTCGTACGAGACCCAGCCTAGGAAAATTAGCTTTAAAAAATATTCAAAAACATGGTTGGACTTATTGCCACACTCATGAACAGGGTGATGTTTTTTAAAAAAGACGAAATCACGCAAAGATTTGGCGGCATGCCGCCCCTTCATTTCAACAGAGTTTTGAGAAGAAATCGGAAAACTAAATATGAGTTTCCTAGGTTTGAGACCTATATGAGGGTATGTTTTTGTTGGGTTAATTGGAAAATTGGATTTGAGTCTCGGGATTTAATCTGAAATACTAACGTAGCCTATAAAGGCATCAAAGTCCACGTAGTTCACATGCAGCATATGGTGGGTGTTTATCCCATCAATTCAAATGAGATTTTATTATACGTGTATGTGTAGAAAATGTGTTTTAGTTTTGAAAAAGTGTGACGGATAATCCTGTTGGAATTTATAGGTGTAACCCTCTTTTTGTTTGTTTTCATTTTTTTATAGAAAATAAAGTATATGAAATATAACTAATAACAATGTGAGATTTTAATGTGTATGAACTAAAGTAAAAACTAGATTATGAATTTAATATAAGTAATGTGAAAACAAGAAATTTAAAGAGAGATATAATGGATTTGGACATTCTTTGAAGAATTGAAGCTTGATCTTGGTATTGGATGAACTCCCTTGAGTGTTGAGATGAATGTTGGATGAGAGAGAATGGGATTTTTCCAAATTAGGTATGAAAAGGATGGGAATGTAAGATGGAAAGGAATTTCACACAAGGAAACTTCGCTGATTATAAGAGAATGTTGTTGAGATCATTGATCCTGATGGATATGAGAATATTTTGGGAGTGAGGTCATTCCATTTATTTATAGAGTAAGGGGGTACCGATCGACATAGCCCTAGCCAATCGACAAGTAACCCTTCATCCTGCCGATAGACATGGAAATGGATTTGCCAATTGGTAGTCTCGTGTAGGTGTTTACAGAAAATGGTCATATAAGGCAATCCATTTGTCCAAATTGTGCATGGTGAAAATCGTTAGAAAGGTAATTCATAGACCTTGTAGAGTCATTTGGGCCTCTCCTGGGTTCGGGAGTTGACTTTGGGTCAAATGTGGCTTTAAAGCGCTCGTCGGTCCTTTAGACAGGAGATCATCGGACGAAAATGGATTTTTCATCTAAACGGTAAGTCAAAATCATGCACGGGGTGGACCTTTTGAAAGTTTACGCAATGTAATTTTACATTCCAAAGAGATTCGCTCAATTGAAAAAGTTGCCTTTGGTCAATCGGGGCTTGGAACAGCCCTGTGACCTCTCAGAGTAAAATGGATCATTCGTCCGCACCGTAAGGTTGATTCGCACACGGGGAAGACCGTTGGAAAGGGTATTTAGTGCCTTTTGTAAGGATATATTTTTATAAATGTCTGTCACAATTAATTATGTCGTATACCGTTACAACCGTCGAATAAGTTCAAGAGAAATCTATATCAAGACGGATTCAAATATATCAAGGTTCTTCATCAAAACAACTCAACGAAGTTTACTTTGGTAAGGTTATGTTTTAACTACCTTGACTTTGCACTTAGAGCTTTGGGATATTTTTTCAAAATATTTTCTTAGTGTTGGAGCGGACTTTTTTCGTCAAAATTTAAGAATGAGTAATTTTTCTAAGTCCTGTTGTGTACCTCGATTTTGATGCCCAGGTCGTTCAAGCGATATATCATCGTGTTTGAGCGACATGGTGATGTCGCGCGATGTCGTTCAAATGACACGTGTACGTCATTCGAGCGACTGAGGCAGTGCGTTTTTCTATAAATACTCATTAAATGGTATCGTTTTCATTAAGAAGTCCCAGCGTTTTGAAATACAGAAAACTACGAAACTGCAGAGTTCTTTTGACTTCTTCTTTTAGGGTTTAATCCCTTTTTGTTTTCAATTCACAAAAATCTCATATGCTTTGGCAAATTATTTTGGTGTTCAAGAACACACTTTGCTTTTGATCATTCTTTGTGGGGAGAACTCTACAACCGGAGAGTTGAGGGTATGAACATGGTTAAAGAATCAAAATTGTAAAATGTTGCCACCTAATTTGAGACCATTACTATGTTAGAGTCTAAAACTTTTGATGAATTTTATGCACGTTTGTCGGAAATTGTCAAAACTAGTTATAATTTCGGTGAGGCGATTGATAACACGCGTGTTGTTAAAAAGATTTTGAGATCTCTTACAAAACGATTTATTCCTAAAGTCACTGTTTTGAATTCTTTGGGATATTTGAAATCAATTAAGTTGGAAGAACTTGTACGAGATCTTCTAACCTATGAGATTGACATGTTTCCCCAAACCATTAAGGCTAAGGATAAAGGCGGTGCTTTAAAGACTCATTTTCATAAAAAGAAAGAAAAAGCTTGTGAATCCAATTCTGAGGGAGATTTTGATTTTAATGATATGGGCTTATTTGCAAAAAAATTTAAAAAGTTTCTCAAAATTTCTAAAAAAAATTCTTCCAATAAAAAGAATTTTCTTAAGAAAAATAAAAAGAAAGGAAAGGCCAAAGAAAGCGGTGAGAGGGAAAATAAGAATGTCTCAGATGAGGAGTGTGAGGAGGATTTTGAGAACGTGACTTGTTTTGAATGTGGGGGTAAGGGGCATAAGTCGTTTGAGTGTCCTACGTGTCTTAGAAAGAAAGGGAAGAAAGTAGCCATGCCCGCCACACTTAGTGATAGTAGTGACGGTGAGGGTGATGAGACTAGTGGTGAGAAGTTTGTTGCCTTTTTAGCAAGTCGTGTGAGCACACCCATTTTTTCCCACAATAGTGCACACGAATGAGATAGTGATGATTTGAGCGCTTCAAGTGAGGGAGAAAGCGAGAGTGAAAGTGGAGATGAAAGTGAGCTCCAAAAAGCATTTAGAGATTTGTACACCGAGACCTTAAAAACAAAAAAGTATAATAGGGATTTAGGTCGTCGAGTGTTAGATTTGGAGAGAGAGAAAGAGGTTTTAAGAAAGAAAAAATGTGATTTGACCGACACGGTGTCTAGTATGATGACACGTGTATCTCAGCTCGAGAGTGATCTCCAACATGCCAGGGAGGTCAAAGTCAATTTTGAGAATGCACCTAAGAAGGTTGAAAATGTGGTTCTTAATCCCGATAAGGGTAGAGTTGACGGGCTAGGAAAAGGTCATGACGGTGCTTCAACCTCTTTTGTCTCACCCGAGCCAATTCCCACTTTAGTGACAGATTCACATGGCCCGAAAATTAACCCACCTAGGTGTTCATTTCCCGTTAGGAGAGCACGTCCTAGAGTTTTTGAGAGAGGTGTTTCTAGGCCTATATATGTTTGTTCCTATTGCAAAAGGAGAGGACACCTTAGGGAATTTTATTTTATGTTGGGTTATGTGCCACGTTTTGCTTCTATACATGTATCTGCCACACATGTACCCACACATGATACTTTACATGCTCCTGGAGACTACATGAGAGAGTTTGCTCATTTAGGTGAGCAAGTTAAGTTTTTGGTCAAAACTTCACAAAATTTTATGGAGGTTTTTCATAAGTTGGCACTACCTTTGGGAAACGCCTTCGCACCTAACGATTGAGGTTTTAACTTGTTTACTATCATAGTATGTTTTTCATGATGAAATATTTGCCTATTACTAGTATGTATCATTTTGTATGTTTTCCATTTTTTTTAGAAAAATTTTGAAAAATGCAAAAAGATTTTGTTTTGATAAATTTTTTGAAAAATCCAAAAAGATTTTTGTATTTCGTTTGCACATTTTATGGATAGACACTCAGGATGATCGAGTCACAACATCATTCCATTTGTCATGTGACTATTTGATAGTGTTTTGAGACAATATATCATGTCATCTTGGTGCTTTATAATGTTTAGAGTCATTGAGATGTAATTAAGTGTTTCTTCCTACATGTTTGACTCATGATTTCCTTTATTGCACATATGCACGGATTTATTTTATTGTTGTTCTTGTCTTATCACATGTTAGTTGAGTGTTTTCACTTTAATCATGTCCTTAAAACAAACCAAGCGCGATAAAACTTGACAAGAAAATAGTGCATGTAAGAATCGTTTGGCGAGGTTGTGTGCTTTAATTGAAAACGGTGAAGGGCTACGAAAGGTAATCTTATATCCTTTACGATTAAGCCACCATTTAAATTGGACCTAGAAAATTGAGGAATTTTATTATCCGAGGTCCAAAGAGGTTTAAAAGAGCCCGAAAAAATTTAAAGGCAATAAAAAGAAATTCATGCCAAAAAAGGGCCATTAAAATTTTCACCAATTCTCCAATGTTTGAGAATTTAGATCACCTCTAAAAGAAAATATATATGAGGGAGTTTGGATGGAGAATTAAAACTGGTTTTTACATCCTTGAAAGTCTTGAAAAAGTGCTATATAGTTTTGGACGTTATTGGTGTGGAAATCACTTAGGCTCTGATTTGTTGATTTGATTAAGACGATATCATCCAAATTCAACAATTTTTACACCTAATGATATTTTTTATGTTCATTCGTTAGGAGTACACTATTCATCATGCACATATGATTGATTGAGTTAATTTTCCTATCGAATGTGTTCACACCCACACATTCCATTTCCATGAGTTGGTTGTTTTAGTATAATTCCATGGTGTGGTTTTTGGTATCTTATTTTTGTATGAAAAATTTTAAAAATCAAAAATAGTTTGTGAATATTTTTGAGATACTCCTTTGCATGCGCGTAGTTTGATTCATGTTCTCTATGCATTTTTATCGTGACACTCCATGTTTTGATTGTTTCTTCTTATCTGTTTATTTGGGGACATCATAAAAAGGGGGAGAAAGAATTATCATGTTATGGGGGATTTTTTGCATTATGGGGGAGATTTGATTTATTAATGATTTATTCTTATATCATTTCAAACTCGATGCATCACGAAGGTATTTTTCTTTATCCCATGTGTGTAGGTACAAATATTGATGATCATTATGTTGCACACCCTGATGAGAAAAGCGTTGAGATTTGATGAAAATTTTTGAGGGACAGTTTGAAATCTTGAAAATTTATTCATGGGAGGGTAGATTTGTATAAGAATTTTGGTATTTGATAATTCGGATATTTTTTATGTATGTTTCGGCATAGACATATGGGGAGATTTGTAAGGATATATTTTTATAAATGTTCATCACAATTAATTATGTCGTATATCGTTACAACCATCGAAGAAGTTCAAGAGCAATCTACATCAAGACAGATCCGAATATATCAAGATTATTCATCAAAAAGACTCCGCAAAGTTTACTTTGGTAAGGTTATGTTTTAAATACCTTAACTTTGCACGTAGAGCCTTGGGATATTTTTTCAAAATATTTTGTAAGTGTTGGAGCAGACTTTTTTCGTCAAAATTTGAGAATGAGTAATTTTTCTAAGTCCTGTAGCGTACCTTGATTTTGACGCCCAGGTCATTCAAGCGAGATCTCATCACGTTCGAGCGACATGGTGATGTTGCGCGATGTCGTTCAAACGACACGTGTACGTCATTCGAGGGAGATCCCACTTTCGTTCGAGCGACTGAGGCGACTCATTTTTCTATAAATACTCATTAAATGGTTTCATTTTCATTAAGAAGTCCCATCATTTTGAAATATAGAAAACTGTGAAACTGCAGAAACCTTTTGACTTCTTATTTTAGGGTTTAATCCCTTTTTGTTTTCAATTCACAAAAATCCCATATGCTTTGGTGAATTATTTTGGTGTTCAAGAACACACTTTGCTTTTGATCATTCTTTGTGGGGAGAACTCTACAACCGGAGAGCTACGTGCTATTGTGGAAGGAGTCATTGTGAAGGCTTTAGACTGCGTGTCTGGACTGCGCGTCCTTGTGGTATAGCTGTGCGTGAACCACAACTGATTTCAAGCCGTTACTTTAATGGTTTGACGAAGGCACCGTGCGTTACTCTTGTGGGCGAAACCAATATGGTATGTAAGTCAATGGTCTTGTAAACTTGCCAAAGTTCTAGAAATAAAAAGTTTTGCCTTGTGGGGATTTTTCCTGAAATTTGTGTCGCATGCTTTATTTATTTATGGGTTGACACACGCACATGTAGTTACATGTTTAGGGGCTGAATTGATTTGGTTTAAAAATAGCTCTAATTAAATAAGTGTGCCAAAGTAGAAATTTGTGAATTTAATCAATTATCACACAGTCATACATTTTACACCTTTTGATGATTCATTCAATTTTATTTGAACTGAAGAATTCATCCTTGTCAAATGGAGGCCGGGAATGCCCGGTGACTTCCTGATCAATTTTCAAAGGAAAATGGATTGTTCATCCAAACGGTTATGCCATTTCGTTCACGGGATGGACCGTTGGAAAGGGGTTTCAGTTTCCTTTGAGGATTTAAAGAACTTTCACTCTGATGATGAAGTTGACTAGGGTCAAATCGAGGCTTAGGAGTGCCCAGTGGCCTCCAAATCAATTCTCGATAGTAAAATGGTTCATTCATCCGAATGTTTATGCTAATTTGTGCATGAGGCTGAACGTTGGAAAGGGTATTCTAATCCATTCGAAGATTCATTGAGCTTTCGCTCGGACGATAGAGTTGACTGAAGTCAAATGAGGTCTGGGAGCGCCTGATGGCCTCTAGATAGGTACTCAGAGTATGGCCTAGGGTTTGTAGTGAAATGGGGAGGTTCTAGGGACCTAAGGAGTGAATTAAAGGGTCTTAGGATTTGGTGTCTATAAACTCCAACTTCATTTAGGCTTTTAACGACACTATTAGTGAGGTGTACCCCGATATCCTCCATGCCTGGTCAGTCGTACCGTATTTTTTATTTAAAGAGTGTAGCCACCTCTTCGGCTTCCTCCTGAGAATCCTTTAGTTCCTTTTTCTTCTCTTTCCTCGGGTAGATGGCTGGATGGATCACCTTCTTGAAGTGGCCTAGTCACCATGAATTTTGACCATGCCCCGATCGATGATACACTTCAGCTTTTAATGGTATGTCCCTCACGACATGCAGTCAGCCTCTGCCTAGAATGGCGTGATATGGGGACTCTATGTCCACCACTAAAAACTAAATAAACTTTATGATGTTGCGTACTCTAACTAGCAGAACTATCTTTCCCATAGGTATGGTGATTTTCCCTACGTAACCCACAAACATAATTATGGCCTCCTTGTGGTCGGATAGGTTAAGCTTCATCTTGTGGAATAACTACAAGTAAATCACCTTTGACAAGATTCCTTAGTCCACCAGCAACTTGTTGATGTCCCAATTTGCAATTCTGAGGGTTATTACCAGTGCGTCGTGATGTGGGTTCCTCACTCCGACCAAATCTCCATTGGTGAAGATAATGGGTTTGATGTAGTCGACGTCCTCTGGTTGCCTGCGCTTGCCATCTTGGCTCTTAGCAGGGTCAATATAGAATTCCTTCATGACAATAATGACCTTTTTTAGCTCCATCCGAACATTATTTCTTTGGATTTTTTTAGGTCTGATGCCCCATGGATCACTATGAACTCCAGTCTCATATCATTATTAAAGACGTTGTCTGACCTTTGGTCACCATTAGCTGTGACCTTATCTCCTTTCTTCTCTATGTATTCATTAAGATGCCCATCTTGGGCCAACTCTTCTAAGTGTGAATTCAGATCTTTAAAATTTTTAGTCATGTGGACGCCTTCCTTATGGAATGCGCATCTCAACATGTTATTCCTTTTCGTTGGGTCACCACCCATCTTCTTGGGCCACTTGTTGAACGATTAGCATTTGATCTTGCTCAATATCTTTTAAATAGTTTATTTGAAAACAGTGTTAATAGCCTGGAGCACCTTTCAAGGATCAGCATTGCTCCCATTCTTAGAGCCGTTCTTACTCCCACTCTTGTTCAATTTCGTTTGAGTGTCACTCTTATTTTCTCCTTTGGTTGCCTTTGCTCAACTGCTGTCCCCTGAATTAGAGTGAACCACATCTTTTACTTTGTATTTCTCAATATGAGCCATGAGATCATTAATGGTGTTGGCTTCTTTCTTAGTCAGGGACTGGTACAGTAAATATGTGGTCGGCAGACCAAATTTGAAGGATGCAATGTCAACATGCTCCGAGCAATCCTCCACTTCATTGAACACTTACCAATACCTCTTGGTGTAATCACAAAGGCCCTCTTGTGGATTTTTCTTCATCATAAGCAGTGCATTCATCCGCTTGGGATGGGAGTTGTTGGTTATAAAGCGAGCAATAAAAGCCTGTACCAGGGCCTTGAAGCTCCTAATCGACCAGTGAGTTAGCTACTTGAACCACTTCTATTCTACAGAATCTAAGATAAAAGGGAAAATTCAACACATTAATGTGTTGTTATGGCTCGATGGTGGCATCTCATGATTGTACTGCCGAACGTGGTCTATGGGATCTATCTTTCCATCGTAAATCTTAAACCAGGGAATGATAAATTTCTTTTGGGGTTCCTCTTCTTCGATATCCCTTGAAAAAGGGGATTTCATATGTGTATTAAGAGGTATCCTATCTATTTCCCTATTAGACCTGCCTCATCGATGGGCTATATGTTGGTCCATCTCTCTACAAACCAAAATCATGATGTCCTCATTTTGACGATCATTGGTCCTACGACACCTTTCTAATTGGCCACGCGCTGATCGATCATGCTCTTATCTGCCACGTTCAGATCTATCCTGGTTGTGCTTGGAGTTCCTCCCTTGGTTGCAAGTATTACTCACTTAAGGACTAGGTGTAATATCACAATGTTTCCTTGTATATCTATGGAGATCTCTCTCTATCATTTCAAGTCACCTTTGAAGGCTAGCATACTCTTTCTCCTGGAGGCGTGTGGCCTCCTCTTGTTATCTATGCATGACTTCATAAACTTCAACCAACCTATGGCTCTGGGTTGAGCTAGGTGGTCCCGAGATTTCTTCAGAAGGCTTCCTTTGTTAGAAAAACCTAGGGTTTGTGTACTGACGAATATCTGACCTGACGCTAAGTTGAACTGGGTCTTCTTGTACATCACCAACCTGAGGAATTATACTGCTGTGGTGATACATCATGGGCTTTTTATTAATGCATGTTTTCGCATGAATAAAAATCATTTCCCATAAACGGCGCCAATTGTGAGTACAACCGATATCACAATAAAGATCCACGAAAATAAGCAAAGTTGTAGGAAAAAATATCACACACACAACAACGATATATATTGTGTAGCAACTTGCCTACGTCCACAGAGAGGTTAATATAATTTTATTAGTGTCTCTCAATGCTCGAGATTACATCCCTTTGACCTGGGCCAGGGTTTACAATTTATAGATGATAACATAAGAGATTGAGTTGTACAAGTAACTCAAATGTAATCGTGGATAATTAGTGGTGTCCCTGAACATCTCCTATGAGATTGTTGGTAGCCGATTTGAATTTATCCACAAGTCTTTCAGTGTTTGTAAAATACACGATACATTAATGCATATCGAATTTAGGTTGGGCAGTCCTCTATGCATATTGGGTTGATCGGCTACTCTCCTGGGCCAAAATAAAAGTGTTCTTACACTATCCATGAACATTGTGAAGTTATGTCCATGCGATGATTCATCCCCAGAATCCACCGAGTCGACATCGCTCTCACTAAGCGTGGCATTAAAGGCATCTTTTCTTTTGACTTTTCACTTTAATCTCGTAGCACACTCGTGAGCTTTCTGACCCTTACCCTCACGCTCATAACATCTCTCATCATCTTTCTTAGGGTAATCTTTTCTTTCTTTTTCAAAATTTTTCTTGCCCAATTTATTTTTTTTGTCATTCTCAAAGATCTTATTTTCTATGGAAGTATTTTATTTTCTAAGTTTGAGAATTTTTTTAAAATTTCTTACAAAAAGGGTGAGATCATCGAGATCAAAATTATACCCGGGGTCAGACAACATTTATTCTTTATTTCTAAATTGAACTTTTAATGAAAATCCCTTTTTCTTAGGTTTAACATTTTTGGGAAACATGTTGATATCATAACTTTGAAGGTCTCCTACGAGTTTTTCTAACCTAAGATTATCTAATATCCCCAAGGAATTCAACACCATAACCATAGGAATAAAATTGTCCAGAAGTCATCTCAAAATCTTTTTAAATACACATGTATGGAGAATTTTCTCACCTAGACTAAAAATAGAGTTAATGAGATCCGACAATCATGCATAAAATTCATCAAACGACTCAGAATCTGGCATGGAAATAGTCTCAAACTTCGTGGTGATATTTTGAAGCTCAGAAGATTTCACAACAGTGGTACATTCGTGAGTGGGTTGAAGGTATCCCAAGCTTTCTTAGATACGGAGCACGTCATAATGTGACAAAACTCATTAGGGTGATGGCTATAGAAATGGAACTTAAATCGCGTGAGTTAAAATTGCTCCATTTGAAATCATCTTATGTCCACGCTGAGATAAGTTTTAGACCTATGACGTCAACTTTGGTCACTGTGGGTGGTGTCCACCCTCTTTCACAAACAAGCTAGACTCTTTCATCAATAGATTTTTTATAAGACGCCATTCTAGCTTTTCTTATGCATAATTTGACCCATCGAAAATAGGAATCATATTATACAATTTATCCATGAATCTAAATTTTAAAGGACCACACAAAAATTTAGTTTAACCCCCTCTGATACCCACTTGAGGAAGCGAATTCTACGAATTGATTCTCATCTTAGGCCAAACACACATAAATTCAAATTTAAGGAATTTTTATCTTGAATTAATTTAGTGTGCATGCAATGATGAAGTCCAAGTTAAATAAATCAAACCAAGCAAGAAAATATGAGAAGAAGTAAGAAAAAATACCTTTCGGGCAAAACCTTTAGTTTTCAACACTGTACAAGAATAAACAGTCACTTGATGACTTAAAGACTACTTATCTCACTAAGTATAATGTGTAGTTCTTCTTGTCTTCTACAGTAATGGCAGAGTCCAACACCGCCCACAGGAGGCACTTTACCCTCAATAAACATCGGTCAACCTTCTTCTTTAGTAATAGAACCTCGACTACAAAAATCAGTCGTAGAAATGAAATGTACAAGTGTTTGTGAACAAAATTGTGTTCTTCTTGATTTAGTGAAGTGATCTTTAAATTTCTAAGGGATTTGGATGAAAAACGTTAAAGTTTAATCACAAAAGGAATTCTAAAAGGGCATGGAAAAGGTAGAATATGAGTTATTTAAAACTTTAATCAAACATCCCTATTGCATCCCTATTTATAAAGAAGTTTGTTGTAAGAGGGTAGGAATTAGAGATTTGGATCAGAATTAATTAAAAAATGAAAACTTGCGCACTCTTTCAAACGACCTAATACCTCATTCGAATGGCGTGCCCTTTTTCATTTGAACAAGTTTTCAACGAAACTTCAAAAGACATTTCAGACTGCGTCTTGTTCGAACATGGTAAACTTGTTTGAACGATTTCCAAGGAAACATGGAACGACATTCCATAAATGACTAAAAGATGACAATCTAGATTTCGTTCGAACGATAGAATCTCGTTCTAACAACAATATTTAACTCGTTTCAACGACATGCCAATTTCATTCTAACGAGTTAGCGAGATTTTTAAAATTTTCCTTAAAAAACTTTTAAAAACTTTCTGAAATACAAACTCTCAAAAATAAACCCCTGGAAAATTAAAGTCTTTACCAAACTACCTCATAACGCTTCTCGAGTTAAAGTTGTGATGAACCACATTCAAACATGAAAATGTCACCAACTGCTTGTCTTCGTGAACATGAAAAAAGTCATCAAGCTGCAGTGTTGTGTAACGGGATAAGAAAAATAAAATAAATTTGATAAATTATACAACTTGCTCTTATACCATGAAACAAAATTTGGCCGTGGAAATATTTTCTTTTCTTTTGCCTCTCAATTTTTTAGGCTCTTGATAATGGTAGCCTTTCACGCAAGGAAGATTTATTCCTTCGTAGCCATTTCCCATCCACACTTATATTTTCAATAAAAGAGAAAAATCATAGGCAATGGTTTTTACATTCACAAATCGCTTAGTCAAATATATATGAATATGACAAGATTGTTGGGAGAACATCTCACTTAGATTATGAAACATGTGAAGTTAAAATTCAAAAGATCACATGCATGTTTATGAGGAGGCATATGGAAAGTGAATCCATTAAGCAAGTCATTTTCAACTACTCCATGTAAGCACGATTAAGAGCAATCTAGGCATTGAAAATGATAATTAAATGTCCTAGACAAATGGATACATGGAATGAAGTGTATTCTAACACACCGATATGCCATACAATATGTGTAAAACTAAAATATGTAAAAATCAAAAATATTTTTAGTTTTTAAACATCATTCGAAACGACTCAAAAGAAAAAAAAAACTTTTTTGTATTTTTCTCAATAAGTACCAGAAAGGAAAAATCAAAATACAAAAGATAACATCATACGACTAGATAGTAGGTATAACATTAAGTGCAAAAGCTAGTGCATGAAAAATATGAAATTAATCACCCATAACATATACCATGTGAAAGGTCGTGTGCAAGCATGCGAGAAATAGCGAGTCTGACATTTAACGACTCCAAAATAAATTTTCCAACCCAAATAGATGAATACCTAACCCATTTGGTTTTAGGATCCATGGTGACACTACATCTAGACTTTCTAGGATCTTTTCTAAGATAAAAAAAAACATCATATGGTGACCTTTCCTACAACAATGTGAACATGTGTAAAAACGAGGAAGACGACTATTAGTTTGACCTTTTCTAATGTCATAGGTAGCGCTTAACACTCTTAAACAAATATCAGTCTTGGCTTTATTAGCGAAAGAATTTGGAATATCGAAGATAGTACCAACACTACTTGAGTCTCTAAGATCATATTATAACTTCAAAATTTGTGACTCAAGGATGGAATTATACTCTTCAAATGTAAGGGACTCCTTTAAATTTTCAACAACACCTAGAAGGTTATCTCGTTTCCCCTCAATGCAAGTGAACTTATCCATATGAGTATTCTCACGAGCCCTCAAAGTTTTAATCGATTTATTATAATCCTTAATGGATCGTTGATTAACCCTAGCCTCATAACTTTTAGAGTCATTTATTCTTTAGAACATGGACTCTAGCCTCACTCTACTTCTAGGGAAGTTCTAAACTTTGATAAATCATTTTTAATGTCCATGATCTTCTCACGAATAATATCGTTTTGAGTTTGAACAGTTCGTAAAAAATCAGTATTAGCTGTAAACAAAAAATATGTTTTTCAAGAAATTTAACTCTTTTTGCAAACTTCTAATTAAAATGAGTTAATTTTTCAGCATGGTTATGAAACATATTAAACTCATCTCGAATATAAAAGTCATTGTCATCTCTAAATGTATCGTACAACTTATCACATTGATGACCCACAGAGGAAAATAAACAAACTCTAGTAAGAGAGAGACAAACAAACCACCCTAAAACAATACAAAACATTAATCTACAAGATAACTTAGTGTTTCTGATTTGATTACAATTTGAAAATAACGAGTATATACGGAATGTTCTAAACAAAAGTAAAATTTTAATTTATTAAATTAAATATCCCACTTAAAAAATTTAACCCAAAGTAAAACGATGCACCGATTTTAAACAAGCTATGACTAAACATATTAACCTATTTTATCTTAACTTAAACATACATTTAGTTGAGTTTAGGATCAAATAAGTAAATCAAACTACAACACCCTATGTAAGAGGAAAACCCATAAAGTGAAAAAACCTCGGATGCCTTATCCACACAAATTCAGTATGTATGGAATTACAAAGGACATGATAGTAGATTTACAACACAGACTCGACCCCCTCTCAATCCTTTATGACCTTTGTTACTTTCACCTCCTCACAAGGACACACAAGAGTCCATTTGTGCAACGCCACAACATGTGAGTCCATGCATGCCTTAGTATCCACTAAAAAACTTGAGCAACCATCTATAGATCAAATATCGGAGTTCACCGCTTGTTAATTCCAATAGCACAGCATGGAGTCCACCGTATATAAACATCAAAAAGTATGGATTCCACCGCATGAAATGATTCCTAATAGATGTAGAGAATAAATTAAAAGTGCCCACAAACTAAATCTTAAAGCATAGTAAGATGAGTCTTGGATCTAAAATTATTTGGGTGTAAACTAGGGTTCGGGTAAATACGAATATATTTTTGGTAGAGTTTTGGAACTCAAAAGTAATGAAAAGGTCTTTAAGAAAATTTTTGGTCTGCACTCTTATTTATAGGAGGTTTCCTAAAACCTAGATAAGGATGAAAATAAATTTAGAAAATCCCAATTCTTATAAAAATCACACAGTTGTTCGAATGACTTTGAACAAAGTTTGAACAAAGTATAACATCTCGTTCGAACACGTATTCACCGAGTTATAAAATGATATTCTAGCGAAGGCCAATGTTGGTTCATTCGAATTTTGTTGGAATTTGTTCTAATGAGGTACCATATGTCGTTCTAATGACATATCATATTTCATTCTAAGGAAGCCGTGAGAAAAATATTTTTCTTTCTAAAAGAATATTAAAAATGATAAAATCTTTTTTAAATTTTTTTAAAAACTATGTTATAAAAACCTAACACCCCCAAAAAAATCTCCAAGGATCAAAATATTTAATCATTCATATGAGATAGATCCTCGGAACATTAACATGGAAACGAGCATAAAACAGAGCATGGTAATGTAGATGTTCTAACTTGGCCGTTATATCTGCAAGATATCACAACATAGGCTTGAAAGGTCAACATACTCAAGTCCTAACCTATGACTCATCCAAACACAGAATAAGCCAAAATATACAAATTGACTCTATTATAAAATATGTCCTCACAAATCTTCCCCTTTGGCTATTTCAGAACAAAATCTATAATAAAAAGTCCTATCGGTCATCAAGCTCATATAAGACTCAATCCCTAACCCCCAAAGAAAAAAAGTTCAACTTCATCGACTCATAAACTTTCAGTATCTTTGCAAACTTATAACTTTTCCTCATCGTTGAAAATAAGCACTCTTAAACACACCTTCAAATGGAAATAGAACATAACAATATATAAAATCTTTATAAGAATAAACTCCTCCTATGTCATCGATCCCCACCTAGGTAAAATGTCTCCCCCTAAGATAAAGATCTCATCCTAAAACTAAAGTGAAAGATACCATTTCTCCCCTTTTTTATTTAGGACTAAAAAAAGAAAGAATGCATAATATACCATTTATCCCCTATAAACCATATATCTCCCCAAAAGTAAGAACATGTGATATCAATTGGAAATAAAAAGGAAAGAATAATATCGCACAAAGGCGTAAAGTGCAATAAATACAACACAATAACACAAGCACAAATAATCCAAAAAATGATCAATCATTAACAATATTGATTCAATAAACGATATCAAATTAAATACGAAATGAAGCATGAGATACTAATGTAGACAAGAAACGAGAGATACAAATACGATCATATAGCATGCTAATTTGATTCAAAGATAGAGCACATGACAATATGGATTAAATGGAAATGCAAAGACTCAAAATAAAAAAATACCATATATATAAATATGTAAAATATACCAATTACATGCATGCAGATATATATAGGTATAAAAACCATAAAAAAGACACAAAACACAATAAACTTTACACACTAACATAGTATCGATGTGTCTAAACATGTGGGATAGAGAGAATGGGCGTGAACTAGAAGCAAATAAAAATGACCCAACCACTCAAAAATGTGCAAGGATTTCTATTTAACTACCTTAACTTTATCAAATAAAGATTTTATCCTCATCGTGACAAATAAAATGAACTCATAATAGACAAACAAACACAATGCACAATAGCCCAGAAAAATTGATGATTCTTAAATTAATAGAATAAAAAATTAATTAACTAGGACCCTTTGTGAAGACCCATTGATCATCAGTTATAACATCCTCAAAATTATAAATATATCGTTTTTCACTCTGATTTTGAAGATACCAATTTGATTGAAGAATTAATGAAACAAAATTTGGCCTTGGAGATATTTTCTTTTCTTTTGCCTCTTAATTTTTTAGGCTCTTCATAACAGTGGCCTCAAGATTTCTTCCTTCGTAGCCATTTTCTTTGCACACTCATACTTTCAATAAAATCACAAAATCATGGGAAATGGTTCTTATATGCACAAATCACCCTACTAAATATGTATGTATATGGAAACCATGTTTGTGGAACATCTCACTTGGCTCATGTAACATATTAAGTTAAAATTTAAAACGTCATGTGCATGCGTGTGAGGAGACATGTGTAAAGTGAATTTATTAAGCAATTCATTTTCAAAATACTCCATGCAAACATGATTGGGAACAATCTAAGCATTTAAAATTACGATCATATGTCCTAAAAAAATGAAAACACGGAATGAAGTGGACTCTAATACACTGATATGGCACACATAATGTCTAAAACAAAACTACACAAAAATCAAAAATCTTTTTGAGTTTTTAGACATTTTTCAAAATGACTCAGAAGAGAAACAAATTATTTTTTGTATTTTTCTAAATAAGACCTAAAAAGGAAAAATCAAAATATTAAAGACAAACATTATACAACTAGCTATCATATTTAACTAGAAGTACAAAACTTGGTGCTTGAAAAACATGCAATCAATCACCCATAAGATATAGCAAGTGGAACGTCAATAACTAACACATTTGGTTTTGGGAACCACGATGAAAACACATCTAGACTTCCAAAGACCTTTTCTGAGACCAAAACAAAACATCATATGGTGACCTTTCCAACCACAATGTGAACATGTGTAAACACAAGGAAGGCAACCTTGGGGTTGACTTCTTCTAATCTCTCGGGCAACAATTAACACTCTGAAACAAATTTTGTTCTTGGCCGTAGATGTGAAAGAATTTTGATTATTGCATCCAATACCAACACCACTTGAGTCTCTCAGATCATATTTCAACTTCTAAATTCTAGACTCAAGGAAGGAATTAGTCTCTTCAAACATAAGAGACTCCTTATTCAAATTTTCAATAACACCTAGAAGTTTATCTCGCTTGATCTCAATGCAAGCTAACTTATCCTTAAGATTTGTCTCACGTGCCCTCAAATTTTAATCAATTTATAATTATCCTTAAAGGAACATTCATTAACCCTAGGCTGAAAACTTTTAGAGTCCTTTAATTCATTCTCCAAAACATGGAATCTAGTATCACTCTTTTTCTTGGGCACTTCGAACTTTTAAAAATCACTCCATCTCCATGAGATTCTCGCATAGAATATCTCTTTCAGTTTGAATAGTTTGTAAAAATACAATTTCAGCTTTAAAATTAAAAAAAAATCTTTTTTAAGAAATTTAACTCTTTTTGAGAAAACTCAAATTCGAAGGATTTAATTTTTATCATGGTGATGAAGCTCATTAAACTCATCTGAATATGAAAGTTTTTGTCATCGCTAAATGCATATGACAACTTATCATAATGATGACTCATTGAGAAAAACAAACAAACTATAGGGAGAGAGAGAGATAGAGAGACATAGACCACCCTAAAACATCATGAAATATGGATCTACATTATAACGTAGTGTTCCTTCTATTATAACGATTTGAAAGATGCTTGCATATAGGGAATGGCCAAAACAAAAGACAATTTTTAATTTTTCTATACTAAATATCCAACTTAAAAAATTTAATTCAAAGTAAAATGTTGCACCACTTTCAACAAAGTTACGATTAAACATAGTGACCAATTTTATCTAATACTAAACATGGGTCTAGATCAGTGCAGGATAAAATAACTAAATCAAATTACACTGCCCAATGTATGAGGAAAACCCATAAAGGGAAAAACTCTTATGGGTCATCCACGTAAATTCACTATGTGTGGAATCATAAAGGACACAACAGTAGACTTACAACATAGACTTGAGACCCTCGCAAGTCTTGATGCTCTTCGTTCCTTCCACCTTCGCACAGTGATATGTCAGAGTCAAATTTTCCACAACCTCAACATGTGATTTAAGAGGCTTCAACAATCATCTTCGGATCAAATAATACAGACCACTACTTATTCACCATAACACCACACCATGGAGTCCACCGTGTGTAAACATTAATAAGTATGGATTCCACCACACAAAATGATTCTCAACAGAGATAAACAAATAAACCAAATGATCCCACAAACTATATCTCAAAGCATAATAAGATGAATCTTAGGTCTAAAAATATTTAGGTGTAAACTAGGATTTGGGTAAACACGGAGAGATTTTTGGTGTATTTTCTTGAGATTAAAAGCAATGAAAAAGTATTTAAGTAGACTGTTGCTTTACACTCTTATTTATTGGAGGTTTTCCAAAATTGAGAAAAGGATGAAAAGGAAAAGCTCAAATTCTTAAAGAAAATGCAGACTCATTTGAACGACTTTGAACCTCGTTCAAATAAAGTATATCATCTCGTTCCAACACGTATCCCACGAGTTATCAAACGACATTATAACTAATTCCAAAGTTGGTTCCTTCAAAATCCATTGGAAGCTATTCTAACGAGGTACCATATCTCGTTATATCAACATACCATATCTCGTTCTAACGAAATCGGGAGATTTTTTTTTCTATTTTTTTAAAAGGGTAAAATTATTTTAATTTTTATTTTAGAAAAACCTAACACCAAATTATAAAATCTCCAAGGATCAAAATATTTACACGTTTATACCTGAACGATCCTTGGAACATGAAGACAAAAATGGGCACGAAACATGTGTGAATCTTCTAACTTGGCCACTACCTCTTCAAGAAATCATGGCATCGGCTTGAATCGTCAACATAGTCAATTTCTAACCTATAAATCAAAGATTTTTGACCAAAGACGGAATAAGATCAAACATATAAATTGACTATATTTAAAAATTTGCCCTTATAACTTCGAAAAACTTTGAGGATGCATAAAAGCTGGAGTTGATAGCTCATTCAAGAGTATATATTTGTCTTCGCATGTAAGCACATTGAGATTTTGAGGGTTAGGCCAGGTGTGAGCTTTCACAATCTAAATATTATACCCTCAACAATTTCAATCAAGTAGACAATCAGCACGTACAAGACTGAGTTGGATCTTAAGATAAATGTTGAGATGGAATGGTCATTGGAAGTTTGATTTATTAAAGCAGTTCTAGATATAATTTGGATATCTAACATTGTGTCAGTGGGGAAGAAGGATCAAATTCAAGTTGGCATTTGTGTTGAATTTAGAGATATTAATATAGCTTTCCCAAAAAATGAGTTCCCTCTGCCTTCAATCGATAGCTTGATCGATTCAATAGAAGGCCATGAGATGCACAACTTCATGGATGGTTATGTTGGTCAAAACTAGATCAAGATGAATCCCGTTGAGGTGGATAAACTGTCTTTTATGACTCCCTTATGAAATTTCATGTATAATGTCATTCCTTTTGGTTTGAAAATTACGTGGAAAACCTACCAGAGAACTGTAATGAATATTTTTCATGACCTCTCTCATAACCTCCTAGAGTTTTATTTGAATTATTTGGTTTTCAAGTCAAAGAAAAAATATTCTCACTTGGCTAATCAAAGAAAAGTCTTTAACAGGTGTAGAAAATACAAGTTAAAGATGAACCCACTCAAGTGTTATTTTCGTGTAACCAGTGGTAAATTCTTGGGTTTTGTAGTGGATCGAAAAGGGGTTCAGATAGACCAAGACAACAAAAAATCCATCATTGACATGCCATATGCAAAGACATGGAGGGAGCTGAAAAGTTTCCAGCGAAAGATTTTTTTACTTGGGAAGATTTATCCCAAGTTTATCTGAGATCACTCATCCATTGATGCAGCTATTTCAAAGCACCATGAAGTTCAAAATTGAGAAACCACACCAAGAAGATTTTGTCAAGCTTAATAGATTGCTCGTTTCTCCCCAAACTGGGGTACCTTTGTTTCTTTATCTTACTTCTACTATGGGATCCATTAGGGCTTTGTCGGAACTGAAGCACCCTATATCTTTGACTCACTTGAGTCTACATTATATATACGCTTATCTAGTTTTGAAATAGTGATAAAATTGAGTCATATCCTTGTCTACCAAAAAGCCTCAAACTCTTCATTTCAAATTCCTATAAAAGTATCAAAGGTAAAATACCAACACTGCACCTAGGATTGCATTCATTTGTTGCATTCTTCATAATTTAGGTGTGCGTATTAAATCCCATAAAAATGATTTTTTGGGATTTGGTAAACAATTTTTTGGATTTTATAAAACATTTTTTATCATTTAAAAGTTGGTTTTAATAATTTTGTGGGTTCATTTATAATTACCCATTTCTTCTAAAAAGTTGCTTGGGTATGATCCGAAAGAAGCAGAGAATTATGTTTTGGAAAATGAAATTCTTTAGAAATTTAAAACACGCATTTTTCACTTGATCATGGCCTAACACGTGTTGTTGAGATATCAGTTGGATATGTGTTTATTTACTCTCACATATCTTAGATTGATTGAGAACCCTTGGATCTATATTATCTATGGTCTTCATGTTTTCTTTCACAATCCTTGTAACAACTGAGTTAACTAATCAAAATGCTTTTAACAGCGATCCATCTTCAGCCGTAAGATTTACATCAATCATTTGTAATTAATCTTGATCGTTGATTTTCCCAAACTTTCTAGAGTCTTCCATTCTCTAGTATAAATAGTAGGCATATGTGAGATTCTTACAATGTTCGGATCATTTCACCTCTGGGATAAAAAAGAGAGACAAGAGAGAGAGAGAGAGAGAGAGAGAGAGAGAGAGAGAGAGAGAGAGAGAGAGAGAGAATAAAACCCTAAACCAAACTTTTGATTTTTCTTCGGAAAAATAACCTATGAGTTTGTGTGTGTTCGTTAGTTGAGAAGATCCATCCTCTACTGTCTTTAATCTCTTAATCAACATTCACGAAGTTTTGATTTCATTTTCTTTTCATAGAAAGTGTAGATCTAAACTGTTTGTGATATAAACACGTTTAAGATTCTTAGGTTGATTTCTTTTTTCAAGAAATCCATATTTGTTAGTTGTTTTACTCTTATTTGATTATTTTTCAAAACTAGAACAACCAAGCTGATTTCTATTTTCAGTTTACGAGAAAAATCAGACTTAAAACTTGTTAAGATCTTGAATGGAGTTTTACACTTTTGTGAAATATTTAAAACTTTGTGAAATACCTTTGTAAATAAAATAAATAAAGTGTTTAGGACCTTGGCTTCTTTATATGGAAAGGTTCCCTCAAGATCCGTGGATAGAAATAAAGATCATTAGTCTGAGACTATCAAACAAACTCTGATTTAGAAATCTTTACTGTATCTTAGAACGATATTTGTAATTTGTTAGGAATATTGTTTGTATAAGTGTGTGTGAGTTGCAGGCATGTGTTAGGCACATCACATCATAGTACTTTCACACAACAACACTAAAGAAGTGTTGGTAGAGAGATCATTGACTTTTGGAGTCGACTGAAAGATAAAAGGAGTGGAGTTACAAAGCTTAGAGAACTTCGAAAACATCAGAAGCCTTGGGAGAAGTCAGAATAATCCAGAGGAGTTAGTATAATTTCTGAACTTAGACTAGGTCTGATTGTGTGTTTAAATTATTAAATAGTTTGTAACATGTTACTCTATTTTAATGGATTTTTGTTTTGAGGTGTAGAGACCTCCATGGAGGTTTCCCTAATTGGGTGGGGTTTTACCACGTTAAAATCTTGTGCACTTGCGTACTTACTCTTCCTCTCATATACTTCAATTGGTATGCTGATTTAAAAACTGTTTTAAGTTTTGTCTTTCAAAACTTGGATATGTAATATCCGAAATATCTCGTTCGTAATTATTTTTATACACATCTTGTGTTCTCAGTTTGTTCTAAGAAAAGATTTTCTTCAAAAAACTATTCGGAGTCATTTAAACTGTTTAATCTTAAATTAAACGACTTAAGTGGTACTTTTTCATGAACGAAAGATTGATGGATAAGAAAGATGTGTCTAATATATGGGTAGAATTATTCAAGGTCTCAACGCAAAATATACTAGCGTGGAGAGGCCTTGTTTAGCTTTAGTCTTTATTGCCTAAAAATCTAGACATTATATGTTATATTTCACCATCATGTTAGGACAAATTTCTAAATCGAGTTATTTTTAGTATTGGCTTATTCTGATGAGGACTATTATTAAGTGAGCTTGGATAATTGGATTGCCTTGATGTCTATACATTTTAAGAAAATTATGAAATTGAGAAATAAAATTACAAATACACAAGGCAAACCTACCTATTCAAACAACAAAAATCATAGGCCTCATGAGAAAAGACTTGACAATAAACCTAGTAGAGACCTTACGAACACTGAATGCTATAAATGTGGCAAGTTTGGACACTTATCCAGTGACTGTCGAGTTAATTTGAGTAAGAACAAGAACACTGGGGATAACTTGTGCAAGACTTGAGATAACTCAAGTGAATCAGAAACTGATGAACCTGAGTCATCTAATACTTATGACCCTTGTATGTCTTTCTTTGCTAAAATCATATACACTGATGATAAGGAGTCTGATCATGCTGTGTTAGATGATGTTATCCCTACTGATTTGTCTGCTTTAATACTTGAGAATGATGATAATGCTTCAAATGATGTGTGTGTGTGAGTCAAAGGGAACGATCTATTGTTGATGCCAATGGGTGTGTGAGTCCTAAAAATGAATCCCTAGGGGACACTGCACACTGCAAACTGCACACTTAGTGACTCTTACAATGAGGACATTCCTGACATTCACACAATGTACTAAAAAACTCTCAGGAAAAGCACTAGACTTGAAAATATTGTCAAAGACCTTGCATAAAAAATAGAAACCCTAAGTCATATGATCAAATAAAATGCTGAAGACTACACTTCTCAATGTCTAACTATGATAATGAAACTAAAACTTTTGAACAAAAATTGAAAGAGTTGTTTAACTCAAATGAAATTCTGGAAAAGAAATACAAAGAAACGTTATTAGAATTGGAACAAAAAAAAGAAAATACATCAACAGTCTTTAAAAAGTTTGCTAAGTTTGAAAATAACTCAAAATGTTTTGAAGACTGTGTTGTTGAAAGTAAGACCAATTTTGATGACAGAACAGGAATAGGTTTTTTCCTCAAAAATTCCAAGAAAACTAAAACTTTTGAACCTATCAAGTTTGTGTCTCGTGGAAAAAGACTTGTTGAAACTTATCCAGATTTTCAAACCTTGAAAAATGATTTTGACTCGAAACAAAAAAAAAGTTAGACATTGGTGAGTCAAGTAACTCTAAGAGCGATGTTCTAAAAAACCCGCCTAGGCTTGAGGCTTGGGAGAAACGCCCCGCCTTAAGATTTTGACGCCTTATGCTTGGTAGAACCCTTGAGGCGTAATTTTTCTCTAAAAACAATAGTGCTTTAGTGAAACGATATCGCCTTTTATAGATTTTTTTACAAACCGGACCATTATCTCATCCAAAATAATCAAATAGTATTTTTATTTGCAAATATTCAGACATATTTTTATTACATATACAATTTTAGTATTTTAATAGCCTTATTATGATTAAAAAATATTAAAATATATTAAAAAGACCTAAACGCCTTTTCACGCCTTTTTACGCCAAGGCCCGCCTAGGCTTCTAAGGCTTAAGGCTTGGCCTCCACGCCTCGATCACGCCCCGCATTTTTTAGAACCTTGTCTAAGAGTAATGTTGAACATAAGGATAAAGACGTATGCCCTCCTATTACATAAGATGCTTCGTCATTTCATCTTGTGCCACCTAGGAAACAAATTCTCAAAACTTAGACGAACCTTTGATTAATAATTTTCCTAAGATTAAGAGTTCTACGAGCCATCTTTACTGCTCCTATTGTGATATCTATGGACATTACCTTAATGGATGATATTCCAAACGTCTATATAAACCATCATATCACTCTCCTATTTACCATAACTTCAACTATTCTAAGAGAAGCCGAAACAATTATCTTCTACCTAGACAGCCGGATAAGAATTATAACTATCGAAATAGGAAGAGAAGAACAAATACTAATAAATCATCAACGAGAAGGAATCATAGATTATTTTCTAAACCGAATGCTCAAACTGTTTATAATCCTCATAATCATGCACAAAAATATTTTAAAGAAAAAACTGAAACTCGCAAGTTTTATCAAATACGAGCTAATAAGCGTAAATTGAAAACTAGAGCAATTTGGGTTAGAAAAGATGAAATATTACCCTAGATGAAATGCAACATTGTGATTAGCGCCTTTAAAGATGAACACGCAACATCTAGATGGTATTTAGACTCTAGATGTTCTAAACATATGACTGGGGAATATACTAAATTTTCAAACAAAACTAACTTCTACGGAGAAAAGCCTTGTTTGGAGATGGTGTATCAGCCTAGATCATTGGTAGAGGAACACTCCATGAAGAAGAATTACCTATTCTTGAGGATGTTCTTTTGGTAAAAGGTCTTTAATCTAATTTACTAAGTATATCACAGTTTTGTAACTCCAACCATACTATCACTTTTTTAAAGAACAATTGCAAAATTTAAAATGAAAAAGGTGATTGCATTATTACAGGACTCCGTACTCTAGATAACTGTTATACAGTCAATCCAAGTACAGAGATTTGTAACATTTCCAGAATGGATGACAATGAGATATGGCATAATAGGTTGGGTCACATTAATTACGACGGCCTTAGTAAATTATGTTCCCAAGAGATAGTCAGAGGTCTTCCTAAGATCAAACCAATTTTAAACATCATATGTGGTCTCTGCCAAGAAGGAAAGATTGTAAGGCTCCCCATAAGAAAGTTAAATAAGTTCTATCCACTAAACCTCTAGAACTCATCCATATGGGCGTAATGGGTCCTTCTCGTACTATTAGTCTCGGTGGCAACAATTATATCCTAGTTATGGTTGATGACTTCACTCGATTTACCTAGGTTGCCTTTTTAAAACACAAACCAGAAACTTTCCGTAAGTTTTTGAAAATTTTAATTCCTATATGAAATGAAAAGGATTCCAAAGTAGATAGAATTCTTAGTGATAGAGGATGAGAATTTATAGATTCAGATGTCATCCAATATAGTGACTATAATGATTACAAACATGAATTTAGTGCACATAAGATACCTCAACAAAATGGAATTACTGAGCATAAAAATCGCACTCTTTAAGAAATAGCTCGTGTGATGATTCATGCAAAGAACTTACCTAAATATTTCTGGGTAGAATCCATTCGTATAGCTTGTCATATAATCAATCGAGCTTATCTAAGGAAAAACACCAAACAAACATCCTATGAACTTTGGTATGGGAATAAACCTAACATAAAATACTTTAGAACGTTTGGTAGCACTTGTTATGTCTGCAAGGATAGAGAACATCTGTCTAAATTCGAAAATAGAGGAGATAAAGCTATTTTCTTAGGATATTTTCCAAATAATAAAGCCTATCGTGTCTGCAATCTGTAATAACCCGCGTAATTTTGGGCTATTTTAATTAATTTCTGGAAAATGGAGGAAAATGAAGTTTTTGATAAAATTATTTTTATTGCTCAAATATGTTGAATATTATTTTTAAAGGCGAGAATTTTAAATGGTTTAGAAATCAGAGTTAAAACGGATTTTAAAATGATTTTAAATTTTTTTTTAACTCTTGGAGTTGTTTTAACTTCCAACTCTTCATTTCTTTGCCTTATTTAAAGGAGTCTTTTGGATTTCAACTCTTCATTTCTTTGCATTATAAAAGGAAGTCGTGGGCAACCCTTTTAACATACTTTTGGCACAAATTTTGGCAGCAAATATATTTTATATTCCTCTTCTTTTTATATACACATTGGCCCTTGAGATTTGTGAGTTCCAACCTTAGATTAGAGGTGTTCCTGGGGCTATTTTGTTGGAGGTTCTTGGAGAATCTTTTGTAGATCTTTTGAGTTGATCTTGAGGATGTGATCATTGGCTTCTCATCATGGTTTGAGGTATGGAGTTTTACGCAATATGCTCCTTAAATCTCGCGAGTGTCATTCTCTTTGAATTTTTGTTAATTGAACTCATATTTGAATTGATAAATTCATTGAAATCTGGAAATAATTGTTGAAATTATTTTGATTCATGTGGTATTATTCATGTTGTTATTGAGAACGATGTCATGAGATTTTAATATGGTACGGAGGTTGGGCACCCGCCAAAATTCCTGTTTCCCGGGCTATGGCTTAATAAAGCATATGCGGATGTGGTGAGGCCTGGTGACCCGGTTAAAGTGTTGTTGAGAAATTATAATGATGAAATGCTATTGAGATTTGCATTTTGATTTGAATATTCGTACTCGCGTTGTTACGTTTTATTCATCGCTAACATATATTTATTGAGCATCTTTCTTGTCGTATTGTGTACTTCCCCATATTTTCTTTTAGTGGCAAGTTAGCGCGGATTTTGGGGAGCTATGGAGATTGATTTTAGCGAGGATTTTTTGGGAAAGATTTGTATTATTTTGATGTATAGAGCTTTGGAGATTTGTATTTTTATTCGAGTTAGATAATTGTAATTTTAATTTGAGAGACTTGTTGTATTTTAAGAATTGAGATTAGTGGATTTATATTATTGTGGGTTTATTTAGATGCTCTATACCTTGTCACTTGTGGATTTGGATTTATTTTATCGCATTAGCGCTCCGTTCGCTCTCCCCGGGCGGGCGGGGTGTTACACAATCTTCGTACCAAAACCTTAATAGAATCCATTAATGTGCTTATAAGTGACAATAATGTAGAGAGTAATGTCAAAGGACCAACTATAATGGATGGATCAGAAAATATTTTAACTTATGATTCTCTAGAGATAGATGATTATTTACCAACTGAGACCCCTGAAGTGCCTAATTGGGCTGCCAAAGATCATCCTTTAGATAGTGTAGTTGGTAACCCTACTGAGCCAGTTCGTACAAGATCCCAACTACGTTATCTTGCTCATTATGCATGCTTTATTTCTCTTATAGAACCAATGAATGTTAATGAAGAACTGAATGACCCATTGTCGATAAGTGATATGCAGGAGGAACTTCTTCAATTTGTCATTCATGATATATGGTATCTTATACGCCGTCCTAAAAAATAAAAGGGTTATTGGCACACGTTGGATTTTCAAAAGTAAAACAGATGAATCTGGGATGATTATTCAGAACAAATCTAGATTGGTTGCCCAGGGATACTTTAAGATTAAAGGAATAGATTTTGAAGAAACTTTTTCACCTGTCACTTGCCTTGAGTCTGTTCGCTTACTCTTTGCAATAGCTTGTTAATTACATTTCACACTCTATCAAATGGATGCTAAATCTTCTTTCCTTAATGGCATCTTAACTGAAGAGACCTACGTAGAACTACCCAAAGGTTTTATTGACCCTCATTATCCAAATCACGTCTACCGGCTTAAGAAAGAGCTTTATGGGTTAAAACAATCTCCTAGATCTTGGTATGAATGTCTTTCTACCTTCCATCCAAATAACAGTTTTAAACGAGGAGGGAATGATCAAACACTTTGATAGAAATATTACTATAGCCCAAGTATACGTATATGATATCATTTTTGGATCTACCTCCCCAACAGATGTCAAAACATTTTCTGACATCATGCATAAAGAATTCCATATGTCACTTATGGGGGAGTTACAATTCTTCGCATGTCTTTAAGTTAAGCAAAATTCAGATGGTTTGTTTGTATCGTAATCAAAATACGCTTTAGATATTGTCATAAAGTTTGGTTTATAAGCTTCCAAAGATGCTAGGACTCCAATGAGTAATTTAGTTAAACTATCAAAAGATGAGAATGGGAAATCCATCTACTCAACCTTATACCGTAGTATGACAGGAAGTCTTTTAAACCTTACTTCCTCCCATCCTGATATTATGTATGTTGTTTGTGTTTGTGCCTATTATCAAAATAATCCTAAAGAGAGTCATTTACTTTGCGTTAAAATAATTATAAAATATGTTAAAAGAACTCTCAACTTAGGACTTTTGTACCTACATGACACATCCAGCATGATAATTGGCTAAACCGATGTTGATTGTGCTGGGTATTCCAATGATAGTAAAAGTACATCAGGATCATGTTATTACATAGGTAATAATTTGGTAGGGTGGAGTAGTAAGAAACAAAATTGCACTTCTTTATCCACAGCTGAATCTGAATATATCATCGTAGGTAGTTGTTGTGCTCAATTACTTTGGCTAAAACAAATGTTAAGAGATTATGGTATTATTGAAGAATAATTACATCTCTATTGTGACAATCAAGGCGCAATTAACATTTCCAAAAATCCTATTCAACACTCTCGTACTAAACATATTAAAATTTGGCATCATTTTATGCGCGAGTTAGTTGAATCAAAGGAATTGGAGATTATTTATCTTCCTACTGAATTACAAATAGCTGATTTATTCACTAAAACCTTAGACAATATACGGTTTGAATCCCTACGTAAATTAATTGGGAAGGTTATGGAAGAACTGTAATGTATCAGTGATATTTCTTCTTTGATATTTCTCTCTCTTATCTGTGTGTAAACCCTTTGTCCATTTGAGACAAAATGGGGTAGAAGCTTTGAGTCTACTTAGACATTATTTAGATTACTGCAACTAAAAAGATTGATCTTAGTTATCTTATTTTCACGAGATCAATACCTCATGTTATCAAAATGTTGTTAGGGTATTGGTTTGTACTTAGTTGAGTAATGTAATTTTCTATTATAAGATGTGGGGTAGTTAGAATTTTGTATAGGGATAGGATTTTCTTATATTTGTGTATCCCTATGAGTCCTTGAGGACTCAAAGGAGATTTTGTCTCATATTTCTAAAGGGGGAGATTGAAGCACATTATATCTTTGACTCACTTGAGTCTACATTACATAGGCACTTATCTAGTTTAGAAATAGTGACAAAATTGAGTTATATCCTTGTCTACCAAAAAGCCTCAGACTCTTCACATCAAATTCCTCTAAACGTTTCAAAGGTAGAATATCAACACTGAACCTAGGATTGTATTCATTTGTTGCATTCTTTATGATTTAGGTGTGTGTGTGTTAAATCCCATAAAATGATTTTTTGGGATATAGTAAATAATTTTTGGATTTTATAAAACAATTTTTATCATTTAAAAGTTGGTTTTAATAATTTTTTGGGTTGATTTATAATTATCCTTTTCTCCTAAAAAGTTTTTTAGGTAGGATTCGAAAGCGGTTGAGAATTATGTGGTGGAAAATGAGATTCTTTAGAAATTTAAAACACGCATTTTTCACTTGATCATGGCCTTACATGTGTTGATGAGATATCGATTGGATCTGTGTTTCTTTACTCTCACATATTTGAGATTGATTGAGAACCCTCAGATCTATATTATCTAAGGTTTGAGTGTTTTCTTTCATAATCCTCGTAACAACTGAGTTGACCAATCAAAATGCTTTTAATAGCGGTCTATCTTTATCCGTAAGATTTACATCGATCATTTGTAATTAATCTTGACCATTGATTTTCCCAGACCTTCGAGAGTCTTCCATGCTCAAGTATAAATATAAGCCATATGTGAGATATTTACAATCTTTGGATAATTTCACCTCAGAGAGAAAAGAGAGAGGATCGAGAGAGAGAGAGAGAGAGAGAGAGAGTATGAAACCCTAAACCAAACTCTTGATTTTTCTTCAAACAAATAACCTATGAGTTTGAGTGTGTTAGTTAGTTGAGAAGATCCATCCTCTACTTTCTTTAATCTCTTGTCCAACATTCACAATGTTTTGATTTCATTTTCTTTTCATAGAAATTGTAGATCTAAACTGTTTGTGATATAAACACGTTTAAGTTTCTTAGGTTGATTTCTTTTTTTAAGAAATCCATATTTGTTAGTTGTTTTACTCTCATTTGATTATTTTTCAAAACCAGAACAACCAAACTTATTTATGTTTTCAGTTTACGTGAAAAATCAGACTTAGATCTAATTAAGATCTTGAATGGGGTTTTACACTTTCGTGAAATATTTCACACTTTGTGAAATAACTTTGTAAATAAAATAAAGAAAGTATTTAGGACCTTAGTTGATTCATATAGCAAGGTTCCCTCAAGATTTTTTGATTGAAATAAAGATCATAAGTCAGAGACTATCAAACAAACTGTGATTTAGAAATCCTTACTGTATCTTAGAACGATATTTGTAATTTGTTAAGAATATTGTTTGTATAAGTGTGTGTGAGTTGCAGGCATATGTTAGGCACATCACATCACAATACTTTCACACAATAACACTAAAGAAGTGTTGGTAGAGAGATCATTGACTTTTGGAGTCGACTGAAAGCTAAAAGGAGAGGAGTTACAAAGATAAGAGAACATCTACAACATCAGAAGCCTTAGGAGAAGTCAGAATAATCCAAAGGAGATGGTATAATTTATGAACTTAGATTAGGTCTGATTGTGTGTTCAAATTGTTAAATAGTTAGTAACCTGTTACTCTATTTTAGTGGGTTTTTGTTTTGAGGTGTAGAGACCTCCATGGATGTTTCCTAAATTGGGTGGGGTTTTACCACGTTAAAATCTTGTGTACTTGTGTACTTACTCTTCCTCTCATATACTTCAATTGGTGTGCTGATTTAAAAACTATTTTTAGTTTTGGTTATCAAAACTTGGATACGTAATATCCAAAATATCTCGTTCATAATTATTTTTATACACATCTTGTGTTCTCAGTTTGTTCTAAAAAAAGAGTTTCTTCAAAAAATTATTCGGAGCCATTTAAACTGTTTAATCTTGAATTAAACGACTTTAGTGGTAATTTTTCAGGAATGAAAGATTGATGGATAAGAAAGACGTGTCTAATAACTGGGTAGAATTATTCATGGTCTCGATGCAAAATATACTTGCATGGAGAGGCACTGTTTAGCTTTAGTCTTTATTACCCCAAAATTTAGACATTATATGTTATCTTTCACTATCATGTTAGGATAAATTTCTACATCAAGTTATTTGTAGTATTGGCTTATTCCGTTGGACAACACACATCGTTTGTTGGGGAGTCGTATCACATTCGTGTCATTGAAGAATTAGAGTAATCGTCATTGCACACCATATTTAAATTCAAGTTCTCTCATTCCCAAAAGGTATATGACCCTGTTTTTCGTTATTGGAGAGAATATTTTAATGGCTTATGCTTTTGCAAAATATTTTAATAACTTGAAATAATAAATTTCCAATTTTTCCCAAGTCGTTCTAACGAGGAACAGTACCTTCGAATGAGGATATGTACCTCGTTTGAACAAGCGTACAAGTGAGGAAAACTTCTCCAAAACCCCGCCTCTTTAAAATCTCATTGGAAAGGGCATTCAAAGGACGTTTGAACGAGATTGGTAACCTTTTCGAACGACCTTAGCTGTTCTAATGAGAACAATTTCCTCTTTCAAACAATTGCTAATGAGGCTAATTTTTTACTTTTCTTACTTTCTCTGGAATCTCTTTAGATGTCTCATTCTTTCATGTTTGAACGATAATGGGTTGTCGTTTGAATAAGAATGGTACCTCGTTCGAATGACCAGGCTTAAATTTAAAAAAATGCAATTTTCAAGAAATTTTTGTTTATATCTTCCACAACCCTCAACTCAAATTTTTCTCTCTGCGTGAAAACTGCAAAAAACTAATTCTTTTGAAGATCCAAAAATTCATAATTTTTTTTGAAAAACTCTTCCAAACAACTGATCCTTGATATTGTTTGATCAATTTTTACGAATAAAACCCAGAAACTCATTAACTTCATTCACTATCATTTTTGCGGTGGATTCTGCACTGTTGGAGATGGTAGAGGCATTCGATGAATACCGAGGCATGAAGGTGTTGTGTTTCGTGTTCGATTTGCACCGAACTATTGATAGATGTTTTGAAGGCATCATCAGTGTATCTTGTTGTATCAACTATTTGTAAGTCTTTTGTGTCTTCTTATAAACACCATATCTGTAGTGAATTTTTTTAGTCCTAGTCGTTTGAGACTTTTTCCATTTGGGTTTTCCTCGTACATCGACATGTCCTAATTTCTTAATTTCATTTACAATTTGAATATTGCACGCTCACATAGTGATTAGATAACAAGATTAAAATTGGAAAGAATTAACACTATTTACCTAGACTTTTAAGTGTTTGTTTTGTGTGTTTGTGCTTTTAGGTGATTTTCTTTAATTTATACCTACAACGTATAAGCAGGACAAAATTGGTATCAGGGCAAGTTTCTAAAATTTACTTAGATGAATCCTGAAGGTTATATGGAAGGTTATTCATTAAATAGGCTCTCCGTGTTTGATGGAAGTAACTATGGATATTAGAAAGCTCATATGAGATCTTTTTTAAAATTAGTTGATGAATGTGTATGGCTTACTATTGAAAAAGGTTGGTCCTCTCGAACCATTGTAGTTAGTAAATGTACTATTTTAAAACGTGTTGAGAAATAGAGTGAATAGGAGTTGAAATTATATAATTTTAATTCTAAAGGTTTAAATGATTTATTTACTGTCGTTGCTCCTGATGAGTTTCATCGTATCATGACATGTGAAACTCCAAAAGAGTCATGGGACATTCTTCAAGTTACTCATGAGGTAACGAGTGAGATGAAACCGTCTAAACTACAAAATCGCACCACCTAATTCAAAACTATCACTATGAAGGAGAGTGAAACATTTGATGAGTTTTATGCACATATCTCCGATATTGTTAACTCCTATTTTAACTTAGGTGATAGGTTTCCATAAATTAGTTTGTCAAAAAGATTCTTAGATCTCTTCCCAGTCGTTTTAATACCAAATTCATTGTTCTCAACTTTTAGTTTTGTGAAATACTTTAAAACTTGAAGAGCTCGTATGTGACCTCCAAACATATGAATCAGACATGTTTACCAAAATGAAAAAAATAGCGTCTGAATCCGATGAGTTCGATATTGATCCTAATGATATATACTTATTCTTTACAAAATTCAAAAATATTCCCAAATTCAAAAAGGAAATCAAAATTTACGAAAAATAAAAATAAAGTGGGAAGAAGTTCTGATGACCGGGATTAAAAAAAAATGAAAAGTTTAAAAGAAATAATTTTAAAAATGGTGATTTGAAAAGGTGTTTGAGTGTGAGGGAAGAGATCCTAGAGAACATGAGTGTCCACTAAGCTAAAGATATAGGGAAAATACAAAGTTGTCTATAATGCTACTCTTACCGACAGTGACATTGAATTTGAAGACTATGATGACTTCTGTGACACCCCGACTAATTAAACACCGGGTAGCTACTCCTTTATAAAATTAATTCAAAATGCCAAGTTGGCTCAGTTAACAGCATCACTATCGAAAACGTTTTATTATTACTAACCACCTAGTATTTAAAAAGTAAGTGCCAAATTTTAATTTAAAGTCTGATTAACATGCAAGTATAATGAAGAAATAATAACACCATTCACCATAATGAAGTAATAGAGTAACCGTAACATGCTATAAATAAAACTGGAGGAAAAACTCCTCATAATACAATCTCACAACTGAAGTAAGTAATGAAATACTGAATACTGAAATGAATACATGCCAACGTCTGAAAACTGAAATGGAAATGTATCTAATAGAACTTGGGCGACATGCCCTACAACTGAGGAATAATGAATAAGGAGTCCAAATGATATAAGCGTCTAAAAGCAAGTCCCTGTAGCTTCCACAAGCAGCTACAGCTCGTCATCAGAATGGAAATCCTATGCATGGTGACCTTGTGGCTGGGCACCTAAAATGGTTTTACAAAAAGATAGATTTGAAAGCAAACGGGTCAGAGCCCGAATGTGGAGATATTTTAAAAACCTGCAAGTGTTTTAAAAACATTTAAAACAGTATATGCAAAGTACATGTTAGGACGTGCTCTCACATGATATACTCACCTCTCGTCTAACTGTGCACTCCTAACGTTCCTGTACCCATTCGTGTGTTATCTCATAACTATCTAAAGAGTTTCTAACACTTCTACTCGGTTCTCGTTAAATCTCCAACCTTAATAATTAAATAGAGAGTTCTACTTTAATTCCCGGATTCACAATTATTAACAATACCAAAAAGATCTCTTTTTATCTTTCAAAACATTACCATAATTATACTCACAATTTATTATAGTAAATTCCTTCTCGATTAACCGTATATTTTCACATCATAAATATACAATACAAGCACCCAAAGGCTAAGCTGCGGTGCACACATACTCTGCTATCCATCCCGGTACATCACGTACATAAGGATTACAAATTCCGAATCTCTCAGGAATTGTTGGAATCAACACCACACACATAAATGGAGGCGAACATAATTCAATCATATCCATGGTCACGTACATACCTACGCTCCATAGTCAGCTGGCTTATTAACTCACAAATAAGTCATTCTCTTGAACTATGTCCTCTAGGCACCAATCTAAATCCGGGCAACACAAGGATAAGAAGGTCCTAAGCGAACGTAACCTCCGTGATAGCAAGTATGGTAGGTATGTCATACACATAAGATTATATACTAAGCATTCACACATCTTAGATATTTCAATATTAATAAGGGTATTCTCTACATCATTATACCATTATTCCCCATTCATATATTTCAAGTATCCCGACAATATATAAATTAAATAGTCGACACGTCTCACGTCGTAGTATTTTTAAACTTAAAACCTGTCTCGAATAGACTATTAAGTTTCCATGATTCCCTCATATAACATCGCTATACCTAAGGTCCTTACTTCTGCCCCAAATCTTATTTCATCAAATTACTCAAATTTGTACTATTAACCCAAATATTAACTCACATAACGAATTTCATTAATTTAGAATAATTCCTCAAATTAAATTCTAATTAAAGTCCAATCTCATAATCATGCCTACTGGTCTTCCTTAGAGTTTAAGGGTAATCACAATGTCTCCAACAAAATTATCCAAGGGTTATCATCATTAAAATTCAATTAAGGAAAACTTTATTCATTCTGGGAAGGTCGATCGATCGACATTGACCTTCGATCGATCGATTGTGGTCGATCGATCGACTGATGAATGTCGATCGATCGATTACACAGGTCCGTTACGGACTGCTTCGTTTTGCATTTACAGTTTCGTCCCAATTCACCATTTTTAAGCATGAAACTTCAAGATAAGGTCACTATAACGTTATACTAACATCCTATATCAGTAATAACATTCTAAATCCCATAATTCATCATTTAAAGGCTTACTTTGGATTAAAACTACATCAAAAATTTCCCAGATTTCTTCAATTCAAGAACATCATTAAGTTTCTTCTAATTCTACCTTTTGATCATCAAGGTTCTGTTTTCAACATATAATTTCGTCCAGAATATACTACATGCAAATCCTACATAAATCATGGCTTTTATCTTTCAATTCATGGGTCTAATTTAACTCCAAAAATCAATTTCGAAAATTCCTAAACATGGAAACATATCTTGAATTAAAAGGGTTTAAATCACTTGCCTTAATTATCTCAGAATTTGGTGTTGAATCTTGAAGTCCAGTTGTTCTCCCTCTCACTTTTCTGCAGAATTCTCTTCCTTCTCTCTCTTTCAAGCTCTTCTCACGGTTTCCTTCTCTCTCTCTCTCTCTCAAGCTTTTCCCAAGGTTGAAGATAATGGAATATGGAGTGTGTCTTGGTTTTTGGAAGTTGGGAGTATATTTCAACTCCTCCCGTAGTCCATTAAATCTCTAAGTGGTAGTAGTGGGTTAAGTGGGTTAAGTGGGTTGAGAAATAGTCAGATTTTTAATTCCCATTTTCGTCACTTTTTAATTCCCAAAAATGCAATTTACCAAAATGCCCTTTATGATGTCGGTATGGCCCACAAATATCCCGGGACCCAAACTAAACTTCCGGCTAGTGTTTTCTGACTATCTCGACCCTTCCGGACGCGTTGGCGCACTCAAAATGACCATACGGTTAATGGAACTAAAATTCACTTTTTAATTATGTAGCACAATATCATGACGTGGCGGTCACACGCGTCAAGTAAAATTCCCAAATTGCCGTATTTATAACTCACGACAATATCAATATTACCAATATTCATATAATGCCAAGTATGCACATTATAATAAAATACTAACTCACATCTCGTTAATATTATTATCCGGATTAATTTCCAATTAATAAACATTTAATTCAATTAATCCCCAAAAATAAATAACGCAGAAAATACGGGGTATTACAACTTCGTTCCATCTGGAAACAACTTCACTACCTTTATGGATAGTCATTCTAGCACCAAAAGTATGTCACATCCTAATGTTGTCATTTTTGTGTATGAAAACCTTAAAGTTGTGCTAATCACTCACAAGGAAATGATAGCATTGGTAGTTTGAGAGATAGTGATGTTTATGAAGGTGATTTGTAGTCCACCTATTTTGAAGTTATACACTGAGTCTTTGAGAATTCAAAATAATAATAAGAAGTTAACTTTCAAGGTGTTAACGCTCGAAAAGGAGTTGAAAGGTCTGAAGGAGAAGGAGGCCTTAGTTAGTCAACTCAATGAGATTAATATTTCTGTTTATGAGAAACTTACCTTGTTTGGAAAAGAAAAGAATGATTTAACTAACTATTTAGCTCGTGTTACTAAGGATATCCATAACTCTTTATAGATTCATGAGACATTTTAAGAAAAAATTATCAAACTTGAGAAAATCTCGAGGTTTCACATGAAGTCAAAGTCACTCTTGAGGACAACTTCAAGAGAACGTGGAAGTTATTTCTCGAACCAGTCCTAGGTTGTAAGGAGAAAGGTTATCAAGAGAGAAAAATGTATAGGGTATGTTGAGGGTGAGGCCTCCAACACTAAATACGAATGTATAGACAAGTTTGTTACCAAAATAAACACTAATAAACCTAACCCACCAAAGAGAAATCTAGTTAAGCAACCTATTAAGGTGACTCCCAATCAACCTCATGTTTGTACGTTTTGCATCAAAAGGGGTCAACCTTGAGATTTCTGTTACAAGCTTAGGAAGAATTATCATCCTTATACTCATATGCCACACTATAGACGGCTGGATAGCCTAGAAAAGCAAGTTGAGTATCTAGTCAATGCATCCAAAGATTTAATAGAAGAATTTATGAGGTTTTCTATGCCTAAAGGGAATTATTACGATCAAAAGACTAGGAACAACAACGATAAGAATACTAAGAACACAACTCACACTTGGGGGGTTGCAAAAGATAAGGCCAATATGTCTTTAGTTGTTCATGTTGCTCTAAAGGATTCAAATACCTCTCACTGGTATTTTGATACTGGGTGCTCCAGACATATGTTTAGTGATAGATATCTTTTCACCACACTTGAGTATCACAAGGATGGTAATGTCACCTTCAACCATGGGAGTAAGTCTAGAATTATGGGAAGAGGCACCATTGAAGTTTCTGGGTTTTGAAAACTAGAAAATGTTCTTTATATTGATGGACTAAAAGTAAATTTGATTAGCATTAGCTACTTGTGCGAGGAAAACATAGAGGTTAAGTCAATCCAGACAGAGTGTAATGTCTAGGATAAGGCTGGAAAGACTATACTTCAAGGTGTGAGGACCATAGATAACTATAATGGTATCATTCCAAAGTCTTCACTCATTTGCAATAGTGTCAGAGTTTCCACTATCGACCTTTGGCATCAACGACTATATTATGTAAATTTTAGAGACCTCAAGCGTCTAATAAAGAAAGATCTAGTTTTTGGCTTGCCATCATTAGGAAAACCAACCTCATCGATTTGTGGTCCTTGCCAAATTGGAAAGCAAATCAAGAGTCCTCATAAGAAGTTGAACTCCATTACCACCTCATGTATTTTTTAATTAACTCACATGGACTATTAAAGATATTTAATTATTGTATTTCTTGGATAAAAGCCTGATGCTGTTGATTTTCCAATAGTTAAGTGTCGATTCCTTCAAAATCAATATGGTGTCTCCATAAACAGCTTTCGTAATGATAATGGAACCGAGTTTAAGAAGGACAATGTGAATGCATTTTGTGATGAAGTTGGGATTAAGCATGAGTTTTTGACCATTCATATTCCTCAACAAATGGAATTATTGAGAGGAATAATTGAACAATTCAAGAGATGGCAAGGTGGATGCTACTTGTTAAGAAAGTTCCACGGTGGTTCTGGGTGGAAGCAGTTAGCACCTCTTGTCACACGGTGAATAGGGTATACTTACGTCCTCACATTAATCAAACTCCATATGAATTATGGATAGGTAAGAAACCCAACCTAGATTATTTTTGAGTCTTTGGGAGTCCCTGCTACATGTGTAGGGATAGAGATCTTCTAAGGAAGTTTGACTCAAGGAGTGACGAAGGAATTTTCTAAGTTATTCATCGAACAGTCGAGCTTATAGAGTTTATAACTTTCTTAGATCAAAGGTCAAGGAATCAATAAATGTCACCATAAAAGATATTGTTTCTCCATATTTATTGATGATGATGATGATGATGATCTTTCTTGTGAGAGAGATGAACCGCCAGTGTTGATCATATTTGTCCTCATTATGATTTGGTAGACCCCACACTTGATAGAGGGGATCCATATCCTTGGGTTCATAGAATTCATGACCTCACAAACCTTTTTGGTAATCCTAATGATAGTGCCAAGAATAGATCTCAACTTGAAAATGAGGTTACCTATTTGTGTTACATCTAAAAAATCAAGGCCAAAAATATCAAAGAAGCACTCAAAGATGAGAATTGGATCAACGTTATGCAAGAGGAGTTGCTTCAGTTTTAAAAGAGTGATGTCTGGGAATTAGTTCCCCGACCTAGTGATACTAACGTCATTGGTACCAAGTGGATATATAAGAACAAAATATATGAAAATGTTGCATTTATTTATAATAAATCTAGGTTAGTTACTCAAGGTTACACCCAAATAGAAGGTGTTGTCTTTGACGAGACATTTGCTCCAGTTGCAAAGCTAGAGTCCGTTCACCTTTTGTCAACCATTCAGTGTCCTCTAAATTTTAAGCATTACTAGATGGATGTTAAGAGTTCCTTTATTAATGGAATTCTAAATAAGGAAGTCTATATGGAATAACCAAAAGGTTTTGAAGACCCTAAGCACCCAAACCACATCTTTTTATCTGAATAAAGCCTTATACGGTTTGAAGCAAGCACCGCATGCTTGGTATGAAAGGCTTACATCCTATTTCCTTTCTCGTGGATATGACGTTGTTTGTTTGCCAGAGTGATATTTTGGTTGCCCAAGCCTATGTCGATGAGTTTTGGATCCATATGTGATCAACATACTCATCTCCTTGCTGGAAAAATGCAAAATGAGTTTAAGATGAGTATGGTCGAAGAGCTTACTTTCCTCCCAGGTCTTCATATGTATCAAATCGATAGTGGGATCTTGTTATCCCAATCTAAGTATGTTAAATATCTTGTGAAGATGTTTAATTTAGACTTGGTTAAGCACGCACGAACACCTATGAGTTCATCCGCTAAGTTTAGCAAAGACAGAGAGGGAAACGACGTGGAGCACACACTCTTTACGAGCATGATATGTAGTTTACTCTACTTAACCTCTAGTCGTCTAGATATTTTATTTAGTGTAGGAGTCTGGGCCCATTATCAGGCCACCCCGAAAGAGTCACACTCACTTTCATTAAAACATATTATCAAATATGTGAGTGGGACCTTATTTTTCGGGATTTGGTATTATTTTGACACCAACGATTGTCTATCGGCGTATTCTGATGTCAATTGGGCAGGAGATGTTGATGAATGCAAAAGAAACTTCGGGGGTGTTTCTATTTTGGGATTGCTCTTGTCTCTTGGATGAGCAAAAAGGAAAATTCCATTTTTTTTATCCACAAGGGAGGATGAATACATAGCCACTGGGAGTTTTTGCACATAACTCATTTGGATGAAATAAATATTGGAGGATTATGTCATTTCTCAAGGAACAATGACTATTTACTATGGTAATATGAGTGCAATTCACATTTCTCAAAATCCCGTCCAATATTTTTTCACAAAGATCATTAGGATTCATGAACACTTTATTCGTGCATTCGTTGAGGTGAAGATCGTTTCCTTATGCTTTGTTAGGACTGAACATCAATTTGTCAATAATTTTACCAAACGTCCAAATGCTCTTAGGTTCGAGGATAATAGGAAATCTATTGGGGGTTTCCTCTATTGATTGAGTTCGGAGTCAAAATCTAGTTTAGGGTGTGATTTCATGTTATTTCATTTTATTTATGAACTATATTATATATTTGTACATATTTTTATAAAAACCCAAAATTATTTTTTTCCTTTCCATGTTTAATAACTTTTTTTTCCAAAAATATTTTTTTTTTCTTTTTATCCCTTTAGGATGTGTAATTAAGATATTCGAGGCACCCCATCATTTCATGTTCATGTGGCCTACAATGGGTAGCTAGTCTTGATTTCGTCTTACTTGTGCCCTTTATGCGTTGTTATGATGTTTGATTCCCTTTTATGATATTTCCTTCTATGTTGGCCTCGTATCATCCCCTTATATGCACACACCTTACACGGATTCTTTAGAATGTTATTCTCATTTTGCGTATGGTAGGTGAAGTAAGATGTTATCTTATTAATTTTGTCACATAATGTTATATACGATAGATAAAAAAATTGTGCATGTAAGAACCATTGGCCATTATTATGGATTTTGACTAAGTTGTGTGAGAAATGGAAAGGGGCTACGAAAGGAACAAACTCCTTTTGCATTAAAAGCCTCCATTAAAAAGAGCTTAGAAGAATATTTGACATAGAAAAACAGAATTGCTAAGGCCAAATTATTTGTCATTAATGCTTCAAAATCAAGATCAAAATATGATATCTTCAAAATTTAGTGTGAGATTCAAAATTAATATTATCGAGTGTGTTATAAGTCAAAGATCAATGGTTTTTTACAATAAATCATTATATTTCATTTTATGTGACGCTATTGGCTGGAGAATCACCAAACTTCTAGGCAATTTCGTTGTAGTGAATTGACTTCTATCGAGTCCTCCTTTTTCAACATAAAATTCGGTTTGGGTGCTAAACGTTTGGAAATATTGTTTGGAATTTTGCTCTTGTACATTATCTTAGGCTTATGCTTCCATTTGGTTCATTCACACCCATTCATTCCATTCTCACGTTTCGGGTATTTCGATCATATCCCAAGGAATTTTTTTATTTCCTCAAACATCTTTTTGTATTTTTATTTTTTATTTGATTTTTATTTTTAACATATTTTTGTTCGAACGTGATCCTATCCCCCGTTTGAATGAGCGGTTGTTAAAAATCATGATTGGGTCCTTTTAACCCTAGCATGTTTTACCCTCTTCATTTTTCTCTCAACCATTTTAACCTTCTCTCTCTCTCTCTCTCTCTCTCTCTCTCTCTCTCTCTTTTTCTCTTTTCTCTCTTTTTCTTTCTCTCTCTACAAATTACCACCTCTATACCCACTTACTCTCTTCCTACCTCTCTCATCCACACCATTTCCTCCACCCTTTATCCTATTCTTCATCATACAATGCGACTTAAGGGTTCCATTTACACCTCCTTGAGGTATTTTTTTTCTTTCTCAATTTCTTTGTTTATTTTATTTCATCATTTTATAGTCTTGTTTTGGGGTACCATTTACACATTCTCTAATTTTTTTCTTTATTTTTGTTTATTGCCCCTATAAATCATAACTCATAATTGTTTTTGGCATTCCTGTTAATTTCTTTCAATTTATCACTTTTTGAATATCAAATAATTATGAACTCCCATTAGTTTTTTTTTGTGGCCCTATTACATATTTTGTGATGATTGGAGATGGACTTTTTGTTTGCAGTTGGTTTTTGTGTTTACATCAGTTTGAATGGTTATCTTGGGTAGGGTGTAGCATTTCCTTGATAGATTTTTGTGCCCCTCTCTTTTTATCCCTTAGTCATGCCTAGACGTCGACATGCTTGTGATGCCGAGGAGACTGATAAGGATAACTCCTCAGAGGATAACTCGGTTGTCCCCAACCTTGATTTGACGTGGGAGACACGCCACACGTATATGTTATATAATACTTTGGGCTTTTCTGCACATTTCATCGTACGGGATAAGATATTGAACCTTGTTTCCTGATCCAGGACCACTGTTTTTTCTTAGTTGGCCCAGTGTGGGTGGGATCTTATTTTTTCTCGTAGAGACCCTATATATCCCGACCTGATTGGAGAATTCTTCTGTGGTATGGTTATCTCCACTGGGAGTCTTATTTCTCGAGTCAGGGTAAAGGAGGTGGTCATCACCGTAGAGTCCATAACCCATCTTATCGAGTTTCCCCGTGTACCCGATGCCACTTACCCTTGGACCACCTGTCAATCTCCCGATATCGATGTAAAAAAATCCATCATTTTAGAGGTTATCCAACACGGCACCACCACCCTTCACTATAGGAATCTAAAGGGTGATTTTTAGATCCTTAACTGGATCGATTGCGCGTGCCTCATTCCACATCTAAACCATACTCAGATCATGTGGGATCATGTGCATTTGATGTTTTCTATCAGTCTTAACGCCGTCATTGACCTCCTCGAGCACATCTTTTTTGTTCTCCGTATAGTTAGGAACTTCGGATCCTCTCCCATTATACATGCCTTACCCTTTGCATTCCTTATCACTCGCCGTAGTCTAGATGTCCACCTCCCACTACTCCCATCTGATGTTATTGTCACCTGCTACTAGACTGTTGACCTCTCTTCCATTAGTCATTCACAATGCCACGAGCCACATGCTCAGAATAGCTAACAAATTCTCCCTCAGAGTCATATTAGTCTAATCCCATATCCACTCCCTCTTAGTCCATGCCATAATCCTCACACTCCCGTCCATGTGCAGAGTCCGAGGAGGTTATGATTCTTTATATGCAGATGAACCATATGGTAGAGGAGAAGCATCAGGAGAGATTTATGTTCTAGGAGTTTATGGAAACCATGCATCATGATTGGGAGCGAGCAGAGTAGGTGCAAGATAGCTGAGATTCCTTATTGATGTAGCAAATGGAGGAACCGAGTCGAGGTATGATGCGTCGTGGAGTGGGTCCCACTGATTTGGGGCCTCAATTTGGCAATGGTGCTAGAGATGGATCTTCATAGTGACTCTTTCATGTATTTCTTTATTTCTTTATATACTTTTAAGAGAGTGAGCGTCAAATATTCTATTTTATTTCTCCCCATTCGCACTTCGGATATTCAACACATTTGGTTTTATTTTGTTTAATCTAACTGCATTTTAGCTCTTTTTTTATATTGTATGTAGTTATATTATTCATTTATATTATTATGATTACCATGTTTTAATATCATGTTAGTTTTTTTTATATAATGCTTACTGTGATGCCAATATTATTATTATACTACTAACATTGCACACTTTGGCAAGCCGACTGAGAATATAGGCAGTGAATCAGGGGAAAGCTATCGTCCAAGGTTCCCAGAATACGGATATTAAAGGGGGAATGGACCTTACCGAGTGTGCCGTGATTTAGTTGTCAAGATCAAGATACACATTGTAGTTTCTGATATTTATTTTTTATATAATCCCCCATGCATCAATGTAGTTTTTATTTCATGTGTGTAGGCATGGGTTCTTATGGATGATGCATTGCAAAAGATGCTCATGTTGCTACTAGGTTTTTAGGGTGTCTGATGTCTTTTTCATCATGTGTGTAGGCACATGTTCTTATGGATGATGCATTGCAAACATGCTCATGTTGTTGCTAGGTTTTTAGGGTGTCTGATGCCTTTTTCATTTGGGTTTGGGATGGGCATTGGACCGGCTCGATGGGCTGGTTTAACGAATTCAATCTTGTTATTTTTATGTTTTGTCCCAGAATAGCCAAAGGGGGAGATTTGCAAGGATAAATTTTCACATCGAGTCAATTTTTGGTATTGTCTTATTCTGTTGGATAAAATATGTAGTTTGTTAGGGTGTTGTATCACATTCGTGGCATTGAAGAATTAGAGCAAGCGTAATTGCACATCATAATGAAATTAGAGTGCTCTAATTTCCAAAAGGTATATGACCCTGTTTTTTATTGTTAAAGAGAATATTTTAATGGCTGAAGTTTTTTCAAAATCTTTTTATACCTTGACATAAAAAAATTCCAAGTTTTCCCAGGTCGTTCTAATTCGGAATAGTACCTCGTTCAAATGAGGATATGTACCTCGTTCAAATAAGAGTAATAATGAGGAATTTTTTTCTAAAACCCCACCTCTTTGTAATATCTTCGGGAAGGGTACTTGAAAGACGTTCAAATGACATTGGTACCCTTATTGGATCGAACTTAGTCATTCTAACGAGAATAATAATAACCTCATTTGAACAACTTCTAAAAAAGTTCTAATGAGTCCAATTTTTAATTTTTCTTGCTTTTTCTGGAATCTTATTAGATGTCTCGTTTATTCATGTACGAACGAGAATGGGTATTTCGTTCAAATGATAATGGTACCTAGTTCGAACGATCAAGCACAAAATTAAGAAAATGCAGTTTTTCAGGCAGTTGTTTTGTAACTTCCACAACCCTCAACTCAGATTTTTCTCAGATAGTAAAGGTGCATGAAAACTCCAACAAACTAACTCTTTTGAAGATCCAAAAATCCAAAACACATTTCGAAAAACTCTCCCCAACAACCCTTGATCTTTGCTGATCAATTTTATAAATCAAACCCAAAAACTCATCATCTTCATTCACTGTCATGTGTGTGATGGATTCTGCACTATTGGAGATGGAAGAGGCATTCAGTGGATACCGAGGCACGAAGGTGTTATATACCATGTTGGATTTGTATGAAACTGTAGATGGAGGTTTTGAAGATGGCATCAGTGTATCTTGTTATGTCAAGTGTTTGTAAGTCTTTTGTGTCTTCTTGTAAAAACAATATCTGTAGTGAATTTTTCTAGGCCTAGCCATCCGAGGTTTTTTGCATTTGGATTTTCCTCGTACATCGATGTGTCGTGGTTGCTTGTTTTCCTTTACAATTTGAATCTTGCATCCTCATGTAGTAATTAGATAATAAGATTAAAATTGGAAAGAATCAACTATACTTTCCTAGATTTTGAAGTGATTATTTTATGTGTTTGTGCTTTTGGGTAAATTTTACAAATTTTTACCTACATCATATAATTGGGACTTTTCACATCCACATAGTGAGAAGATGTGATCCAGTTAAGTTTGTATTAGCATAAACAATTTTATTGGGAGATCAGCAAGTTGGTTCCTCATTCTTTTCGAGTATTATATGAAGTGTTTGGTCCCTCGTGCGATTAAGAGGAAAGCCTATGTTGTTTGAACCATCTCACAAAAATATTCTAGGTGATGATTTACAAGATAATCTTTGTGAGGAAGATCTGGAAGAGTTTTCTATGGAGTTCGATGGTTCATATACTTAGGGAATAAGAGGAACGTAAGTAATCTTTTTTAGTGGAAAGAAAGATATTACTTTTTCTTTTAAGTTTCCATTTCATTGTTCAAATAATGAGGCAGGGTACGAATCATTGATATTTGTGTAGCTTGAAGCGTTAAAAATAGTCATCTATTCACTTTGAATTAAAGGAGATTTCAACTTGGTGGTAAAACATGTGAATGATGAGTATAAGTTGAAGCATCTCAGTTTGGAACCTTACAGAACCAACATCCAAAGGTTGATCGAATAATTTCATGAGATCAAAGTGGAGAGGCACCCAAGGACGATGAACCATCATGATGATGCCTATGCCACAATTGAACATAAAGTGGTCATGGATGGTGAGTCTACAATTATAGTGATTCATTGAATAATAACTCCCTTGTATGTGCTCCAAATCTTTACTAGTGATGATGACTAGGATTGAAGAGGAGATAAAAGGAAGGAGTTAGAGGCATGAGATGGAAAGATGAATCCCATTGAGTTAGCGCAATATTTAATTATTCAAGGAAATTTATATTAAATTTTTTTTGTAGGAATGTTGTCTAGATGTACAGGTCCAGAGTAAGCACAAAAACAGTTGAATAAAACTCATGACGAAGATTTTAAAACCACTAAGATTCCCCTATATAAAATAATTCAAAGGGAGGGGTATTTTTAGCCAATAATGAAGTAAGGTGCAACAACAATAGAAAGAGAATGTGACAAGTGTCAAGATTTCTTTCAACTAGTTGAGTGTAACTTTTTGGAAAATCAAATGGACTGGAGGTAGCCTTGCATTAATTTAATCACGGATGGAGTTATTCCAAGTGAGAAAGATGATGTCATAGAAATAAGAAGAAGGGACCCAATGTTCTAACTATTGGAGGAGAAGCTTTATCGCCGAGCATACTTCCACAAGATATTACGTTGTATCACATGAGAGTAAGAAAATGAAGTCCTCAAGAAATCCCATGATCCAACTCATATTGGAGTAACCAAACTATATGATTAACTCATGACACTTGGATATTATTGGCCACTCATAAAGAAAACTTTTCGGTAATTTGTTGTCATTTGAAGCTCCTCTAATAAAAACCTTTTATACCTACAAAAATATAATAAAACTAGAGTGTAGCGGTAAGTAAGGGAATGAATCCAAATCTAAGGATGAAACATACAAGAGATGCATGCATTTCATTTTTTTTTTTATTTTTCTTTTTGGACTTTTTCTTTTTTCTATTTTTTTTAGCCTTTTCAAATATTAAAATAATTTTGAGATTATGTGAAATAAGACTACAAAATCAAAGATGTAAATAACTAACTAAAAAGAATAAGTGAAGATACTAATTAAATCTGACTAAATAAAAATCTAAAATATGAGATGGGTGAGGAAATAAAAGTGAGGCTTAACAAGGGATAGGATGACACCATATATTCTAGTTAATTAAAATTAATTAATTCATTAAAATTATTTATACCAAGTTAGTATCAAAATCACAAATCAACTCTTGTTGCAAATATAATTTTGGCAATAACATTTTAGAAAATTAAATTTAACACTCCTACAACTCTTGAAATGTAGATCCAAACATCATCTAACAAATCACCCGCTAGGATCAATCGATTAAACTAGTTTAAATCATAAAAGTAAGCCTAGAGTTGAAATTAAAGGAATAATACCACACTTGAGAAACCCTTATCTCTAGTTCAAATCTAAAATGAGTATTATAACTAGAATTTTGATTTTCTCTCGAAAATCATTTACCCTGTCTCTAGGCATAAATTAAATTGTAAGAGTCCAAAATTAGTCATCAAAGGGACATTTAATTTAACTTAATTAATTAAATTAGGATTAACATCAAATGATGGGTCACCCCATCCCTTGAAGGGGGTTTTAGCTGAACATGATATCAAACATGATAAACAAACATTCAATAGGCATTTAATATAAAAGAGTAGAGAGAAGAACAATCAAACCAATCTCTTGAATTCAATTAACTTCAATCCTTGAATTAGAAGCATACAACCCTCCAAGTAAGTGATCAATTAAAATATAAATGAAAATTTTTGATCAACTTGAATCTCACAAATTTATTTTCTCACTAATCTCTACAAAAAAGAAAAAATAAATTCTAACCCAAAAAAAATTACACCAAAATCATTGGAATGATGTAGGCAGGGGATTTGGATTTTCGGTGTTGAAAACGGGTTTGGGATGGGTCCAGGTAAGGAGGCTCGGGTTGTTGTCGCGATAAGGTTATGGACGGGTTCAGGTTTGGGAGGGTTTGATAGTGGAGTCGCGGGTTGTGGAGAGTCGGGTTCGTGGGTATTGTCAAGGGTTAAGGGGAGTTTGGGTCGCCGGAGTTATTAGGTCGGAGGAGAGGTAGGAGGTGACGGATTCAGAGTCATAATGTTGGAAAGGTTTGGATCCGGGAGGTGCGAAAATGGGTTTTTAGGTCTAAGGCTCCGGGTTCGTGAGAAAGAGATGGGTATTGGGTATTGGGTATTGGGTAGTAGGTGGTTTGGGTTTGGTGTTGTTGGTATGGAGTTATGGCTATGGAGGTTAGCAGGAGAGAGAGTGAGGTGATGTGGAAGATGGTGAGGAGGGTTGGTGTGTGGTAGGGTGTATGAATGGTAGAGTGTGTGTGTGGGGGGGGGGGTTTAAGGGGGTGTTTGGTGTATGGAATGGGGTGTAGGGTGTGTAGGATGTTGTGTGTGTTTAACTTGTGACCCAAAAAATAAAAATAAATCTAATAAAATAAAAATCAACTAAAAATAAAACTCACTAAAAAAACTAAGAAAAATAAAAATAACATAATAAACAAAATAAACTCTAAAAGTAAACACGACTCAAACAAAAACGAATAAAATAAAATAAAATAATAATAAATAATAATAATAAACTAACTAAAAATAAAAATAAAGGATAAGAAATACTCGACGCACTAACATAAAAAATAAATCCTCCAAAAACAAATAAAATCTATTAAAAATAAAACCCGAATAATAAAAATAAAAACTACAAAAGAAGTAAAAATAAAACCTAAAGTCCTAAAAATATAAAATCTAGCAAAACTAAAAATAAAGACTAAAATTAAAAACTCATAAAAAGAAAAAATAAAAAGAAATAGAATATAAATTTTAGAAAATTAAAAAAAAATCTAAAATAAATGCTAAAAATAAAAACAACTCAAACTAAAAATCGAAGAAAAAATCTAAGAAGCACAAACTAAACACAAATGGGCTCGGGTGAAGGTTTGGGCTAAGTTTAGGCTCGATTAAGATGATGGGATTGAGGAATTAGCTCCATAAATCGCGCATTTGCCTTGAAATAAGCATTTGAAGTTCACAAACGGCAATCAAGCCTACACAATGAACATGTATGCATATAAGACCCAAATAGCCAAGAATTAGCAACTAAAATGCGTTTATTAAGGGTATAAAATATACACTTTTGGGTCCTTATCATACCACCCCTAAACAGAGCGTTGGTAGTCCTCGAGTAATAAGATAGAGAGATAGAGAAAGATAAGAAACCAAAAGTGTACCACTTTTGCGGGCACTTGCGATTGCACTTAGCATGTGCAACAAGCCTTTAAGCCTATTGGTTGCCCTACAAGACGAGTTTTGTCTGGTGAGGGTTTGCAGAGAATATACCCACAAAATTCTTTATTTTCAAACGGCAATGAATCTCTTTTTAGACATAAAATAATCGTACAATCCATCATGAGATAAATATTTTGAGAAATACAAGCTAGAATTTCAAAAAGCGTAACTAAGTAAATACACAAGGCACATCCTTCCTAGAACTCAAAGTGTGTAGCGTGAATTAGTTAAAACGGGTTGAGTATCATAAGAGTAATTCTAAGATAGCCTTTTTGGAATCAACGCTTCAACTTCAAAATCTCACGGATATCTCTCTCTCAAACGAATTCACGAGATTTGGGTAAGTGTATCGCTCTTGTGTGTGAGGAGGTGAGTAAATGTAAGTAAGGTCAAACGTCTCACACACATATAAGAAAGAATTAACATTTAGAAATAAAAATGATCTCATGAAAGAAATAAACACAAAATATGCATAGAGGTAAGTAAATGAAAGTCAAGCTACATCAAGCTAATCCAAAAATATGCATGGGGGTAACTAAATCAAGCTAATCCAAAAATATTTTCTTCCTTTATTTTTCAAAAAAAAATCCAAAAACATTTTCTTCCTTTGTTTTTTAGAAAATCCAAAAAAATTTCTTTCTTTCATTTTCAGAAAAATCCTAAAAAAATTCGTTCCTTTTGATTGTTTTTTTTTTTAAATCCAAAAAATATTTATCTCCACATGGCCAAAGAACGTCCCTTACAGGACTACTTTGGTCATTTTCCATTGTCACGCGACACGTGTGAAAGTGATCACGAGTCGTCTCTTTATGATATACTTAGTGGTCTCAGCTCTCTCACGATTACCATTAATATTCTTGCACCATATATGCATGCATCTCCTATTCCATCACCCTCGGTCTCAACTGTCGACGTGTTGCATACTTTATCGTGCACCTATTGTTCATATGCCGATCACTTATTCCATGAGTCTCCATACTTTTCATATCCACCTGAACCCACCGTGGAACTGTGTATCCATATGACACTATTTCGAAACCCACCTAGGTCTTTTATCATGGCGTAACCAATCCCGAGTGGTGTGAGTACCCTAGCTATTCGTGGATGCCTAATCACCCTTTCACACAATACGAATCCCAACCTTATGTTGTGGATCCTCATGCGTTCCAACAGTCATCATGGAAACCATGTGCACCCTATCCCGATCATTTCCCTCACAATGCACCCAATGCTTATCCGCCATTTGTCTCTCACGGAGATTCTTCTCCCATGTATGACACACTTGAACCCATTCCCAACACTTCCTTTGTGTATTCTTCGTATAGCCCTACCAATAGTGAGTTGTGTCCACCTCAACCGCCACCACCACCCATCACTCCACCGCCATCTTCCACTTTTGCTCTTGAGGCACTCTTGCAACAATTTATCATCGAGCAAGATCAAGCCACTCAAATTCAAAATGAAGCCCTCAAACGTCTTGAACAAAGATTAAATGAAATTAAGTGTGAGAGATAGACAGATTTCACCCCAAGTCAACCTATTGTTGCCCCCACGTGGAGTGATGATTTGTTGTCTTGTGCCACTGAATTTGAGTGTGACCAACCCTACCACCTTGAGAATCTCCACGTTGAGATCATTCCGTCGTCTGGGCCTCAAGTAGACATTTATGTTGATTTATCCATAGATTGTGAGGCTGATCAAATCCCTCCATGTCCATAAGAACCCCACTTTGCGGTTCACATTCCCTTTCCTGCCGAATCCAAAACACTTCCAGAGTCTACACCTATTGAGCTTAACCTGAGAACACATTATATATTGACTCACTTGAGTCTGCATATATAGGAGTTCCAACTAGTTTGGATATTTAGACAAAATAGGCTAGAATAGTTTGAGAACTCCATCTCTTTAAAGGTACATGTAAGGACACAAATTTCCAATTGATTCCCTTATAGTTTTGGCTCAATTCCGGACAAAAATGTTTAGGTCATAGGATAGTGTTCAATGTACCAATTTCAAGCCTATGATGTGTTTGTTGAAGACGTAGCAACCAAGTGTATAAAGCTTCATCAAAATGCCGAGTTTAAGTGCCTCGTTTCTATGTCATCAACAATGGTTCCATGCTCCCAAGGTATGAATGCATTATATATATATATATATATATATGATCTTGGAATAGTATAATGGGTATAGGTTTAATTAAAACCGTTGTTTATTTTAAGAAATATATAATTAAAACTTTAAATAAAGTTTATAAAGTTTCTGGGCTAAAAATGAAAATTTCCAACTTTCTGGAAGTCCGTTCGATATGTCGTTCGAATGAGTTTTCTGTTCAAACCAAATGTCGTTCGAACGAGTTTGCCAACGAGTTCCCAGTTTGGCCCCTGTAACTTCGTTCGAAATGTCTTCGAACGAGATGGATGTTCGAACGAGATTTCCAATGAGATTTCTAACGAGTTCATTTTTTAAAGACACTAGAACTTTGTTAGAAGGTCGTTCAAATGAGACTTCGTTCGAACGACAAATCTTGTTCGAACGAGATTTGGCGGGAACAGTTAAATGGCAGTTTTTGACAGTTTTCACCCACTTTCCCATTATCTTTCTCCACAAACTTTTGACTGAATATCTAAGTGCAGGAACCAACTTTGGAAAGTTAGATTTTTCATACACATCTATCTCCAAGAGAGAGTTTGAGAGAAAAAGAGAAAAAGGAAAAGTTCATGTTTTAAAGTGTCTATTTTTCAAAGAACAATTCATTTACGCTTTAGTTTTCACCCATATTGTTTATTCCAAGTATTCTTTATATATATATGCATTGCTTGGAGTTTGGCACCGATTTTTCATCTCTACCATTTTGAAGAGACGTTTGGGTTTGCTTCTAAATCCCACAAAGAAGAAGATGTTTGCGTTGAATTACCCACTTGGATAAAGGCTCCTTATTCGGGTGACGGTGACCATATAAATTCCGATCGATGGATTCTGAGACCGCGAAGGAGCTCCGTGGTTATTCGCTAGGCAGAGGTTGATACAAGAAGATGCGTCGGGGCTTGAGAGGTATCGATTTGAGTATTGTAAGTCATCTTGCTTGTATTTGTAAATTCCGTACTTAGTGTATTTGGGGCTAGGTCCGTCCGAGGTTTTCTTCCCTTATGGGTTTTTCGTCGTACATCATGGCGTAGTGATTTATTATTTATTTGATCTTGCTATACTCACCTAGAACGCATGCTTAGGTTATTGAAGATAAAATTTGGTTTTAATCACTACATGTTTAATTTGGTGCGAAATTAAATATTGGGTAATGTTTAGTTAATTTTATTTAAGTCATTTAATTTAGTTCGATAAAATTGGTTTGGCCTAATTTGGTAAAATTGAAAAATATGACTTAGGAAAATTTTCTAGGACTTGGGTTAATTAATTTGGTTTAAGTGAAATTTAAATTAGTGTGTGTGTTGAATTTAATTTCACTTTCTCTTATTTTAATTTGAAAAGAAAAATTAAAATTTGTGTATATATTTTTTAATTGAACCATCATCATATGCTTCCCCATATCTTTCAAGGGAAATTTACTTTTGAATTTTAAAATTGGGGGCCTCTAGTTTCCAACAAGTGGTATCAGAGCCAAATCAATAAATTATTTCGTTAAAGATCCTTTAACTATTTTTGGCTAAAATGGAATTTTCCCCATTTTCAAAATTTCCTATTTTCGATGGTTCTAATTATGCGTACTGGAAAGCGCGAATGAAATCGTCACTTAAATCTATCGACGAGAGTGTTTGGTTATCGGTAGTTAATGGGTGGTCTCCACTAACTCATTTAGTAGATAATGAACGTGTTCCAAAATCAGCCGATAGATGGAGTGAGAATGAGTTTAAACTTTCAAATTTTAATTCTAATGGTTTAAATGCCTTGTTTAGCACTATCACACCGGATGAATTCTGACACATTATGACGTGTGAGACCGTTAAAGAAGCGTGGGATATTTTGCAGCTCACTCGTGAAGGTACAAGTGTCGTTAAAGCTTCAAAACTCCAAAACCTCACCACTCAATTTGAAACCATCAAAATGAATGAAAAAGAAACTTTTGATGAATTTTATGCTAGACTTTCCGATATTGTTGATTCATCTTTTAACTTGGGAGAGAAAATACCCGATGACTGAGTAGTAAAGAAAATATTAAGGTCCCTACCTGATAGATTTATTCCGAAAGTGACCGTTTTAAATTATTTACCAACTTTAGCCTCTACGAAATTGGAAGAGCTTGTAGGTGATTTACAAACCTATGAACTGGACATGTTTCCCTCTAAAACTGAAAATAAAATAAAAAGGGCGTTGCTTTAAAAGCTCAAAAAGAGGAAAAACAAGTAGTAGACTGTGAAAGTGATAGTGGTTCAGAAGACATGGCTATGTTGGCTAGAAAATTTCAAAAATTTCTTAAATTGAACAAAGATAAATTTAAAAATGATTTTAAGAAATTTGAAAAACCTAGGCATGACAAAGACGAGAAGATCCCTAAAACTTCTAATGAAAATGTAAATAGGGACGAGTCAAAAAAATGTTTTGGTTGTGAAGGGTATGGCCATAGGGCTTTTGAGTTCCCCATAAACAAAGGAGAGAGGGTAAGAAACCAATTGCGTTTAATGCAACCCTTAGTGATAGTGATAATGAAGAGGGTCCTGATTCCCCCACTAAGCCCAATTTTGTGGATTTTATGACTAGTCATGTGAGTGATAGTGAGAACTCATCGATTGATGAAACTTTAATACATGACACTTCCAAGGTCATAGTTTATGATTCCCTTATTTTTGATGGTAGTGAAAGTGGAGAAGAAAGAGAGAGTGAAAATGAAGAAGAGGTTGATGTGAGTGAACTTCAAAATGCTTTTCAAGAACTTTATAAAGAATCTATTAAATTAAAAAGAGCTAATTTGAAGTTAGAAGCAAGTTTAAGAGAGCGTGTCAAGGTCATTGATGAGAGTGTGTTAGTTGAAGACGTTAGGACATGAGAGAGATCTCTTTGAGAGAAGCTAGAATACATATAAGGCGAGAGAGATAGCCTTAGAGGTTTAATGGAATCCTTGAAAAAGGAGTTTCTCGAGTTTGAAGAGAGAAATATTTTATTAGAGTCTAACATCCTAGAATTAGAAAATAAATTAAAAGACTCTAGTAAAGTCAAATTTGATTTGGATTGTCGTTTTTAAAATTATATAAATTATTAGGAACGGTCCAAATAAAAAATGACACTTGTGGTTTAGGCTTCGATACTTGTAATGAATCTACTTATAAAGACAAAACCAATGTTTTAATAGAATCACCTAGGAAAGCCTTGAGAGATCAATCCTCGGGTCCAAATTTTTGACGTGTTTTTCTTGTGCACATTATGGTCGAAAAGGTCATCTTAGGAAATTTTGTTTTGATCTTAAACGAGGTCCTAGAAAATCCCATCGTAAGGAAATCAAGGTAGTAAAGATTCCTATACCCCGAGATAGTCACTCATAATTAGTTTGGGTTAGGAGATCCGACTTGGTAGTTTTACAAGATAGGGTTTTTTATTCTCATTTACTTTCACATTCTTCCTCCCTTGAAAAATCTAAAGGTTGAATGTTTTAGTTTTATTCGCGTACTTTAGCTGTTGTACTTCATGCTATATCACCCATGCTAATTGTATGCTTGCTAAGTCATTTTCTAGTCTTTGCTTTATTTCATATCTCATGCTAGAAATCATAACTTGTTTACCTTTTGTATTATATTTCTTTCATTTTTGTTTGCTTTAAATGAAAAATACAAAAAGATTTTTGTTTGTCATTTGGATTTTTATCTCTTGGTAATTTAAGTTTAATGAAAAATTCAAATGATTCTTGTTCGTCTTTTGAGTATATAATTTTATTTTTGTTTAAAAATGTCAAAAAGACTCAAAAAGATTTTATTTTGAGTGTATTTTAGTTTGACACACTTTATGTGGCATATTCTTGTGTTTGAATCCCATCTTTTACGCTCTCATGTGGCTAGAACTTTTGGTTTAGATTGTCAATCCTTATTATGTTATTTATCATGCTTACATGGAGTAGTTGGATTTTGTGTTGATTAAATGGATTCTATTTTTATATGACTCTACTCACACATGCACAAGCTCTTTTGAAATTTTAACTTCATATGTATATTTGAGCTTTGTGAGGTGTTCTCCTACCAATCTTGTCATCTACATATTTGTGACCTAGGAGGACTAGTGCATGCCAAAATTCGTTGCGCGTGAGATTTGTGAGAAATAAAAAATGATAAATATAAATGTGCACGGGGAAGGGCTCCGAAAGGATTTATTGTCCTTTGCGAATAGTAAACCATCGTTTTTTTGGACCTCAAAAGAAATACGTGGTCCAAAGGCCTAAAAGAAAATATGACATTAAAAAGAAAAATATTTGCCAAGGCTTATGTTTGATTGATATATTCATTCAAAATTAATATAAATGCTTATTGAGGGAGATTGGATGGTATATCAACGGTTTTCACAATGTCCGTTTATCCTAGTTGAGTTTTCAATGTCATGACTCTATTGGTTTGTAGAATCATCAACATGCTAGGCTTGTATGCATTTTGTATGTTTGTTCATTGGGTTCAAGCTATATTGTCACATGAGGTTATATTCAAATGTGATGAAGTTTGTAATCAATTGAGAACTCTGTGAACATATTTTAAGTGATTGGGTCTAAATTTAATTATTGCTAGTTCACACCCCAACAATTCCGTTTCCATATGACACATTTTTGCCATACGAGTGTGAAAAACTTATCTTATTTTGTGTCATTTGTGTGTTTATATCTATATGTGTGTACTTATGCTTAGCTTGTATCTCTTGTGTATACATATATATGATATTTTGTTTATGTCTTTGCCATGTTTAACCAGTGCATTTATGCTTCAATTCATAATTGGTACCTTGTTTATTGCGTAGTTTGTTTGATATCACATGCTTAGAATTTTATTTGTCACATTGGTATCATTTGTTGTCGCATCATAGTTGGTATTCATTTTAATGGATTAGTTATGTTTTGGTTGCCCATATGGTTTCATGTTCTTATCACTTTATGCGTCATGTTTAAGTTTGTTTTATCCTTTGTCTATTACTGAACAAAAAGGGGGAGAATGATAGGGGAAATGGTATCTAATCCTATTGAAATGGTATATAACCCTATTGTTATCTTATCTTTGTTGAGGGAGATTTATCTTAGGGGGAGACGTCTTTCTAAGATGATCATTGTTGATAAAGGGGGATAATTAATTTAGGGGGAGTACTTTATTTATTTGCATTTAATATTTTGATATTCCCTATGCATTTAATGTGTTTGCTTAAGTGTGCAGGAATTATTTTCTAAGTGGCAGCTTTCACCGACAAAGATTTTGATCCTTTGGGTTATTTGAGTCAAGCATTGTATTTTTATATTGGGTGGGACATTTTTGTCAGTCTAGTAGAGCTTGACGGACCTTTAGAATTTTTCTTTAATTTTTATCCCAGAATAGCCAAAGGGAGAGATTTATAAGGACACAAATTTCCAATTGAGTCCCTTGTAGTTTTAGCTCAATTTCGGACAAAAATGTTTGTGTCATACGACAGTGTTCAATGTACCAATTTCAAGCCTATGACGTGTTTGTTGAAGACGTAGAGGCCAAGTGTATAAAGCTTCATCAAAATGTCGAGTTTAAGTGCCTCGTTTCTACGTCATCAACAGTGGTTCCATGCTCCCAAGGTATGAATGCATTATATATATATATATATATATATATATATATATATAGGAGCTTGGAACAGTATAATGGGTATAGGTTTAATTAAAACTGTTGTTTATTTTCAGAAAGATTTAATTAAAACTTTAAATAAAGTTTATAAAGTTTCTGGGCTAAAAATGAAAATTTCTAACTTTTTGAAAGTTCGTTCGATATGTCTTTCGAACGAGTTTTTCGTTCGAACCAAATGTTGTTCGAACGAGTTTGCCAACGAGTTCCCAGTTTGGCCTTTGTAACGTCGTTCGAATGAGATGGATGTTCGAACGAGATTTCTAATGAGTTCATTTTTTAAAGACACTGGAACTTCGTTTGAATGTCGTTAGAAGGCTGTTCGAACGAGACTTCGTTCGAATGACAAATCTCGTTCGAACGAGATTTGGTGGGAACAGTTAAATGACAGTTTTTGACAGTTTTCACCCACTTTCCCATTATCTTTCCCCACAAACTTTTGACTGAATATCTAAGTGCGGGAACTAACTTTGGAAAGTTAACTTTTTCATACACATCTATCTCCAAGAGAGAGTTTGAGAGAAAAAAGAGAAAAAGGAAAAGTTCATGTTTTAAAGTGTCTATTTTTCAAAGAAAAATTCATTTACACTTTTGTTTTCCCCCACATTGTTTATTCCAAGTATTCTTTATATATATATATACATTGCTTGGAGTTTGGCACCGATTTTTTATCTCTACCATTTTGAAGAGACGTTTGGGTTTGTTTTTAAATCCCACAAAGAAGAAGATGTTTGCGTTGATTTACCCACTTGGAGAAAGGCTCCTTGTCCGGGTGACGGTGCCCATATAAAGTCCGATCGATGGATTTCGAGACCGCGAGGGAGCTCCGTGGTTATTCGCTAAGCAGAGGTTGATACAAGAAGATGCGTCGAGGCTTGAGAGGGATCGAGTCGAGTGTTGTAAGTCATCTTGATTGTATTTGTAAATTTCGTACTTAGTGGATTTGAGGCCAGGGTCATCCGAAGTTTTTTTACGTTGTGGATTTTTCCTTGTACATCGCGGCAAAGTGATTTATTGTTTATTTTATCTTGCTATACTCACCTAGAACGCATGATTAGGTTATTCAAGATAAAATTTGATTTTAATCACAACATGTTTAATTTGGTGCGAAATTAAATATTGGGTAATGTTTAGTTAATTTTATTCAAGTCATTTAATTTAATTCGATAAAATTGGTTTGGCCTAATTTGGTAAAATTGAAAAATATGACTTAGGCAAATTTTCTAGGACTTGGGTTAATTAATTTGGTTTAAGTAAAATTTAAATAAGTGTGTGTGTTGAATTTAATTTCACTTTGTGTTATTTTAATTTGAAAAGAAAAATTAAAATTTGTGTATTTGTTTTTTAATTGAACCATCATCCTACGCTTCCGCATATCTTTCAAGGGAAATTTACTTTTGAATTTTAAAATTGGGGGCCTCTAGTTTCCAACAGTACATACTTCATGACGAAATCCAATCTAAGAGAATCTTCAAAAGGAAGTTAATTCTAACCCTAAAACCACAAATAGGACACTTGCATTGCATCCTACATATTACCCATGTGCCTTAATGATTTTTCAACACTTGAAATCATTTTAAAATCTATTTAATTCCAAACAAATCACTTTATATAATTTTACACAATTTTTAAATGATTTTTTGAATTAATTAAAATTCGATTTTAAAAGTGTTATGGGTGTAAATTGAATTTTAGAAAGTTATTTTATATGCTGATTGTTTGCCTGGGTAGAATTCGAAAGCTCTAGAGACTTAGAGGTGTGCTTTGTAATTACTTTCAAACGCGCGTTTTAGCCTTCATCCTATGCGTACACGTGTTGGTTACATATCGGTTGGATTTGTGTTTTCTTATTGACACATAATGCATATACTATCCCAGCCCTTGGATCATTTTAATCAACATACTGTATGTGATCTATCTCAATCCTTGTGATCCCAGCCTTAACCAATCAGTGACCTTATAATCCACCTCCTGTGTTAAACCCTTGGATCTAAGTCAATCCAATTAGACTTAGTCTCAGCCATAGGATTGATGCTGATGTTCTCGATCCTTCTACGCCTAGTATAAAAAGGGATCAACCCTCAACATTTTGAAACATTTTACCATTTTGTCTTTTTGATAGAAAAGAGAGAAAGAAGATAGTTAAGGGAGAAGAGAGGGAAAATAGATAGAGAGATATTAGAAGAAGAAACCTTTGTATTCTTCGTAGTTCAAATATCTGTGAGCCTTCCCCCAAACCAAACACCAAAAACCTAAAAGTTCCTACACCAGAAAACCCATATTCTGAGAGTTAGATCCTTCTAAGATTTATGTGTTGGTGGTTTTGTGTTTTTCTTTTTGAAGACCTCTTCCAAAAACTTTGATTCTCTCAGAACTCATCTCTAAGGAACATTTAGGTTTCATTGTTGAAACTAAGTTTTTCTAAAAGAGAACATCTCACGTATATTTTTTGTTTCTATTTTTAGATATGATATTTTAGATCTAGTCCATTTCAATGAGTTTTTGACATAAAAACTTTTAGTTTCAAAAATAATTTTTCAGACCTAGTGAGTTGTGTGTTTTTAGTTTTTATTTCATATTTTATGAAATACTGGTGTACAAAAATAAAAGGAACACAAAAGATCTCTTGCTGAAGTTTTAAGGAGTTCACATCTGAAAATAAGTTTTAGATCAAAACTTGTTGAATCAGTCCTTATATGTTAAGATTGAATCCATTTTGATAAAGTAGACTTCTAGTCTAGTTTGGATCTCAATTGGAGGTTTACAATTTCAAATATATTTTCAAAACCCTGAAATTTTTTAAGACTTTGAACCATCTTCTGAGCAAGGTTTCCTTGAAATTTGTGGTTAAATAAAAGATCAAGAACTTTTTTCTTGACAAATCAAGATTCAGAAATAACCTTCATCTTAGAACGTTTGTAATTTGTTAGGAAAGTTTGTATAAATATTGAGAGGGTGAGTTGCATATTTGCATGTAGTAGCACATCACAAACACTATCTCAAACGAACACTTAGACACTGTGGTTCTATTTGAGAATCTTGTATTTGAAAGAGTTGCTAGAATATTAATTCAAAGAGAAGAGGATTAAGGAAAAGACAAAGAAGAAGCAAGAAAAGATTAAGTTCCAAGTCAGAATACCTTTGGAGTGGAGAATCTCGTGTAGGTACATTATGAACTTAGGTTAGGATCTTTTTGGTTTGCTTAAGTGTTGTAACTTGATCTTTATTCTAGTGGATTTTTTTGTTTTGTGTCGTAGAGGGCACCGTGGATGCTTCCCCTGTTTAAGGGTTTTACCACGTTAAAATTTATGTGTCTATTTCTTTGAATGTTCTTAACTATTGTTGTGATTGGGACTTCATGGTAACGTTAGTAAATGTTTATTAAAAATTAAACAAAAGGTAATCAACCTTCGAATTTAATCCATTCATTTAGAAAAATCTTTTACAACACATCTTGTGTTTTTCGAAAAGAGTTTTTCCCAAAAAGTTTATTCGGAGTTTACTCAACTTATAACTATTTGTTATTGATCTTGTTAATAAAAGGCTTTTAGTATTTAGGTCGTTTCTTCAACTGGTATCAGAGCAGGAACACATTTTGTGATCCTGAAACTTGAGAAATTATTTTCAAAACTTATTTCTAAAAAAAATCTCTAAGTATGGAAGAAAAATTTGAGAAGTTAGGTAACTTATTCGGACCACCACTCTTTAATGGAAATAATTTTTCATACTAGAAAGTGCGAATGACTTCTTTCATTCAAGGAACCCTGGGTGAGGAAGTCTGGGAAATGATTGAAACTGGATATGAACATCCTACTAAACCTACTTCTGAAACCAATCCAACAAGGATTAAGAAACTTCTTAGTGAATTTACTACGAAAGAGAAAAATGTCTCTTGATAATAACAAAGGAAAGAATGCCATCTTTATGTCAATTAATGAACATGAATTCAAAAGAATATCCATTTATTCTACTTCTAAAGAGGCATGGGACACTTTAGTCATTGCTCACGAGGGTGATGAACGTGTCAAAGCTGGAAAAACCCAAATGCTTATTCAGCAATATAATACCCTGATTATGAATGACAATGAATCCTTTGACAATTTCTATATAAGGTTAACTGATATTTTTACAAAACTACATGCAAATGGTATAAGCTATAGTAGAAAGGAAATTATGTCAAAGATTCTTAAATCATTGCCATATAAATTTGACAACAAGAGATATGCTATTGAGGAAATGAATGACCCTAATATGACTCCTGAATTTCTTAGCAGTAAACTGAGGACTGTAGAATTGGAACTGGACTTTAAAAAATAATTAACCAGACAGACCAGTAGAGACTCTAGTTCTAATGTTGTGTTTTCATCAGATTTACCAGTGCCTAAATTGAACTCTATAGACCTTGACACTTATTATCTTAAAAATCGTGATTTAGAAAACCTTGACAGTGAAATAGCTCTTATGAGTAGGCATTTCAAAAAGATTTTGAAATTCATAAATGCTGTAGCCTCTAAACAAGGAAAATAATTATCAAGGTAATTAATCTCACAGACCTCATAACAGAGACAAAATCAAACACACTTATGACAATAGGAGGACTTATGACACCAACAGACCTAAAACTGACATAAAAGATGTCAAGTGTCACCGTTGTAGTAAAATAGGTCACTATGCTAGTAAATGTACAACTAGTTTTAACAACAATAATGAGGCCAATATGTGTAAAACATGGGACGACTCTAGTGATTCTGATGAGGATAAAACTGAGTCAACCCAAATGAATGAGAACTGCATGTCTTTCTTTTCTAAGATAATATATAATGATAATGCATGCTTGACTGTTCATGAACCTACGATGCATGTTGATGTTGTTAATGATATTAATGATAATTTTGTTCCAATTACTGCTGAAAGATTGTGTGTGAGTCAAAGTGAGAATGTTGATGACGAATTGAATGTGTGCGTGAGTAAAGAACCTAATCAAATCATAGGGGACAATTCACACGATGTACATAGAGAGTCTGATGATGATTTGCCTGATTTATATGAATGGTACACTAAAGCGGTTAAGAAGAGTGCTCGCCTAGAAAAGATGATAAAAACCTTAAGTGAGCGTATCGATCTGCTTAACCAAACCATTAGGAAGAACATTGAGGATTATACTACTCAATGTGTTGCTCATGAGACTGAGATTGAGAATTACAACTTGAGAATAAATTCTTTGATTCAAAAGAACCATGAATTTGAACAAAAATATAAGGCAACCCTTATTGAACTAGAAGAGTCAAAGCAAAAGGTTTCAAATGTTTTTAAAAAATGTCAACACTTTTCAACACAAACCAATACTTATGAAAAAATTGTTACTGGAAGAAAATTTGACTCTGAAGATAAGTGTGGCCTAGGTTTTGGAGAAATAGTGCACACAAGTGAGACCAAAGTTTCTTTTGAAAATGTCACTTTTATAAAACAAGGCCAAACTTCTCAAAATGTTCAAAAAGGTGAACCTAATCTCAATTTCTCTCAATCAACACATAATCAGTACAATCAACAGTTGAAACCAAACTGTCAAACCAAATATGTTTGTCCTTTTGCAGAGACCAAAGACAAAAACCTAAACCTAGTGATGATTGGACAACTGTACCCAATAGATCCAAGCCAATCTTCAAAGAATTTAGTAAGAAAGTCAAGTCCTATACACATCAATATTGTTCATGTTGCGATATTTTTGTACATACTCTAGATGAGTGTCTCCAGAAAAGGACACACACTCCTACCTACCATAACTTTAACTATTCTAGGAAATCCATAAATACTTATATGCTTCCTAGACAGGACACAAACAACTCTAACTCTAAAAAGAAAAAGGGAGGGTCCAAGACTAAGAAGAAATCATTTAGAAAGACCCCTCAAACCTTTACTAAGTCAAAAGGCCACAAATTTTTTAAAACCATTCCTATTTGGATTAGAAAAGATGATTTACTACCTATCTCAAGTGCAACATTGTAATTTCTGCTTTAAAGGCACAAAGCACTTCAACTGGATGGTATTTAGACTCCGGATGTTCTAAACATATGATCGGGGATGATACAAAATTAAAAAATAAGATAGACTTCCTTGGAGGTAGTGTCATGTTTGGAGATTGTGTTTCATCTCAAATCATAGGTAAGGGAACATTGAGTGAGTAAGGGCTTCCTGAACTGAATGATGTTTTATTAGTTAAAGGCCTTAAAGTCAATATCTTAAGTATATCACAATTTTGTGACTCCAATCACTCAGTTACCTTTTCTGAAAATGATTGCAAAATTATAAATGAAAAGGGAAATTGTATTTTAACAGGAAATGGAACCCCAGAAAACTGTTACGTAATAATTCCTAATTCTGAATCTTGCAATATTGCGAGATTAGAGGATTCTGATCTTTGGCACAATAGATTGAGACACAAAAATTATGATAACCTTAGAAGATTAAGTTCTCAAATGATAGTTAGAGGCTTACCAAAAATTAAAAATTCTTTTAATCCAGTATGTGGACCTTGTTAAGAAGGGAAAATAAGTAAATCCCCATACAAAAAGGTTAAAGATATCCTTACCACTAAGCCCCTAGAACTTATCCACATGGACCTCATGGGTCCCTCTAGAACTATTAGCTTCTGTGGAAACTCTTATATCCTAGCTATAGTGGACGACTATACAAGATATACAAGGGTAGATTTTATAAAGCATAAATCATAAACCTTCAATTAATTCTTAAGAATCATCTTGAAAATTGAGAATGCAAAGGATACCCAAGTATGTCGAATTAGGAGTGATAGAGGTGGAGAGTTTAAGGACTCTGGAATTTCTATGTATTGTGTAGCTAATGGCTATAAACATGATTTTAGCGCTCCTAAAACCCCGCAGCAGAATGGTATAGATGAACGAATGAATAGGACTTTACAATAAATGGATAGGGTTATGTTACATGTTAAGAATCTCCCTAGATACTTTTGGGTAGAAGCTGTCCAAATCGCGTGTCGCATTATTAATTATATATACCTCAGAAAAAATTCCAAAAAAAATCTTATGAGTTATGGTTCCACAAAAAAGCCTAATCTGAAATATTTTAAATCTTTCTGTAGTATCTACTATATCTGCAAAGACAAATAGCATTTTTCAAAATTTGATACCCGAGGAAAAAAGGGAATTTTTCTTGGCTATTCCCAAAATAGTAGGGTTTTGCGTGTTTTTAACAATAGAACCAAAACTATTATGGAATCAATTAATGTAATTGTAGATGACACAAGTATTAGGAGTAGTGACAGTCAATCAGTAAAATTTGATGAGGGCGAACCTGTTTTATCCCCTGATCCTCAAGATGATTCTGATTCACTGCCACCTGAGAATCCTTCTGTACCCACTTGGGTTTGTAAAGATCATCCCATTGAAACCATTGTCGGTTATCCTTCGGAACCAGTTCGAACTAGATCACAACTTCGACAAGTGGCACAATATTCTTTTTTTGTTTCCCTTGAGGAACCTAAAAATGCTAATGATGCCCTTAATGACTCATTTTGGATAAATGATATGCAAGAAGAGCTAATCCAATTTAAGTGTCACAATGTTTGGAATCTGGTTCCCAGACCTAAAGATTCGAAGGTTATTGGCACAAGATGGATTTTTAAAAACAAAAATGATGAAAATGGAGAGGTCATTAGAAATAAAGCTAGGCTAGTTGCACAAGGTTCCTCTTAGATTGAGGGAATTGATTTTGATGAAACCTTTGCACTCGTTACTCCTCTATAATCAATTCGTCTCCTTCTAGCAATTTCGTGTCATATGCAGTTTAAATTATTCCAAATGGGTGTTAAATCTTCTTTTCTAAATTGAATTTTGTCTAAAGAAGTTTACGTAGAACAACCCAAAGGATTTGTTGATCCTGTACACCCAGACCACGTCTTTAATCTTAAGAAAGCTTTATACGGTTTGAAACAATCTCCGAGAGCTTGGTATGAGAGATTGTCTACCTTTTTAGTGTCTCACAATTTTATCCGTGGCGGAAATGATCAAACATTGTTTGTTAGAAAGGAAAATCAACATGTTTTAATCGCGCAAGTATATTTGGAAGATATTATTTTTGGATCCACCTGTCCTAAACAAGTAGAGAATTTTTCTGATATCATGCATACCGAATTTCAGATGTCTTTAATGGGTGAACTACAATATTTTATGGGTTTACAAGTTAAACAATGCAGTGATGGTCTTTTTATTTCTCAATCCAAATACGATACAGAGTTAGTTAAAAAATTTGTCTAAGAAAATGCTAAACCTTCTAGAACCCCTATGAGTACTTCAACAAAACTTTCTAAGGATGACATTGGAAAAAGTGTAGATTCCACCCTTTATAGAAGTATGATAGGGAGTTTGTTGTTTCTTACCGCATCTCGACCCGATATATCCTTTGTCGTGTGTGTCTATGCTAGATATCACAGTAACCCTAAAGAATCTCACTTATTAAGTGTAAAAAGGATTATTAAATATGTTAAGGGTACTCTAAAATTTGGTATTTGGTACATAAATGATATGACTAGTTCTATTGTAGGATACACCGATGCCGATTAGGCCGGTTGTTCTAATGGCAATAAAAGTACTTCTGGTGCTTGCTACTATGTACGCAATAATCTTGTTGGTTGGTCGTGTAAGAAATAGAATTGAATTTTATTATCTAGTGCTGAATCAAAATATATAGCAACTGGTAGTTGTTCTACTCAATTACTATGGATTAGACAAATGCTTAGTGATTATGGCCTCACAGGAAAACAATTAACCATGTTTTGTGATAATCAATGTGCTATTAACATTTCCAAAAATCATGTTTTGCACTCACTAACTAAGCATATTAAGATTATGCATCATTTTATCCATGACCTTGTCGAATCCAAAGATCTCATTATTGAGTATCTACACACTCAAAACAGCTCACAAATCTCTTTACAAAACTAGTAGATAACATTCGTTTTGACTATTTGCGTACAGCTATAGGCATGATAATTCTCAATTAATCTCTATGTTTTTGTGATTTATACCCCTTGTATATTTAAGAAAAAATGGGGGAGAAGATCTTGAGTATTGCTTAGCATTTTTACTATCTATTCCTATTCTAACTCAACTAATATGCCAAATTTAGTGTTTATCTTGTTACATGCATTACAGACCCGTTGTACATCTAGTTTATATTTTGTAGGGTATTGGTCTATATGTAGTTGAGTAATGTATTTTTTTACCTTATTTTCGGTTCTAGAATGGGAAAGGGTAGTTAGAATTTTTGTATAGGACACGTAGGATTTCTTTTTATTTTGACCCGAGAGTACTGAATACTCAAGGGAATTTTGTCTCTAATATCCAAAGGGGGAAATTGAGAACACACTATATATTGACTCACTTGAGCCTGCGTATATAGGAGTTCCAACTAGTTTCGTTATTTAGACAAAATAGGCTAGAATAGTTTGAGAACTCCATCTCCTTAAAGGTACATACTTCATGAAGAAATTCAGTCCAAGAGAATCTTCAAAGGGAAATTAATTCTAACCCTAAAACCACAAATAGGACACTTGCACTGCATCCTACATATTACCCATGTGCCTTAATGATTTTTCAACACTTGAAATCATTTTAAAATCTATTTAATTCCAACCAAATCACTTTATATCGTTTCAAACAATTTTTAAATGATTTTTGAATTAATTAAAATTTGGTTTTAAAAGTGTTGTGGGTGTATATTGAATTTCAGAAACTTATTTTATACGCTGATTATTTGTCTGGGTAGAATCCGAAAGCGCTAGAGACTTGGAGGTGTGCTTTGTAATTACTTTCAAACGCGCGTCTCAGCCTTCATCCTGTGCGTACACGTGTTGGTTACATATCGGTTGGATTTGTGTTTTATTATAGACACATAATGCGTATACTATCTCAACCCTTGGATCGTTTTAATCAACGTACTACATGTAATCTATCTCAATCCTTGTGATCCCAACCTTAACCAATCGGTGACCTTATAATCCATCGCATGTGTTAAACCGTTGGATCTAAGTCAATCCAGTTAGACTTAATCTCAGCCATAGGATTGATGCTGATGTTCTCGATCCTTCTACGCCTAGTATAAAAAAGGATTAACCCTCAGCATTTTGAAACTTTTTACCATTTCGTCTTTATGATAGAAAAGAGAGAGTAGAGAGAGAGAAGGGAGAAGAGAGGGAAAATAGAAATAGAGAGATCACAAGAAGAAACCCTTGTTTTCTTCATAGTTCAAACCTCTATGAGTCTTCTCCCAAACCAAACACTAAAACCCTAAAAGTTCCTACACCAGAAAACCCATCTTGTGAGAGTTAGATTCTTCTAGGGTTTTTGTGTTGGTGGTTACTGTCACACCCCGCTAAATTCTGGCATCGGCCACTACCAAAACTAAGTCGGGTGCGAGTAAATTAAATATCATCCTTAGCATGTGACATATATAAGACATAAAATTTTAATCCACAAGATAAATTATTTTAATCAAACCCAAATATTAAATGACATCCAACTGATAAAACTTCAAAATGCGATTAAAATCCATCACATATAATCTCCAAATATCTCAATAATTAAATAAATAAATCCAACAGAAATCTTAAAACAACTTTAGAACCGAAAAGATCCAATAACTCCAAAAGTAGTCTCATAAATAAAACAACGGAATGGAAAGAGAAAATCCAACTACTAAAGCAATAATATAAATCCAACTGCACCTCCAAACGATCTCTAATGAATCCTATGCAGTAACTTCCAAATAAATCCTGAAAAAGATTAGTCAATGCATGTGTCAGAGATAAAGCCCCGAGCATGTAAATCGACTACTCCTCTCAAATAGGGTCTTTGAACCCAGACAATAGTTCTATATATATCGACTATAACAATAGAATATTTTAATTACAAGATTATTAATCAACATAAATAAATTACTAACTACCCGCAAGATTTCTATAAAATCCACACCAATATTATTTTAATTAACCCACCTTCCCAACAATGTAAAATTTAATCAATTTAACCGTGAAGAAAATTTTCCAACACCTGTCCTCTGGTCAAGTCCGCCGTCTAATCCGTTTTTATCCATCGATCCTCGCGATATGACAAGGTTCCACACACAACACGACATAAATCGTCCTCTGACTTGTTCAAATTGTCGGCCCTAGACACATTATGACGCCAATAAATTTTAAATATCCATTTTAGACCCGCGATATTAATTTCCAAAATTCCTTATACTTATTAATCAATTTAATTTCCCCCACCCTTAAAAACGATGTGAAAATCCTCAAAATACCCCTTAGTAGCAACTAAGGGTTCCCAAAACACAGTTTCGTCCTATCCTAAGTAAATGATGATTATCAAATTTCACTCCACCTAGATATCAATCCTAGGCTATCGTAACAATGGCATAACATAGAAAATCAGACCCCACCCCAAACTATATAACCCGCATAGACTCACACTAACTAGTCACATACCTAATTAGCATAAATCGCAACTATGTCCCACTTACTAGTCCCGTACCTAACAAGTGTACTATAACAAGGGGTGAAAACTAATTACCTACAATACCCAATATTTTTGAAATATTATCATATTTCCATAAAGTAACACAATTACAAATTATAACAACATTCATAATAACACTAAATTCCCATTTAAATAATTTTAATCTAAATAGTGGAAACCAAGAACACATAAATATTGTGATTTTAAAAAATATAGCTACATGCAAGTCCTATCATAGTTATTATTTTCTAACACGAATAATTAATTCTTTAGGGTTCTCACATGAAATATCAAAATTTACTTTTAAAAGGGCTTATCTACATGTACATTCCCATAGCAAAATCGACTACACCAACACAACCCAAAGAATAACAAAGTTATAAGTATTCGGTATCATTAATTTTTCATGCAAAAGAGTCCTGAAATTTATCTCTTTAATATTTATATTCATAACTTATTTTAGAAAACATGAGTTTAATGGAGGCTACAATCAAGACACATAACATTAAGGGAAAAGAATAGGGTAAACATGTCTGTGATGAGTTAGACAAAAATCTGATTAGATATATGTGTTCCTCTCAAAAAATGGATCAAAAACCCTTCTTGAGCCAACTTGGGACAGATTAGCCTTGGCCTTCAAAACTGAGCTTGAAAAGTAATTTTAGTGGTGGCTAGGGTTTTAAGGTAGAAGATGATGAAAAACAAAGAGTTTTCTGCTCTTAGAGTTTTCATAAATGGGTGTTTTAAAAACTAGCCCCATCACTTTAATTATATATAAGTGGAAGAGTTTTAAAAGTAATCAAATTCGTTAAAGAAAAGGATTGCAGCGTACAAAAACAGCTGGGATCGATCGATCGACCCCTGGCGTCGATCGATCGATTGCCTAGTTATTTTGGCAGTTCGACTTAGAAATATTTATAATGGATAAACTTTAAAAACTCATATAAAATCCATTTTAACTCCGATTTCGAAACCGTTTGAAGTTTTATTCTTCTAAAATCATAACCAACATATTTAATGAATAAAAATTTTAGAATTAAAAAATTTATTTTTCCCGAATTTTTTGATTAATTAATTAAATGAAATAATAAAAACACGGGGTGTTACAGTTTTATGTTTTTCTTTTTGAAGACCTCTTCAAAAACTTTGATTCTCTCAGAAGTCTGCTCTGAGGAAGATTTAAGTTTCATTGTTGAAAATGAGTCTTTCTAAAAGAGAACATCTCCTGTATATTTTATGTTTCTCTTTTTAGATTTGATATTTTAGATCTAGTCTGTTTCAACGTGTTTTTGACACAAAAACTTTTAGTTTCAAAAATAATTTTTCAGATCTAGTGAGTTAAGTGTTTCTAGTTTTTATTTCATATTTTATGAAATACTGGTGTACAAAAATAAAAGGAACACAAAAGAACTCTTTCTAAAGTTTTAAGGCGTTTAGATCTAAAAATAAGTTTTAGATCAAAACTTGTAGAATCAGTCCTTGCATGTTAAGTCTGAATATGTTTTAATAAAGTAGACTTCTAGTATAGTTTGGATCTCAATTGGAAGTTTACAATTTCAAAAATATTTTCAAAACCGTGAAATTGTTTAAGACCTTGAACCATCTTCCGAGCAAGGTATCCTTGAGATCTATGGTTAAATAAAATATCAAGACATTTTTGCTTGAGAAATCAAGATTCAGAAATAACCTTCATCTTAGAACGTTTATAATTTGTTAGGCAAGTTTGTATAATCTTGAGAGGGTGAGTTGTATGTTTGCATGTAGTAGCACATCACAAGCACTATCTCACACGAACACTTAAACACTGTGGTTCGGTTTGAGAATCTTGTATTTGAAAGAGTTGCTGGAATCTTTATTCAAAGAGAAGGAGATCAAGTAAAAGACAAAGAAGCAGCAAGAAAAGATCAAGTTCCAAGTCAGAATACCTTTGGAGTGCAGAATCTCGTGTAGGTACATTCTGAACTTAAGTTAGGATCTTTGTGGTTTGCTTAAGTGTTGTAACTTGATCTTTATTCAGCGGATTTTTTTGTTTTGTGCCGTAGAGGGTACCGTGGATGTTTCCCCTGTTTAAGGGTTTTACCACGTTAAAATTCTTGTGTCTATTTATTTGAATGTTCTTAACTGTTATTGTGATTGGTAATTCATGGTAACGTTTGTAGATGATTATTAAAAATTAAACAAAAGGTAATCAACTTTCGAATTTAATCCATACATTAAGAAAAAGCTTTTACAACACATCTTGTGTTTTTCGAAAAGAGTTTCGCCCAAAAACGTTTATTCGGAGTTTACTCAACTTATAAGTATTTGTTATTAATCTTGTAAACAAAAGGCTTTTAGTATTTAGTGTTGAGAGAATAAAAGAAAAAAAGCGAGGGAAAAAGAGAAAAGAGAAAAGAGAAAAAAGAAAAAAGAAAAAAGAAAAAAGAAAAAAGAAAAAAGAAAAAAGAAAAAAGAAAAAAGAAAAAAGAAAAAGAAAAAGAAAAAGAAAAAGAAAAGAGAAAAGAGAAAAGAGAAAAGAGGGAAAAGGAAAGAAAAAGAAAGTTTGTAGTTAGTTTTTATGCAATAAAGATATTTGTTCGTCAAAGTGTAATAAACTCTTCTCAAACATACACCACCCATCCATCATATCATCCTATCCTTCTCATTTTATTTCCCCCTTACCCACAAACATCCATATTTTCCCCTAGGTGTTCGGGCAAATGAAGGTCAACGTGGTGAATAACTCGATGTTCTCACTATAGTGATTAACATTCTTTTATGAGATCATTTTTCTTTTTATATGTTCGTTCTTTCTTATATGTCTGTGAGACGTTTGACCTTGCTTATATTTACTCACACCCAATAACGATACACTTACCGTAATCTCGTGAGTTCATTTGATACTCGTGTGATACTCGACCCGTTTTGACTGATTCACACCACACACGTTGAGTTCTAGGAAGGACGTTCCTTGTGTATTTACTTAGCTAAACCTTTTTCAAGACTTTATCTTTTATTCCTCAAAGCATTTTTCTCATGTTGAATTGTGCGATTATTCTACTTCTAGTAAGAGATTGTCTGCCGTTTGCAATAAAGAATTTTGTGTATATATTCCCTGCAAACCCTCATGAGACAAAACTCGTCCTGTAGGGCAACCTATAGGTTTAGAGTCTTGTTTCACATGCTAAGTGCAATCGCAAGTGCCCACGAAAGTGGAACACTTTTGGTTTCTTATCTTTCTTTCTCTCTATCTTTTTGCTCGAGTACTAGCAATGTTCTCCTTGGGGGTTGTGTGATAAATATCCAAAAGTGTATATTTTATACCCCAAATAGACGTATTTTAGTTGATAATTCTCGATAAATTGGGTCTTATATGCTTAATTGTTTAATATGCAGGCTTGATCACCGTTTGCGGAGTTCAAATGCATATTTTAAGGCAAATATGTGATTTATGGATCTAATTCCCAAGTTTCGTACCTTACCTAGGCCTAAACTGAGCCTAAACCTACACCCGAGCCCGTGTGTATTTAGTTTGTGCTTTTTAGATTTTTTTTTATTTTGAGTCATTTTTATATTTAGGATTGATTTATAATTTTAAAGATTTATTTTCTATTTTCTATTTTTATCAGTTTTTAATTTTAGTAGTTTATTTTTTGTTTTGCTAGATTTTATATTTTTAGGAATTTAGGTTTTATTTTTACTTCTTTCGCAGTTTTTATTTTTATTATTTGAGTTTTATTTTTAATAGATTTTATTTATTTTTGGATGATTTATTTTTTGTGCTAGTGCGTCGATTATTTGTTTTCCTTTCTTTTTGTTTTTAGTTAGTTTATTATTATTTTTTTGTTTGGTTTTATTTTATTTTATTTTATTAGTTTTTATTTGAGTCGTGTTTAGTTTTAGAGTTTGTATTGTTTGTCGTGTTATTTTTATTTTTTTTAGTTTTTGTAGTGATTTTTATTTTTATTTTTATTTTAGTTTAGTTTTTATTTTTATTTTATTATATTTATTTTTATTTTTAGAGTCACAAATTAAACGCACACACTCCACACTATCCTACACTCACTCACACATAAACTAAACACTTACCCTCACTCTTTATCGTACACCTCTCCACACCATAACTCAAACACAAACTAACTCCTCACCCATACACTAATACCATACACCCTCACACACCCTATCTACCCCCTCACGCATCTTCTCCATCAAACACCCACTCCTTCCCTCTTCCCTCCATAACCAACAACTCAATCAACCAACACCTCCATATCACCACCCATACCCATATACCTTAGATCCGGATCAAGCCCAGCATCGACCTTACCCACTTCCACCTCATCCAACCTGGCACCCTCCCAAAACCAAAACCCATTTCCGTTTAGCAGCCCCTGCCTCCGGTCGGACCTCCCTTGTACCCACTAACCCATGCTCATTCTGACCCAAAACCGACCCATGCCAAACCCATCAGCCTCCATGCCATACCCGAAATTGGCAAATCCAATCCGAACCCGGATACTATCTCAGAGCTACCCAAACCGCGAACCACCTTTAACCCCATCTCCAATCCACCTCATGACTCCAACCCAGAATCAAAGCCATACCCATATCTCTCACAAGCCATACACGATTTCACCTGCTCATCCCAAGAACACCAAAAGCTAAAATAACATAATCCATTTACCACATGTCTTTAACCCCTTTTTAATCCTTTTCCAAAATTACCCCCAATCACCATGAAACAAATCTGATTTCTTCTCCCACATGCTCTCATCATCTCATCCACATGCACACCCAACCCTATTTTCCAAAATGACCCTTAGCTCCATGTGCTAATATAAAATCATGAGAAGACCCATTTGAGAAAAGGGCAGATACTTATAGAAGAAGAGAGATAGTTTAGAGTAGAAAATAAATTAGGGACAAAAATATTTTGTAAATTATAATTTATTTTTTTTGGAGATTTAGTGAAATTTAATTGTGAGTGATTAAATTGTATTGAAGACGATAGAGTTCAAATTGCCAATTTTAAGGAGACTTGTTGAAGGTTTGTTCTCTTTCTCTACTCTTTTATTTTATATGCCTTTGATTATTTTTCCATCATGCTTAATATAATGTTAGGCTAAATCCCATTTTAATGGGTGGGTTTATCCTATTATTTGATATTAATCCATTTTAATTAGTTTATTTACATTAAAATTCCCTTTGATAATTAACTTTATACTCTTACTTTCTATTTACGCCTCGAGAAAGGGTAAATGATTTTTGAGAGAAAATCGAATTCGAGTTATAATACCCATTTTAGAATCAAACTAGAGATAGGGGTTTCTCAAGTGTGGTATTATTCCTTGAATTTCAACTCTAAATCTATTTTCTATGATTTACACTAGTGTAATCGATCGATCGTAGCAGGTGATTTGTTAAATGATGTTTGGATCTACTTTTTAAGAGTTGTAGGAGTGTTAAAATTAATTTTTTAAAATGTTATTATTAAAATTACATTTTCAACGAGTGTTGATTTATAATTTTGATACTAACTTGGGAAGTTTAATTTGAATGAATTAATTAAATAGATCAACTAGAATAATTGGTGTAATCCCATCCCTTGTTAGCTACCTATCTCATATTTTAGATTTTTATTTAGTTAGATTTACTTGGTATCTTCACTTACTTTTATTTACATCTTTGATTTAGTAGTCTTATTTCACCTTAATCTCAAAAATTATTTTAATATTGAAAAAGCTAAAAAAATAGAAAAAGCATAAAAAGAAAAAAGAAAATAAATCAACAAATGAATTACACATTTCCTCTCTTTCATGTTTCACAATTAGATTTGGATTGATACCTCACTTACCACTATATTCTCTAGTTTTATTATACTTTTTTGTACGTCATTGAGATTTTTGATTAAAGGAGCTTCAGATAACGACATATATCAAAAAGCATCTCTATCAAACAGTGCCATTTAATAGAGAAAACTTTTCGATAATTTGTCGTCGTTTGAAGCTCCTCTAATCAAAACCTTTCATACCTATAAAAATATATTATAACTAGAGTCTAGCAGTAAGTAAGGGAATCAATTTAGATCTAAGTATGAATAATACAAGAGAGGCATGCAATTAATTTGTTTATTATTTTTCTTTTTGGATTTTTTACATTTTCATTTTTTTTAGCTTTTTCAAATATTAAAACAATTTTGAGATTAAGGTGAAATAAGACTACAAAATCAAAGATGTAAATAACTAACTAAAAAGAATAAGTGAATATACTAATTAAATATGACTAAATAAAGTTCTAAAATATGAAATGGGCGAGGAAATAACAGTGAGGCCTAACAAGGGATAGGATGACACCATAAATTCTAGTTAATTAAAATTAATTATCCCAAGTTAGTATCAAAATCACAAATTAACTCTCGTTGCAAATGTAATTTTGACAAAAACATTTTAGAAAATTAAATTTAACACCTCTACAACTCTTGAAATGTAGATCCAAGCATCATCTAACAAATCACCCGCTAGGATCGATCGATTAAACTAGTTTCAATCATAAAAGTAAGCCTAGAGTTGAAATTAAAGGAATGATACCACACTTGAGACTCCCCGTCTCTAGTTCGAATCTAAAATAGGAATTATAACTAGAAATTCAATTTTTTCTCGAAAATCATTTACCCTCTCTCGAGGCGTAAATTAAAATATAAGAGTGCAAAATTAATCATCAAAGGGACATTTAATTTAAATTAATTAATTAAATTAGAATTAACATCAAATAATGGGTCACCCCACCCCTTGAAGGGGGTTTTAGCCCAACATGATATCAAACATGATAAACAAACATTCAATAGGAATTTAATATAAAAGAGTAGAGAGAAGAACAATCAAATCAATCTCTTGAATTCAATTAACTTCAATCCTTGAATTAGAATCATAAAACCCTCCAAGTGAGTGATTAAAAAAATATAAATGAAAAAATTTACTCAACTTGAATCTCACAAATTTATTTTCTCACTAATCTCTAAAAAAACAAAATAAAATAAATTCTAACCTAAAAAAACTACACTAATATGGTGTCTATCCTTCTAAAATTTTATCTCTAAAATATCATTTCCTCTTCTTATTTGGGTCTTCTTCTGCTTCTTTAAATAGTAGGAATGGGGCTAAGGGTAATTTTGGAAAATAGACACTAATGTGCATGAGGGGTGTGAGGTGTGAGGATATTTGGGTAAGGGTAATTAAGGTAATGGGCACACATGTGTTAGGGGTGGGGTCATATGGAAGAAGTGGGGAAATAATGTAGGGAATTAGTTGGGGGTATTTTTGGAATAAGTGGGTTAAGTTGGTTTATAACATGTGGGTCTAAATGGGTTGGTCTTTTGTCTTTGGTTTGAATGAGATAGTGAAATCGATTTGTCTTGTGGCTAAAAAATGGGGAATGGGGTCTCGGGGTTGCTGGTTTGCGACGGGTTAGGTATGGGTCGCCGATGAGTTCAATTCGGGTCTTGGTAGTTCGGGTAGGTATGTGTCTGGAATGATGTAGGCAGGGGATTTGGATTTTCGGTGTTGAAAACGGGTTTGGGATGGTTCCGGGTAAGGGGGCTCAGGTTAATTCCGCGATCGAGTTATGGCCGGGTTCGGGTTTGGAAGGGTTTGACAGTGGAGTTACGGGTTGTGGAGAGTCCAGTTCGTGGGTATTGTCACAAGTTAAGGGGAGTTTGGGTCACTGGAGCTATGAGGTCGGAGGAGAGGTGGGAGGCGACGAGTTCGGAGTCATAAGGTGGGAAGGGTTTGGATCCGGGAGGTGCGAAAATGGCTTTTTAGGTCTAAGGCTCCGAGTTCGTGAGGCAGAGATGGGTAATGGGTAATGGGTAGAAGGTGGTTTGGGTTTGATGTTATTGGTATGGAGCTATGGTTATGGAGGTTAGCAGGAGAGAGAGTGAGGTGCTGTTGAAGATGGTGAGGAGGGTTGGTGTGTAGTAGGGTGTACGAATGATAGTGTGTGTGTGAGGGGTTAAGGGGGTGTTTGGTGTATGGAATGGGGTGTAGGGTGTGTAGGATGTTGTGTGTGTTTAACTTGTGGCCTTGAAAATAAAAATAAATCTAATAAAATAAAAACGAAATAAAAATAAAAACAAAAATAAAATAAAAATTAACTAAAAAAAATAACACGACACACAATACAAACTCTAAAACTAAACACGACTCAAATAAAAACTAATAAAATAAAATAAAACCAAAAGAAACAAAAAAATAACAATAAACTAACTAAAGAAAATAAAGGAAAACAAATATTCGACGCACGTACATAAAAAATCAATCCTACAAAAATAAATAAAATCTATTAAAAATAAAAACTCAAATAATGAAAATAAAAACTACAAAAGAAGTAAAAATAAAACCTAAAGTCCTAAAATATAAAATCGAGAAAGACTAAAAATAAAGACTAAAATTAAAAACTAATAAAAATAAAAAAGAAATAGAAAATAAATTCTAGAAAATTATAAATAAATCTAAAATAAATCCTAAATATAAAAAGATTCATACTAAAAATTTTAAAAAATTTAAGAAGCACCAACTAAACACACACGGGCTCGGGTGAAGGTTTGGGCTATATTCAGGCTCGGTTAAGGTAGGGACTGAGGAAATTGCTCCATAAATCGCACATTTAACTTGAAATAAGCATTTGAACTCCGCAAACGGCGATAAAGTCTGCACAATAAACATTTACTCATATACGACCCAAATTGTCGAGAATTAGCAACGAAAATGCGTCCATTCGGGTATAAAATATACACTTTTGGGTGCTTATCAGTCACGATGGAAAATATTCATTTAAGTTTGTTCGAAAGTACTAGGCTTACCAACATTGTGGTAACCTCATTCATGTTCCATCGGTGGAATTCCATTCACTAGCAACTCCCTATCCTTTCCATACTTGGGTGTTTGACCCTGTGGATGCAATCAAACATATTTTTAGGGGGAAAATATGGATTCTCATTGTAGCTGAGCGATTTATAAAGTCGTTAAAGGAAGTACCTTTTAAAAGAGTAACATTAGGTTTGGTTGCACAGTTTATTAAAGAGTACATCATTTGTCAGTTTGGCATTCCCTAGGTTATTCTATAAGATAATGAAACTCCATTTATAAATAAGGACATGGCCATGATAACTCAAAAAACTTAAATTATCCACCACAAGTCAATAGTGGCTTACCCTAAAGGCAATGTCCAAGTTGAGGGCATAAGCAAGACATTGGTTAACATTTTAGTCAAGATGATGGAAGATTTTCTTGGTGTGTGGGATGACAAGTTACCAATGGTGATTTGGTCTTATTGAACTACCAAAAGGAAACCAATGGGCTACACACAATTTTACTTAGTTTATTGAGTTGGGGAAATTCTTCTAGTATAGTTATAAGTACCTTCTTCTAGTTATTCCTTTCGAATCATCATGCTTCCACAGAATAAGTGCATTCAGCAGAAGCACTAGATGAACATAGAGATAAAGTGAGAAGGAACTTCCAAATCTACACTAAGAAACTCTCCAATGCTTATGAGAACCTGGTGAAATCAAGAAAATTTATCAAAGGTGACTAGGTTTTAAAAGTTGTTGTCAACAACATTGGAGGACTTTTTTTTTTTGCCAAAATTTACAACAAATTAGGAGGGACCATACGTTGTCTAATGAGGCACATGATTCATGGTACTGTTTGATGTCAAAGATTAAGGATGATAGACCTTTCAAAGTTAACAACAAATGGTTGAAGATATATCATTTACAGAGAGCATATGTAAATTTTTTGTTCGTTCTTACTTATTGTACTTAGGGATTGAGATGAAACACAAGTAAATTATGATTATAGTTTATTATAAATAGAAAAGTGTTGAAGAAAGAAAAATTAGTAATCTACATACATGTTCACGAATAAACTTCCATTGTATATTTCACTTGTAAAATAGTTATAGTGAAAAATTAATACTATTGCCCAGAAATACAACAAAGAGATATCTACCCTATGAGAAATAATAAATCATGAGAAATGAAGAAAACCTTCTAATCGAAGAAGCTAAATTTGGAGTTCTCATTAATACTTATACATAGTAGAGATATTTGTTTCAACTTCTGCATTCAGTTTGGGGGAAATTCATTTGGGAATTAGCCAAAGATTCTTTGGTTGCCACTTGTTGGTTATACTATTCAATTTGGGGGGATATTACCCTCAATTTTCCTTCTTCAACCTGTAGATCCTCCACATTCTTAAGATAGTGGGAATAATAGGTTTCCATTAGGGAATCTTTAAGGTATCTCAAATTATTGATGATCCATGCGAGATTGAACACATCCTTCCGTTGGTCTTGGAGAGTGCTCAAATGTTGATTTAAAGTTTTTCTTTCTAACACATAATTAAGTATGTTCATAATTTCAAATAAAACAGTTTTCATACCATGGAGCATATAACCTATAATCACATCATTAGGCCTTACATTGTCATCAATGATGAAATCTAGATAAGAGTTAATTATTCGATCTAACACATTATGTAGGGAGCCTTGAATGAAATGGCAGTTTTGAACTACCCGCCAATAAAAAATTACTAGGTTCCACATTTGGCATTGTAGCACCAGAATCTGACATAATTTCCTCACTATTATCACTATTCATTGATCCATGATCACTTTCACTAGAATACTCATCTTGTGGAGGAGAAAATATAACAGGATCAACCTCCATCGGTTGAACGAGAACATCAACTTGAGGATGTGATGCCTAAGGTACCTCAAGAGCAATATTTTTTTACCACATGAGGCAAATATAAAAACCAATACAATTAGCCAAAAAATTTAATATTTTTTCACCAAGAAGGTAAAATGAGAATCTTTGCAAGTATGGAGTCAAGTTACCAAGCATGTATATTTTTTAGAGAAGCCATACCGAAGCAGGATACATCACTAAGCATGTGTATGTCTATAGAAACCATCCCAAGTTTAGTAAATCACCAAAAAGGTGACAAAACTTGAGAATATTACTCAATTGAGAGAGAGTAAACCACCAGTTAGGTGATAAACATTTTGTGAACATTACTCAATATAAGAGATTAAATTACCAGGCATGTGAGGTTTTTCAATAAGTTATAGCCAAGTAGGTTATAAAAATAATAAAAAAATATTCATACAAAAAATATTATGAAAGTTATGAGAACTAACTCCTCAATAATTGGAATCTTATCTAAGGCTAGGGGAATGTTTGCATTCAAAGATTGAGATTGATTTTGAATTGTTTGAGTATCTTCAAGATCCATATAAAGGACCAACCTTCAAATATGAAGGAAAAAAACCACTGGGGTAGATTAATCTCAATGGGGGGAGGTATTTCCTCCCTTTCTTCGTTACTAAGAGGCTGGAAAAAAATAAAAAGAGGAGCTTAACATGAATATATAAATGAGAAAGAAAAGTGTAAGTTAGATTTTTTACAAAACATGTACCCTAATGGTAACTGGACAAATGTGGGGGAAGACATCCTGAGATACCATAGATTGAGGTATCACAACGGGAAAGTCCAACCTGATAATTTCCCTCACAAGTCTAGGAGGAAGGATCTCCTTATTTATAGACCTCATGAAGGCCATCACATCCACAACAGGACCAAAGTATGGAAGTATTTCAAACACCTGCATGTAACAAATACACCTAAGTCTTGAAAATCACAAATCTTGAGAATAATCAAGTGATCAAGCAAAAGTTCAAAGGTAGACTACCTTACTTGATGTAACTAGAGGAACAAAATCTAGTGGAAACTCAAGTGAAACTGAGGGAATAATTAGACTTGAAATTTTAATAGTTCTAGTTGAGACCCTCCCCTATTTCCTCATACATTGGAAACTTTTGTGCCACCATTTTAGCACGCTTAAACGAAGCCCTTCTCAAGGAATCTCATACAATTATTAAAGATGGGGACAAAGTAGTAGTTAGAAAAATATTTTCTTCAACAAATGGATTATAAGAAACTCTCATTAGAGGACTATCATCAGGAATAAATCCAACTTCCAAGGGGGAGGGAGGAGCATCCTACAGGAAGAGCAACAGTGTTAGAAATATTTTGGATGCAATAATAAATAACTCAACACTTGGAGAAAATTTTGTTGCTAACTTTGAAAAGGAACAAATAGGAGTTACCGGTTTAGCCTCACGAGGAGGCACGAATAGATGAACCTCAATGTAAGAATACACCACATCACCATTCATCATTTCTTCCAAGGTTTTCCCTATGGAACCTGTGGGCATTAGAGTTACAAGCATGCATTTTTCATCATGTTTTCCTAGACACCTATTTGCATTGAGAAAGTGCCTAAGCTAGAGATACCTACACCACCAGTGTAATAAGAGAAATGTTCTTACGAGTAACCTTACAAATAATAAAATCAACTATTGTATTATGTCTTTCCAAACTAGATAAAGAATCATATATATATTCACTAATGGGAATGGATTCGATCCTAGTTAGGAAAATAGATTCCAAATCATCTACCTTATCTTTCAAAGTAGGACTGGCACCAAAATGGACTAAGGAGGAATGCCACCAAGGTTAGGGGAACGTTTGGTGGCCTTTGACTTTTTAGGGTTCGGGGGAGAGCTTCCCCTTGATGAATCTGCTATAGAATCAACTTTTTTCTTCATTCTAGCAGTGGTTGTGGAACCTTTATTCTTTTATTTGGATGTCATTGGAGCAACGTTAGTAGTTGGAACTAAATGAGGAAACTCCTTAGGGTATAGTATATCGATAATGCTAAGGTAAAATTCCATGTCTTCGATGGAGACATTCTTTATCCCAAGTTCATTAGAACTAAACATCTCTATGTCAGGATAATTCCACTCTATTTTTACAAATTAATCAATTTCTTAAAGGTGACTTGGCCAATCATGATAGTATAACCCCGTAGAGATATCTCATATGTTTTTATCCTCAGAATGGACTAGATTTTGATGTTGAGCAAATATAGAAGTCGCATTCCTCCTTGTGAAATCAAGATTGGTAGTAAAAATTGAGCAATCTACTATGTTTGATTCACAACTAAGTTTGGTTATTTCTTAGTTATAACCAAACTGCTTATTATACCTATAAAGATTATAGTCTTCACTTGTAACCTTTCACTCAGTTTATGACACAAGATAGCTGGGAGTAATCAGAAGAACCACGGTAAGAGATAGATCATCTTCAATAGCTTTTTAGTCCTCCAAAAGAAGTTTTTGATTTGAAAATGACCAAGTTTTAGCATTGTACTCTCCATCATATGGGTCGAGTTTGAAACAACTAATATTGCCAATCAAAGGAAAAATCCCTTCTTTCTTTGATCTTTAATTTACTACATTATGAGTGAACGCTTCAGAGGAAGCACACTATTGGCTAAGCAATGGGGATAAGACCAGGGAACTTGGTGTAGAGGAACTCCATTAAGTAGATAGTGTTGGTAAAATTTGAGACATCAAAACGGCCAACTCATCTTGCCATATCCAAATAACACCTATCCATCCATGTGTAAAAAATATCCCATAGTTTTAGGTGCTAGATGGATATTAACTCCACGAGCCAATCTTATATAAATATTGTCCCTACATGGTTGATCGTTGGACTTATCAATGATAAATAAACTTGAAAGAGGACAGAGGATGTATGCAAATAGTTAGAAATCACTGCCATAACCTTCACCAAAATCCATATTAGGCTTAAACCTTTAGTTCTTTTTCTCTTAATTAATATTGATATTGGGTTTGAAGAAGTACTTAATGTACTGTCACAAAGTGTCCTTCTTGGTATCATCAACTGACTCGCGAACAAGCCTTTGACAACCCACCTATTATAATACTGGGTGGCCAATCCTCTACTAAAATAAAATAATAATATCACGATGGTTTATTCTCAGAACCACTGTCACAATCACAATATAATATATATAATAATAATAAATCGTATAATTAAAAATTAATGAATAAGTCGCCATGCATAAATAAATAATAAGAGAGAATTGAATAAATTATCGTTCACCAAATAAAACATCCACAGTGTAGAACTGAATAATAAAACTGAGTACAGAAATATAAATGTTTGACAGTAATTCAAATCATATTTATCTGTGGGTTGGACTCGACGTACACATGTTCCGTCACACCACACTAGTGATCTTACTAGTCCTAGACAGCAGGTTGAGTTTCTAGTCGCCACTTCTCACAGTTTGATGGAAAATTTCCAGTGGATGTCTGTGTCATTAGTGGATACTTCCAACATCCCATCTAGAACTAATAATGACAAGGGAAAACACAAGGTTACCACTTCTTGGGTACCTAAGCATGATGTAAAAGCCATTATTGTTCATGTATCTCTTAAAACTCAAAATACCTCACAGTGTTATTTTAATAGTGGGTGCTCCAGACATATGACAGGTTATGTCTCATTTCTCACCTATCTTGAGGTTAAAAAGGAAGGTAAAGCCACCTTTGGAGATGGGACCAAATCTAGCATAGTAGGACGAGGTACAATGGAGATTCCCATGTTTCTTAAGCTAGATAATGTTTTGTACATCAAAGGTTTGAAAGAAAACCTTCTCCACGACACTGAATTTACGGTAAAGTTTGATCGGAAGGATTACAATGTTTATGATCAAGCCAATAAACTTATATTGCAAGGGGTGAGGACAAAAGATAACTATTATGGGATTGTGCCGAAGTCCTCATTTATCTGCAACAACTCCATGATCTCTTCTATGGATCTGTGCATCAACATCTAGGTCTCGTTAATTTTAGAGATTTGGATCACTTATCTAAAAAGGAACTATTACGTGGCTTGCCATTAATTGGGAAGCCAACTTCCACAGTTTATGGTCCCTGTCAGTTGGGAAAACAAGTCTGTAGTCCCCATTGATAGTTGAACTCCATTACCACTACACGCTTTCTTAAGTTAATTCACATTGATCTTATGGGTCCTACTCTCACTGAGAGTTTTGGTGGTAAGAGGCATATCCTCATGAGGGTGGATGATTTCTCTCGTTATTCAATAGTAGATTTCCTAAGAGAGAAATTCAATGATGAAGAGTTTTTTATGATCAAGTGTTGTGTCCTAGAAAATCAACACGGTGTCAATATCAATAGAATGCGTAGTGATAATGGGACTGAATTTAAGGAAGAAAAAGTGGATATTTATCGTGATACCCTTAGAATCAAACATGAATTTTTTACGTGAAAACTCCTTCGCAAAATGGGATTGTTGAGAGAAAAATCGGATGATCCAAGAGATGGCCCGATCCATACTTCTCCAGCGTAGAGTGCCTAGGAGGTTTTCGAAAGAGGCGCTGTCTACTGTGTGTCATACGGTGAATAGGGTATATCTTCATCCACACACACTTCAGACGCTATGTGAGTTATGGACAGGTAAGAAGCACAACCTTTCATATTTTCGTGTCTTTGGGAGTAAGTGCTACATTCTTAGGGATAGAGAGAAATTAGGAAAGTTTGACTCCGGGAGTGACGAGGGAATTATATTAGGATATTCATCAACAAGTAGAGAATACCAAGTTTTTAACCTGAGCAACTCTAAGGTTATGGAGTCAATAAATGTCACTATGCAAGATGACAAACCACATTCGTTTATTGATCCTAGCCATTGGTGTGACAATGATGCACTTATATGTGATGATCCCATTGTCCCATTATCCCTCACACACCCAGGGTGGAACCTACCCCGGATTTAGGGGACACACCTTCTAGGGGATCGTACCTTAGGGGTTAAGACTCGCACTCAACTAGAAAACATTTTTTGCTTTTTATGCTACATGTCAAAGGTCGAGCCCAGGAACATCAAAGAAGACCTCAAAGATGAACACTGAATATCCGATATGCAGGATGAGTTTCTTCAATTTATAAAGAATGATGTCTGCGAACTTGTCTCCCGACCTAGTGAGAATAATGTAATTGGTATTAAGTGGATATTTAAGAATAAGATGGATGACAATGGTACCATTATACATAAGAAGTATAGGTTGGTCACTTAGGGCTATACACAGATTGAGGGTGTAGACTTTAAGGAGACAATTTCTCCTGTTGCGAGGCTCGAGTATATCTATTTACTATCCACCATTTCATGTCATATGTGCTTCAAGTTATATCAAATGGATGTCAAGAGTGCCTTTATAAATGGGATTCTACAGGAGGAGGGTTATATGGAACAATAGAAAGGGTTTGAATACCCTAAGCACCCTGAACACGTGTATTATTTGATAAAAGTGTTGTATGGTTTGAAGCAAGCACCTCCTGCTTGATACGAGAGGCTTACTTCCTATCTCTTTGCCCGTGGATTTAGGAGAGGGGGGTTAAATAAGATGTTGTTTGTTAGGAGAGGAAAATGTGTTATTTTATTTACCCGGGTCTATATGGATGACATTGTCTTTGGATCCACGTGCTCCCGCCATGCCCATGACATTAAGGAGGAAATGAAGAGTGAGTTCAAGATGAGCATGGTTGGTAAGCTTACATTCTTCCTTGGTCTTCAGGTTTGTCAGCTAGAGGATGGGTTATTAATCTCTCAATCCAAGTATGCAAGAGTCCTTATGAAGAAATTTAGTTTAGACTCCATTAAGAACGCGCGTATCCCGATGAGTACCTCAACTAAGCTTAGCAAGGACACTTCAAGCAAAGATGTAGAGAAAACCTTGTATCGGAGTATGAGAGTTAGTCTTCTCTACTTGGTTGTCACTCGTCTCGACATATTATTTAGTGTTGGAGTCTATGCGCGATATCAAGTGTCCCCAAAAGATTCACACTTACTCGCTCTTAAATTTATTATCAAATACGTGAGTGGGACTCTCTCATATAACATTTGGTATTCCTTTAAGACTGACGACCGTTTATCCACCTATTCAGATGTCGATTGGGCAGGGGATATAGATGGATGTAGGAGTAATTCTTGTGGGTGATTATATTTTGGTTCTTCTCTTGTCTCTTGGTTGAGCAACAAGTAAAAACCCATCTCTTTATCCACTGTGGATGTTGAGTACATAGTTGTCGGGATTTGTGTAACACCCCATTTTTTCAACTATTAATAATTTAATTAATTCGGGTATTTTTAAATTACACGTGTGCCGTAATTTAATTAAATTAGTTATTACGTGTGAACAAATTATTATGTGATTATTTAAAATATTAATCGAGAGAGATAATGATTAATATTTATGCAATATAATTAGTAAATTAATAGGAAATTATAATTTCACATCATAGCGAGTGATAGTGACGTGGTAGTGTTTATCTCAACCGGGAGTCGCATCTAGACTATATGATGTTGAGATAGTAAATTATTGTAGGGTGACTCGAATGGCAATTTTGAGGTTACAGTTGGTTTTGGAAGGGTTGAGATAGTCAAAATAATGTACCCGAGGGGTAGTAATTGGGTCCCAGAGCCTTTTTAGTCATAACCGAGCCCTCACGAACATGTTCGTGTCATTTTAGGATTGGACCAATAGACTAAGTTTGGTATTAGGAGTTTTAAACCTTTGTTTTGAAATCATAGGCAGCCATAACTCATATTGAAAACCCTACAAATTGAGAGAAAAGAGAAGAAAGAAAAAGAGGGGACTTTGGAGACCAAATTCAAGGAGCAATTGGAGTTGCTTTGTCAGATTCATCATCTCCTATGTGAAATAGGAATCTACTAATCCATTAAGTCAAGTAATTAACGTTCTTCTATTTTTTGTTTGAAACAACTCATGTTCATATCATGGTAGGTGTAGATAAACTCGTTTTGGGGAGGGTTGTCAAATGTTAAAATTGGTTTTGGGGATTTAGGCATTTTATGTGAAATTAATGCTAAATTAATGATGAGATGATATCATATGTTATAAATATCTGAATTTGAGTCAAAATACATTAGCTAATCTCATTTAATTTGGAGTATATAATCAGATTGAACAAGGAATTTGAATAAAAGTGAGAAAACCCAATTCGTGGATTAATTGATTTAAGTAGAAATCGTTAATATTTAATGATGTATTTGATGTTTAGAAACTTTTGGAAACATGTTTTAATCATTGAGTATGTTTGGGTTTAGTTTTGAGAAAAATTCATGGTGGTTTTGGTGAACAAAAATGGAAGAAAACGATTGGGGAAGATTAAGTCTACCAGAATCAAAACTATGTCGTTTTGATTGACAGGCGAACCGATCCCCCCCCCCCTTCAGACTCTTTAGTACTTTAGTTTATTTATCAGACTTTATTGAGAGTCCATATTATTCACTTTATATTGTATTAGGATTATTTATTTTGGGAACCGATGGATTATTCGGTTTTATTTACTTATATATCGGTCGTGGATTGTTCAGACTATTATTGTGTGTGAATGATTTAGTTAATTAATTTATCTTTATTTCTGCATGTTGTTAGGTTAATAAAAAGATAAAAATTTGACATCGGCTTAATTTAACATTGGTGGTTAGTAACTTAATTAGTTTTCGATAGTGATGCTAGGAATGAACAATATGCAATTCTAGTTTATTTTGACAAAGAACTAATCACCAATGATTAAAGTAGGTGGGGTGTCATATATGGTATTAGAGCATCAGGTTTTAGTGTCTATAAGATATGTGAAGATTATCACGATTTTAGCATAGAGGTATTTGATATAGAGCCTTATTATAGGATTTTTGTATTCCTCTTTGTACACACATTTACATTCTCCTGGTATTAAGAATAGTTTATACGAATCATATACGAGTTCGGCTGGGTTTCGTACACTAAACAATATGGGGCACCATCGAGGACCATTACAAGGAGTACAGGAGGAGGGGCTCAACAGAAGCCATAGAGTATTATGGTAATGGTGATCTCGATTGGAGTCACCATGATTATTGTTCAATAAGATGATGATAGGATAATCACTATGGAGAAGTAGTTTCCCCAAGCACCATTGTAGAGAATGGTGGTGCAAATTTAGACTCACCCAACGTAGTTAGTAAAAGGGGAAGTCAGAGGGACCCTTTGGAAGAGCCATCTGTAAGGATTCAGGGAAGAGAGGAAGTATGATGGTCCAATGGAAGGTTATAATCCAAAGGCAATTGCTTATGATGAAGTGTCATGGCACCTAGGATTTAATTTTTTTTAAAAATTTTTTTCTCGTAGGAGCTATGTTATGTGAAAGAATTTTCTAGACTTATTATAGGAGGGGAAAACAGAGGCCGATTGTGATGAAGAATTTATTTATTTAAGTGAACTTCATACCCAGGGAGGTAGGTAGGGATGAGGAAAAGGTTCTTAAGGGTGATAATGGACTCACAAGTAGGAGTTTCCAGTACTTATGGGGAATCAGTCTTGGAAAACTTATGCATATGGCGTTAACGATGTACTATTATAATGTTTATATCAATGCTTCCATGAGAAGGGAGCTAAGAGAGTTGGATAGACTAGCTAGAAGGGAAAGACTGAAGGTAACTGGTGAGGCTCCACAGGATGATAACACGCAGGGGACCCATTTAAATGATCTATATCAATAAAATTCCTACCAAGTGATATTGGATTCAGTTAAGGTTCTTAGGGCCATCGGTATGTTCCATAGGGCCAACAGAGCCAAAGGAAGAATGAGGGTAGTAATCGGGGTCAAGACTACTAGATTCGAGAGAAGGACAACCTCGATATGGCCAATGGGGCCAGAGACCAAGGAATAACACAGAGAGGTGTCTTAAGTATAAAGAGTAGGACCACATGTTTAGATCTTATCCAGAGCCAGTTAAGGGACAGGAACGGGATGCCTAACAGGGTCAACAGTTATAAGAAGTTATTGGTTCGTTCAGAATAAGAGCGTTATGACCAAAAACCATTTTAATCGCCAATACTATTGGCAATTAAAAGTATGAGCTTTATCCTAGGGTGAATGGGGTTTGTTTTCTGTGACACGAGTGAGTCATAGTATTTCATTAGCACTAGGTTTATACGTGATATGGGTTTAGTGCATGTATCGTTAGTGTTACTATTATGTGTATATATTTACCGTTGAGCGGAGGGGCTCTTTTTGGTTCCATCTGGAAGGTAGAGGGTGGCGACACTGAGAGGATGTATTTTATTGGGTTAACTCATTTTAAGAGATGATATTCGACTATAATGTTATCCTAGGTATGGGTTGGTTAGCAACGAGTTGAGCGATCGTGGGCTATTACAGTAAGGCAATCATTTTCGTTATTCCAGGGCATGATGTGTTGTTTAGCGTGTCACCTGGAAGAGGGTCGAGATCGCATTTATATTATATAGTGGAAGAGACTTCAAATGTTATAGTAGTCTCGTTATATTTGATCCCAGTGTGTAGGGAGTGTGCTGATATGATTCGGGGTATATTAAGTTTATTAACGAGCGGAGAAATTTAGCTCGTTATCAACATAGCGTGAGAAAATAGTGATAGTGAGAGCACCATGTTGTATAACTCCTTTAGTGATGTGGGAGTGGATGGTTAGACTTTTACATATGGGGATAGGATTTTAAATATTTTGGTTATGAGCTTAGGGCTTACGTATCTCGATGACCGACAATGCTAGGTAGTAGTGTATTGGGGGGGTTACTTATTTGGATTTTGCTTGCGAGACATCCCACACATATAGCCCAACGAATGGCGAGAGTTGAGAGATGTGTTGTTCACTAGGCCGTGGGTTTAGCATTTTGGTTATTACACGTGTACGTGGATGAAAGCATGAGCTAAGAGCTATTTTATTATATAAGACCTATAGAGTCGAGTAGTGTTGTGTGGGGAGTACTGGGAAAAAATATTGCACCACGACTTGATGGGTGGGGTAGTCTCGAGGGGAATTAAATTATTTTAGTTGGGTAACTGAGGGTATAGTCACACTGAGAATGCGGGGTTGAACCCTAGATAAGTATGTTATGTGTGGGACGTTAGAGATGATTATGCAGTTATGCACGGGATATAGGGTGTATGGTCGCCCGGGTTAATTTGACTTTCATTATTGTTCATGATAAGGAGACTTATAAAGATGTTGTAAATATGTCTGTGGTACAGTCAGAAAAATAAGTGGAAAAGTATAAGGGCTGAACTTCGTTCGAGGAAAGGAGAGTCTGATTATGTATATGTCACGAAAAACTCCCACAACCGAGATGAGTTGAAAGGTGAGTCATAATATGTTGGGAGAAAATGTAGTCTCACCTAGTCGAATGCATAAAGTGGTTTCCACATAGATAGGTTGTTAATTCTAATAGATAAAAAGAGCTTAGGAAGTACGCAGTTTTGGAGAAAATGCACGGGCTATGTTTTTTGTATATCTCAGAAAAAGGGAAATAATATGTTCCACGTGATGTCAGATGCTGAGTGTGTGGATTTTGTATTGATTGAGACATAGTGAAGTTGTATCCGACTGCTCCACTCATAAAGGGAAAAGGTTGATCCGATATTTCCTAACCAAATGTTGTGATAGATTGATGATTCCAGGGATGGAATGAATAACCATATTGATAATGTTCATTATTGGATTATCAAAATTGCGGAGGGTTCAAGATTTTCTTTGGTTTGTGAAGTGAATTGACAAGGAAAAAAATAAACATTATTAGTTTGGGGTGTGTTGTACGACCTGGCATAATGCTCGGCATGTTATTAAAGATAAGAAATGAACCGTCACAAAGTGACACCCAATTATTATTGTAAATCAGAACGAGACCCTTGAGTCCCACCTTAGATATGGAGTGTCAGGAGGTGTTGGGAACGGATTTGCATCATGATATAGATGTGTTAATAGTAGGCCGATGGATAGTCGAGAGGGGTTGACATAGAATGTGGCAGAATGCGAGTATGCATATTTGGGATTTCTAGAGTAGCTGTGAATATTAACTGCAACTGGTAGGGCTGAATGTGATGATCTGTAGAAGGATATTAGTTGTGAAGTGACTTATGAGGCTTAATAGGAAGAAACAAATTCGCCCACCTTAGGATAGTTGAGAATGGGGAATAACAAGTTTCTCTGAAGCGGAGTGATTCAGAGTTTGTCGACAAGGATTGAGTTAATCCACATCATTTTTGTAAAGTTCTGGAACATAGAGAGAGTAAGTTTACATGAAATAGAGTTTTGAGGTCTGATATGAATGGTCAGGGATTGTTGAGGGTGTATAATGTGAAGAGAGATGATGGGGTATGGCAATAAGGGAAGTTAGATCCTATAGAAGTGAGTCATTTTCTAACATAGAGATGATAGAGCCAGTGGAGTATAGGCTTGTCTTTTGAGATAGTTCTATCGGATTCATGATAGTTTTGCGTGTCATTATATAAGTGAGACCTTAAACATAAGGGAACATATCGATATGTAAGGGTTTGAATGGACTTGTAGCTAATCGTGGGTTATAGTGAGTAGACCTTCAGTCAAAACGGTACCTTTGGTGTATGTATAGTGGAAATACCATAAGAATATTGCGAGTAAATTTTGGGATACGTTCGAATGCGGTTGTGTGAAAGAAACCGACGTGGTAATACCAGGCATATAGTTTCGATGACAAAATTATGTTTTAAGGGGGGAAGTATGTAACACCCCGTATTTCTGAGTATTTATAATTTAGTTAATTTGGGAATTTTTAAATTACACGTATGTTGTAATTTAATTAAATTAATTATTATGTGTGAACAAATTATTATGTGATTATTTAAAATATTAATCAGGAGAGATAATGATTAATATTTATTCAATATAATTTGCAAGTTAATAGTAAATTATTATTTCATATCATAGTGAATGATAGTGCTATGGAAGTGTTTTATCTCAACTGGGAGTTGCATGTAGACTATATGAGGTCAAGATAGAAAATTATTGTAGGGTGAATCAGATGGCGATTTTGAGGTTATGGTTGGTTCCAGAAGGATCGAAATAGTCAAAATAGTGTACTCGAGGATAGTAATTGGGTCCCGGGGCCTTTTTAGTCATAACTGAGCCCACACGGGAGTGTTTGGATCATTTGGGCTTGGCTCATTAGCCTAATTTTGGGATTAGGAGTTTTAAACCTAAGTTTTGGAATTAGAGGCAGCCATAACTCAAATTGAAAACCCTATAAATTGAAAGAAGTGAGAAGGAAGAAAAAGAGGGGACTTTGGATACCAAATTCAAGGAGGAATTGGAGGTGCTTTGTCAAATTCGTTGTCTCCTATGTGAAATTAGAATCTATGAATCTAATAAGTCAAGTAATTAACTTTCTTCTAATTTTTATTTATAAAAACTCAAGTTTATATCATGGTAGGTGTAGACAAACTCGTTTTGGAGAGGGTTGTCACATGTTAAAATGGGTTTTGGGGGATACCCTCAATCGCTAACGGCTCTGGCTTTAAAATTGGTCCGCAAATATGATACCAATGCCCAAACTGCCCCAGCCCCTGTGAAGGAGACAATATTGGAACTATTGGTGGGACTAGAAGTTGTGGTAACTGCTACCCCTGTTGGGCGCTCTGTTGCTAAACCCTAGTATCATTAGGGCAAGCGTGCCACATGTGGCCATGCTCCCCTCATACTAAACATTTCCTAGTGAAATCAATTTACCTATGTCCCTGTTAATCCCAACCCTGCTAGCCTTCGATCTAGTTCCCTTGGCCTTACTGTCCCTGAGGAGCGTGTTGCTGGCCCTGCCTATAATTACCATTACTTGACCTAAATCTTTTAGTCGAGTCCCCTTTTGAGAACCCCTCTCTTTCTGCCTACTCTACTGTGGCAACGCCTCCCTGGCACAATTGCCCCAACCTTTCCCTACAGGCTCGACTCTCCTATCATCTCTGCTCCCTTCTGATGGAAGTGATGATCCTGACAATGAAGCAATATAGCATTAACGACATCAATATAAGTTCACAATATCAAGTTCCCCAACATATGCTGGTGAATCCTCTAAGTTAGCCCATCCATAAACCCGAGACTCTTCTTCTCATCCACACTCACCTCATTTGGCAAAAAGTTCACCAGGCGAGTGAACTCCTTCTCATACTGGGCCATAATCCGACCCTCCAACCTGAAATCTAAAAATTTCCTCCTCATCTCCATTTGAACTGCCGACGAAAAGAACATGTGTTCAAATCCCTCCTAGAGCTCCTCTGTCACCACAGTATCTCTCTCCTTAGCTGTGGTGACCGACTCCCACCACTGAAATGCTTTCGATACTAGCTTGAATGTCGCCAAAATTCATTTCTCTGTGAAACTACAATTAACCATATGTAAATGCCTATGAATTTCTTTCTTCCATTGGATCGCAACAACAATATCCTCACTCCCCTGTGACTTTGGCGAATGACCTTTTTAAAAGGCCACTCTGACTCGCACCCATACCAACGGCACTGGGTGAGCCTGAAGTGGTGCCACTGGCTGTTGTGGATGTGCTTGGGAAAATGTTGTGCTAATACAGTCATTGTAGCATTAACCGCTTGTGCAACAATAGTTGTGAACTCTGCTACGTTCACAGTCCCCTGAGTGGTCAGTGGCTCCAACTAAGCCTCCCCGTCTACGACCCTCCGAGAGGCACGTGTTGGTCGACTAGAGTTTGGCATCTGAAACCCAATTAAAATTGTATGAGATTCACTTTCACCATATAAATTAGCAGGAGAACGTAAAATCACAATGTGAATCAACAGTCCTAAGCACAGGGATCTATTTTAAAGAAGAAAAAAACGTTGGCAATGTAGCAAGTTCGCATAGATCCTAAGGATACTACATTCTGATGCTTTGATGCCAATAGTGACAACCCACCTATTCTAGTATCAGGTGGCCAATCATATACTAAAATAAAATAGGAATATCAATATGCTTTATTCTCAGCATCACTTTCGCAATCACAATATAATATAAATAATACAATTAACAATGAATGCATAAGTCAGAATGTATAACTAAATAATAAGAGTGGACCAAATAAAGCCCAGACACCAAATAAAACATCCGCAATATAGAACTAAATAATAAAGCAAAGTAAGTAAATATAAATGTTTGACAATAATATAAAAGACTATCCAGCGAAGGGCAACACGCTCAAAACTAAAATTAAAATAACTGATCTTATCTAGATGACATAAGTTGAGGTGTCTAAACAAAGATGTAGCATCCACCGCTACTGCATGCCAAGAATGAATCTATCCCTGCGGTCTCGGATGCTATTGTTCCACACCTAGGGTATAAAAAGAAAGATGTGGAAGAAAACAAAATACGGCGATTCAAAACTCAAAAAGTAAAGAATATTTTACAAGTACATAATTGTTTTAAATCGATTAAAATAGTAGTGTATTACTTCCATAATCAGCTGATCGCACTCACTTGAGATAAAACTCACCTCTCAACTATAGTGTGCACCTAACGTATTCATTTTATTTATCCAATTAAAACACCCAGTCTAACTAGGATATGTAACATCTATCCAAGCCTAATTTCATCACGAATATTCATGAGTTTTTAAACCTATTTTCATGTCACATAATGAATCGAAATAAAAAATTCTCAAAAAATGCAATTGAATCATTTCATGATTTTCTAAGGTTTTTGCATTTTAATTTTTAAACAAAATCCATTGAATTCTAACTTTATTTTCCATATCAACTTCATATTCACCCATATTATACATTATGGCGTGATTTAGCATATTACGATTTCACATTCAGTAAATTTGTTTGTTTCTTTTTTCCAATAAATGCAGTACAATATTTGTTTTTGATATCTCATATAATAAATTTATCCTTGTCAATATGTGAGCAAACTATAAGGCATATAATATTTACTCTCTTTATCATGTTGTACTCCATTTTCCTTACTATTTTTTTTTTAACTATTTGTCCACCCTTATGTGACTTATTACCTTTTTTTATGTAAACTTTTATCCATGGTATTTTTCTAAATATATAAAATATGTATATCATTATATTTGATTTTTCTCATTTATTAAATTATTTGTTAGTCTGCAAGTTCAACGGTTTAATGATATTTTTGAATACATATATATATATATATATATATATATATATATATATATATATATATATATATATATATATATATATATGAAACATACATCGGTAGTAGTGATGATTTAGAACACATTATAAAATTCATTGTGTCTTTGTTTTCTATAGCATATCTTGCTTACTATTTTTTTCTTTATATTTACTTTGATACACACTTCGTATTCAAAATATTTTGACTAATATATGATCATTTGTATTTCATTTTCCTTATTTAATAAATTATTTGTCTCTCTTTGTCAATAAAGTAACATCTCAGGTAAATTTATGTAACTCTCCACACAAATTATGTTATAAACATAATTTAACATGTCTTCCCATATTTCTTAAGCATTATGTGTATATGTTTACATATACAGATCAATTGCCTCTTTTAATTTTTTTTTCTTAAGCAACATGTGTACGATTTTACATAAACATACGAATCTCTTCTTATTTTAGTGGCTTAATTGTGTATATAAACGTTTATCATCATTCCATCCAAGAATTTTTGGTATTGCCAACCAAAATTATTTGTATTTGGCCAACAAATAATCAGGATATTTTCTAAGTTTGAATTATTTAATTGAGAAGACTTTTTTATGAATTGATGTATTATTATTATTATTATTGTGGTGACAATTATCGTGCAACACAAATAAATAAGAAGAAAGCATTCACCAAGTAAGAACAAGGAATATAAAATGGCGATCACACAACAAAGGATGTACGTGGTTCAGCAAAGATGTGCCTACATCCACGGTGGTGCAGTCGATATTATTTCTATATACTCTGTAGAGTAATTACAGAGAATACAAAAACTGTCCATTTGCTCTGGACCTAGGGTTTAATATATACATGTACATGTAGGTAAGTGGAGGTGATGGGTTCCCCCGCGTCTTCCATCTCCCCTATAACTTCCCTTAATGAGAACGTGGGGGGAGACCGGATCAAAATAAGAGATGAGGGGCCTGGACTTTGGGCTGCTAGGACTGGGCTACTCGTCCAGGCCCATGGTCCTAATTTTGGGTACCCACAATTGCCCCTAAATTTGTGGGGCCATGTTTATGGGCTCAATAGATTTAAATGATTAGCCATAATGGCTATTTTGCAATTCTTCGGAAATCGTGAAGCTGATTTTGGCGGCACCCGCCTCGTATCTTGTGCACTATGATTAGTAGAATTTGAAGGTTTCTTGGAATAGGTACTTCTCTATTGTCGTTCCAATTTTCTCATTCCTTGCGAGTTCTAGCACTTCGTACCTTCTTCTCTCAATCTCTAGTCTCATTGCTTCCTTACTGTTTGGGCTCGTGCTTCTTCATCGTTCGAATTGGTCTTCTATCTTGTAAGTTCCCTGTATCTTTTCTCTATGCTTTCTCTTTGAGTTTGTAGTTTTCTAGGGCTTTTCAATGGCGAAGATTGGGAATACGTCGGTCTCTGAGTTTAGGAAGTTTTACAACATTCTCGAGTGGGTAGATATTGAGTGCTGTTCCTCCCCTCCTAAAAACGTTAGAGAGATAGATGATGCTCACTGGATCCATGTTCTGTTGCTTTCCCATGGGGGACTCACTTTTCCTCCCAATAATTTGTTCCTGTATTTCTTTGGCTATTTCAATATTGTTCCTGCACAATGCTTGCCCAATGTGTGGAAATAGTAAATGGCGTCCATAGGATAAATCAATTGTATGGAACTAGGTTAGGGCTCACCGAGGTATGGTTCTGTTACTCTTTTTCTCGAACTAGTTCTGGTGTCTTTTACCTCAAAGCTAGGAGCCCTGACAGGGTATTGGTAGTAAATCTACCTGATTTCCATAAGGACTACTAGCAAGAAGGTTTCCTTGTTAGAAATTGGCAGTTTTCTCCCCAATTTGAAGGGTCGAGGTCTGAGAGGTTCTCTATCCCCTTTTATGGGGAGGAATACATGCGTAGACATTGTACTGTTATTTTGATTTTTGTTGATTTGTAATCCTTCTAACTCTTCTTTGCTTTTTCTTTCGCAGCGAAGTCAAAGAACTTGGAACCTGCACTCAACGAGGTCCGTCTTTCAGAATTGGTAAAGGCTTGGAAAATCAGGGAGCCTTTAGGTGACAGCGAGCACCCCATATCTGCTGCCTTCCTGCTCGAGTACAAGAACGTTGGTTCCAGCTTTATAGCAAGGCTTGTGGATAGTATCCCAGAGTTTGAGTCATCTGAAGAGACTACTGCAGGTCCTATCTAATTGGAGGAGGAAGAGAGTAGCTCTGAGAGTGACATTGTTAGAGTTGTAGGTGATCTGCGGGGAGGGAGCTCTAGTAGTAGTAGCTCCTCTGATCATAGGGAGGTTTCTGAAGCACGAGGATCGTTGAGTACCTCTAGCAGTTCGAGTGAAGGAATGGTTCCACTTCGGAAGAACCTGATTCGGGATGATGATAATGAAGACCATATGCTCCTCACACAGAGGTCGAAGAAGCAAAAATCTGCCTCGGTGGATGTGGCTACTGGTTCCCGGTCTTCTTCTCGAGAGCAGGAGAGGAAAAGGAAGAAAGAGGAGCAGGTGAGAGAGAGGGAGAGGAAAAAGGAAAAAGAGAGGAAGAAAATAGAGGAGAAACGGAAGGTGGATGAGAGGAAGAGGAAAGAGAGTGAGAAGGAGGAGGAGAAGAGGAGGGATGAAGCGAGGATGAAGTCCGAGCAGGATTTAGTCCCAGTGTCTGCTCTGCCCGAGGGGGCCTCCGTGGAAATTTCTCCTCAGCTGGCCCCGACTTTGCTCGAGAGAGCTGTCCTCCCGGCTGATCGCCAAAGGGCAGTAGGGTCAGAGCACTTAGCCCTTCAGGCTAGTCAGAGGCTTGCTCTGGTAAGGTTTTTCCCTTTTTCTCTTATGCTTTTCTGACTTCCCCCATTTTCCACTTCTAATGCCTTCTTTTTTCTGCAGTTTGTTACTGACTTCGCCGTGCTGTATCGTTCACACGATGAGCTGGTGAAGAAGAATAGTGAGCTGGAGCAAGAGAACTCTGCCCTGAAGCTGAAGGGTAAAGAGCTCGAGGCCAACTTCAAAACCGTTGATGTTGCTCGGATTTCATTCAATTTGGCTCTTGCCACCGCTAACAAGGAAAAGGACGCTGCAGTCCAAGATCTGAAGGAGCTGAGGCAGGCGTATGACTTGGTTTGCTCGAGCAAACATACAGTCGTTGAGGAGAACAGGGTGCTCACTGAAGAGCTGAAGAAGAAGGAGTCTGAGGTTGTTACTGCCAAGGAAAACTCTTACAATTCTGGTTGGGCCGCAGCATATGAGGATGCTGAAGTTCAGATAGGCTATATTAGTCATCTGAACTTTAAGAAAGGATGGAACAAGGCTCTCATTGCTGCTGGAGTAGATGTTGCATCTCCCCTTTTTGATGAGCACGACCCAGGGCCGAGGCCAGTCATAGATGAGGACCCTGCCCCAGCCGTTGAAGGATCTGATCCTATTCCTCAGGCGCCCCCTGCTGACGTTTCTTTTATTGAGGTGACAGAGACCACCCCTGCCGAGGACATTGCTCCTGTTGATGCTAATAAGGGGAAAGGGCCATCAACCTCTGGGCCACCTGAGGTTGCTAGTTAGTTATCTGATAGGATTGTTTTGTATTTTTGTTTTTTCCATTCTGTAAACTTTTCTTTTTTCAGTTCGATGTAACTTCAATCTTCATTAATGAAAAAGGCTTCATTTCTGCTTGTACTGATTTGTCCCTTTCTCTCCCTTTTCTTTCTCTTGCTTGTAGTTAGTTGATGTGGATGATTACATTCCTGCTACTTCCCAGTTGGGTAGGACCCTTGGTCCCAATGCGAGTCTCGAAGTTCGCCAGGCCTTCGTTAATCTTTGTGAGTCCCTTAGGTCTAGAAATTAGAAGTATAAGGAGCAATCTGAGCTCATGGCCAAGCTGAAGGACAGGCTTCAGGAGATGGAGGACATTAGTGCTTCAGTGCAAGAGGAGATCAATGTGCTGAAGACAAAACTATTAGAGGCCTCCGAGATCAACCAAGTAGGGGAGGTTCTTCAGCAGGAGAATAAAGATCTGAGGAGAGAAGTCTTACAACTCAGGGAGCATGCGCCAAGCACTATTTGAGCAGTATTACAAGGCTCCTCATAATCACGAACTAGAGTTGATCATAATGTTACCCCTCCTATGTCGCGAAGTCTCACTCGCCCTCCCCTTCCATGAGATGGTAGGAGCACCAGGAGCAAAAATAGGGAAGGAGAAGAACTTCACGATAGGGAAATGGAAGAACTCCGCGGTGATGTTCAGCGAGCATATGTAATCACTGCTGGGCTTCAAAGGGACGTCACTCGGTTGCGGCACTTATTCAAGAAAGGCCCTCGGCAAGCGTGGGCTGACGATTATGATCAAGGCTGGTCGGATTCTCCAACAAGGCTTTATGAGTTCGAGGAGCTTTCTTTTATCAGGGGGTGGCTAAGTGTCTTGAAGGAGATGAAAGTCCCGAGGAACTCGGTGCTATGGTATCGTCATGAGATGTCTTCCTCCACGCTGATGCCTAACCCATTCCGGAGGGATGATCGATGGATCCCCATCGATGTTATTCCTCAGCAATTATTGGAGTCAGATGCGAATGAGGTGGTGGAAGAGTTATCTCCTGCTCTTGATGACGGACGAAGAGCTCGAGTCGATGATTATCTTGCTCGGAGGCTTCCACCCCATTGAGATTTTGCTAGTTATTTTTTTTTTGTATTTTTGATAATGTAAATGCTTTGGGCGAGCTCGCCGACTAAACATGTATTACCATTGTTGTAAGTATGATGGATTAATGAAAAGTTTGTGTTTTGGGAAATTTTGATGACTAAACGTATGCATCCTACTTTTCATACTCTTGTTGCTCTGTAATGTTTTTTGTTTTGTCATACAAGTGTCCCCCCAGTCCAGTATAATAACAGGATACCATTATGCTCCACTTTACCTTTTAGGTTGTGTCGTCACACTCCTTTAGGCCTAAGTGGGGCAATTGGCGAGGACACACCTGGTGTTGGATGTCTTCATCCGATCAGGATACTCAACCGAAGTAGGTTTGATGACCAGTATAAAGTTTGGTCGTATTGCCTAAGGATCCCCTGTAGGGATTCATATATTTACAGGGGAAATGCTAAGAGGTCTCTCGTGTTTTATGACGATGACCTGAGGAGGGGTATTCCCCTGCTATAGTGATCAATGTGCTTGTTATTTGGAAAAGATGTGCGATGAATGCAACTGTCACCAATTAGAGTGTAACCAATTAAGTAACTTTCATTAGTAATAAGGAAAATGAACTTCTGTTTTCATAACAAAAGAATACAAGAAAAAGATCTAAAACTAGAATTTCTTGAGATTAGCTGCGTTCCATGCTAGTGGTATTTCTCTGCCCTCCATCGTTTCCAAGTGATAGGCACCTTGCAGATCGTCTTTAGTTACTTTAAAGGGTCCTTACCAGTTTGGGCCTAGCTTATCGTTCGATGACTTCACTGTGCTGCCCAGGACTTTTCTTAGAACATAGTCCCCAACTTGGAATGTCCTCGGGCTAACCCTTTTGTTGTAATGCTTCACGAGCTGTTGCTGATAATTCGCTAGCTTCACCAGGGCTAGCTCTCTGCGCTCATCGGCTAGGTCGAGTTCGGTGAGCAATGCTTCATTATTCAGGCTTTGGTCAACAAGGTTGGATCTCATTGTTGGCAAACCTGCTTCTAGTGGGAGGACTGGTTCCATGCCATATGTCAGCGAAAATGGGGTTTCTCCTGTTTCTCGCCGAGGAGTGGTTCGGTACGCCCATAGAACATGGGGTAGCTCTGTTACCCATGCGCCTTTGGATCGCTCTAATCGCTTCTTCAATCCATCGATCACAATTTTGTTGGAATCTTTAGCTTGGCCATTGCTCTGAGGGTAGGCCACCGAAATGAAGTGGTGTCTGATCCCGTGTTCGTTACAGAAGTTCTGAAAGGGGCCACTTTCAAACTGCGTTCCATTGTCGGTGATGATGGTTCTGGGGATTCCAAACCGAGTGATTATATTCCTCGATATGAACCTTATCATATCAGCATCTCAGATGTTCGCCAGGGGTTCTGCCTCGATCCATTTGGTGAAGTAGTCAGTCACAACCAACAGGTATTTGCGATTGTCGGCGGCGGTAGGCAGCGATCCCACGATGTCCATTCCCCATTGGGTTGGATAGGGACTTCATATCGCTGGTGGGTTGGTGGGCCATAGGAGCGTGGAATTGGCATTTCAGACATTTGCGGACATATACTGCGGAGTCCTTTTGTATATATGGCCACTAATAACCTTCCTTCATTGCTCGAAAGTCTAGAGACCTTCCTCCGATATGACTTCCAGAGATTCCTTCATGAAGCTCATGTAGCACTTGCTCGACATCACCTGGGTGGACGCATCTAAGGTAGGGACTGAAGAAGGATTTCTTATACAAGTCGCCTCTTGTGGATAAGTGAAAGCGAGCAACTTTGAATCTTATCTGGTGGATAGTTTTCTTGTCATCTGGGAGCATTCCATCCTTTAAATAGTCCTTTAAGGGGTCCATCCAGCTGGGAGGTGATCCCACCTGGAGTATTTGTTCCACGTTTGGTAACTTGATGTTGTGGTTAATGCTCGGACAAATGAGGAAATCGATGGGGATGACCCTTTTAAGGTCAGAGTCAACTGCCGAACTCAAGGCTGCTAAGGCATCAGCATGACTGCTTTGCCCCCTGGGAAACTGCTGGATGTTGATCTCTTCAAAGCTCGACATTAATTCTCTCACTAAGGCGAGGTAGGCTGCCATTCTTTCATCCTTTGCATTATAATCTCCACTTATCTGATTGGAGACTAGTTGAGAGTCGCCGAACACCTGTAAATGTTTTGCTCCTAGAGTTTGTGCCTTTTGGAGACCGGCTATTAGGGCTTCGTACTCTGCTTCGTTGTTGGAGGCTGCAAATCCAAGCCTGATTCTTTATTCAAGGATTGTGTTTTTTGGAGTGACGAGGACAATGCCTACCCCTGCCCCCTTTGAGTTGGAGGCTCCATCAATGAAGAGTCTTCAGGTTCTCTCTGTTGCTTAGTTCTTATCTTGCCTTGTTGGTTGAGGTTGGTCGGAGAGTTCTTCGCCCGTAAATTCGGCTATGAAATCAGCAAGGATCCGACCCTTGATAGCTATCCTTGGTTAAAATTGGATGTCAAATCGGCCGAGCTCGACTGACCACTTAGACAGTCTGTCCGATAAGTCCTCTTTCCTTAGGACCTCCTTAAGGGGATGCGATGTAAGGACGATGATAGTATGAGCTTCGAAATAATGCTTCAGCTTCCTCGAGGCTATTACAAGTGCAAAGGAGAGCTTCTCCAATGGCAGGTACCTTTGCTCGGCGTCTAATAAGGTCTTGCTCGCGTAGTAAACGGGGTGTTGGATTCCTGTAACCTCGCATATTAACACAGAGCTGACAGTGTGATTGGATACGGAAAGGTACAGGTACAAAGAATCCATTTGCTGTGGTATAATAAGCAGCGGTGGAGAGCTTAAGTAGGACTTGAGCTCGTCCAAAGCTCGCGAGCAGTCTGGGATCCACTCTATCAGTTTACTCCCCTTTAGAAGCTGGAAAAAAGGCTTGCACTTCTCGGAGGATTTGGAGATGAAGCGATTTAAGGCGGCGAGCATTCCAGTGAGCTAATGCAAGTCCCGTATTATTCGAGGGGGTTGCACCCCGTTGATTGCATCCATCTGGTCTGGATTAGCTTCTATGCCTCTCTTACTGACCAAGTACCCAAGAAATTTTCCTGACAGGACACCGAAGGAACACTTGCTCGCATTGAGTTTCATCCGGTACTTCCTGAGGATTTCGAAGGTCTTTGACAGGTCCGAGAGGCAATTTTCCTTCTTCTTGCTCTTAACGAGCATGTCATCGATGTAGACCTCCATTGTGTCTCCCATTTTATCCTTGAACATTTTAGTGACCAGCCGCTGATAGGTTGCCCCTGTATTCTTGAGCCCCAAGGGCATGACCTTGTAGCAATATAACCCAACTGTCGTGATGAATGCCGTTTTGTCTTGGTCTGGGGCATACAAGGGAATCTGGTGAATCCTGAGTATGCGTCCAGGAAACTCATACGCTCGTGAGCTGCAGTGGCGTCTACTAGTTGGTTAATCTTTGGGAGGGGGAAACTATCCTTAGGGCATGCTTTGTTGAGGTCAGTGAAGTCGATGCAAACTCTCCACTTCCCATTATTCTTCGGAACTACTAATGGGTTGGACAACCACTTGGGGAATTGCACTTCCCGTATGGATCCTACATCCAACAGTTTTTTGACTTCCTTTTCGACCGCTTTAGCCTTCTCGGGTGCAGTTCTCCGTGCCTTCTGCGTGATTGGCTTGAATGTGGGGTCGATGTGCAGCTAATGACAGACCATACTAGGATCGATTCCAGGAAGTTCGTATGGTTCCCATGCGAAAACATCTACGTTGTGTCTCAGCAAGGTCGTCAACTCCTTCTGTTCTTAGTCGGTGAGAGATGCTCCAATTAAGAAGACTCTGCTACTGTCACCAACTTTAGCCAAAACTTCTACTAGGTCCTCGACGACACACTCGGGGGGGAGGAGCCTGGTCTCCTCTACTTCAGATCTTTCGTACTTAATTACTACTTGGAAGGTATCACACCTTCTTCAACTTTCTCGCTAGGTTGACCGACCTTCTTCTATGGCTTTGGTCGGATGGCTGCTATGAAGCACTTCCTCCCCATTTCTTGGTCACCGTGGATCTCCATTACTCCTCGCTCGGTTACATATTTGAGCTTCTGATGGTAGGTTGAGGAGACTGCCTTCATCGCATGAAGCCATCCCCTGCCGAGGATGGCCTGGTACGGTGAGTCGATGTCAACTACCAAAAACTCGATCATCTTGGAGACATTTCCAGCACACACTGGCAGTACTATCTTGCCCAGGGGCATGGTCATTTTTCCAGCGAAGCTGACCAAAGGAACAGTAGCTTCCTTTAGGTCGGCGATGCTCAACTTTAATTTCCTGAATAGGTCAAGGTACATTACTTAAGATGAGCTTCCTTGATCGATGAGCATCTTGTCGATGTCAAAGTTGGATATCCTGAGTGTAATGACTAGGGCATCATGATGTGGGGTCCTTACTCCCACCAAATCTTCATTCGTGAAAACAATATGCTTGTTATAGTTGTCGTCCTCTGCTCGTCGACGCTTTCCTAACTATGACTTTGCTGGATCGATTTGAAAAGCCTGCATTACCGCTGTAAGTTTTTTCATTTCCATTCGAGCTGAGTTCCCTTGTATCTGCTTAACGTTAGATGCTCCGTGGATTACTGCGAACTCATGTCCAGCATCATCCTCCAGCACGTTATCGGGTCTCGCCTCTCTGTTGGCAGCCACTTTCTCTGCCCTCTTTTCCACAAAGTCGTTCAAATGCCCGGATTGGGACAACTCCTCGAGGTGAGACTTAAGAGCTTTGCAGTGCTCGGTCTTATGTCCTCCCTCTTTGTAAAAAGTGCATCTTAACGCATTGTTCCTCTTCGATGGATCTCCTCCCATTTTCCTGGGCCACTTTTCCCCCGTTCTTTCCTCCTTTCTTCTGGTTCTCAGTTTTCTCACTTCCCTTGGTAGTGAGTTTAGCTCGACTGTTTTCTCCTGTATTAGGGCGGGTGACATCTTCCACCTTTGTGTATTTCTCGATTCGAGTCATTAGGTCGTCAATAGTCATAGCTTCCTTCTTCGTCAGGGACTGGTATAGGAGGGAAGAACTAGGGAGCCCAATTTTGAAGGAGGCCACTGCCACTTCCTCTGCGCAGTCCTCGATTTCATTGAATAACTCCCAGTACCTCTTCGCATAGTCTCGGAGGGTCTCTTAAGGCATTTTCTTCATTGTTAGCGAAGCATCCATCCTTTTGGGATAGGAGCTACTGGTAATGAATCGGGCCGTAAAAAGTTCGGCTAGGGATTTGAAATTCCTGATCGACCGGTGGGGGGCCTTTCGAAACCACTTCTGCGCTACATCATGCAGGCTCGAGGGAAAAATGCGGCACATCAAGGCATCTCGGTGATTCCAGAGGGTCATGGCCTGTCGGTATTGCCTGATGTGATCGATGGGATCAGTCTTTTCGTCGTAAATCTTGAACCTTGGAATGGTAAATTTCTTGGGGGCTTCCTCCTCTTTGATTTCCCTCATAAAGGGTGACTTCATTTGGGTTTTGGAGCTCGCCATGCAAGTTCTCTGGTTGATCTTGTTCCGTAGTGAGCAGGATGTTGGTCCATCTCCCTACAGACTAGATTTCGTATGTTTTCGTCGCTGCGAGTAGGGCTCTGGTAGCGGCGACCTCTTCGCAGCCGTTCGCAGAGGTCATCGTTTGACTCGCCTCCTTCGACCTTTTGAGATTCTCGCCTGGGGATCCTTCCTCGACTATGAGACTTGCTCGCCTGAGGGCTAGGAGTGCGGTATGGACGTCTCCTGTTATCAGGACGAAGCTCCCTCTCCAGTCTTTTCAGTCTTCTTCTCAAGAGAGCATTCTCATCCTCGTATTTGTGGGAAGACTCCCTCTGCTCGTGGAGCCTTGCCTCGTATGCATAAATCAATCTGGATATCTGTGTGGACCTCGCTGGTCCCTGACTTTCTTCTGAGGCTAGCCTTTCCAGGAGAGCTCTCTGATTTGAACGTCGAACTTCAGACCTAATCCTGTGAGGAGCAGGTGGCTCTTGAATATCTCCTGCCTGAGGGGCATTACTGCTGTGACCAGACATCTTAAACTCCTTTCTTGGTGTGGGCTCTTCTCAGGGAAAGATGAACGCTTCCCACAGACGGCGCCAATTATGGTGACAATTATTATGCAACACAAATAAATAAAAAGAAAGCATTCACCAAGTAAGAACAAGGAATATAAAATGTCAATCACACAACAAAGGATGTATGTGGTTCAGCAAAGATGTGCCTACGTCCATGGTGGTGCAGTCGATATTATTTCTATATAATCCGGAGAGTAACTACAGAGAATACAAAAACTGTCCATTTGCCCCGGACCTAGGGTTTAATATATACATGTACATGTAGGTAAGTGGAGGTGATGGGTTCCCCCACGTCTTCCATCTCCCCTATAACTTCCCTTAATGAGAACGTGGGGGGAGACCGGATCAAAATAAGAGATGAGGGGCCTGGACTTTGGGCCGCCATGACTGGGCTACTCGTCCAGGCCCATGGTCCTAATTTCGGGTACCCACAATTATTATCTTTGGGATTAAACTCAACTACAAAATAGAAACATGAGGCAAGATTAAAGAACAGTACATGCGATCAAAGAGAAGGAATTGAAAGTATGTATCAAAGTAAAGGAAATTAAAGCGATTAAATAGTAAAATAACTAGATTGCAATGTCAAGAACTTAAAAAAAATATTTTGAATGAAAAACTACCGGATAAATGAAACAAGAACTAAATATAAACTTAAAAACTATTTTAAAGAAGAAGAAAATAAATTGATAAGATATACGTAAAGTAAAACATTTTTTAGGTGGACAACCATCATCTTATTCAGGCCTTGAATTGTTTAATTATACTCCTCCAAATTTCAACTACCATGGTCAAATAACTATTGTAAAAAAAATAATTTTAAAATTCCAAAATGTGCATTCAAACACGTGTAACCATCTCTTAATAGCTAGCCACATGTGCCTATTTCCATGTGGATTCTTTTTGGGTTTCAATGTGTTACTTCACAAACATGGATGTCATTTTTCTCTAGGCCATTTTGTTTACACTGGTTTATTCATTTTTTCCCATGCCATTGATATATTGGTCGATTGAAAACTGTGTAAACATACCCTTCGTACTAGTCAAATTTTAAAAATAGTTAACTACTGAACTATCCATCTTCCCATGTTATAAACTTCCACGCTTCCTTAGCTTCAAAACATTAGGGTTGGCTGGTCTTCGTAGGTTTTTGAATTGATGTTAGTGATCAACTTATGGAAGATACAACTGTCTTTTGATGATATACTGGCGACTAGATTGATTATTATCATCAAGACTTTCCTTTTCCAAAGCTTTTCTTTCGTCTTGTTTATTCTCTTGTTCTGCTTTTCCATTTCTAATCACCATATTTTTTAATAGGGAAGATGAGTTTGCTTTTTCTCCTCAATCACGTCCTTCTTCTTTTAGAGAAATTTTGCATGCCTCATATTCATGGGACAATGTTCTTTGTCCTCAAAGTATTCTTGAACAAACTTTGAGCGAGTCAGAAGCCATTCATTTTGGTTCCTCAGATGAAACATCCTTCTTAAATGCAGATGCTCTTGAGTTCAATAGTGAGGGAAATATGCCTACAAGGTTAGTCCTAACTATAAATGGGTTTCGTTTGTTCCTCCTCCTCCACAACCTATTGTACAAAGTAAATATAAATCATGAAGAGCCTCAAAATGAGGAATTTTTCACCTACTATTGAGACTTAGCCTTCCCAATTCAACCTCTTGAAAAATGCTAAATGAAGGTTCCCGGTATTTTTAAATTTTAATTTTCTTCCAATTAAATTAACTTTTCTAAAACAAAACTTAAATTAAATTCAAATTTATACAAATCAACTTAAACATGAATTTTGTAAAATTAAACTTTTTCATAAACCTTTCAGTCGTTCAGCCTTGTCATGGTCATTGACCGTGAAAACAAACATGCATTTTTTATCACAGTCAATGATTGTGACAAGTTAGTGACAAAGGCTTATCACGGTCATTGACCATGACAAGTCCATGAGAAGTGCAGTTGTCACGGTCAATGATCGTGACAACATCAGAAAGTTGTCATGGTCAAAGACTGTGATAGGTCTGTGACAACTTTATCAGTAAAAAAACCCTTCCCCCTTTTTTTCCACCGTTTTCACTTCCCTCCAATTTCTCTCTCTAAGCGTGTGACTTGTGTGTGGAGGGGGTGGAGGCAGTGAGGGGTGGGGGGGCAAAAGGTCTAGCGGTGGTGTGTTTGTGTGTGTGGTGGGGGTGGGGGTGAATGGGGGAGGGGTGTGTGTGGTTTTCAATTTGGTTTTAGGAATTATAAATATTGATTTGGTATTTTTATTTTTAGTTTAGGACTTGAAATTAATTGTTAATGTTGATTGAGTGATGTTAGTTGGGATACAAATTAATAGGTATTATTAATATTGATTGAATCTTATTGTATATTCTTATTTAGGTTTGAAATTGTTAATGCTGAATTAATTGAGTAGATGAATTAGAAGGAATACGGGATACACATTTATTGGTTTGTTGTTGATGTTGGATTATATTGGACGGCTGTGGTTGGATATGGAAGTTGGTTGTTCAATTTTTTTAAAATCCTTACTTTAATTCACACTAATAAATCCTTAAATAATTATATTGTCTTAATTTATTGGGTAGGTTAATTTTGGAAGTGGCATGACCACTAGAATATTGTCAAAATGGGGGGAGGGGGAGTTTTCAACTTTTTTCTAAAATTATTTTGTGTCATGACCCGTTCGAGAGTGGAACGACTTATGATAATTAAATAAAACATACTTGAAATTACACATAGTGCTCATAGATAATAGCCTTATAGTTCTTATGCGTATGTATTCAATAGCCCGATCCGTTCGAGAGTCATTACCCCTGTAATGAGATCTCACGAATTATTTCGTTTGGACAGTTTGGGACTGCATAGTTTCTGTATAATAATATTCTTAGTGGCTTAAACTTGTTACTTTTGGAGGAAGTTCTGTAGTTATATCTTAATGTTCTCTGGGCACATACTAGATGTTGCGATGTTATGTCTTATTTCAATTATCAATTGAAATAACACTCACACTTGCGAATATACGTCATGTACTTAGAGAACTATGGGGATATGCTGCTGGATTTTCCTCAAATTGGAATAATGTGCATGAGCTATTAAGTATATTACAAAAATATGCGGTGTTGAATGGGATAGGACCACTCACCCTTTAGAGGATATGGAGGAAATAGGAATTAATATTATAAATTAAATTTGAATTTGAATTTGAAATTTAAAAATCGAATATAAATAAGACATAATGAAATAAAACATACTATAAATTTTATACAAGTAATAGGTGATTGTTTATACTAATGGGAACTAAATGTTTACACTTTTGTTTATACTAATCCACGAATATACTCTTCTTACTTATAATAGGTGATTGTTTGGAGTAGGTGTGATGGGATATCCTAAATACAAAGAGCGGATGGGTGATACAAATAGATTAAGGGATGTGTTTCGCAGAGGTGCTAATGAATTTGTGAAATACGCAAAGAGATGTCATAATGATGAAGAGTTTCTGTGTTCGTGTGATAGGTGTGAGATTGGTAAGGTGTTTGAGTGGAAAATAGTTGAACCACATTTGTTAAGATGGGGTATGCAAGATAGTTATCGACTTTGGAGTTTTCACGGGGAATCGAAAGTTCCTTTTATCCCCAAGCAACCTTCAATAAGTAGGATAGATGTACAAAGGGACAACGTAGATCATAATATGTTAGAGAATTTAGTTGATGACGAATACGGAGTTCATGAAGTGGAAGAGAATGAGTTCACTAACGATGCACAAGGTTCGGGTGCTCATGAAGATATCAGGATAAACCTTGACGGTGACTACTAAAGTTTAAAATTTAAGGTGACCCAACCGTTATACTCTAGCTATGAGAAGGATCAAACAACTTTACATGCCATGGTTGGTTTGTATATTTTCAAGACCCAATATAGTTTGTCTATCAATAGCGTGAAAGGAATTCTAAATTGGGTGAAGGGCTTGCTACCCAAGGGGAATACACTTCCAAATAGCTATCATGTTATGAAGAACAGTTTGAAAGGTTTGGGAATAAAGTATAAATCAATTCTTGCTTGTGTGTATGACTACATATTATATCGAAAGGAGTATGAAAATCTCGATCGGTGTCTGGTATGCGATGAACCTAGACATGTCAAATCTACTGGCAAGGAATGCACAAGCTTAAAAGTGCCTCAAAAAGTGTTGAAATATTTTCCCATAAGGCCTAGATTAAAATGTTTTTTCACAGTACCATGGATAACGGAGGCAATGACCTGGCATGCTAGGGCAGAAGTAGGGGATAATAATCCTATTAATTCTACATCTTGGAGGAGGATGAGTTATGAGTATCTCAATTTTGCTCGAGAACAATGTAACATTCGTTTGGTAATATCAACAGATGGTTTCAATCCATTTGGAAATTTAAGCACCAATCAGAGTGTATGGACAGTGATCTTAGCCCCACTCAACCTCCGTCCTTCACAGTGTATGAGACCTGAATTTTTAATGTTGTCTTTTTTGATACCTGGGTCAAAGGCACCAAGTGATGACATCAATGTATACCCGGATCCTTTGGTAGAAGAATTAAATAAGTTATGGTAAGAAGGTGTGCAAGCATTTGACTCTTTTAGAAAAGAAGAATTTAGGCTGAAAGCTATGTTAATGTGGGAAATTAATAAGCTTCCAACTTACGAGACATTATCTGGTTATGTAGTACATGGTTATTTGGGGTGTCCTATTTGTGGAGAGGAGACTGAATCTCTTCATCTCCCCGCTACCTCAAAAAATGTATACCATCGCCGTAGGAGGATTTTACCCCCTGCTCATAGTTTCAGATTTGAGAAAGGTTCCAATTTTTTAGTGGGCGGGGTTGAGCATAGGCTACCATTGAGAAAACTTTCAGGTTCAGAAATTGAAATCAAATCTTCCGATTGTGGCCCTAATATGTCTGGTAAGAATCCTAAATTTGAGAATCTCAAGCATAAGAAGACCCCAACTAGGAATAAAACTGAGATAAGAAAGGCATGGTCTAGGAGGTTAATTTTATTTGATAGCCTTATTGGAAGAATAACCCAGTGTGCCATGTATTGGATGTGATGCACGCAAAGAATAACATTGCTGAACTTATTATGGGCACATGCCTTGGAGGGAGTCATTCGAAAGATGGAGAAAATTCACGAAAAGGCCTTAAATCGTTGAAACTTAAGCCACAACTATGGTTGAAAGAATATAGTAGAGGAAGGACAATAATTCCCCCCTGTGCATTTTCTTTGACGTGTGAGGAAAGGAAGGTGCTTTTAGACACAATATATAATTTGAAGGTTCCATCTAATTTTTCGTACAACTTGCAAAGGATTATGAATTTTGCTACCCATAATTTACATAAGTGTAAGTCCCACGATTGGCATGTGATCATGTAATTGGTTCCTCTATTATATAATCATTGTTTCTACAAACATAAGGATTTGTGGAGGGCTATTATGCAAATTAGTATCATCTTATCACTTTTATGTGAGAAGGTAGTCAATAGAGAACACAAAGTGGCCACAAAATTGGCGGTTACCGAAGTTATTTGTATGTTGGAGAAGTAATTTTACCCATCATTCTTTGACATAAGTGTTCACTTGTTGGTACACCTATGCGACGAGGCACTTCTTTACGATCCAGTTAGATATCGGTGGATGTATCCATTAAAAAGATTGATGAAAGTTTTCAAAAATTACGTCAAGAATACACGATACATTGCAGGATCAATTGCAAAGGAATACATAACCATGGAGTCATCAATCTATACTCAGGAATATATGCCTGACTCGACTAGTGTTGATGACATTGGTGAGTTCGTCGATGAGGGTGGTCATGTGATGGGAAAACGACTTAAATTAACGAGTTTAAAACATGAACAAGTAGCTCGTTATCTATTTGACACACATGAAGATGTCGAAGAATGGAAAAAAGTAAATTTAAATTATTTTCAGTTTTACATTAGTTTAGATTATTTTATACATGATTAATTTTTAATACGCTCGTTACATTAATTTTATGCAAAAAATATGAAGCCTATGAGAATAATAAAAGATGAAAAACAATGGCACAATCATGCAGGGAATTTAGGTTGTGGTTGTCACACGAGGTAATTATAATGAAAATGGTTGTTATATAATGTTACATTATAATAAAACTTTACAACTAACCTAATTAATTTATCAATACTCTCAGCTCTTAAAGACGGGTGATGTGACATCAAGGCTTGCTTGTCTAGCCACTGGACCTTTGTTCATGGCACAAGAGTACCAAAAGTATCGATCGAATGGTTATGTATTTGGTGCAAGGGTGTATGAGGAAAGTACAAATGTATAGAACTCGGGCATTTCATACAAGGCTCTTACCTTCTTTTGAGCGAGCGAGAAAGATAAAAACCTCGTTGAAGCTGAAATGACTTACTATTGTGTAATTCGAAATATATTTGAATTGGACTATGTAAGCTTCAAAGAGATTGTATTTTACTGTGATTGGGTAAGATTTGAGGATAAAAATACTTGTAAAGTTGATCCAGTCACTAATTTGCTCATGGTTGACTTGTCCAAGTTGAAGAGCAACGAACACATGAGCGATGAGTCGTTTGTTTGTGCATTTCAAAAGGTCAAAAAGGTTTTTTATTCGGAGTATATCAACAACGAATCATGGTCAATCATCCTATATGCACCAAAGAGTTTAAATAATAGTGTGGATGACTTGGCTGCTCCTACCGAATATCAATTCATTTTTTATGATAACCTGAATTTGAAACAATTTTTAGATTTGCAATAGGTATTCCAATTATCGTATAATAGTTTAATGTGTACTTGATCAGTTTACTTCATGTAATATTTAGATTTAATTCTTAAGCATTAATTCAAAGTCAATGTATAGTGGGTGTATTATTCTAGTGTTTTATTACTATCGGACATCAATTTAATTCGTTTAATTCATTTGTATTTGATCAGTTTAGTGTAATAATTCAAAGTTGCCAGTGTTTTTTATAATATGGTTAGTGCTTTATATTCTTCTAATTCATTTGCATTTGTACTAATGACAACATTTTTTACAGAAAATGTCTTCTTCAGGGCTTGGCGACAACGGAGGCGACGAGGGCTCCTCAGCCCCTAGGCTCCCAAAATGGGGAAAACTGGGATTGACCATTGAGAACAAGACGAGAATATTGTCTAAATCCCTCGAGTTGGTGAAGACGATTATCCCGGGGTACACTAGTTGGAGGGAGGTGCCAAATGAGCTCAAGTTGGCTATTTGAGTGGCACCACAGGTAATGTATTTATATTTATATTTATATTTATATTTATATTTATATTTATATTTATATTTATATTTATTAGAAACAAACACTTACTTTTTTTTTGTTTTGTATTTGTTTGACATGAAGGATTCGACCTGCCACCACAACTCCGTGATTTCGTGTTGGAGTAGTTGAGCGAACAACATAAGATGTGGAAGAAAAATTTGTGGTCACGCTACTTTAGGAAGACCCGTGACTCCATTCTCAGACTGCGTGAGACCATCCTGCTGAAGGAACTGAGCGCATTGGCACAGTGGCAAGAGTTTGAAAAACGTTACTAATGCCGTTTAATACAATGATTAAACTGTATAAGAAACTCTGAGATGTTTGTTGAAGAAACCCTTTTCTTTTGAAAATAAAATTGATAAACAACAAGATGTGTTTACAAAAAACTTATGTACGAGAATAACCAAGACTTTGTAATCAGTTTTAAAACTAAGATAGTTTCAAAAATATCAGCACACTATAGAATGAGATGAGGAGATGAAGATAATCAGAACACACTATTTTTAACGTGGTAAAACCTCTCCCAATAGAGGAAACATCCACGGTGACTTCTAAGTCACGAAAGTAAAAATCCACTAAAAACAAATAGCAGTTACAAATAATATAACATACATGCACACAACTCAGCCTATTCTAAGTTTAGGAATATACCCCACTTGGTGTCCTTATAACTTCTTGTAGATCTGGTTGTTGATGATGTTCTTCCAGTTTGATAACTTCCCATTTGCTTTAGCTTTCTTTGCGTCGACTCAATAATCTTTGATCTTATACCCAACACTTTCAGTGTGGTAGTGTGTCAAGTGTTTGTGATGTGATTTCTATTCACATGCATGAACTCACACACACTTAGTTTTTACAGACAGTCCTAGAAAATTACATATAAAGACTATATGCTGTGATTTTCTTTTCTTTTTTTCTTACAAAACTTAGAACCTTTTTGACCTTTTAATCTATCCCAGATTCCACGGATATCTTGTTTCTAAATCAGTCAAGATCTTAATCAATCTCAGTTTTTAAAAATATTTTCGAGATTGAAAATCTCCAAGTGAGAATCCAACTAGGTCAAGGTTTAGTTTCATAAGAACAGAAAACATAAAACATTTATAGATCTAAATCAACAAAAAATTTCTTAAAACGAGAAACAAATATGCAGATCTAGTGATATATAACATGCGATAGTGTAGATCTAAGATTTCTATGAAAAAGAAATACAAATCTCACCAAAATGTCTAAGTTGGTAACAAGATCACAGATCAAGAGGTTACAGCTACAAACGATCAAACCAGTAACACCAATCTCTCTCAAACACGCAAGGTTGTGTTTGGATTTATGAAAGTACGAAGGTTTGAATATGGTTTGAAGTTGTTTAGGGTTAGGGTTAGGATTTCTCTAACTCAGTTCCCTTTCTCTCTATTCTCTCTTCTGTCTCAGTTCTCTCTTCTCTCTTTTTTCTCTCAAGTTGGACGACTGCCAAAAGTCTTAAAATGCTGAGAATGAGAGGGTTTATATAGGAGCCAAGGAAGGTTCTGGATCGCTGATAGCAATCAACGGTTGAGATTCAGTCTTCCTTATATTGACTTTGATCCAAGGGTGGTAAAAAAGTGGTGGGTTAAAACGAAGGCGATTGGTCCATAGTGATAGCACATGGATAGACTTAAAACACATGCAGGCCATAGATAAGGTTTTATCTAACGATCCACAATACACCAGGCAGTTCTCTCACAAAACAAACACAAATGAGATAACAAGAGCATGACAAGTGTTGGCATTTCATTGGCTGGCAAACGCGCATCCAAATTAATTACATGCAACACCCTGAAGTCTCTGGCGCATTGATATTCTACCCAATCAAACAATCTAATGAAAAACTAAGTTTTCATAATAGCATTTTAACCACACAAAGTTTATAAACACACTTTTATTAAAGAAAACATTATTTTAAAAATGTTTAAAAATTCCCAAAAATTATTAAAACAACATTTTAAGGGGAATTTAACACACAATCAATTATGAGCAATATATACACATGTATGCACTTCTAATGTGTGTAGTGTGATTCAATTTATACCTTGTTTGGATCATTGAAGAGGATTAGAGAGAATAAGTCTGAGGTTCTTTGGATTCTAGGTTAGACAACACATTTTGTCACTATTTCCAAATTAGATGAACACTTATATAATATAGACTTAAGTAAGTCAAAGGTATAAGGTGCTTCAATCTCCCCCTTTGGAAATATGAGACAAAATCTCCTTTGAGTTAGATTAAACTCTTAGGGAACAAAAAAAAATAAAACCTAGTCCTATACAAAAGATACTATCTACCCATTTCCTAAAAGTCAAAAATTACATAACTCAACTATTTACAAATTTGTACACTAGAGAGAAATGGTAGAAAATCAGTAGAAATGGTTCCTGCAAATATGCACTAAGATCAAGAAGTTTAGATGAAATGTGAACAAAACATTGAACCCGTAAGACTCAAATTTCTCCCCCATTTTGTCTAAAATGGACAAAGGGTAAAAATTACGGTCTTAAGAGTTTAATCAGCACATACCATACCTATAGAATTACGCAAATACAAAAATATGTTATAGTCTAGAGGTTTAGTGAACATGTCTGCAAGTTGCAGATCAGTAAGTAGGTAATGAATTTCTAACTCCTTAGTCTCAACAAGTTCGCGTATAAAGTGATGTCTTATTTTAATATGCTTAGTTCGCGAGTGTTGAACCGAGTTTTTAGATATGTTAATGGCGCTTTGATTGTCACAATACAATTGTAACTGATCTTCTTTAATACCACAATCGCTTAACATTTGTTTTATCCATAACAATTGAGCACAGCAACTACCTGCTGCTATATATTCAGACTCAATTGTAGATAAAGATGTGCAATTCTGTTTTTTACTACTCCAACCTACTAAATTATTGCCGACATAATAACAGGCACCTGATGTACTCTTACTGTCATCAGTACAACCGGCCCAATCAGCATCAGTATACCCTATGATGGTGCTGCAGGTATCATTAGTGTACCTAAGTCCAAGATTAAGAGTGCCTTTTATGTATTTTATTATACGTTTTACACAAGATAAATGGCCCTCTTTAGGGTTATTCTGGTAACGAGAACACAGACATACAGCATACATTATATCTGGTCATGAGGCAGTTAGATAGAGTAAACTAACAATCATACTACGATAAAGTGAGGAATCAACTGACTTTCCATTTTCATCTTTACATAATTTAACCGTAGTACTCATAGGCGTTTTGGCAACTTTAGCATTATCTAAACCAAATTTCTCAACAAGATCTAAGGCATACTTAGTTTGAGAGACAAATAATCCATCAGAATTCTGTTTCACTTGAAATCCTAAGAAAAGATGTAGCTCCCCCATAAGGGACATGTGAAACTCCTTATGCATAATAGCAGAAAAGGATTTAACTTCAGATGTTGAAGTAGACCCAAAGATGATGTCGTCTACATAGACTTGAGCTATAATAATTTTTTTGTCAAAATGTTTGACAAAGAGGGTCTGGTCATTTCCTCCTCTCTTAAAACCCTTATCCAACAAAAAGTTGGATATGCGTTCATACCAATCTCTAGGAGCTTGTTTTAAGCCATACAAAGCCTTTTTTAAACGAAAGACATGGTCTGGGTATTTTGGGTCAATGAACCCTTTGGGTTATTCTACATACGTTTCTTCGGATAGAATTCCATTGAGGAAGGCAGACTTGACATCCATTTGATAAAGTGTAAATTTTAAGTGACACGCTATGGGGAAAAGAAGTCGAACATATTCAAGATGAGTGACTGGGGCAAATGTCTCGCTAAAATCTATCCCTTCTATTTGTGAGTAACCTTGAGCAACTAGTCTATCTTTGTTTCTAAGGATTACCCCATTTTCGTCAGATTTGTTCTTAAAGATCCAACGTGTGCCAATAACATTTTTGTTTTGAGGCCGCGGTACAAGATACCAGACATCGTGAATGACAAATTGTAAAATTTCTTCCTGCATAGCAGAAATCCAGTGTGTGTCATTCAATGCTTCATTAACATTTTTCGGTTCCACAAGGGAGACGAAACATGCGTAATTAGCATAATTTCTTAACTGGGATCTAGTATGGACTGGCTCATTAGGATTACCAACCACGTTGTCAATGGGATGATCTTTAGAGACCCAGCCAGGTACTTCTGGACTCTCAATAGGTAATGAGTCATCTATTTCTCGTGAATCAGTTTTGAAATCATTTTCAGATTCAACCACAATAGGTGATTCAGATATCTTATTTTTGACAATAGTGTCGCTTACAATTAGATTTATCGACTCCATAAGGGTCTTAGTACACAGATTGTATATACGATATGCACGACTGTTTGGAGATTAACCTAAGAAGATGGCTTTATCTCCACGCGTCTCGAATTTGGACAGATGTTCTCTGTCTTTACAGACGTAACACTGACTTTCGAAAGTTCTTAGATATCTCAGATTAGGCTTCTTACCATACCACAACTCATAAGAGGTTTGTTTAGTGTTTTTCCTAAGGTAAACCCGATTAATGATATGACATGCAGTTCTAATAGATTCTACACAGAAGTACTTAGGTAGAGATTTGGCATGCAACATGACACGCACCATCTCTTGAAGAGTTCGGTTTTTCCTTTCGGCAACACCGTTCTGCTGAGGAGTCTTAGGGGCACTGAATTCGTGTTTGTAACCGTTGTAGTCACAATATTCAACTATTCCCGTGTCTATGAACTCTCCCCCTCTATCGCTACGAATGCGATTGACTTGTGTGTCCTTCTCATTTTCAATTCTTATTAAAATTTTCAAGAATTTCTGAAACGTGTCAGATTTATGTTTCAAGAAGGCAACCCAAGTGAATCGTGTAAAATCATCAACCATGACTAGGATATAATTGTGTCCACAAAGACTAACAGTTTTAGAGGGACCAATAAGGTCCATATGGATGAGATCTAAAGGTCTAGAGGTGATAATGTCTTTAACTTTTTTATGCGAAGTCTTAACTATTTTTCCTTCCTGGCAATGACCACAAAAAACACTGGAAATAGGTTTAATTTTAGGAATTCCTCTAAATATCTACCAAGGATATCATAACTTAGGTGACCCATACGATTATGCCAGATTTCATTGTCATCCATTCTGACAATGTTACAGGTTTCAGAACTAGTCTTAACAGTATAACAGTTGTCAGGAGTTCTAAATTCGGTAATAATGCATTCACCTTTATCATTTAGAATTTTTCAATTATTCTTTGAAAAGGTAACTGTATGGTCTGAGTCACAAAATTGTGATATACTTAGGAGGTTGGCTTTAAGGCCTTTAACTAAAAGTACATTTTCCAAAATAGGCATTCCCTCTTCTTTTAGGGTTCCTTTACCTATGATTTGGGATGAAACTCCGTCGCCAAAAACTACTTTACCTCCAGCAAATCTGGTTTTGTTTAAGAGTTTGGTTTCATCTCCTGTCATATGTTTGGAGCATCCTGAATCTAAGTACCAACCAGATGAAGTGTGTTCAGCCTTTAAGGCAGTGATAACAATGTTACACTTCATTTGGGGTAAAAGATCATCTTTTCTAACCCAAATATCTCTAGATTTAATTTTGCGCAAGTTTTCTCTCATTTGATAAAATTTTTGAGAAGCAGCTTTTTGTCGAAAAACATTTGGAGCAACAAACTGATTTTGGTGGAAAAGTTGAGCTTTTGGTTTAGGAAAGTTTCTGGGAGCCTTTCTCTTAAATGAACTCTTAGTTTTGGTCTTTCTATTCCTGTAGTTAGAGTTCTTGTCAGGTTGTCTTGGAAGGACATAATGGTTACAATTTTTCCTAGAATAGTTAAAGTTCTTGTAAACAGGAGTGTTGTACACAGGGGTGTTTAGACGCCTAGCATAACAACCTGCAAAAGAATGACCATAAATGTCACAGTAGGAGCAATATTGATTGCTTGAGGGATGTACTTCCTTAGGGAAACTTCTAAAGATGGGTTTAACAGGATTCTGTTCAGAAGTCTTATTCCTAGGAGGTATGGTTTTAAAGGTAGATTCAACCTTTCTGATCAAAGGACAGACGTATTTAGTCTCAAGTGTACTGTCAGCCTTAGAGTTACTAGACTCTCCAATGTCTTTCTGTTGTTACTTTTGATCATATTCCTTTTTAATAAAATGAAAATCTGGACATGTTTCGATTGGTCTTTTGCCCCCAGACACAAACTTAATAGGTTCAAGATTTTTAGTTTGTAGTTTATTCTTAGGGCAGAATCTAATACCGGTTCTATCATCAGAATTGGTCTTGGAGTCAATAACAAAGTCAGTGAAACAATTTGAATTGTTTTCAAACTTAGAATTTTTTTTTAAAACAGTTGCTGTCTTTGTTTTTGCTTCTTCCAGTTCTAATAATGTTCCCTTGTATTTCATTTCCAGGGTTTCATTAGTTTTAGTCAACTCTTTTAATTTTTTATCAAAAGTTTCAATTTCAGATTGATGTGTCAGACACTGGTTAGTGTACTCTTCGGCATTCAGCTTCACAATAAGACTTAGATCATCTAATTTCTCAGTCAGGTCTCTAACAGTCTTCTCTAGTCTAGTGCCTTTTTTTAAGAGTTTTAGCATACAAAGTATGAATATCTGGGAGGTCATCTGTGTCTGAGTCGCTAAGTGAAGTGTGTGTAGTGACCCCTAACGATTCAGTTTTAGTACTCACGCACCCATTTACATCGTCGTTATCGAGATCTCTTTGACTCACACACGGAACTAGAGCTAGCAACATTTTCAGATAACAAGGCATCTAGGCCAATCAAAGCAGTATTCACAAAAGCAGGAGTAGAGGTATCATTATCACACACAGGCATATCATCATTATAAATGATCTTAGCAAAAAAGGACATGCAAGAGTCTAGTACATTTGATGACTCAAGTTCCTCTTCATCAGAGTCACTTGAATCATCCCAAGTTTTACAATCATTGGCTCTATTGTGTGTGTTGGTTTTATTCAGATTAACTCTGTAATCGTGAGCAATGTGACCTAGTTTCCCACATCATTCAATCTTTTTAAGATCTCTGTTAGGTCTGAAGTTGTTGTCCTTAGGATGTTTGTCAAGACCTCTCTTATGAGGTTTGGGATTAGACACAGTTGTATAATTAGGCTTGCCTTTTTTAGATGCCTGTTTGTTTCTAAATTTAACAATTTTCTTAAATTATTTGGACATTAAGGCAATCTGATTATCTAGTTTGTCTATATCACACTCCTCATCTCTATATCACACTCCTCATCAGAGTCACAGTTTGTCAAATTAGTCTCATGTTTAGATATCTTAGAGGAAAAACTCAAGTTAGAGTTGAGCTGTTTTCTTTGAGACTGATTTAATTGTTTCTTAAAGTCTAATTCCATTTCGACAGTCCTAAGTTTGCTACTGAGTAACTCAGGGGTGAGGTTTTGATCACTCATCTCCTCAATAGCATACCTCTTGCTATCAAATTTTTGTGGTAATGATTTTAGGATTTTAGAAACAATCTCATTCCTATCATATGTTATACCATTAGCATGCAACTTAGTAACTATATCAGTTAGGTTCATGTAAAAGTCGTCAAAAGACTCAGAGTCAGACATACTTAAAGAGTTGTACTGCTGGGTAAGCATTTGAGTTTTAGCAGCTTTAACTCTGGAGTCTCCTTCATGGGCCGTGATTAATGTGTCCCAAGCTTCCTTGGAAGTGGCACAAGATGAGATTCTCTTGAACTCATACTCATTAATAAACATAAAGATGGCATTCTTACCTTTATTGTTATTACGAGAAATAGTTTTCTCTTCTTGGGTAAACTCACTTAAGATTTTCTTTACCCTCTCATCACTTCCTTCAGTGGCTGGTTTAGTAGGATAAGTATATCCATTTTCAATAATGTCTCAGACATCATCTCCTAAAGTCCCTTGGATGAAGGCAACCATTCTTACTTTCCAGTAAGCAAAGTTGTTTCCATCAAAGATTGGAGGTCTGGACAGATTACCAAACCTTTCATTCTTCTCGTCCATAGTTAGGATTTTCAGAAAACGATTTCAGAAACATAAGATCCTTTTTGAAATAAAAGTTTACAGGGCTCTGATACCAATTGAAAAACTTTACTAATGTCGTTTAATACAATGATTAAACTGTATAAGCAACTCCGAGATGTTTGTTGAAGAAACCCTTTTCTTTTGAAAATAAAATGATAAACAACAAGATGTGTTTACAAAAAACTTATGTACGAGAATAACCAAGACATTGTAATCAATTTTAAAACTAAGATAGTTTCAAAAATATCAGCACACTATAGAATGAGATGAGGAGATGAAGATAATCAGAACACACTATTTTTAACGTGGTAAAACCTCTCCCAATAGAGGAAACATCCACGGTGACTTCTAAGTCACGAAAGTAAAAATCCACTAAAAACAAATAGCAGTTACAAACAATACAACATACATGCACACAACTCAGCCTATTCTAAGTTTAGGAATATACCCCACTTGGTGTCCTTCTAACTTCTTGTAGATCTGGTTGTTGATGATGTTCTTCCAGTTTGATAACTTCCCCTTTGCTTTAGCTTTCTTTGCGTCGACTCAATAATCTTTGATCTTATACCCAACACTTTCAGTGTGGTAGTGTGTCAAGTGTTTGTGATGTGATTTCTATTCACATGCATGAACTCACACACACTTAGTTTTTACAGACAGTCCTAGAAAATTACATATAAAGACTATATGCTGTGATTTTCTTTTCTTTCTTTCTTACAAAACTTAGAACCTTTTTGACCTTTTAATCTATCCCAGATTCCACGGATATCTTGCTTCTAAATCGGTCAAGATCTTAATCAATCTCAGTTTTTAAAAATATTTTCGAGATTGAAAATCTCCAAGTGAGAATCCAACTAGGTCAAGGTTTAGTTTCATAAGAACAGAAAACATAAAACATTTATAGATCTAAATTAGCAAAAATTTTCTTAAAACGAGAAACAAATATGCAGATCTAGTGATATATAACATGCAATAGTGTAGATCTAAGATTTCTATGAAAAAGAAATACACATCTCACCAAAATGTCTAAGTTGGTAATAAGATCACAAATCAAGAGGTTACAGCTACAAACGATCAAACCAGTAACACCAATCTCTCTCAAACACTCAAGGTTGTGTTTGGATTTCTGAAAGTACGAAGGTTTGAATATGGTTTGAAGTTGTTTAGGGTTAGGGTTAGGATTTCTCTAACTCAGTTCCCTTTCTCTCTATTCTCTCTTATCTCTCACTTCTCTCTTCTCTCTTTTTTCTCTCAAGTTGAACGACTTCCAAAAGTCTTAAAATGCTGAGAATGAGAGGGTTTATATAGGAGCCAAGGAAGGTTCTGGATCGCTGATAGCAATCAACGATTGAGATTCAGTCTTCCTTATATTGACTTTGATCCAAGGGTGGTAAAAAAGTGGTGGGTTAAAACGAAGGCGATTGGTCCATAGTGATAGCACATGGATAGACTTAAAACACATGCAGGCCATAGATAAGGGTTGATCTAACGATCCACAATACACCAGGCAGTTCTCTCACAAAACAAACACAAATGAGATAACAAGAGCATGACAAGTGTTGGCATTTCATTGGCTGGCAAACGCGCGTCCAAATTAATTACATGCAACGCCCTGAAGTCTCTGGCGCATTGATATTCTACCCAATCAAACAATCTAATGAAAAACTAAGCTTTCATAATAGCATTTTAACCACACAAAGTTTATAAACACACTTTTATTAAAGAAAACATTATTTTAAAAATGTTTAAAAATTCCCAAAAATTACTAAAACAACATTTTAAGGGGAATTTAACACACAATCAATTATGAGCAATATATACACATGTATGCACTTCTAATGTGTGTAGTGTGATTCAATTTATACCTTGTTTGGATCATTGAAGAGGATTAGAGAGAATAAGTCTGAGGTTCTTTGGATTCTAGGTTAGACAACACATTTTGTCACTATTTCCAAATTAGATGAACGCTTATACAATATAAGTCAAAGGTATAAGGTGCTTCAGAGTTCATCGACAATGAGATCGAGGAGCGATAACTGGCATCTCGCCAATCATGGAGGGAAAACCGGACAAAAAAGACGGTCGTGCACTACTGGGGGCGGACGTCTTACGCTAAGGTGGAGCACAAGATGGTAAGTTTTTATTTTTCTATAATTATAGTTTTATGTTATTCTTCATTATTTTATTTTCTGTTACTTACTAATTTTACATTATTTTATTTCAGGAGACGGGGAGTGGCCCTCGAGGTAGGCCACATAAGCTCGATGCCTATGTGGCAATTTGAACGAAGAAGGGCAAGGACAAGGAGGTATCCCCGAACGTCGTGACCACGATTATAAGTTATAAAAGTTTAATTTTTCTTAATTATGTTATAATTTTTTTATATACGTAATTAATTAATCATGTGCTCTTGTCATTTCCAGTAAAGCTTAAGGAAGTGCATGAATCGCAATATGAAGCCGACAAGGCATCTTTAGCTACGGACGCACTCAACCAAGTGCTCGGTGCTGATTGGAAGGGGATGACTAGAGGGGGTGAGCTTGCTGGTGGGCAATTCAAGGATCATTAGAATGGAGATGAGCAGAACTGGGTTGGCTCATCAGGTGAACATGCATGACGAGAAGCTATCAAGGTTGGAGGTGACGGTCTTAGATATGTATGCCTTCATGAAGCATGAGTTGGGAAAGTGCAAGGGAAAGGGGATGGAGAAGATAGTGGAGGAGGAGGTGGAGGAGGATGAGGACGAGGATGAGGATGTCACTGCTTCATAGTCAATACGTGCGGACTCGTTGCTTGATAATCTGATTCCCATCTTGGCTCCCGTCTGGCGGCCTATGTCAATAATCGGTTGTTCGAACGTGTTTTTACTCGACATATATGATGGACAGTAGATATCAAGGGGGTTGAGGGACCCAAGAACCCTCCCGGGTATTCCGGTTCATGGACGTATCCTTAATGACATTGAGGCCAAGGTGCTCATCACGAATGTGATACCCAAAAAGGAGAACTCCGCATTGTGGTTGCATGAACAATGCGGCGTGATGCATATTGAGGGGTGTCTCCATGCATATATCATGTGTCCTTCCTTCCTCCTCCAACCTACCGATGACTATATGCATTTATTATTTGTATCTATTTTATTTGGACACTTGGATTATATTTGTATTGTTTTGATTTGTTACATTTTGGTTTGGATAAGGATTGTGTTTCTATTTTATTTGGATATGGAATTATATATGTAATGATTTGGTGCATTCTTTCTATTTTATTTGGATATATGCTGTTTGAACAGGTAAAATTTTGCTATAACAGGTACAAATTGACTGTTGGGCAGTGGTAGTGGCCATATTGTCCAGCAGATTTTTTTTTAAATTTTTGCTTAGAATTGTCACGGTCTTTGATCGTGACAATTGTTTTAGGGTTTGTCAAGGGTTTGTCACGGTCTTTAACTGTAAAAAAAAACTTGTCGAGGTCAAAGACTGTGATAGTACTATGATAAGTATAATGAACTTGTCACGGTCTTTGACTGTGATAAGTCCATGTCAAAAATAGTTGTCAGCCCCAGACTTGTCACGGTCATTGACCGTGACAAGTTTGACTTGTCACGGTCAATGATCGTGACAATCCGACAGTTTTAGTGTAGTGAAATGTAATAAGAACTAAATATAACCTTAAAAACTACTTTAAAGAAGAAGAAAATAAACGGATAAGATATAAGTAAAGTAAAACACTTTTTAGGTGGATAACCATCATCTTATTCAGGCCTTGAATTGTTTAATAATAAGTCTTCAAATTACAACTGTCATGGTCGAATAACTATTGGAAAAAAATTATTTAAAAATTCCAAAATTTACATTAAAAAACATGTAACCATTTTCTCTTAATAACTACCCACATGTGACTATTTCCATGTGGATTCTCTTCGGGTTCCAATGTCTCACTTCACAAACATGGATGTCATTTTTCTCTAGGTCATTTTTATCACACTAATTTACTCATTTATTTTTTCCATGTCAGTGATATATTGGTCAATTAAATATTGTGTAAACATACCCTTCTCACTAGTCAAATTTTAAAAATAGTTAACTAGTGAACTATTGATCTTCCCATGTTAAACTTCCACGCTTCCTTAGCTTCAAAAAATTAGGGTTGGTTGGTCTCCCTAGGTTTTTGAATTGATTTTAGTGTTCAAATTTATGAAGATACAACTATCTTTTTATGATAGACTGGAGACTGGATTAATTATTATCATCAAGCCTTTCCTTTTCCAATGATTTTCTTTCATCTTGTTTATTCTCTTATTATGCTTTTCCATTTCTAATCACCATAATTTTTTAATAGTGAAGATGAATTTGCTTTTTCTCCGCTATCACATCCTTCTTCTTTTAGAGGAATTTCGCATGCCTCATATTCATGGAACAATGTTCTTTGTCCTCAAAGTATTCTTGAGGAAACTTTGAACTAGTCAATAGCCATTCATTTTTCTTCCTGAGATGAAACATCCTCCTCAAATGCAGATGCTCTTGACTTCAATAGTGAGGGAAATACGCCCCTGGGTTAGTCCCAACAATAAATGGGTTTCCTTTGTTCCTCCTCCTCCACAACCTATTATGGAAAGTAAATATTAATCATGAAGACCATCAAAATGGTGGATTTGTCACCTACTATTGAGACTCAGCCTTCCCAATTCAACCTATTGAAAAATGCTAAATGAAGGTTCCCAGTATTTTTAAACTTTAATTTTCTTCCAATTAAATTAACTTTTCTAAAACAAAATTAAATTAACTTTTCTAAAACAAAACTTCAATTTAAGTTCAAATTTACCCAAATCAAATTAAACAGGAATTTTGTCGAATTAAACTTTTTCTTAAACTTACACAACACAAATTCATTAAGCACCAATTACACCATTTTCGTGATCAAACCAACTTTATCCTGTTAAACCTAAGCGTGCATCTAGGTGATAATTTGCAAGATAAAATACATAACCACAATGTCGCGATGTACGAGAAAAATTCAAAACGGGAAAAAACACGAACAACCCAGCCACAAGTCCACTAAGTACGAATTTACTACAAGGACACGACAGAATACTTAACCAATGACTCGATGCCCTCATAATCCATGGCGTTATTATTTCCTTCAACCTCCACCGAGTGCAATGCAGTAATCCACCTACATCTCAGAGTCCATTGGTGGGGCATTGTTACCATCACGCATATGGAGTCCATCGTATGTGAACAAATGAACACAGAATCCTTCATAAGAAACAATCCTGAATTATGTTTAGAATGATAAACTCGGGGTCAAAATGTGATCTCAAAACATATATGTATGTTGAATCTTAGATCAAAATAATTAGGTGTAAACTTGGGTTGAAGTTTGATAAAAATTAATCACAAATGATTATCAAACGTGAATGAACTTCTTAGAGAGAATTTTCACTCTAAAGGCTTGAAAAGTTCATCCTCAAAACTACATTCCCGCACTACATAAATGGTTAGGAAAAAGAAGTGGGAGGTTAAGAGAAAAAATGCATGAAAAAACTGTCATTTTTAAAAAATTGCTACGATCGTTCAAATGAAAACCAATCTCGTCTGAACGATGTAGCCCTCTAGTTCGAACGAGAAATTTAATAAGAAGTTAGAAAAACCAAAACGAGACTTCATTAGATGGTCATTCGAACGAACAAAGAATCTCATTCGAACAACCTGGGAAAAATCATATTATTTTTCTTGAAAAAATATGAAGTCATTTAAAATATTTTTGCAAAAATTCTAACACCCAATAAAAAATTTCCAAGGCACAACGTAGTATAATAATTCATACTTAAGATATCCTTGGACTATTGACGAAGAAAACAAGGCACAAAACATGGTATACGGTGAGATCACTTCGACTTGGCGACTATGTCTTCCACAAAAATTTCATAGACTGAAAAGGTCACAAATACAACTTCTGTCCTATGACTCAAAGAGTTTTTTCCAGAATTAAGCCAACACATACAAATCGACTCAATTGGAAATTTGTCCTTTCAAATCTCCCCCATTAGCTATTCCGGGAAAAAACCAAAAAGAAAAATCTTATGGGCCATCAAGCTCATCTAAAAGACTCAATCCTCCCAACCCAAAAGGAAAAAAAATACAGATGCTTGACCGACACATACTCTAAGTATCTTTTCTTGCATTAAAACTTTACCGTATAATCGCAAACCTACACACTTAAACACACCATAAAATTCATAGAGAAAGAAAATATAAAAATATAAATTGCATAATTAAATCATCCCCCTTTGTCAAGCTGATACATAAATAACAAAGGATATCTCCCCCTAAGTTAGATCTCCCAAAATGAAAAGCGTTAGATACCATTTCTCCCCCTTTTTATTCAGGAATTAACAAATATTAAAGTGCATAAAATCAATAATTTCCCCTTAATTAAACAAATTATCCACCTAAATGAAATAAAGGCTAAGCATAAAGGAAACAATATTACATGCAATGGTGTATAGTGATACAAGAAACAACAAAGGAACTTGGAAAGATAAGAAGAACTAATCCACATAAGGAACAATATATACTAACTATGATGTGATAGCAAAATGAAATCAACTAGAATGAACTAAAACGAGCATGGGATACCAATGAAAAATCACGATAAGATAGATATTGATATGAACAAATATCATACAAGGACTAGATGTAAAAGCAAAGACTCAAAACAAACGATATCACACACACACACACACACATATATACACACACAAAAAAAAAGATATCAGTGAAACATAAGCACACATATATAAGTACAAAAACCACGAAAGACACTAAACACAATAATTTTTCCGCACTCATATGGCATAAATATGTCTAGATCAAATGTGGTAAACGGAATGAATGGGTGTAAACTAGAAACAAAAGAGTTATGACCCAATCACTTAAATATGTTCAAGGAGTTCTATTTGATTACAAAACTTATTCAAACTTATATTTAGCCTCATGTGACAAGATAAAATTAACTTAAAGAAAAAACAAGCACAATGTACGCAAGCCTAGAATTTTGATGATTCTAAAAATCAATAGTGTTATGACAAAAAAGGCATAACTAGGATTCATTGAGAAAACCTGTTGATCTTTAACTAAACACCCTTAAAACATAAGCATGTTACATACTCTCTTTTATTTTCTTTTCTCAATTCTTTTGAAGTTATTTCTTTTGAATGGTCAAATAAACTAAACTATGTTGGCCTATGGAAATTTATCTATTTTTATTGTCTTTAATCTTTTCATTAGGCTCTTGCCAACGGTGGCTTTCCCACAAAGGAGATTTTCTCCTTTCGTAGACGTTTCTCGTTCACCCTCATTAATTTTCAGTGTAATTCAAATAAAGTTCGCGGTCAATGATTCTTACATGCACAAATCCCCTATAGTCACAAAACATATAGATGATAAAATTGAAGGGAAAACATCTCATAAATCTCAAACATACATGTGAAGTTAACGTTCAAAAGAGCTCGTCCATGTGTGTAAAGAGGCCTATGCAAAGAGAATTTGTTAAACAAATAAAAGTCAAGCTACTCCATGCAAGCATGGTAAAGAACAATTTAAGAATTGAAATTCATCACCAAAAATTCTATCCACATGGATACAGAAAGTAATATAGGATTCGAACACAAGCATATGCCACATAAAATGTGTAAAACTAAAATACACAATCTTTTTTTTGAGTTTTTAAAACTTTTAAATAAATTTTAAAACAAAGATATCTGAAAGAACAAACAAAATCTTTTTGTATATTTCAACAAGACTCAATTAATGCAAAAACACAATACGAAAGATACACTTGTCAAGATTCTAGCAAACCATATATGATGAAGCATTGACTAGAATATGACAAACAAACATACAACTAACAAGAATATAACATGAAGTACAACTAGTGTAAGTAAACAAAGCTAACATAATCAACCTTTAGATCTAGTATGGGAAGTATCAAATCTAAGAAAATGATAATCATAAAATCTATCATGTAAAGCCTTCAAATCGGATCTCCTAACACACATAGGTGTAATGTGAGCCTCTGCAGTTTTATTGACCTTGGTGACTCTACCCTTGGACTTCCTAGTACCCTTTTTAAGAATGAAACAAAACCTCCCAAGGTGGCCCTTACTACCACAATGTGTGAAAGATAAAGCACGATGATAAGTATTACCTAAGGGTTGATATTTCCTAGTGTTCCTAGTTGATTCTCTCAAAATCATGATTTTAGCATTATTAGCTAAAGAATTTTGAGTGCCGAAGCTAATACCGAATTTATCAATTTTTATTTTAACGGTCCCTAAGATCTTATCCAAATTTTTTGACGCAAACTACATACCAAACTTGATCCAACTTGAGTCTATCAATCTCTCTTTGACCTCATTTATCCTATACCTAAGCAAACTCCTAGTATCTTCAAACTCAAGAATCTCTTTATTCATAGCCTCTATAAGACCTCAAAGACAATTTCTCTAACTTTCGTCATACTCTATCTTGTCTCGAAGAGTTCTCTCATGTGACCTAAGATCTTTAATTAAAACTCTCTCATCATTACCTACGTCACGTTCTTGCATCCTAGATTCCAACTTCAAGTTTTCCTTTTTCAATTTCAAAGATGTCGTATATAACTCATAGAAGGCAACTTGGATTTCACTCATTTCCTCGTCCTCTTATTCATTATCACCATCTTATCCACTCTCTTTACCATCACATACTTGGGATTCATAAACAATGGCCTCAGAAGTATCGTGCAAATAATATCTTCATGGGAAGATTCATCACCAGTGCTCACATGACTAGCCATGGATGCAGTCAAGTTGTGCTTAATGGGGGAATCGGGTCCCTCTTCTTATTCATTATCAGTAAGGGTTTCATTATATGCAATTGGTTCCTTTCCCTCCTTCCTTAGTTTAGTAGGACACTCGATTTCCCTATGGCCATAACCCTTACAACCAAAACATCTATTCAACTCCTCCCTCTTAAGATCATTATTACGATTTTAGGGTGTTTCTCAATTATGTTATACTTAGACTTCTCATATTTCTTATAATCATTTTAAATTTCTCTTCATTAAATTTAAGAAATTTTCCAAACTTCTTATAAAACATAGTCATATCATCCGAGTCGATGTCAGACTCATCATCCAAAATAGGTATTTCCTCCTTCCAGGCTTTCAAAGTTATACCCTTATCCTTATTTTTCATATCCTTAGAGGTATGCATGTCAAGTTCATAGGTTTGTAAGTCACCTAATAAGATCTTCAAGTTTCGTAGAGTTTAATGTGACTAAAGAATTCAAAAATGTCACTTTTGGATTTGACCTATCGTGTAATGACCTCAAAATTTTCTTTATGACACAGTTTTCAGGTATCTTCTATTCCAAATTAAAAGACGAATTCACAATATGGAACAATTTAGCATAGATCTCATTGAAGGATTCACTCCCATTCATTTTAATGCTTTCAAATTGAGTGGTGACATTTTGAAGTTTAGAAGCCTTAATAGCACTAGTACCGCAGTGGGTGAGTTGGAGTGTGTCCCAATCCTCTTTTGATGTTTCACATGTCATAATTCGGTGGAATTCCTCCGGTGTGACAACACTAAAAAGAGCATTTAAATCACGAGAATTGAAATTTGCTAGCTTAATCTAATTCTCATTCCATTTTTCTTCGAGTTTAGGAACATGAACTTCTAATTCTAAACACATTGGTGGAGACCACCCACTAACAACCGATTGTCAAACCCACTCATTTAATGACTTCAGTGCTGACCTCATACGCGCTTTCCAGTACGTGTACTTATAATCATCAAAAATAGGAAACCTAAAAAATGAAAAAAAATCCCTATTTAAGCCTAAAATTTAGGGAATCCGCTCTGATACCAAGTTGAAAAATGCTAAATGAAGGTTCTCGATATTTCCAAATTTTAATTTTCTTCAAATTACACTAACTTTTCCAAAACAAAAATTCAAATTAAGTTAAAATTTACACAAATTAAATTAAACATGAATTTTCTCAAATTAAACTTTTTCTTAAACTTACACAACCCAAAATAATTAAGCACCAATTACACCATTTTCGTGATTAAACCAATTTTATCTTGTTAAAATTAAGCATGCATTTAGGGCAGAATTTTCAAGATAAAATTCACAACCACAATGCCGCGGCGTACGAGGTATATCCACAATGGAAAAAACCTCAGACGGTCAAACCACAATGTGAAACCCCGCCTAATTAAATATCGGGTGATCAATCCTTTATTAAATTAAAAATCAAGGTGAACGGTTGGTTCATTCTTAGCATCACCATCGCAAAATAAAATTTCCAATTTGAACACCCTAAATAACTAAGCTAAGTGTCAAAACAATTTTAAAACCTTATTTCCGTATTATTAAATTCAACTATGAAAACCTTTAAAAATAACCAACAATATAAGAACTCTGACATATTAAAGATGGATAGTAACACATAAGAATTAGATTCATCCAAATAAATGAACCAGTTTAAACTATAAATAAAACCATCCTGACAGTGATTAAATCCCAAAGAGTACCAACTAATGGAAATATAAAGGAACGTAAATCACTGACAACAATCCAAACTGAATAGAGAAATGGGCGACACATGTCGTAACTAATAAGAACAAAAAATAGGAGTAGAATCAATAACGAGGTCGTCTAAGCAATGACCTGCAACTCCCACATAAGTTGCAACACGTTCGATCCAAAGAACATAAGCATGACGCCCCTGTGGTTGGGCACCTTTATAATACACACACACACACACACACACACACACACATATATATATATATATATATATATATATATATACAAGAGAGAAGAAATAATAGGAAATGGGTCAGAGCCCGAGTGTAAAACAGTTTAAAATTAGTTTAGCAAGTATTTAAAATGCTTACCGACTAATGCAACAACCATGTTAGTATGCGACACTCTCTTGAGAATTCTCACCTCTCATTCTAGTGTGCACGCCTACCGTACTAATAAATCTCATAAGTTTATCTAACTTATTCCATAAGGTTTTATCAGGTGACAAGCGAGGTTATGATATTTACTTTAGGAAATCATTCTCTTCGAGATTTCTACGTTATTTAGAACAACTCATTTCCCTTATAAAGTTCTCGAACACTTATAATAAAATTGAAGCATTTATTCATTACTTATCTACTTATACGCACAGTAGAAAGTTGTCATATAGATATACGTATGTATATTAGTCACACATATAATATATATACTAACGGCACCCCACATAAAAACTATGGTGCTGGAATACTCTGCTATCAAGTCCCCGTATCACACAAACTAAGGGAAATACTAGTTCGGAATCACTCTCGAACTGTATTAACACAATACACAAACAAATGGAGGCGAAGTATAGTTCCAATTCACTAAGAGGTCAGCACATACCCTCACATCTCTTAGGATCATCTAAATATCAATCAGATAGCCTGTAGCAAGGAATCCTATGTTCTAGGGAACGAGTCAATATCTCCCATAAAGGCCCAATCAACATAAGACCGTCCCGGCGCGGAAACCCCCGTGATAGCAAGTAGCCCGAGTATGATTTTTACAGATATATAATTTTTACACAGTCCTATATATATATATATATATATATATATATATATATATATATATCCACATTTCTGAATTGGGTGCGCTCACGACCCATAATTATATTTATCTGCTCTTAGCACATTTTTACTTGATTATCTCGCATAACGGATTTGCCACTTTTATTCTCATATATATATATATAAGTTACTCCACACCTACTTCTAGTCTCTCGAAGTGTTCTAACTCCCTAAGTATAATTTCAGTAGGCACTCTCACTTACCTTCTAGTCTCACTTCCTTACATGTCTCGACCTTTTATTAAATGTACGCATGATTTCATATGTGTGAATAACTCCCCGTTAACCCTTAATTTCATCTTACATTAAATTTTCACTCAACGGAGTTTACCTAGACCCTACTGGTCCTATTTATATCCCATTATGCTCCCACAATAATAATCAAGGGTTACTATGCATTTTAATCGGATTAAACCAATAGAAGAAAAATATGCAGTTTTCCAGGAGGGGTCGATCGATCGATGTAAGGGGATCGATCGATCGATCATCGATCGATCGATGTTCTTGGGTCGATCGATCGATCGATGTTCTTGGGTCGATCGATCGATCAAATAGTTATGATGAAAACTGCATTAACCCTGTTACAGAAATCCATCTCCAACCTCAACCAAATCTCCATATATGATTCCCAAACTCCCAACAAATGATACTACGAGCACTATATACCCAAATATATGATTTTCTACGTAAAATATGTGAGTTTTCATCAAGTATAACAATCTAAAGGGGTAAAATCTACATAGACTTAAAGAACCCAAATCTTTTCTTTAAATTCCAATTCTACCAATTCTTTTCAAGGTTTTCTACTTTTAAATCCATGGAATTTCGTGGTGTATCCTCTAAATATGAATTAGATGTCGAGAATATGATTACTTCTTCTACGACATGTGAGTTCTAGTCTCCAAACTACACTTTCTTTCATGAAACAAGTTCTAAACAGCCCTAGACTAACATAATTAAGACATTGACTAAAAATAAAGCAAGATATATACTTGCCTGGAAATTGAGTTTTTGGTTTGTGGAAGAAAGTGGTACGGTTGCATTCCCCGTTGTGCGATCGACGACTCGGTGGTGGTGGCGGCGCAAATGGTAGATTTTTCGGCCTTGAATTGCTTGGGAAGCTTTCCCACTTCTTCTCTAATGTCCGTTCTTTGATTTTTCTCTTATTAACCCTAGAGGACAACTCCTAAAGGCTTATATAACCTTGAGAAATTCGTGGGTTTAATTGTCCAAAAATAAAAAATGTCCATAATACCCTCTCGGGATGCTAATTAGGCCTAAAAATGCCCCGAGACCCAAACTAAACCCCCGGGTACATTATTTTGACTATCTCGACCCTTCCGAACATATTGGCGCACTCAAAATGATCGTACGGGTGACTTATAATTTATGCACTTTTAATAATAATAAATTAGTCCCGACATGACACAAGCGCGTCCTGACCTCCCTCGTGACAATTTTAATAAATTCAATCCTACATATTACTCTACTCAATAAGTAATATTTAACAAATCAATAATTTCCCAATAATTACTAACTCTAGTCATGCTGGTAACATTTAAAACAAATTTCTGAATTAATATTAAATTAATTTATCTCAATTAAATTTAATAAATCCCTAAATTTAAAAGCCATAAAAATACGGGGTGATATGCCCTGAATGTACCCCCTCAGCTCAGAGACAGCAACCTCGGCCCATGGAGATGCCGAGGTCTGAAGGGCCCCAAGTCAACTACCAGCGATCTCGTCCCAAGAAAGGTCGGCTATGGATCAGCCGACGTTCCTGCTACCTCGGAAAGTGAGGTCTTCATGATCCACAAGGGTAGATTATTCACCAGGGCATCATCTGGGCATCCAAGGTTTGCAACCTTGGCTTGGAACAGGCCGAGGTGGCCATCACATCACCAGAACCAATCTCGGCTGAGGATCAACTGATGTTCCTGCTACATCATCATTACCTCTGCCCAGGCCGATATCACAACTCAACACACCTTACCTCAGCCCTTCCTCTAAGTCAATGTCACCAACTCGTCCTATTCCAGGCCGAGGTTGTGACCAATCACAGATGGTTGAGCTCTTATGTGCATATGTGGGGCTAGGAGCACGTGTACACAAATCAGTTATATCAAATCATTCCCCTCACGTGGGGGGAATATTTTGACATCATTCTCTACATGTGACAATGACAAGTGTCTTCATCCGGTTGGCTAGATCAACACACACATGCTCATTGCATGCATGGGGGTGCATTACACCCCTCAGGTATTATATATAGTTGTCTTCTCCTTCTTGGAGAGGGATCGAAGTTTGGCAACCCTAGCTGAAACTCTGTTCAAATACACAATAGAGAGAGAAAGCTTGAGAGTTTGTATCTATGGACATTAGAGCCCTCATACAATGATATTAAGTACACACTTGCATAATGTACATAGGCTTGATTGGTTAAACCACTTATATTCCGGTGTGAACCCTCTTCTCCTCACCTCCTTTTACTATATACCTTTATACTTCCATTTTTAACACTGAATTGAGCTTACAAACACCTTGAAGGGTGGTGCTATTTTTAGCATCATCATTTTGGAACCGTCTGTGGGAATGAGAAGCTGCCTCTTCCTCTTTTTCTGCATAACCTCACCAGAGACTCTGGTGGTGAACCAGGCCTCCCCCCTTGCGCGGAGCTGTTTCACCATTGAAAGAGGTCATGTAAGGTATTAAGCGTGTGTACTACACCATCTCTTTTGTGTTAACACATGGCATCGAAATTACCATCACCTCTTTCGCTGCCTGATGTAGGAGGACCTAGCTCCAGCAAGGCACCGCCCCAATCCGAGATGGCGGAGGTGGTAGTAGCCTTCAGGTCTTTGGCTGCAACACAACAAGCAATGCAGGAGAAATTTGCATAGCTCAGCCAAAATATGATGAGGCCACTTGGAGTCTCACCGGAGAAGATCACCCTGGTGGCTGTTCAACCCTATCCTGATGCCAGGGGACCACCCCAGGCACCGCGGAAAGACCAACCTACACCCCAGTGGAGGAGGGACGTTGCTGACCCTAGGCTCTTGCGCCTGGGGAGGCAAGGAAACCCTTACCCTGTAGATAGGTATGATGATCTAGAGGCGGAAGACATCCCAGAGGACTATTAGGAGCCATATGAAGTTTGGAACAACACAGTTCATCCTTCCAACCGGAGCCAAGGTTGTGGAGGCCGAAGGGGTGACGAAGCCCAACAACGAGGATCAGCTTTTGATCGATAGAGCAGAGGGTCAACCTTTGAAAGGCTCGACCCAGTAAATGACCTAAAACAAAAGTTGTCAAGGTCGAGAAGTGCAGCAGGCTCATAAAGGGAAGAGAGATAATGTCGGCCCCAACCGGGATGAGGAAGAGAATAAGAAGAGGTCAACAGAAGGCATTGTGCCGTGGACAGGGAACCCTCGGTCCAGCCCTTGGAGGTAGATGGGGATAACCTCGGCCAGGTCAACGTTACAAAACCATGGAATGACTCCATCCAACATCTTGAGGATAAGATAGGAGACCTCATCAAAAGTCGGGATCCACTACAAAGAGGTTTCTCAGAGGGCTCTCCGTTCGTGGCTAAGATAGTAAGCTTCCCTACTCCAGCCAAGTTCAAGCCACCCACAGTGACTCCCAAGTATGACGGTAGCACTAATCATGTACATCATATTGAGATGTACCAGTCAGTGGTGGACATCTACTCAATACTAAATGAGATGAAGTGCCGAGACTTCTTTGGGACCTTGATGGGAGCTGCGCACATATAGTTTACATCTCTTCCGAAGAATTCAATTGAGAACTTTAAGCGCTTGGCTGAACGGTTCATTCATAATTTCTGCTTTGGGGTAAGACCTCAAAATAAGACCACCCATCTGTTGTACGTTAAGAAAGGAAAGCATGAGAGCCTAAGAGACTACATCGCCAGGTTCAACAAAGAAAAAATTGAGGTTGAAGATTACGAAGAGAATATTGCCATGACCGCCCTTATAGGAGGTCTTCAGAAGGGGAAGTTGTTGTGGAAACTTGTAGAAGACCCTCCAAAGTCCATGACGGGGCTATTGGCAACTGCGGGGAAGGTCATGAACGCTGAAGAGGCCATGGTCGCTAAGTATGAAGATGAGAACGACGGTAGCAGCGAAAAGTTCTAAAGGAAAAAGGATGGAAAGAAGAGGTTGGCTAATTATAATTTTGCATGTTGTACCCCTCTTACGGTTAGCTGCGAACACATACTCAATGAGATAAAGAATGATCGATCCCTAAGATGGCCGAAGAAGTTGAAGGCTCCTCCACATAAGAGGAACCAGAACTTATGGTGTGAATTCCACCAAGACCACGACCATATAACAGACAAGTGCTTCGCCTTGAAGGATGAGATCAAGAAGATGTTGAAGTCAGGAAAGTTAAGGAAATATGTCAATGGTAAATCTCCCAAAAGGGGAAGGGAAGACCCCAAAAAGAAGAGACACGATAAGTGTCATGAGGATACCATGCAAGAAGAGATGGTGACTCAGACGGAGATGACGAAGACGATCCAGACTTCCCGCCAAAAGATGATAACATCCTAGTGAAGAGGGTTGGTATGATCTCCTTTGGCATTAGCACCATATACAGAGGACTTGCGGGGGGTGGATCTGAGGTTGCTGATAGAAAAGCTCATGTTGCAAAGGCCAAATCAGTGGCTAAACTTGAAGTGGTAAACCTGACGTCTTTCGAGACTATGCAGAAGAGAAAGAAGGTAGACATAGACACTCTCGTAGTTAGGTTCTCCCAACTCGACTTCAAAGGCATCATAGCTCCACATGATGACCCTTTGGTGATCACAACAAGAGTTCATGGATGTGAGGTGCAGAGAATTCTTGTAGACGGAGGAAGTTCAACAGATGTGATGTTCTGTCCCTGCTTTAAAAGCCTAGGCCTTAGTAGAGCTAGGCTGGTACCCTATCATCATTCGTTAATGGGGTTTAGCGGTGAAAAGGTCCATCCACTGGGCATGTATGAGATGGACATATGAATGGGCGATGAGTGGTCTAAGAGGTTAACCCGGAAGATCAATTTTTTCATTATGGGCGAAAATTTCTTCTCGACCTATAACCTCATCATAGGAAGAGTAGCCCTTAAGGAGTTTTAAGTCGTTCATTTAATGGTCCACCAGATGCTAAAATTCCTGACCCCCTATGGGGTAGGGGAAGTGCAGGGTGACCAGACCATAGCACGAGAATGCTAATTCTACTCAGCTGAAGAGAGAGAGGCTCATAAGAGAGAAACTACCACTTATAACATCGATACACTTGAACCTAGAGATAAAACAAAGTTGAAGAAAGGAGAGGCCGCGAAAGAGGTAGAATCCATCATCCTCAATGAGGATGAGCCAGAAAAAAATGTTCAGGTCGGCAAAGCCTTAAAAGCAGAGATCAAGGAAGAGCTGATAAACTTTCTGAGGAAGAGGCAGAGTGTCTTCACTTGGAGTCACGCAGACATGCCTGGCATCAACCCCGAGGTCATGGGCCATAAACTCAATGTATCTAAGGATGCAAAGATGAAGAGTCTACTCTAGGGAGAAGTACGACGTCATTCGGGAAGAGGTCAAAAAGTTAGAAGAGGTTGAATTCATCAGGAAAGTGATATATCCATAGTGGTTATTAAATGCAGTCATTATGCCCAAGGCCAATGGAAAGTGGAGAATGTGCATAGATTTTACTGACCTGAATAAGTCTTGCCCAAAATACAGTTATCCCCTACCCCGAATTGACCAGATGGTAGATGCAACTGCAGGACATGAGCTCATGAGCTTCATGGACGCGTATTCAGGCTACAATCAGATCTTCATAGATGCTGAAGACTCAGAAAAGATAGCCTTTATTACTGACAAAGGGACGTATTGCTACAAGGTGATTTCCTTCGGATTGAAAAATGCAGGGACAACATATCAAAGTCTTGTGAATAAGATGTTCAAAGACTAAATAGGCAAGACTATGGAGGTGTATGTAGAAGATATGTTGACGAAGAGCTTAAAGGCCTGCACTCATGTGGCAGACCTGGAAAAGACCTTTAATACCATGGACTTGTACATGATGAAACTCAACCCGGAAAAGTTTGTCTTTGAGGAAGGAGATGGGAAGTTTCTTGAATTTATCATCAATCAAAGAGGAACAGAGGCTAACCCTGAGAAAATCAAGGCTTTGCTCAACATAAAGACACCTAGGAGTATCGAGGTTCACTGGAAGGGTGGCAGCGCTTAACAGATTTGTTTCCAGGGCGACCGATAAGTGTCTTCCGTTCTTTAAGGTGCTTAGAAAGGCCTTCGAGTGGGACAAAGAGTGTGATGAAGATTTTGATCAACTCAAGTCATACCTTGGATCTCCCTTGCTCTTATCTCGGCCAATAGCGGGAGAGAGGTTGTTTATTTATCTAACGGTCTCTGAATCGGCTATAAGTGCGAATATTGTACGGGAGGACGTTGGGGTTCAAAGGCCCGTATACTTAACAGTAAGTCCCTTTCGGGATCTTAACAGAATTACCCTCACATGGAAAAGTTAGCCTATGCCTTGATATATGCCTCTAGGAAGATAAAACCCTACTTTCCATCCCATTCTATGGTCGTCCTCACTGACTCCCCACTAAGACAGGTCCTTCATAAACCTGAGAAGTCGGGAAGATTGATGGCATGGGCCATTGAACTAGGGGAGTATAACCTTACCTATCATCCTAGGACGACCATCAAAGGATAGGCACTTGCAGATTTTGTCGTCGATTTCATACGGGAAGAGGTTGAGGTTGAGAATAATCTAGAGACTGGAGAAGGGACAAACAGCGACGTCTTTCGACACCCGGAAGAGGTTATACCCAAGAGAGTCATAGATGGAATAGACGAGAATGAGTAAGACCGGTACCTCTTAGGTAGGGAATCATGTTGGAAGAGGGTTTCTCAGTAGATAAAGAGATCTGGAACCTCTTTGTCGACGGGTCCTCTTGTTGAAGTGGGAGCGATGCGGGGTTGATACTCTCATCCCCGGATGGTACTAACATTGAATATTCCCTAAGGTTTAACTTTAAGGCATTAAATAATGAATCAGAATATGAGTCCATGGTAGCATGCCTCTCCTTGGCAAGGACCATTAGTACAAGATGACTCCTCATTCACAGTGACTCAAGGTTGGTTGTTAATCAAGTATTGAGAGTTTACGAGGCCAGGGATGAAAGGATGGCCAAATACCTGAAGAAGGTGAGAACGATACTGTAAGGCTTCGAGGAGGTAAAAATGAAGAGAATACCTCGGTAAAACAACAGTCATGCAGATGCATTAGCAAGGCTAGCTTCGACAATAAGGACAAATATCAGTAGAACAGTCCCTGTTGAGATCTTGCCCAGAGCAACCATTGAAGAAGAAGAGGTCAGTAACCCCTGCCTCAGTTTAAACCTAGGAGACTCATGGATGTATCCCCTTGTCAGATATATCAGAGAGGGGGTACTACCAAAGTCAAAGTTAGAAAGGAGGAAATTGAGGTACAGAGCCGTAAAGTTCTCAATAGTAGGAGAGATCCTGTATAGGAAGGGATTACTATTACATCTCCTTAGATACGTTCATCCCGTAGAAGTTACCCACGTCCTACAGGAGGTACACGAGGTTTCTTGCTCCAGTCACATAGGAGGGAGACCTTTGGCGAAGAGGATTATCACGTAAGGATATTGGTGGCGACCTTGGCTAAAGATGTTGCAGCCTACATAAAGAGGTGCGATAAATGTCAGAGATTCTCCATAATTCCCCATCAACCTCATCAGCCTATGACGTCTATCAGTTCCCCTTGGCCATTCGCAGTATGGGGAATTGACTTAGTGGGTCCCCAGCCAAGGGCTGCAAATAATTACCGATTTCTGATAGTTGCCATTGATTACTTCTCCAAGTGGGTAGAGGCAGAGCCGATGATCATGATTACAGAGCAGAATACCTTCCAATTTATTTAAAAGAACATCATATGCAGACATGGCCTCCCAAATACCCTCATTTCGGACAAAGGAACCCAGTTCAAGAATTTTTCCCTAGAAAAATACTATGAAAGAGTTGGGATAAAGCAATTTTTCTCTTTTCCTGGCCGACCTCAGGCAAACGGTCAGACCGAAGTCACCAACAGAACAATCCTCCATGGGATCAAGAAGAGGTTGGAAGAGGCTAAGGGAAGATGGACTGAAGAGGTTTATGATATGCTGTGGGCCTATAGAACGACGACTAGGAGACCAACGGGGGAGACCCCATTTATGTTATCACATGGCTGAGAGGCTGTCATACCCACAGAGGTAGGACTCACTACTCACAGGGCTCAGACCTATGACCCGGAGAAGAATGGAGAGGAAAGAAGACTCGACCTAGACTTTATTGAAGAGAAAAGGGAAGATGCAGAAATCAGGCAAGTAGCTTACCAGCACAAAGCAGCAAAATTCTACAATCAAAGGGTAAAATCAAGACCCATAACTATAGGAGACCTAGTGCTGAAGAAGACGTTACAGAAGGCAAACAATCTTCACCCAAATTTGCATGGTCCTTACAAAGTGATTGAGGAGGTTGTACCTGGAACCTATAAGATAGAAAACCTCAAAGGAGAACCTTTCTCCAACCCATGGAATTCTGGTCATCTAAAAAAGTATTACATATGATGTTGCAAGAGTTTTGGTGTAAATGTATCATCTTATGAAGGGATTATTAATGAGAAAATCAAATTCCATGTCAATTCTTGGTTCATTGTGCTCTTTGGTGCAAATTATTTTTGGGGACAACATCTTAGTTGATGACCTCATACATTATAACATCATGATTTGGTGACAAGGTCTGAGGTCATACATCATACTTGGATGACCTCAGAGCCTTAGCATCATTAATTTGGTGAAAATTTTATGGGGATAACATCTTAGTTGATGACCTCAGGCCTTATAACATCATGATTTCGTGACAAGGTCTGAGGTCAGACATCATACTTTGATGACCTCAGACCCTTAACATCATTAATTTGGTGCAAATTATTTATGGGGATAAGATCTTAGTTGATGACCTCAGACCTTATAACATCATGATTTGGTGACAAGGTCTGAGGTCAGACATCATACTCGTATGACCTCATACCTTTAACATCATTAATTTGGTGCAAATTATTTATGGGGATAACATCTTAGTTGATGACCTCAAACCTTAAAACATTATGATTTGGTGACAAGGTCTGAGGTCAGACAGCATACTTGGATGACCTCAGACCCTTCACATCATTAATTTAGTGAAAATTTTATGGGGATAACATCTTAGTTGATGACCTCAGACCTTATAACATCATGATTTGGTGACAAGGTCTGAGGTCAGACATCATACTTGGATGACCTCAAACCCTTGACATCATTAATTTGGTGAAAATTTTATTGGGATAACATCTTAGTTGATTACCTCAGACCTTATAACATCATGATTTGGTGACAAGGGTTGAGGTCAGACATCATACTTGGATGACCTCAGACCCTTAACATCATTAATTTGGTGCAAATTATTTATGGGGATAAGATCTTAGTTGATGACCTCAGACCTTATAACATCATGATTTGGTGACAAGGTCTGAGGTCAGACATCATACTTGAATGACCTCATACCCTTAACATCATTAATCTGGTGAAAAGTTATATTGAGACTTTAGATTTGGACACATTGCATGGAAAAGAAAATCATTCAATAAACAATTCAGCAAGTAAAGAAATAAAGCCCTCCTCAGAGGTTGACAAATTAAGTTGAGATTTAATGCAAAAATACAAAGTGACAAAGTTTATCAGAGGTAACAAATATGTAGTTAAAGTTGTTCAAAGCTTCACAAAAAGAATCAAGTGTTCGCAGTCTCAGGGTTAATGGACATGTATGCATGTCCCTGGCCGAGGGTGGCTACTTCTACCCCGTCATCTTGGGCACCGACATCTTCAGTCATGGCGTCTCCTTGGGGGGCAGTCTTGGTAGGGGCAGCAGCTCCCTCCTCCTCAACTTCCTACAGAGCCAGAGCAAATTTAAGGTCAGCATAACCCAAGCCGATGAAGTCAGCTGCTGTAAGGCTCCCTAATTCCTTTTCCTTTATGGAAGCCCATTTGCCAGTAGCCTTGACCCCTCTCTCCAGATATTCAAATCCGAAACTGACAAATTCATCAGAGACCTTATACTCCTCCAAGATATTCGCAGAGGCATCATCCAAGGCAGCTTTGATAACCACATCGACCTTATGCTAAAAAGAGTCAGCTTGAGTTTTCATGGCCGAGTCATGATCTTCCCTCAACTTATACATGTCCTTCTACATCCCCTTCACGCTGGTCTCAGCCTTCCTCAGAGCATCCTTCAGACGTCCACTTCAGCATTTAAAGTGGCCTCAGTCTTCTCGGCCTCTTGGCCCTTCTCAATCAGAGGAAGTTTTCCTAAGGTCCAGTTGACATAGTGACGCATGGTGAGAAGACCCTGCAGAACATATGCAAAGATGTCAGTCTAAGGTCAGATATGGTTCAAATTCCGATGTTACACATTCAGAAGCATATAGTTAAAGGCCTTATCTGAATAGTACAGTGAAGAGAGAATTCAACTAGCAGGGGCTTATCCAGGGAGCGGAAAAAGCGTTTATTAGACTCGGTCATGACATCGCCTATTGCATCTAGGGTCTTCAGACTATGGCCAATGACACTGTCACCAATCTTCAACTACTCAAGACGAGCAATCAGTGCATCCTCAGAAGAAATAGGGATGGTACGATCCTCCTTGTTCTTCTTCTGCCTCTGACCTTCAGGGGCAGGGACAAAAGGTTTTCTCTTCTTAGTAGCCTCATCCCTTGAGGTAGATGGAGGGGGAGGAGGGGCATTTAGACCTGCATTATTGATGAGCTTCGTTAGACTTGGTGCTTCCATCTCCCATAACTCGTCAGATATTCCTTTTGGGAGTTCTGCAAGATAAAAAGATCTGAGTTAGAGAGTCAGATATACATAAATTCAGAGGTATGACTTATTGTAATAAAAAGACACTTACGAAGCTCTGTCATACGACCTCCCCCCCCCCCCCCCCCCCCAAGCCCTGTCTCAGAAAAATAGTAAGGGGCCATCAGGTGTTCGAATTTGACAAGAAGACCATGCTCCCTCTAATCCTGAAAGTCTTTGACCTTCTGAAGATTGTGTTGGCTTAGACCAGGGTCGGCCCTAGCAGCTATTGTAACCTTTCCCCATATTAAGGGTATTCTCGGCTCTAATGAGGAAGAGGGGGCATATGGACCAAATTCCCATAGCCCTGATGCAAAGAAGTAATGCGGCTTCCAGTTATGGTTTGAGGTTTGGGTAATCTGAAGCATCTTTTTATTTTACTTTCGAGCTAAAAAATGATAATAACTCGGATGGTTTCTGGCAAATGAAGTGACATAGCATCCTGTAAAGACTTGGACGGGAAGGTCTGAGTGATGGACAGCCCTCCATAAGACAATGGCTCTAATTATCACCCTCCAAGCATTGGGTGACATTTGGGAAGGAGCTAAGTTGATGTAAGCCAATATAGCCCTGATGATGGGATGGATGGGTAGATGAAATCCCAACTTAAACATTTGCTCATACAGGCAAATCTCACCATCCCGGCCATCATAAGCTCTCTCTTCCCTTAGAGGTCTCCTGAGTTTTATAGAGGGACTTATAGAATATAGATGTCTGAAGGCCAGAAGGTTGACCTCGCTGACTGTACCCTCAATCTTGGCCGCCTCAGAGGTGTCAACATCACTCTCAACACCATCATCATCATCTAGCTCAACGTCGGCCCGAGCAGACGATGGGGCATCACTTGGAAACCTCTGAGCGAACTCAGCCCCCGTGACGGTCAACAGAGGAATGGATTCAAGGATCGGTGGAACAGCCACACTTGGTCCAATAATTTCAACCTCTGAGGAAGAGGTTGATATGCTTGAACTTTTGTGATACGAGGCCCGACTGGAAACCTTGGCTTGATTAGGGACCTGATCCTGCTGAGTGGAAAAGTCCATAGCCTCTTGGAAAGAGTCCACAGACATAGGGTCTGAGGTGGATGACTCAGACATTGGAGAGGGTTCAGCTGGGACCTCTGCTTGGTTAACTGGTTCAACTGGTTCAGGGTATATGACCTTCAGAGCTGGTGGAAAAATAGGCCTGGGGGGGAACGCCTGTACCCTACGAGCTTCCTCTTGAGCTCTTTCGACTTGTCTAATTTTTGATAAGGTCTTCTCTTTAAGAGAGGGGAACTTCTCTAAGAATTGGTAAAGGGGTCTGAGCATATGAGGCAGACCCTACACTTGAGACCTTTCTAAACAAATAACTTGACTTGGCTTGCCCAAGGATCAAACTAGGGTTTTGGTTAAAAAAATAATCAAGAACAGTTCGCCAGAAAATATATGAACTCACAGAAAAACTAATAATCTCACCGAAAACTTCTTGAAGCTCACCAAAAAATGCAAAAATATGAACAAGGCAGAAAAAAATGAAGAAGAATGGATGGTAAATGATACCTAAAGAAAGGTGGTGAGAAGGAAGGAAAGGATTGCAAGGAATGACCACCCAACGCACTTCAAACCAGAGCTCTTCTAGAGAGAGAGAGAGAGAGGCAGAAAAATTATAGGCGAGAAAATGAAAGAATAGGGAAGAAAGAGAAAGGAAGTAAGGGTTAAACCCTCAAACGGCCCACACGCATCCCAAGTCCCATCATTGCCTTGGGAGCCCAAAAGACTACAATGATTGCACTTGTCAAGCACACTATCTACTCGAGTAGTTGACACTTATCAAGAAAGTATTAACACCTACAGAAATTCAACCTCGGACAAACATACCCCTTAGGCACCTGATCACAAAGGTAACTAAGGGCTAGGGGTGATTGATATGCCCTAAATGTACCCCCTTGGCTCAGACATATCAACCTCGGCCCATGGAGATGCCGAGATCGGAAGGGCCCCAAGTCAACTACTAGTGGTCTCGTCCCAAGAAAGGTCGGCTATGGATCAACTGACATTCCTGCTACCTCGGCAATTCAGGTCTTCATGATCCACAAGGGTAGATTATTCACTAGGTAATCATCTGGGCATCAAAGGTTTATAACCTCGGCTTGGAACAGGCCTAGGTGGCCATCACATCACCATATTTTCACTTCCGTAATGGGTTTAGCACGACATTCATATCTTATCCTCAACAACTGATGAAAGAATGTGTGGTTAAACTGTACCCCAAGATCCTTTCATTGACGCCATATTTTCACTACTAACGATGGTGGTTGACTCCCACTATTCTAACTTTTCTCCCCTGAGTCAAGAAAAATCTTACCCCAAATTTTCACTTCTAGTTGACCACACTCCACTATGTTTCCAAGCTTTTGAATATATTACCTTCGTTGGGTAGCACACACAATTCCCGCATGTCTAAAATCGCCACTGATGACTCTCCTCAATTTTTACCTTTCGACCCTCTCACAAGTGCACCACGTTGGGTGGGTCAAATTTGTCCTCACTTTCGACTATAGCAGCACTTGGAATTTGTAGGCTGCATCCTAGACGTCTTTATAGTCCTGGCCTCTCATTCCCTAATAGGGGTGACCTCGACTACGGTTATCATCCTCGAATATAATTTACAAATCGACTGAGTCCTGCCTCCTGATGTCCTCCTAACGGCCCTCATCTGACATCCTTCATTGCTAGTCATACGCACACGTCCGAACGCAATTAGAATTCACTAATACACATATGTTATAGCTGGATAACGGAATCTCACCATAGAAACCAACAATCCTAAACATAGGGCTCTATATCAAACAAAGAAGCTCTGGAAGCATAATAAGCCGCACAGATCCTAAAGGACACTAGAACCTGATGCTCTGATACCACCTGTGACACCCCGCCTAATTAAATACTGGGTGATCAATCCTTTATTAAATTAAAAATCAAGGTGAACGGTTAGTTCATTCTTAGCATCACTATTGCAAAATAAAATTTCCAATTTGAACACCCTAAATAATTAAGTTAAGTGTCAAAATAATTTTAAAACCTTATTTCCATATTATTAAATCTGAATATGAAAACCTTATTAAATAACCAACAATATAAGAACTCTGACATATTAAATATGGATAGTAACACACAAGAATTAGATTCATCCATATAAACAAAACCAGTTTAAACTATAAATAAAACCATCATGACAGTAATTAAATCCCAAAGAGTACCATCTAATGGAAATATAAAGGAGCGTAAATCTCTGACAACAATCCAAACCGAATAGAGAAACGGACGACACATGCCGTAACTAATAAGAACAAAAAATAGGAGTAGAATTAATAACAAGGTCGTCTAAGAAATGGCTTGCAACTCCCACATAAGCTGTAGCACGTCCGATCCAAATAACCTAAGCATGATGCCCCTGTGGCTAGGCACCTGTATAATATACATATATATATACAAGAGAGAAGAAATAACAGGAAACGGGTCAGAGCCCGAGTGTAAAACATTTTAAAATTAGTTTAGCAAGTATTTAAAATGCTTACCGGCTAATGCAACAACCATGTTAGTATGCGACACTCTCTTGAGAATTCTCATCTCTCATTCTAGTGTGCACGCCTACCATACTAATAAATCTCATATGTTTCTTTAACTTATTCCATAAGGTTTTATCAGGTGACAAGTGATGTTATGATATTTACATTAGGAAATCATTCTCTTTGAGATTTCTACGTTATTTAGAACAACTCATTTCCCTTATAAAGTTCTTGACCGCTTATAATAAAATTGAAGCATTTATTCATTACTTATCTACTTATACGCACAGTAGAAAGTTCCCATATAGATATACATATATATATTAGTCACACATACAATATATATACTAACGGCACCCCACATAAAAACTATGGTGCTGGCATACTCTGCTATCAAGTCCACGTATCACACAAACTAAGGGAAATACCAGTCCAAAATCACTCTCAAATTGTATAAACACAATACACAAACAAATGGAGGCGAAGGATAGTTCCAAGTCACTAAGAGGTCAGTACATACCCTCACGTCTCTTAGGACCATCTGACTATCAATCAGATAGCCTACACTAAGGAATCCTATGTTCTAGGGTACGAGTCAATATCCCCCACAAAGGCCCAATCGAGATAAGACCGTCCTGGCGCGGAAACCCTCGTGATAGCAAGTAGCCCAAGTATGACTTTTACAGATATATAATATATGCACAATCACACAGTCCTATATATATATATATATATATATCCACATTTCTGAATTCGGTTCGCTCACGACCCATAATTATATTTATCCGCTCTTCGTACATTTTTACTTGATTATCTCTCATAACGGACTTTCCACTTTTATTCTCATATATATATAAGTTACTCCACACCTACTTCTCGTCTCTCGAAGTATTCTAACTCCCTAAGTATAATTTCAGTAGGCACTCTCACTTATCTTCTAGTCTCACTTCCTTATAAGTCTCGACCTTTTATTAAACGTACACATGATTTCATATGTGTGAATAACTCCCCGTTAACCTTAATTTCATCTTACATTAAATTCTCACTCAACGGAGTTTACCTAGACCCAACTAGTCCCATTTATATCCCATTATGCTCCCAAAATAATAATCAAGGATTACTACACATTTTAATCGGATTCAACCAACCGAAGAAAAATATCCAGTTTTCCAGGAGGGTTCGATCGATCGATGTAAGTAGATCAATCGATCGATCATCGATCGAATGATGTTCTTGGGTCTATCGATCGATCAAATAGTTATGACGAAAACTGCATTAACCCAGTTACGGAAATCCATCTCCAACCTCAACCAAATCTCCATATATGATTCCCAAACTCCCAACAAATGATACTAATAGCACTATATACCTAAATATATGATTTTCTACGTAAAATATGTGAGTTTTCATCAAGTATAACAATTTAAAGGGGTAAAATTTACATAGACTTCAAGAACCTTAATATTTTCTTTAAATTCCAATTCTTTCAATTCTATTCCAGGTTTTCTACTTCTAAATCCATGAAACTTCATGGTGTATCCTCTACATATGAATTAGATGTCCCGAATATGATTACTTCTTCTACAACATGTGAATTCTAGTCTCCAAACTACACTTTCTTTCATGAAACAAGTTCTAAACAACCCTAGACTAACATAATTGAGACATTAACAAAAAATAAAGCAAGATAGATACTTTCCTGGAAATTGAGTTTTTGGTTTGTGGAAGAAAGTGGTACGGTTGCGTTCCCCGTTGTGCGATCGACGACTCGGTGGTGGTGGCGGCGCAAATGGTAGATTTTTCGGCCTTGAATTGCTTGGGAAGCTTTCCCACTTCTTCTCTAATGTCCGTTCTTTGATTTTTCTCTTGTTAACCCTAGAGGACAACTCCTAAAGGCTTATATAACCTTGGGAAATTCGTGGGTTTAATTGTCCAAAAATACAAAATGTCCATAATACCCTCTCGGGATGCTAATTAGGCCTAAAAATGCCCCGAGACCCAAACTAAACCCCCGGGTACATTATTTTGACTATCTCCGGACACATTGGCGCACTCGAAATGACCGTACGGGTGACTTATAATTTATTCACTTTTAATAATAATAAATTAGTCCTGACACGACACAGGCGTGTCCTGACTTAATTTCCATAATTGTCATATTATTCCCTCGTGACAATTTTAATAAATTCAATCCTACATATTACTCTACTCAATAAGTCATATTTAACAAATCAACAATTTTTCAATAATTACTAACTCTTGTCATGCTAGTAACAATTAAAACAAATTTCCAGATTAATATTAAATTAATTATCTCAATTAAATTTATTAAATCCCTAAATTTAAAAGCCATAAAAATACGAGGTATTACACACAAGTCTACTAAGTACGAATTTACTACAAGGACACAACAAAAGACTTACTCAATGACTCGATGACCTCATAAGCCTTGATGTTCTTCGTTCCTTCAACCTCTACCTAGTGACAACGCATGAATCCACCTACGTCTCGGAGTCCATCAATGGGGCATTACTACCATCATACATATGGAGTCCACCATATGTACACCAACAAACACAGAATCCTCCACGAGAAACAATCCTCAATGATGTTAATAATGATAAACTAGGAAGCCCAAATGTGATGTCAAAACATATATGTATGTTGAAGCATGAATCAGGATAATTGGGTGTAAACTTGGGTGAAGTTTGATAAATTTTAATCACTTGTGATTAATAAATATGAATGAACTTCTTAGAGAGAATTTTTATCTAAAGGCTTGAAAAGTTTGCCCTCAAAACTACACTCCCACATTACATAAATGGTTAGTAAAAAGTAGTGGGAGGTTAAGAGAAAAACTGCATGAAAAATAGTCATTTTTTAAAAACTGCTCCGGTGGTTCGAACAAAAACCAATCTCGTTTAATGACATAGTCATCTCGTTCGAACGAGACTTCTAACGAGAAGTCAGTAAAACCAAAATGAGACTTTGTTAGATGGTTGTTTGAACAAATAAGGAATCTCGTTTGAACGACCAGGGAAAGTCGTTCTAACGACCTGGGAAAAATCAAATTATTTTTCTTGAAAAAATATAAAGCCATTTTAAAATATAAAGCCATTTTAAAATATTTTAGCATTATAACACCCAATAAAAAAATTTCAAGGCCCAACATATTGTAAGCGTTCATACCTAAGAGATCCTTGGACTATTGATGACGAAAATGAGGCACGAAATATGACATAGGATGAGATCACTTTGACTTGGCCGCTGCATCTTTAACAAAAATGCATAGGCTTGAAAGGTCAGAAATACAACTTCTATCCTATGACTCAAAGAGTTTTGTCCAGAATTAAGCCAACACATACAAATTGACTCAATTGGAAATTTATGCTTGCACCTCTCCCGCATCAAACATATAGAACTTCCAACTTAGCGTTTGGGTGACACATCAGCCCTTGATTTTGATCATCAAATGACTTTTAACTCTATAATTTATGAACCAAATATAATGTTCCTTCCACTTCTCCATCTCCCAAAGGTTCAACCATGTGGGCTTGATTCCTTTAAAAGTGTTGAGGCAAACCTTTTAATGTCTTGGATTTATTCAAGGTCTTCTTCTTTTGAAGATTCTTACTTTGATGGGAATAAGCAAGGAAATACCCTTGTATATCCTTTTATTCATCCTCATTTACCTTATTTAAAAATGATCATTACCCCAATCATATCACGGTTGGGTCCAATTTTAATTTAATTTCCACTGAAGATTTAGTTAGCCATCACAACTTTGCTCTTATTAATAATAAGACCTAGGTTGTAATTCCTCCATGGCTTACGGGAAACTCTTTTGAAGACTTAAGGACCAACTTCGAGGATGGACCTTGAACCAATTTCATGTAGGTCATATTTCTCTCTTCCTATGTTAATATGACTCTAGCTCAAGAGTCACTACATGCCTTTTCTCGTATTATTTTCATTATTTTTCTTCAAGGTAGTTCTCATAATAACTTTAAACGGGATACCGAGATTATAAAGCACTCCGAAGGAGTTCCACTTGTAGTTAGATCTTAAGTATACTTCAATTTTTACTATACTCCCCACATTCTTCAAGATGGTGGAGGGATTTTCTTCTTGAAGGGCCACTTTTAAAGCTATTCAGGAACCTTATGTATTTTAATATAGAAGAAATTTTTTTGTCTGATAGAGACAATTTTAAAAAATAATTATCTTGACCATATCAATATTCATCTTGATGATAATTATCTCGAACATTTCTTTACTGCTACGGAGATTGCTTCGAGGGATAATGAACTGGGGGAACAAGTTATCTTGCATCTTTAAAGATTTTAAACCACTAGACTTTAGCTTTGAGACTACTTGAATACTGGGATCAAATAGATCAAGATTAAGTTCTTTACCAATATGTATGGGAAACTTATTAGAAGCTTGTGACTTATATGTTTCCTTATTAGTATGACAGGGCTTTTGTTCAACCGTGAAGTATTTAAACTCCAATGGCTTAATTGTTTTGTTTTTACATGTCAATATGAATTATATCAATCTCTTTTCTAAAATGTGTTGAATATATTTTTTGGATTTTAAATGTCAACCTATATAAATCTTTTCTTGTGATATAAACCAATTTCTCTTCTCAATTTAGTTTTTTAGTCATACCAACAATTTAGCGAATTTAGTTGTGATCACAAATCTTTTGGTTATGTGGTTTCAATAAGTTCAAATATTGGTCACATCATCCTTCAAATCCTTAAACCAAATAAATTTCCTTTGAACTTTGAAGAAATATTTTAAACTAAAGATGGGTAAATTGGGACCTCACTATCTAATAATTTATCCTCTTTGTTATCTTGGTATAAAAATTATCTCGATGTAATTAATTACAACCCTATCATTTAAAAGTGTTGGGAATCTTTTTCACTAATTCAATACTTAAAATTTGGCAAGAATTATTGAACACGTAGCAATGGAGACTTTCCCACTGTGATAATAGTAAAATATTGATTGAAAAGTAAGCAACTTTTGGCTTTCAACTTCCCTAACATTCATTCACTCTTATAAACCCTCTTTTAGTTCTTTTCTCTAAAACCTTCATTTTATATAGATTATTTCTCTAAATATTATGCTTCATTCTTTGAAGTTTGGACAAATGGTGGATGATAATGTATATGCTTATCTCACTGGGAAGCAGTTACCAATCCTTGGCGAGATGTTGGTTCCTATTGACTAGCCGACACAGGGAATTCATGATTTCCACGAAGATCCTATTTAGACTCCCTTGAATTAAAGTTTAGGGTTGGGCTAAAAACCCATGATTTCCACTAAGAAAATGGGTTTACTATGATGTGCGACGAAAGAGATAAAGACATGGAGGCAGTGAGGATTTTCCAAGTTGTGTGTTTATATAGAAAGGATATCACATATGATCCTTATATTTTATTTAGTGGCATTTCATTTTGGAATCTTGACTTTAATTTCTTTGATTTTAGGTTTGGCACCATTGCACCCACAATCCTTGAAATTTTCCAATTATTAGGGTTTTTGGCAAGTGGGAAAGACATTTACCAATTTATTCTTGAATGCGAATTCGCCGTCTCTCTCAAAGCAGATAATTCCCCACCATATTTCACCACTTTAAAGAAGAAGAATCATATATTAATGGGACAGTTAATAACCAAAAGTATTATTTCAACCTTCTTTTCTATTATCTAATAATGTTTTTCATGCTAAATCGTGTGATGTTGAAGTTTTCTTTTATTATGCATGCTTTGGTTGATGGCTGGGAGCTTACCCAAGATATTTTCTTTTGGGGGGAATCTTTATAGGATCTATCATGATCTTAATGAGAACCTTTTTAATGGAAACCAAGGTGTTCCCTTTGCGGGCCTTACAAATGTGGCTCCATGCCTATTTCCTAGACATTGGCTATTGGGTATTAGATAAAGAGTTCCATAGCCATGTCAGGAACTACTAGAGTTGTTTACCCGATGATAAGACCTTTCAAGAGAATTTGCTTATGTTTCAATGTGTTCCCAAGGTTGAATCTACTCAAGCCCATAATAGAGGTTTTTCGTCGACATAAGCCTAATTAGATAACTCCCATTTTGGAAATGTCTGGATCTGATAAGGCCATTTATGATAACTATGGAAGCTTTTTATTATTGGTGACTTATTTTGTGGCACTAAAAAATTTTATAGGGGATATCCAAGCCATCCTAGTGCCTATAAGGAGCTTGGCAAACCCCTCTTGTTTTCACTAGACCCTCTTATGTAACTAAAGAGGTTATTTTTGTGACCATGTTGACTTATCAAGATGTATTCAAAACCTTTAGGTTGAACTCTTATACATTTTCTTCTCGCACTACCCTTGACTTTGACAATTGGTGGTCTTATCATGTGGATGTTCACATAAAGCCTCATGCCATGCTATAGAAACATCTCCCCTCTATCTCTGGTCCAAAAATTTCTAAAGCCTTAGACTTTTTCCTTTTTCTGTCGGTATTAGACCATTAATTAACTCACCCAATTGATTTGAAGGTTCAAAGCTAGTAGAAAATTTTGTAAATAGTTCTTATCTCAATCCAGGAGGTTTTTCCTACTAAGGCTTAAATCTTAGTTAGATCCTCATCATTGAATAAAAGAAAACTTATCTATAAGAGGACAATGATGATGAGGAGATGATAAACTCATTCTAGGGAAGAAATCCTCCTATGGTGAAAGAAATAATTATAGGGATAAGAAAGGAAGAAGTGAAAGGGGAAAAGGAAGTACCTTTGAAGAACATATCCAAAATATCTTTAACTTCTTTTTCAGCTCGCCTATTCTTCAAACTCTTCTACTCTTGCTGTTATGTCCCTTGATTCTAATGTGGTTGAGGGTATTCCCCCTATTACGCAATATGACACACTCTTATTACACTTTTTATCATTTTAATAAGTAATTTATCAAGAATTATTTTTGTTTGTTAGGATATAAATCACCTATTTTTTAATATTCCAAAAACTATGAGGATCCTTTCACCTCCTAAACCTCTTATGTCTGACATATATCTCATTGGGGTCCTATTACTTTGTGTTGGAAATTATAATGTGAATTAAGAATCCATAAAATTAGTAGTTGAATATGTCGTAAAATTCACTTCCACTCTAACTAAAATAGATCTCTTTGAGGTTATTATCCCTCCAAATGACTCACACCACCAAGAGGAATCAAGTGTACAACTTGTTATAGCTAACTCTACCTCAAGTCCCCTAAGGAGTTAGTTGGTTTTTAAGACCGATTACACCACATTCTATGTTGAAGTCATTACTCGTACAAGGCATTGTCTTCCCCTATTGATGTAGTACATCAGTCCTTCTAAATAAATATGCCATTTGGATTCCCGTTCAACCCTTGAAGGTACTTCAAAGCTATACAAAAGTCACTTTGAAAGCATTTTTTGACTTCACATTTTCTTATGGATTTTAATCGGCTTGTGAGAACATATCTAGTGTTGGTATTATTGATTCTCAAACTAGCCAAGCGATGATGAGGTTTGCTTTATCATTATCATTTCATTTGTTTTACAAAGACCCAAGTTGATGAAATGGATTCCCTTTTACTGGAAATCAGGCTCAATATTCTTCATAAAATTCTGAAGCTTCCACTCTCCTTAAGGCTTTCTAATATAATCAATACCATAAAATAATACTACTCTTAAAGAGGGAGACTTAGAAGAGAAACTAGTTAAGGTTAATGTTGTATTATCCACCAATAAGGAAGAAGTAATTGATTTATCTTTGAAATCTAACTCCATGGTGGCAGAAATTTTTTACCACCTTTAGGTCCTTTGTACATTATCACTTCAATAAAAAAATAAATGAAATATTTTATTTTTAACGTGCTTTCTCTACTGCCTTTCTTCCCATATTATCTGGTAATATGATTTTAAAAATCTAGCATTGGTTATCCTCATGTGGATGTCACCATTCAAGTATTTGAGATGATAAGATTCACATTTGAATACTTTACATACTTGGAATGGACCCTCCCATTTAGTAAACCACTCCCCATAGGTCAGATTTTTTACCCCAGTGGAAGAATTGTTTTCCACATTCACTCTCTTTCATTGAAGAATATCCTATTTACTCTTTTATTGTAACTTTCATCCACATTTTTCGTGGGGAATTTTTTTTGTTTAATGCTCTTGACTTTTGTTCTTTGATGTTTTATAATTCCATGTACATGGACTGGTCATAACCTTCAATTGTAAATTCATTTTGGGCTAGTAACCTTAATGAATTTAGTGTGATTTCCACTGGACGTAGAACATCATGTCCATATGTCAATGCATAAGGGGTTATTCTTGTAGTTGATTGTGACACCCCGCCTAATTAAATAGCGGGTGATCAGTCCTTTATTAAATTATAACCAAGGTGAACGGTTGGTTCATTCTCAGCATCACTGTCGTAAAAATATAACTTTTCCAATTAAACATCATCCAAAATGATATATTTTACTACCAAACTCTAAATAATTTATACTACAAGTATTATGACCTCAAATAAATAATTTCCTACGTCTAGCATGCGGATTTTCATCATGAAAAACGAATTAAAAGGTCATAGTCCATCAAAACATCAAGAACCCTAACATTTCTTTTGTTTGGTTTCTTTCCATCCTTTTACCAGATTTCATACTCTTTAATTACTGAAATTTCGTGGTTCAACCTCTACATATGAATTGGGTTTCCAGAATACATCAATTACTCATACAACATGCGAATTCAAATCTCCAAAATAGGTTTTTCTTTCACAAACAATAGTCCTAATCAATCCTAGGCTAATAATATTGGAGCATTAACTGAAATAGAGCAAGATAGATACTTGCCTGGGAATTTTTGGTTCAGATTTGTGGAGATTTTGGTGTGGTTGTGATCCTCGTTGTACGATCTATCGTTTGGTGGCGATGGCGGTGCAAACGGTGGAGTTCTTGGCCTATAACTCCTTAGAAAACCTCTCATCTTCCTTTCCTATAGCCGTATTTTGTTAATGGTGTTTCTAACAATAGAATATGACTCTTGTCATCTGATATGCCCTTAGAATTTTCGTGGGTTTTCAGGCCTAAAAATATAAAATGTCCAAAACGCCCTCCTCGGGTGTTAATTAAGCCTAAAAACGCCCGAGATCCAAACTAAACCCCCGGGTACATTATTTTGACTATCTGGACCCTTCCGGACACTTTGGCGCACTCGAAATGACCATACGGATAACTTATAATTTATTCACTTTTATTAATCAAAATGTAGTCCCGACACGACACAGGCGCGTCCCGACTTAAATTTCCAAAATTGTCATTTTATTCACTCGTGACATTTAATAGAACCAATTTTATATATTACTTTTCTCATTAGTAATATTCAACAAGTTTCCAATAATTACTAACTCTCATCACGTTAGTAATTAAGAATAATTAATTTCCGGATTTATATTAAATTAATAATTCTCATCAAATTAAATAAATCCCCAAATTTATAAAGCATAAAAATACGGGGTATTACATACTTCCCTCCTAATAACGGAATTTTGTCCTGAATTCAAAAAATAAGGCATACCTGATAAGAATAAATCTGGGTATTTCTCGCGCATATCTCCTCGCGCTCCCAGGTGGATTCCTCCACATTATGATGTTCCAACTGGACCCGTACAAGTGGAACTACCTTTGACCTCAATCTCCTTTCTCTATGGTCTAGGATAGTCACTGGTCTTTCCTCGTAAGAGTTGTCGGGATGTAAGTCAATCTCCTCAATCACGATATGGGTATGGGCCATGTCATCCCGAAGGTATCGTCTCAACGACGAGATGTGGAATACATCGTGAAGGCGATGTAAATGCTCTGGTAGCCCCAATCTGTATGCTATCGGCCCAATCCTCTCGATGATGGGAAATGGTCCCACGTACCACGAGGCCAATTTACCTTTCTTCCCGAATATCATCACTCCTTTCATAGGAGATACACGTAGTAATACTTGGTCTCCCACGTTAAACTCTCGAAAGAACCGTTTTGCATCAGCGTAGCTTTTCTGCCTGTCCTGAGCTACCTGAATACGACTCCTGATAATCTCAATCCTCGTGGAGGTTTCCTGAATCACCTCTGGTCCGAGCAACTTGTTATCCCCCACCTCTAGCCAACACGTTGGGGAGCGACAAGGCATGCCATACAACGCCTCGAATGGATCCATGCCAATCGGGAACTGATAAGAGCTATTATAAGCGAACTCTACCAGTGGAAGATGTGGCTCCCAACCTCCCCCAAAATCAAGGACACACATCCGTAGCATATCCTCCAACTCTGATTAGTACGCTCTGTTTGTCCATCTGTCTGTGGGTGATAAGCTGAACTCAACCTCAACTCTGTACCCATGGCCTCCTGAAAGCTCTCCCAGAAACGTGACATGAAGATCTTATCTCTATCTGACATAATATTCCGGGGCACCCCATGTAATCTGACGATCTCAGCAATGAACAACTGAGAATACTGACCCATGGTATAGTCTGACCGTACCGGTAGAAAATGATCCACCTTGGTCAAACGGTCCACAATCACCCAGATGGAGTCGTGGCCCCGCTGTGATGTAGGCAACCCAGTAATAAAATCCATTGAAATAATCTACCACTTCCATGCGGGTATTTACAATGGCTGAAGCAACCCTGATAGTTTCTGGTGGTCCACCTTTACCATCTGGCAGGTAGAACACTTGGACACGAACTCAGCAATGTCCTTTTTCATCCCACTCCACCAGTATTATCGCCCCATATCCTGGTACATCTTATCTCCCCCAGGATGCACCATAAATCGTGACCCATGAGACTGGGTCATCACTGTATGACGTAAGTCTGCTCCTTCTGGGACTACCAATCTCCCTTTAAACCTCAAACCTCCATCAGAACTAGCAAAATAGGACTCAGCACCCTTAGCCAAAATTCATACAATCTGCTCCTGGCAAAATGGGTCTGCGGTCTGTGCCTGTATTACCCTCGTAACGATCTCGGGTGTCACTGTCATGACAGATATGAAGGAACGGGTAACTGCGTCCTGGTGACCCAACTCTTTCCACTTTGCTTTCTAAATGTCCTCTACATCGTCTACCGGTCTACGGCTCAACGCATCGGCAACTATGTTGGCCTTCCCTGGACGGTATTATATGTCGAAGTGATAGTCCTTCACAAACTCTAACCACCTACGCTGACGTATATTCAGCTCTCGCTGAGTGAATAAGTACTGTAGTGACTTGTGGTCGTTGAACAAGCGAAATTTCTCCCCCAATAAATAGTGTCTCCATATCCTCAATGCAAAGACGACCACTGCTAACTCTAGGTCATGTGTGGGGTAATTCTTCTCGTGCGGTTTAAGCTTGCGGGAGGGAAAAGATATAGCCTTCTCCTCCTGCTGAAGTACTCCCCCAAGTCCCCGTAAAGAGGCGTATGTGTAAACCAGATACTCCACGCCCGGCTTAGGTAAAGCAATGACCGGTGCTGAAGTAAACTTGTCTTTCAGCTCATCGAAAGCCAATTGACAAGCATCATCCCAAACATATGGTACCCCCTTGCGAGTCAGGTTCGTCAATGGACCCGCTATTTTGGAAAACCCCCGAATGAATCTCCTGTAGTATCTGGCTAATCCCAAGAAACTACGTACTTCCGTCGATGTCGTGGATTGTCCCCACTCCCTCACCGCTGACACTTTACTCGGGTCAACTGTTATCCCCTATTCAGAAACAACATGCCCTAAGAACTGCACTTCCTGTAACCAAAACACGCACTTCTCGTACTTAGCATACAACTGATGCTCTCGTAGAGTCTGAAGAACCTGCCTCAAGTGCTCAGCATGCACTTCCTGAGTGTGTGAATATATCAAGATGTCATCTATGAAGACGATGACAAATTGATCCAAGAACTCTCTAAACACTCGGTTCATCAAGTCCGTTAATGCGGCTGGAGAATTTGTGAGTCCAAATGGCATCACTCTGAACTCATAGGACCCATATCTCGTCAATAAAGCAGTCTTTGAAACATCCTGCTCCCTAATACGTAGCTGATGGTATCCTGACCTTAGATCTATCTTTGAAAAGAAAGTTTCTCCCCTCAGCTGGTTGAACAGATCATCGATTCGAGGCAATGGATACTTGTTCCGTATCGTGACCTTGTTTAGTTCCCGATCGTCCACACATAGCCTCAGTGAACCATATCTCTTTTTCACAAACAACACTGGATCACCCCAAGGTGAGGTACTCCTACGAATGAAACCCTGGCCTAACAACTGCTCTATCTGATCCCGTAACTCATGCATTTATGTCGGAGCCATACGGTATGGAGCACGTGCTATCGGTCGAGTATCCGGTAATAAATTTGTGATAAAATCTATCTCTCGACTTAGGGGGTATGCCTGGTATCTCCTGAAATACATCAGAATACTCACGAACAATTGGGATCAAGTCTAAGGGAATCACAACCTCCTTAGAGGTATCCTCCTCTATGTAATATAAATGAGCGGTCGAGCCTCCCTCTGGTCGAGGCATCGCCACTACAAACATCTCTTGCCCCAGAATGGCAAAGATAATACTGCCACCGAAACAATCTATCATGGCTCTGTAAGCCACGAGCCAATCCATAACAATAATAACGTCGTGCTTATACATATTTAAGACTAACATGTCTGCTAGTAATACCAAACTACCAATCTCTACTCCCACACCCCGGCACATAAAGAAAATTAACGATCCATTTCCCAGTGGTGAGTCTACACACGTTACAGTGCTCTCTGCTGTGGCTAATAACCCTAAAGCCTTCGCAAAATGGGTAGCTATAAAATAGTGTGTCGCTCTAGTATCAAATAAAACCCGACCCATAGTACCATGGATAGGAAACATACCCTCAATCACGGGTGGTGCCTGTGGAGCTGCTTCTTGGTGGACGTTATAGACACGTCTGTACTATAACTACCCCTGCTGCACTGAGGTGGCTGGAATGGCTGGTAGGGCTGGTACCTGAGCTGGTGCTGGGAGGGCGGCTGGAAAGAGTGGCCTCTGTGGTTCATTACGGGCACCCTGCTGCTGTGGGACCCTATCACCCTCTGGATAATCCTGGCACTTGTGGCCATTTTTACCACACCCGAAGCATCGGCCCTTAAAATTTCCTCCCCTCTGTCCCTGCTGATTACGACCCTGTTGGCCATTACCACCCCGCCATTGGCCCTGTTGGCCCTGCTGAAATCGTTGTTGACCCTGATGGCCCTACTGCTGCCTCTGTGGCTGACGATGTTGGCCCTACTGATTAGGCTGGCCCTGCTGACCCTGCCTAAATCCCCCAAATCCCTACCTGGAATCACCTAATCGGAACCTCTTGGCAGGGTCCCCTGATGGGAACTCTGTTCATGCTCGCGAGTCTGTCCCTCAGATGTCGGTGCTCCACTAGCACCACTACCCCCTGTCCCGCCCTACTGGCTGGACTCTCCTGCTTGCTTGCTTACCTGCAGATGGAAGCGGTGATCCTGGCAGTGTAGTAAGGCAGCATTGAGTACGTCTGTGTAGGTACTCAGAGATAAATTTCCTATAAGGTGCTAACGGATCCTCCAAGCTAACCCATCCACAAACAATAGTATCTTCTTACTCTCAGTGGGTGCCTCATCTGGAACTATAGTGAGAAGTCTTGTGAACTCCACTTCATACTCAGCAACAGTAGAATTTTCCTGCTTTAAGTTCAGTAACTTCGGCCTCATCTCAGTTTGCACGATGGATGGAAAATATTTGCGGTCAAATCGCTCCCAGAATGACTGAATCGGGATAACATCGCTCTCCTCCAAGGTGGTGGTGGGCTCCCACCACTGTAAAGCGGCCCCCACTAGCTTAAACGAAGCCAATAACTATTTCTGTATGTCTATGCACTCATGCATACGCAGATACCTCTGTATATCTTTCGTCCACTGGCTGACAATGATGATATCTGAACTACCCGAGAACTCAAGGGGATGCGCCTTCTGAAAGGCATCCATAACTCGCTCCCATGCAGATGGAAGTTGTGCCGGTACTGGCGCCATTTCCTGAACTTGGGGTGGAGCCTGCTATACTACCGCTAGCGCGGCATTCACCGCCTGAGCAACGATGGCGGCTACCTCATTTGCGTTCATCATTCCCTGAGCCAAAGCTACTGGCTGCTCGGTTTGGGCACGCCTATCCTTGGGGCACGTCTCAGAGGCATATTAAACGTGAAGAAATTTATTAGTCTACAGTTATTATCAAATCTTAAATAGCTGAAGACGTAATCATAAAAGCAAGAATACAAAAATCCTAAAATAGGGCTCTATAGCAAAAACGCAAAGCTAAAAGCGAAATAAGCCGTACAGATCCTAAAGGACACTAGAACCTGATGCTCTGATACCACTTGTGACACCCCGCCTAATTAAATACTGGGTGATCAGTCCTTTATTAAATTATAACGAAGGTGAACGGTTGGTTCATTCTCAGCACCACTGTCGCAAAAATATAACTTTTCCAATTAAACACCCTAATTAATTAATCTAAGCGACAAAACTATTTTTTAGGCTTCAATTTCTCGATTAAATTCAAAACCAATATTTAAAACCTTTGATAATTAAAGTCTAAGAGTCACATAATAATATCAAGGTTATAAATGCTCATTCAAGAATTTAACTATCAATAGTAAATCCCAACTTCAAACCACCAAAGAAAAACATTCTGATAGTAATAAATCCCAATGTAAAACTATTGAAAGTAAATGAATTACAATCCATCACAAAACAAACTGAATAATGAAAAGGGCGACACATGCCCAACTAGATAAAGTAGAACTAGAAGTGGAATCAACAATGAGGTCGTCTAAGCAAGAGGCCTGCAACTCCCACCTAAGCTGCAGCGCGTTCCCTATGGAGGATCCTATGCAAGACGCCCCTGTGGCTGGGCACCTGTAATATATACATATATATACAAGAGAGAAGAGGAAAATAGGAAACGGTTCAGTGCCTGATTGTAAAAACAGTATAAAATTAGTTTAGCAAGTATTTAAAGTGCTACCGGCTAATGCAACCAATGTATTAGTGTGACACTCCCTTGAGAAATTCTCACCTCTCTTCTAATGTGCACACCTATCGCACTAATTCTTCCCAACAGTTTAACTTATTTTATCTTAAGTTGCTCGTGAGGTTTCAAACTGACAAATTCAAATGTTTAAGAAGTTAATTTTATTTAAAAGCAAAGTTCTCAATTAAACCTCATTTAATAATAAAGTTTCTCAGTAATATATCATGCCTTTCAAACACTTACACCCAAGTTGAATTAATTATTCATTTCTTACATACCATAATCACAGCAGGTAGTTTCCAATTCCCAGATTTAAATATATATATTAAATACTCATATAATATATATATATTCTAACAGCACCCCACATCAAATCTATGGTGCGGGCATACTCTGCTATACAGTCCCCGTATCACTCGTACTAAGGGAAATACTAGTTCGAAATCACTCTCTAACTGTATTAACACAAAACACATACAAAATGAGGCGAAACATAGTCAAAGTCACTAAGAGGATAGCACATACCCTCACGTCTCTTAGGACCGTCTGACTATCGATCAGATAGCCTGTACCAAGGATTTCTATCTTCTAGGGTATGAGTCAATATCCCCCATAAAGTTCCCATCGAGATAAGACTGTCCCAGCGCGGTAACCTCAGGGATAGCAAGTAGTGTTGGCATGATTTTTACACGTATATAGTATATTCATAAACACAGTCATATATATATATATATATATACTACTATTACCATATCAAATTTAGATACACTCTCACGACCCATAATTATGATATTTATCCTTATTGCTCGTTAATTAGTCATCACGTATAACTGTTTGTCTCTTATTCGAATTTGTGGGATTATTCCAACTTATTAAGTGACACTCGTGGATTCCTATCCTCCTAAGTGTAATTTCAGTAGGTACTCATTTATTTTACCACGTAACTTCCATACGAGTCTCACCCTTTAACACATATTCCCATTATGCATTATGTGTAAAACATCCCCGTGAAAGATTAATCTCGCCTTACGTTAAAGGTTCCATATTTTTAATAAGTCCTACTGGTCTTCTTTATTTACCAAAATGCTCTAACATTAATATCCAATAATGTCTAATCATCTAAGTTGGAACAACCTATAAAAAGGGGAATATGAGGTCGATCGATCGATCAAGCAGGTATGGCAAATTTGTAGAATTTCCCGTTACGGGTTCTCTCTTCCAACATCATCCAAAATGATATATTTTACTACCAAACTCTAAATAATTTATACTACAAGTATTATGACCTCAAATAAATGATTTCCTACGTCTAGCATGCGGATTTTCATCATGAAAAATGAATTAATAGGGCATAATCCATCAAAACATCAAGAACCCTAATATTTCTTTTGTTTGGTTTCTTTCCATCCTTTTACCAGATTTCATACTCTTTAATTACTAAAATTTCGTGGGTCAACCTCTACATATGAATTGGGTTTACAGAATACATCAATTACTCATACAACATGTGAATTTAAATCTCCAAAATAGGTTTTTCTTTCACAAACAATAGTCCTAATCAATCCTAGGATAATAATATTGGAGCATTAACTGAAATAGAGACAGATAGATACTTGCCTAGGAATTTTTGGTTCAGATTTGTGGAGATTTTGGTGTGGTTGTGATCCTCGTTGCACGATCTATCGTTTGGCGGCGACGGCGGTGCAAACGGTGGAGTTCTTGGCCTATAACTCCTTGGAAAACCTCTCCTCTTCCTCTCCTATAGCCATCTTTTGTTTATGGTGTTTCTAAACCTATAAGATGACTCTTGTCATCTGATATGCCCTTAGAATTTTCGTGGGTTTTCAGGCCTAAAAATGTAAAATGTCCAAAACGCCCTCCCGAGGTGTTAATTAAGCCTAAAAACGCCCCGAGGCCCAAACTAAACCTCCGGGTACATTATTTTGACTATATAGACCCTTCCGAACACTTTGGCACACTCGAAATGACCATACGGGTGACTTATAATTTATTCACTTTTATTAATCAAAATTTAGTCCCGACACGACACGGGCGCGTCCCGACTTAAATTTCCAAAATTGTCATTTTATTCACTCGTGACATTTAATAGAACCAATTTTATATATTACTTTGCTCATTAGTAATATTCAACAAGTTTCCAATAATTACTAACTCTCGTCACGTTAGTAATTAAGAATAATTAATTTCCGGATTTATATTAAATTAATAATTCTCATCAAATTAAATAAATCCCCAAATTTATAAAGCATAAAATTACGGGGTATTACATTGATATTTTAGAGGTTCTATATGCCCTTAATACCTCGAGCAACAAGCAATGTGAATCCCTAGATTATTTTCAATAACCTTGTTTAACGTGTCTTTTATTACCTTGGTTGTAGCTTCTGCTTACCCATTTCATTAGGATTAATATAATATTATTTATGTTAAAGTTATCCCAAACCTATATGTAAATTCAATTACCATTTCTTCCTATAAAGTTCTTGCATTGTCTAAAGTGATCATTTGGGGAATCCTAAACCTATACGTGATGTCCTCTAGAAAATTAACTAGTTCATTTGGGGTCACTAACCTTAAGGCCTTAGATCCATCTAGTGAAATAACCTATTGCCACTATTATGAAACTATGTTACTTTTAAAATAGGGGATATATTTTTCCAATCACATCTATTGTCCATCCACAAAATAGCCAAGGTTTTATCACATATTGGAGGTCAATGGCTAGCATATACTTCAAGTGGCCATGTTACTGACACTTTTGGCATCCCTTGGAAAATTATATGAAATATTTTAAGTTAGTTGGACAAAAATAACCATGCCCTCTTAATAACCAACTCATTTTGGGATGCTTGATGTGTCTTATACAATCCTTCAAAACCTTGAGCTATAGCTAGAAAGCCATATTATTTACTTAAAAATTCTAAAATCATGTCATCCGTGCCCCTTATAAATAGTTTACTATCACATATTACATAGTGAACTGATATCAATTTGACTTCTCTGTAATTTTAATGTTGGGGTTGGTTAAATATCCAATTATGGGTTTTTTCAGTCTTCATAAAATCAATATAACTAATTGAAAAGGAGACGGCCCCCAACTTTTAAAATACTTATTACTACAAAAGATAATTTCCTTTTGAATATATGCGGAAGTGTAGATGGTTCAATTTAAACAAATTAAAACATTTTTATTTCTTTTCAAATTAAAATTAAACAAAGTGAAATAAGATTAAATCCAAACAAATTTTAATTTCACTTAAACCAACTTAATTCACCCCAAGTCCTACAAATTTCCCTAAGTCATATTTTCAATATTACCAAATTAGGCCAAACCAATTTTATCAAATTAAGTGACGACTTGAATTAAATTGAAATTTACTAAATTAATTATGTAGCACCAAATAAAACATAAGTAGTGATTAAACCAAATTTTATCTCTTTACCTAACCATTCGTTCTAGGTGAATTTTGCAAAAGATAAAATAAATAATAAATCACTACGCTGCGATGTACGAAGAAAAACCCATAACGGGAAAAAACCTCGAACAACCCTAGCCTTAAGTCCACTAAGTATGGTTTTACAATTACAACACAGATGACTTACTTCCTCGACTCGACCCCTTTCAATCCTTGACGCGTCTTCTTGTAAACACCTCCGCCTAGTCGACAACCCCGGAGCTCCACCGGAATCTTGGTCTTCACCAATGAGACATAGGTATACCATCAACCACACATGGTGCCTTTCACCATGTGAGAATGCCGCAGCAAAACAAAATTCTTCTACTTTGAGGGATTTAGAAGAAAACCCAAACGAACTCTTTAATAAAAGAGTAAAGTGGTGCCAAAACTCCAAGCAGTGTATATATATAAAGGAATTTGGATAAACAAACTATGGGTGCAAACAAAAGTGTTTTAAAGATTTTCTTGAAAGAATTAACACTTTAAACATGAACTTTTTCTACTTTGAATTTTGCTCTCAAACTCTCTCTTAGAGGTTGTACGATATGAAAAAGTTGAAAAGAAAAAGTTGGTTTCCGCACTTAATTAATCAGGTAAAAATTTAGTGGGAAAAGCAGTGACAAAGTGGGAAAACTTCTCAAAAAACTTCCAATTAACTATTCCCGCCAAAACTCGTTCGAACGAGATTTTCGTTCGAACGAAGTCTCATTCGAACGAGCCTTCTAACGAAATTCCAGTGTGAAATCGTTCGAAATATCATTTGAAATCTCGTTCGAACATCATTATCATTTGAATGGCACTTCGAACGACATTCCAGTGGCCAATGTGGGAGCTCATTGGCAAACTCGTTTGAACGACATTCTCGTTCGAGTGACAAACTCGTTCGAACGATTATTTCGAACGAACTTCTAGAATGTTTGAATTTTGATTTTTAGCCCAAAAGCTTTACTTTAAAGTTTTAATGAAACATTCTGAAAATAAACAACAGTTTAAAACAAGATACACCCATATAACTATTGTTCCAAGCTCCTATATATATAAAAATGCATTCATACCTTAGGAGCAATGGAACCATGTTGATGACGTAGAAACGAGGCACAATAAACTCGACATTTTGATGAAGCTTTAAACTTGGTCGTAATGTCTTCAACTTTAGCATGTAATAGGCTTGAAGGATAGACAATAACTCTATCCTATGACTCAAACATTTTTTTCCGGAATTGAGCCAAAACTACAAAGGACTCAATTGGAAATTTATGTCCTTACAAATCTCCCCCTTCGGCTATTCCGGGACAAAAACCAATAAAAATACTAAAGGGTCGTCAAGCTCTCCTAGACTAAAAAAAATGTCCCACACAAAATAAAAATACAAAGCTTGACTCAAACAACCCAAGGATCAATAGATTTGCCATTGAAGGTTGCCATATATAGAAGAATTCCTGCACACTTAAGCAAAAATATTAAACGCATAGGGAATATCAAAATATTAAATGCAATTAAATAATTACTCCCCCTAAATTAATTCTCCCCTTTATCAACTGTGATCTACCTAAGAAGGTCGTGACTCCCCCTAAGTTAAATCTCCCAAACTAACATACAATTATAATAGGATTAGATACCATTTCTCCCCTTATCATTCTCCCCCTTTTTGTTCAGGAATAGACAAAGGCTAAAGAATCAAAACATTAACTTTTATTCCCCAATTAAAGCAAATACACCCTTAAACTAAACAAGGGTAAATAGAATGGGATAACAATCTAAACATGCATTAGTGCATAAAGTGATGAGAACATTAAAGCACATAGGCAACAAAATCATAACTAATCCATACAAATGAATACCAACTATGATGCGAAAACAAATGATACCAAGTTGACAAATAAGATTCTAAGCATGTGATATCAAACAAACTACGCAACAAACAAGGTACCAATTATGAATTGAGACATAAATGGACTAGCTAAACATGGCAAAGACTTCAACAAAATATCATATATATGTATACACAATAGATACAAGCTAAGCATAAGTACACGCATATAGATATAAACACCAAAATGACACAAAACTAAATAACATAAGATTTTCCACACTCTTATAGCATAAATGTGTCATATGGAAACGGAAGTGTTGGGTTGTGAACAAGATACCAATGAATTAAAACCCAATCACTTAAACATGTTCACGTAGTTCGCATTTGATTGCCAAACTTTATTAATTAGAATTTATCTTTTATGTGACAGGATAAAGTGAACTAATGAACAAACAAACACAATGCATACAAGCCTAGCATGTTGATGATTCTACACACCAATAGAGTCATGACATTGAAAGCGCAACTAGGATAAACGGACATTGTGCAAACCTTTGATATACCATCCAAACTCCCTCAATAAGCATATATATTATTCTTTTGAATGAATATATCAATTAGATCATAGGCCTTGGCAATTATTTTTCTTTTTAAAACCATATTTTCTTTTAGGCCTTTGGACCGCGTATTTCCTTTAGGTCCAAACAAATGGTGGCTTACTTTTCACAAAGGATAATAAATCCTTTTGGATCCCTTCCCCGTTCACAATTATATATATTAATTTTTTATATCGCACAAATCTCACATGCAACGGATTTTGACATGCACTAGTCCTCCTAGGTCACAAATATTTAGATGACAAGATTGGTAGGAGAACACCTCACAAAGCTCAAATATAACATGTGACGTTAAGGTTCAAAAAGCTCGTGCATGTGTGTGAAGGCATATAAAAGTGAATCCATTAAGCAAGTCAAACTTAAGCTACTCCATGTAAGCATGATAAAGAACATTTTAAGAATTAAAATTCTAACCAAAAGTTCTAGTCACATGGAAGCGAAATGAGGATTCAAACACAAACATATGCCACAAAATATGCGTAAAACCAAAATACACACAAAATAAAATCTTTTTGAGTTTTTGAAATTTTTAGCCAAAAAATAAAAATATATACTCAAAAGATACACAAAAATCATTTGAATTTTTCATTAAGCTTAAATTACCAAGAGATAAAAACTCAAACAAAAATCTTTTTGTATTTTTCATTTAATACAAACAAAAATGAAAGAAATATAATACAAAAGATAAACAAAAATCATTATTCTAGAATGTGATTAAGCATCGAGCAAAGACTAGAAAATGACTTAACAAGCATACAATTAGCATGATAATATAACATGTAGTACAAAAGCTAAAGTATGAAAATAAAACTAACACATTCAAACTTTAGATTTTGCAAGGGAGGAAGCATGTGAAAGTAAATGAGAATCAAAAGCCCTATCTTGTAAAGCTACCAAGTCGGATCTCCTACCCAAATCAATGACGAATGACTATCTCCGGGGGTAGGAATCTTGGCTACCTTGGTTTCCTTATGTTGGGATTTTCTACGAACTCATTTAAGATCAAAACAAAATTTCCTAAGATGGCCTTTTCGTCCACAATGTGAGCACTTAAAGACTCAGCGAAAAGACTTACCAAAGGAGTGATCTCTAAAATCTTTCTTAGGTGATTCTCCTAAAACATTGGATTTGGCTTTATGAGTAGGTTCATTACAAGTATCGAAGCCTAAACCACAAGTGTCATTTTTTATTTGGACCGTGCCTAAGATTTTATCTAGTTTTTCGGACCTACACTCCAAATAAAATTTGGCTTTTCTAGAGTCTTTTAATTTATATTTTAATTCTAAAATATTATACTCTAATAAAACATTTCTCTCTTCAAACTCAAGAACCTCCCTTTTCAAGGATTCCATTAAACCTTTAAGGCTATCTCTCTCGCCTTCTACATATTCAAGCTTTTCTCGAAGAGTTCTCTCTCGTGTCCTAAGGTCTTCCACTAACGCACTATCATCAACGACCTTGACACGCTCTCTTAAACTCACTTCTAATGTCAAATTTTCTCTTTTTAATTTAATAGATTCTTCATATAATTCTTGAAAATCTTTTTGAAGTTCACTCACATCAACCTCTTCTTCATTTTCACTCTCTCTTTCTTCTTCACTAAATCTACCATCAAAAATAAGGGAATCATAAACATTGACCATGGAAGTGTAATGTGTTTGAATATATTCCTGGGAAGATTCATTATCAGTGCTCACATGACTAGCCATAAAAGCCACAAAGTTGGGCTTAGTGGGGGAATCGGGTTCCTCTTCATAATCACTATCACTAAGGGTTGCATTAAAAGAAATTGGTTGCTTACCCTCTCTCCTTATTTTAGTGGGACACTCTTTTACCCTATGGACATACCCTTCACAACCAAAACATCTATTTGTCTCGTCCCTATTTAAGATTTTATTAATAGTTTTAGGGATCTTCCCGTCTTTGTCATGCGTAGATTTCTCAAATTTCTTAAAATCATTTTTAAATTTATCTTTGTTAACTTTAAGAAATTTTCGAAACTTTCTAGCAAACCTAGCCATATTTTCCGAGTACTATCACTTTCACTCTCTATTACTTTTTTTCCTCTTTTTGGGCTATTAAAGCAACGCCCTTTTCAAATTTTTTTTCAGTTTTAGAGGGAAACATGTCCAGTTCATAGGTTTGTAAATCACCTACAAGCTCTTCTAATTTCGTAGAGGCTAAAGTTGGTAAATAATTTAAAACGGTCACTTTTGGAATAAATCTATCGGGTAGGGACCTTAAAATTTTCTTTACAACTCGATTGTCGGGTATTTTCTCTCCAAAATTAAAAGATGGATTAACAATATTCGAAAGTCTAGCATAAAATTCATCAAAAGTTTCTTTTTCGTTCATTTTGATGGTTTCAAATTGAGTGGTGAGGTTTTGGAGTTTCGAAGCTTTTATGACACGTGTACCTTTATGAGTGAGTTGTAAAATATCCCATGCTACTTTAGCGGTTTCACACGTCATAATGCGACGGAATTCATCTAGTATGACAGCGCTAAAAAGGCATTTAAACCTCGGGAATTAAATTTTGAAAATTTAAGCTCACTATCACTCCATCTATCGGCTGGTTTGGGAACACGTTCATTATCTACTAAATGAGTTGGTGGAGACCACCCGATAACTACAGATAACCAAAACCTCTCGTCGATATATTTAAGTGTCGATTTCATTTGCGCTTTCCAATACGCGTAATTAGATTCATCGAAAATAGGAAATTTTGAGAACGGGGAAAATTCCATTTTAGCCTAAAATATTTAAAGGATCTTAAACACAATAATTTAGCGATCCGGATCTGATACCAATTTGAAAAGGAGATGGCCCCCAACTTTTAAAATACTTATTACTACAAAAAGATAATTTCCTTTTGAATATATGAGGATGCGTAGATGGTTCAATTTAAACAAATTAACAAATTTTAATTTCTTTTCAAATTAAAATTAAACAAAGTGAAATAAGATTAAATCCAAAAAAATATTTAATTTCATTTAAACCAACTTAGTTCAACCCAAGTCCTAGAAATTTGCCTAAGTCATATATTCAATATTACCAAATTAGGCCAAACCAATTTTATCAAATTAAGTGACGACTTGTATTAAATTGACATTTACTCAATTAATTATGTAGCACCAAATTAAACATAAGTAGTAATTAAACCAAATTTTATCTTTTTACCTAAGCATGTGTTCTAGGTGAATTTTGCGAAAGATAAAATAAATAATAAATCACTACGCCGCTATGTATGAGGAAAAACCCACAACAGGAAAAAACCTCGGACGGCCCTAGCCTTAAGTCCACTAAGTATGGTTTTACAATTACAACACAGATGACTTACTTCCTCGACTCAACTCCTTTCAAGCCTTGACGCGTCTTCTTGTAAACACCTTCACCTAGTCGACAACCCCGAAGCTCCATCGGAATCTTGGGCTTCACCAATGAGACATAGGTAAACCATCAACCACACGTGGTGCCTTTCACCATGTGAGAATGCCGCAGTAAAACAAACTTCTTCTCCTTTGAGGGATTTAGAAGAAAACCCAAACGAACTCTTCAATAAGTAGAGTAAACTGCTACCATAACTCCAAGCAGTGTATGTATATAAACGAACTTAGATAAAAAAATAATGGGTGTAAAAAAAAGTGTTTTAAAGATTTTCTTGAAATAATTAACACTTTAAACATGAAATTTTTCTACTTTGAATTTTGATCTCAAACTCTCTCTTGGAGGTTGTAGGATATGAAAAGGTTTAAAAGAAAAGGTCGGTTTCCGTACTTAATTAATCAGGTAAAAAGTCAGTGGGAAAAGAAGTGGGAAAGTGGGAAAACTGCTCAAAAAACTGCCAATTAACTGTTCCCGCCAAAACTCGTTTGAATGAGATTTTCGTTCGAACGAAGTCTCGTTCGAACAAGCCTTCTAATGAAGTTTCAGTGTGAAATCGTTAGAAATCTCGTTGGAAATCTCGTTCGAACATCATTCTCATTCGAACGACACTTCGAATGACATTCCAGTGGACAATGTGGGAACTCGTTGGCAAACTCATTCGAATGATATCCTCTTTCGAACGACAAACTCGTTCGAACGATAATTTCGAACGAACTTCCAAAATGTTTAAATTTCGATTTTTAGCCTAGAAAATTTACTTTAAAGTTTTAATGAAACTTTTTGAAAATAAACAACAGTTTAAAACAAGATACACCCATATAACTATTGTTCCAAGCTCCTATATATATATAAAAAAAATACATTCCTACCTTAGGAGCAATGGAACCATGTTGATGACGTAGAAACGAGGCATAATAAACTCGGCATTTTGATGAAGCTTTAAACTTGGCAGCTACGTCTTCAACTTTAGCATGTCATAGGCTTGAAGGATGGACAATAACTCTATCCTATGACTCAAACGTTTTTGTCCGGAATTGAGCCAAAACTACAAAGGACTCAATTGAAAATTTATGTCCTTACACTAATTTCTACCAAGGGCAACCACTTCTAAAGTAGAGGTAGAAATTTGAAGATTGAATTCAATTTTAATCTTCCTTCAAACCTCTCATCAAGCATAAAGCTGAAAGCTTTTAGAGCCATTTCATTAGCCGCTTTAATTAAAAACATTGAGATGTAATTTGGAGTAACGTCATCAAATTTTGGTAATTAACCCAGGGTTATTTGGTTATAAGTGATTAACGCATAATTTCTATATTTGTATTCACCAATTAACTATTTCATAACCAATTAAGAATCCCCCAAAACTTCAATCACATAGGCTTTGAATATTTGAAGGATATCTAAGTCCATTATGACTGCTTCATATTCCATTTGATTATTTGAACATTAATTACATTCCCCCCTATATCCATTATTTTATTTTATACGGTTAAGGGATTCTATGAGTACTCCTAATCCTGACATGATTTTAGTCTTAGAACCATCAAACAATAGTAACTAAGGGCTTAGAGATAGCACATGATGCTTAGCGAAATATTTTTTTAATCGTTTGATGATCTTTAATGTTCATCTCCCTATTCCAATTCTTCAAAAAGGGAGAAAATATTTTTAGTTTTTCTAGAAACATCACAAATAAATCTTCAAAGGAAATTAACTTGTCCTGAAAACCATTGAAATTAATTCATTTCTTATGCACCAAGTAACCTAGAAAATTTCAAACAAAAATGCAAAGGAACATTCTAAAGGATTTAGTTTCAATTGGTAGAGCCTCATTCTTTCAAAAGATTTTTCCATGTGCTTTATATGGCCTGATGTGGTTTTGGACTTCACAATTATATCATCAATGTAACGTTCCCAAAAAGTGTTAACTATACCATGGAAAATGGTAGTCATTACCGTTTGATAAGTTTACCTTATATTCATCAAACTAAAAGGAATTTTAACCCATTCAAATGTAATTAAATTACCTTGACATTTAAATGCAGTCTAGTGCATGACTTACTTAACTATGCATATCTAGATGTACCACAATGGTCATTCATCATAGACATAATAGCATGGATAGAATATTGGTCGACCAATGGATTAACCACAGGCATTCGGTATTCATCCTTAGGTATTTCTGTATTAAAATTATTAAAAGCAATGCGAACACTTAGTTTTCCATTCTTTGTATTGACCACGACTATATTAGATAGTCATTTAATATACCTAGTAGTACGAATGAACCCAGATTTTAGATATCTTTCAATTTATTCTTTATTTTTGTCATAACCTCAGTGGTCATCTATTGATGTAGTTTTTTTAGAGTCTTATATCCTTATTTGATTGGTAGTCTATGTTCCACTAATTTTCAGTCCAGACCTGGAAGTTCATTATACACACAAGCTAAACAATCCATATATTTCTGTAACAAATCTATGTCCAGCTTATGTTCTTCCTTGTTAAGTTTAGCATCCATATATGTTATTCTTTTGTCTTGATCAGGGCCTAAATTTATTTTCACCAATGAATCTGGTTTGTCAATTTTCAATTATTCATAATCAATAGGTGAATTAAAAAATTCAAACAATAATATAGCCTTTTCTAATTCTTTGTCTGGTTTGATGACATAGTCAACCCAATTAACAGTCTTTTGCTCATTGATGGCGTTTGATATCTCAAAGTTATCGAATTTGTATAAGACCAATGTCATCGTTTTATTTTTTTTCTATATTTATGAGGGCTTGATCCTTTGAATACCCATTTTTCGTCTCCAGATGGTCATTTTAAAACCTATATTTATTTCTTCCCACTCCTCACTTGTTTCTGATTCTCTTGATATTTGAGCAAGTAGAACGTATATCTTAACTTGATAGTCTGCCTCTTGAATCTAACTACCCAAATAAAAATTAATGCACCTAATTCAAGAAAAAAGGAGGAATAATTTATTATTAAAAAAGGGTAAACAATTTTAAAAGTTCGAATGAAAAAATATTATACGAAGTTTTAGAATTCAAGTCCTATCTTCTTTATTAAGACAATGGTTATAAAAGATGGGGAAAAGTAGATGTACAAGGGAAAACACCACTAACGGGAAAAACCTCAGGCCGATAAAAAAGGAAAATTAATTATGGTAGAGTTTTACAAACGAAAACTATAAAACACATACAAAAATTTCACAAGATGCTCTTTCCCATTACATCTTATGAATAAGGTGCCAATAGCTGAAGAACACTACATAACAACCACCGCTTTTAGCCCGTAACCAATGTCTTCAAATCTTCTTGGTCGTAAAAATCTTCTTTAATGTTTAAGCAACATTTTTTAAGAACACAACCTTCAAGCAACCATAAAATCTACACCTAGTATTTGTGAGTATATCCTAAAAGGTTGGGTACTTGTATTACAAGGTATGTTGATCTAAATCACAAAATAAATTTTTGCAAGCGAACGTACAAAAATTATTTCTCACGAGAAAAAGTTTTGAAAACAATTTGAACAAAAAGATGAGTAAATTAATCTTTAAATATTTCTTAAAGATAAAACCAAAAAGCTATGGCTTGAAGAACTCAAAGAAGAGGAGTGAAAATGTGCTCTCAAATATTGAAATGATTTTGATCAGTTAAAAGAATTTTTCTGAAAACTTTCACTTTTTATTTGGAAGAGTATTGAGTATATAAATATAATGCCATGAGATAGAAAATATTTAGGAGGCTAATAGGTTAAGTTTCAAACTCTTAAGGTCTCAAGTAGTCACATCTAATATTTTATCAACTGAAAAGGTTTAGCTGGAACACTTACCAAGGAGATATTAAGAATATATCTTCCATAAAGTGCTTTCGGAGCACTGTCAGACACGTTCGCCGGTGGCATCATTGCAGCAAAGAAATTTTTCATCGTATCGAACCTAAAACTAAGCAGGTTATGCTAGTTTCCAAGGAAAAAATACTGGGATAAAAACTTCCACTGAAGGTGTTCACAGCGAGCAGCCCGCAAAACTGTCTAGGAATTTTGTCCACTTTTGCCTCAAAAAGATTTTTAAATATATTTTGGCAAAAATTTTAAGTAGGTTTTCCCAACAAATAACACATATACTTAAAATACACAAAAAAATATGCAATTTAAAAAAAGATTTTCTTGTATGAAGAGTATGTTTGCACAGTGTATTTGATAATTTATCAAAAAAGGGTTAATTAAAAAGGTTTTTCAATTATTAAAATAATTAACTATGGCGTGAATCTCAATCTGTTCAGTCTTATTACCTTACCTAATTGGTGTACTTGAGATCCATCATGAATGATATGGGTTGAATTTGATGAAGATTTTCGGGTACCTCGGGGACAAAGACATAAAAATATTTTGCCAAGGAATTTAGACAATCTAATCCTATAGAGAACTTTGAATATACTATACTCTTACAATCTCCCACTTTATCGAATTCCGAGACAAAGCATAAAATGAAAAATTACAATAAATCTACCATTTTAAGACTTTCCTAGCCATTGGAAAATACAAAAACAGAAAATTACATTTATTGCAAGTAACTAATTAGAACAGGAGACTCAACCATCTTCACGGATAAAAAGAGATTCTTGTAAATATACTTTCCCATGACACACTAGTAAACTCATAAAAATATCAATAGGGGATAACAAAACAAGGAAAATGTGATAAATATATACATGTGAATATAATAATAGGAATATGTAACACCATATCTATCTAAAAGTGACTCCACCTCAAGTATACAATTATACTCAATAAACATGATATAACAATAAATAACTCTAATGAACTAACATGCTTTGAAAACTATACTCCCCCTTATCTATAAAATTATCCCCCTTTTATCACGAAAATCAACAAAACAAAGAACTAAGGATATAATGGGATAAAGTAAACGAAACATTTTAAAATAGTAAAACATGTTAATCGTACGAACAAATAGAGAACGAATCATATAGTGAGCAAACAATCAAAATGAAGTCTAGTAAATGTATAATATAAGGATAACATGCCTAAGAACAATCAATTTTAAGTAGACATGGAGAGATAATATATATCATTCAAAAGATATACAAAGTATGCTAAAACGTAATAAGCATTTCATTAAAGTTAAGACTTATAAGGATTACTAGTTGGAAATCCGTGAGATGCGCGGGTTATACGTCAGAGTAGAATATACGCTCGAGAAATTATAAACACGTCAAAGATGGTAAATTGAAATAGAAATCGATTAAAAAAATCCAGACTATTTGTGATTACAAAACATGTAAAGCAAATATAACTACATATCCCGGGTAAATATAGTAATGCTATACAATTCATGATCATATAACGAAAAAAAACTGTAGTGTATTACAAAATGTTCACAACATAACTATAAATTTGTTTAAATGTATATTATTATATGATTCAACCATGTATGTGTGACTCCCCGACTAATAAAATACCGGGTAGCTACTCCTTTATTAAATTAATACAAAATGTCAAGTTGGTCCAATTAACAGCATCACTGTCGAAAACATTTTTAATCATTACTAACCACCTAGTATTTAAAAAGAGAGATGTCAAATTTTAAATTAAGTCTGATTAACATACAATAAAAGAATTATGAAAGAATATCATAACCATACACCATAAAGTCTCAATAAAGTAACCAACAATTAATAATAAGTCCGTAGGAAAACCCCTCACAACAATCCCACCACTGAAATAAATAAAACAGTATATCCTGAATTAATTACATGCCAACAATCTGAATAACTGAAATATGAAATGTCTCTAATAAAAATGGGCGACATGCTCTACAAATGATGAAAACTGAATAGAGTCAAGACAAAAGAAGCGTCTACTAGCAAGGCCCTGTAACTTCCACAAACAACTACAGCTCGTCGCCTGAATGGAAATCCTATGCATGGTGTCCTTGTGGCTGGGCACCTAAAAGGTTTTTACAAAAATAGATTTGAAAGAAAACGGGTCAGAGCCCGAAATTGGATAGTATTTTAAAAACAGCAAGTGCTTTAATAACATTAAAACAAAGAATGCAAAATACATGTTAGGACGTGCTCTCACATGAAATACTCACCTCTAGTCTAATCGTGCACTCCTAACATACAGTACCCATCTAAGTGGTATTTATATCTAACTAAACCGACATAAGTTCTAACCCATCTACTCGATTCACAATATGAATTCCCAATGTTATCACTTGAATAGATAGCTTTACTTAAACTCGGATTCTCAATTATTAGCATTACCATTTACTGGAGGTTATCCCCTTATTTATCTTCTCAAGGAGTTACTATAAATTATTCTCATAATTAAACATGACAAGTCTGTTCATTTAACCGCATATCATTTACATCATAAATATACAATACAAGCACCCCGAGACTAAGTTGCGGTGCACACATACTCTGCTATCCATCCTGGTACATCACGTACATAAGGATCACGCATTCCGAATCTCTCAGGAATCGTTCTCAGATAACAACAATCACAAACAATGGAGGCGAACACAGTCACATCACATGGGTCACGCACATACCTACGCTCCCATGATCAGCAGACTTATTAACTTCCCAATAAGTCCTTCTCTGACCTATGTCCTCGAGGTACCAATCTATATCCCCCCGTAGGCACACAAAGAATAGATGGCCCTAAGCGAACGCAAACCTCCCGTGATAGCAAGCATGGTAGGTATGTCATACACATAAAATCATATACATATACTAAGCATACACACATCTTAGTAATTACCATAAATTATTAGTGGTATACTTCTCATTCTCATACCAACTTATAATGTTACACAATTCTCATATACCCGGTTAATACAAATATTTAAGTCGTCAATAATCCTCACATCGTATATAGTCACTAGCGTCCTAATCCACAAATATCATTTGGTTCACTCCTCATTATATCCCAATTCTCCCAATTATACCAAATAGTTAACAAGGGAAGGTTATCTTTACAATTAAATATGGTTACGGGACACTAGAAATCGAATCAGGCCAAAAAGGCCAATCTGTCAACTCGTTAGAAGTCTCGTTCGAACGAGGTCGTTCGAACGAGAGTTCGTTCGAAGGAAGTGGGCATCTAACGAGATCTCGTTCGAACGAAAGGCATCGAACGAACATCCCATTCGTTAGAAGTCAAACTGTCAACTAGTTAGAAGTTTGTTCAAACGACCTGGGCAAGCCTTCTAACGAGGTGACAGTTTCGAGCCCAGAATTCTCCTATTTCCCTTTTTCCAATTTTCTTCACCTCTAATCTCATCTAAACATCATTCCAACAGTAGTTCAAGGTTTCTAATCATTCCCAAACATACTTAAGTCGTATCATTACATTTATATGGGGTCAAATCGTCCTAAACCACATCTAATCATCAAATCTCCCCAATTTTTCCCAAATCTCATGAACATGAACCCTAAAAATTTAAAGTCATCAATAGACATAATTAAATCCGTTTTTATGATATAAAAGATGTATTTCTATCAGAATAATCACCCAAACATAATTCTACATGCAATTTCCTTATCAAAATGTGAATTTCTAATTCCAATTCAATGGGTTTTTGTCAATCTCCCAAAACAATGCAAATTTTTATAAATTTCTAAGCATGGAAGAAACATTCGTTGTAAATAACGTAATTAAACCAATTTCCTTGGATTTTTCTCTGAATTTGGTGTTGAATTGATGAAGGTTGTTCTCTCCTTTTTCTCCCAAGGTTGAAGGTTGAAGATGGAGGTTATGTTTCTCTTTTTGGGGACTTCTCCTAACCTCTCCTAAAACTCCCGTTGCCCTCAACTCAGTTAATTGCTGGTAATGGGTTAGTGGGTTCTGAAATTCCCTATTTTAAACTCCCAAATTCGTTGGTCATAAATCCCCAAATTCCAAAATTACCAAACTACCCTTTTAAGTTCCCGATATGGCCTAAAAATGCCCCGGAACCCAAACTAAACCCCCGGCTAGTGTTTTGTGACTATTTCGACCCTTCCGGACACGTTGGCGCACTCAAAATGACCATACGGTTGATAAAAATAAAATTCACTTTTTAATTAAATAATGTTCCTGGCGCGACTGTCACACGCGTCCCAACAAAATTTCCAAATTACCGTATTTCTATCTCGCGACAATTTTAATATTCTCAATATTCATATATTGCCATATATACGCATTATAATCAAATACCAACTCACATCTCATTAGTATTTTATCCGAATTAATTCTCAATTAATACACATTTAATTCAATTAATCCCATAAATAAATATCACAAAAATACGGGGTATTACAGTATGGTATTGACAACAAATTACAACACTAGGACCATTACATAAATAATTTTATTCAGTAAGAATATTTAATTTCTATAGCACCAATCCTAGAACTCAAACTTAAATCCTGCCCAAAACATCAACACTTTCAAATATAAATAAACACATGTTATATATAAATAGGATAAAGTGATCATATATTTTATTTATAGTCACAAATTATGTGGGAGAAGATCTAAAGCAACTTTATACCATGAAATTAGACTCTAGACATCATTAAATGAACATCCCCAAGTGGACATAGCAACAGTTCAAGATAAAATGAATAGCGAAAGTACTAACTTTTAGGAACTTTAAAGTCATAAAAGTGCAAGATTTCAACACTAACAAAATAGTCAAAATTTGGACCAAACCAAATTCATACATTCCACGAAGCTGAGAAATAAACTGAAACTTCAACTTTGAGCTCCTCAGCTAGAGATTTTCCATGTGGAAGCACAAGGGAAAAATATGAAGCTGAAATATTTTTGTAGTTAGACATTTTACGAAAAAAATTACAAAATAAGGAGTAACTATATAATGTACACTTGTGATTGGTCTTGTTTAACACACCTTAAAATATATAGTGTCAAGTTATATATAGGAATTAACAAATAAACAAAATTATAGTTGAACTAAGCATGTATTTAACATTTAAAAAGACTATCTGGAAAATAAGGTAAGGTCCATAACACTATACATAATATACAATGAGATTAAGAAATTAAGAACATGTAATTAATTTGAAGATTTGTTTAATAATAAAATTATGAAGTTTTAAATATTCACGAAAATTATGTACCATAATAGTATAAGAGGTTTTCATTTTTCACCACCAAATGATGAACTTATTAATGAAGAACTTGTTCCAATGAAATTCGCTTTTTAATAAAATGTTGTACAGTCCACAAAACCACCGTCAAATGAGAAAAATAATCGATATGCAAATGGCGGAGTTGATTCTAGAAATTGAAATACAAACCCTTGTATAAACTATTTGGTCGTGCAAGGTTAGGAATCAAGACTGAGACAATGGATAGATGAGAAATTACAAAGTCACATAATGAAAGGATGTTTTTTATACACTCGGACATTATAACAGTATAAAAATTATGTTCCATAAATTGAACATGTTTTCACTTTTCCATCTTCTCTATAGCATATTACCAAATAATTTATATACAAACAATTTAAATACCATAACACTATATAAATGAGAACTATCTCATGAAAATAAATAAAAAATCAAACAAACAACATTTCTGTCAGAGGCTTTTGAATCTGATTGTACAAATCAGAGTGTGAATTCGAGTCTTGAGTAAATGATCAAAAGAATAGAAGATCAAAAAAATTAGATACGGAAATTGAAAAAAAATAAAGGAAGTAACGTTGTTTTGTACAATAGATCAAAAGAACAAATACCTAATTAGCGATTCCATGGTGTTGAGCACCATTTGAGAGAGAGAGAGAGAGAGAGAGAGAGAGAGAGAGAGAGAGAAGGTATTTGGGGTGAAATGAGAGTCAGAATTGGTTTAAAAACATACATGTGCCTATTAGAATTGCTGTCGAAATTGCTATTGGAGTTAGATCTGTAAAACAACAATTTAGTAATAGTGATGATAAATACAGTGATGGGGGTGATTAGTCTGGACTCATATTTCGTGTTTCCTTCTTTGTTTATTGCTATCATGTATGGATTACATGAATTTTAATTAAAGGTAAGATCAATGGTTGAGAGGGAGAGGGAGAGACATGTTGAAATGACAGAAAATACCATTCAATACCCCCATCAATAACAGTTATGCAATGTATAAAAGCAGTGAGTTAGATAACTCTTCATATGCCCTGTTAATGTATAAAAGAAATGGGAAGATAATTCTTCATATGCACTGTGGATAATAAAATACATGAAAAGGCTTTTTCAAATAACAGAACGCCCTGAGTATATGTGGAATTATAAAGTACCACGTGGACACTCTAAGAAGAGAGGAGTCGTTAATCCTTGTATAGCATTTTATAGTATATAAAGATATGAGATATAATCAACACAAGCTAAATTCGACAACTCTCAAATAAAAAAATCCCAAAAACAAAATACATCATTTATTCTTCTTAATGGTTTTTACATCATGCGTGTTAATAACACAATTATGAGCTTCTTGCATGGCATTCGTAGCATTATTTACTTGAGTGTTAAAGATGTGATGGGAGTCATTGCAGAAGTAATAACTTGTTGAACTAAAGGAGGAAAATAAATTCCAAGAGTCCTCAAAGACGAGCAGCAATAGCAATTGAGTAGACAACTGAAAAACCTTAGAATCCAACTCATCTTCAATCGAGTAGCGTATACTAGAAGATTATAACGTATGAGAAGGACGAGAATCAAGTTGAGGGACAACATGAGGTGTCATAGGAAATCCACTGTAATCACCAAGCTGAGTAATAGACCGTTAGTAGGATTGACAGGTCCACGCCGACTCAGGCCTATTATGTACTCCATCTAGAAGAATAAGAACCTCAAACTCTAAGATAAAAGGCACGATTAACCGATTAAAAGTAGAATCATGAGTCATTTTATCATTCAAAGTGTGAGAAAATATCGAGTCCAAGATGATATCACACAAACATATATTACATGTCTGAAAGATACATTGTGAGGGTGGTATATGGGAAAAATACATGAGGAAACTATCATATTCAAAATGTAAAAAATCCTTAGCAAGATATGCTTGGATAAAATCATAACCACTCCAAGAAAAACAATCGGTATCACTCAAAAAGGCAATCACGTCCCATTTGGGAGGTTCACTAATAATTGAATTGTATTAATATTAGGGGTATTTTTCTTCTGGTACACGAAAGTGGTAGCTTATCCACTCGGCAAAAAATTTAACATTCACTCCCATTACTTTGAAGGATGAAATTCTATCACCAAAGTGGTCAAGATCATCCACAAGCGCAAAGTAAAATTCTCTCACCGGCTTAGGATAACACGGTTTGATTTTAGAAAAAATTCTAGTCCATTTTCTGTCTCATGAAATAGGGAACACGAGTTTCAAAAATTGAATCCAAATCAATTAAACTCTCCTAATTAAAAGATTACACAGAGAAATGTTCTTTGAATCTATAAGGGGTGAGGAAATCGAGACATGTGACCGAGACTTTGGAGCCATGGAAAATAACCTAAAAATCAGACATGCCAAGACAAAAAGGCAAAGAAATTCTAATAGAAATGGAAATATCAAAAGATAAACCAAGGGTCATTTACTAAAAATATGAAAAATAAGATCATTAATTACAAGATATTAAATACTTATAAACTCTAACACAAACAAAACACAAGAGTAGACCAACCCCGAAATGAGTAAAGCAGTGTTATATACAATAAAAAAAGACACTTTAGAGAATCATTCTTATCTCAAGATAGGTAACTTATCAATCATAAATAAGAAATCATAAAAGTCTAAAAAAACATCTAACACTAAGCCCTAAGTCTAGAAATGGAGAAAATAAAAAATCTAAGAAGGATGAACTTACAAATAATATAATTGACCACTGGAAATAGGTTGAGAACACCTAAAATAGCTTCCAAGACCCTCAGATTGGAGGAAGGTATGGGGGTACCAGCTATGCTGGTTGCGACACTATCCAGCAAAATATGTATGAAATAAAACACATATATCAAAAGGAAATGTACTCAAAGATTTATTTAGTTATTAACCCGTAAATTCAAGAATGAAGATTAATATTTGAACTCCGTTTTTAAACTTTTGGTTTTATCCAACAAAAAGAAAGCCTCATTTTTTTCTTGAAAAACAAATAAAATTTTCAACTTCAACTTTTTTCTCCCTCAAATAGCGATTTATCATTAAAACCTTTTACTACTCAGAACCTTGATGTTATTCAATTTTTAAATCGCTAAAAATTTGGAAAATTTTGACACATCACTTTTTGAAACAAATTTTGCAAGTGTTGGATTTCGTTTATTCGTTATAAAGGGTGGGAAACTCTTGCCAATATAAGGTAGTTAACCATCTTAAATTTACATACCTTACCATATTCATCACTAGTGATTATGAAACATAAATCTCAAAACATCACATAAACTTTTAATTTCTGGTAGAAGTAGAAAACAAATCTATTAATATATTTTTCTTTAAAATGTAATACCCCGTATTTTTGGCGATATTTATTTTTGGGATTAATTAATTAAATGAGAATTAATTGGGAATTAATCCGGATAAAATACTAGCGAGATGTGAGTTGGTATTTGACTATATTGAGTATATATGATGATTTATGAATATTGAATTATGAAATTGTCGTGAGATTGATATACGGCAATTTGGACATTTTATTGGGACGGGGGTGACAGTCGCGTCAGGATATAATTATTTTATTTATAAAAGTGAATTTAAATTCTATTAACTGTATGGTTGTTTTGAGTGCGCCAACGCATCCGGAAGGGTCGAGATAGTCAGAAAACACTAGCCGGGGGTTTAGTTTGGGTCCCGGGGTATTTTTAGGCCATTCCGGCATCTTACAAGGGTAGTTTGGTAATATTGTATTTTTGGGATTTAATAATGACGAAAATTAGGATTTATGATCTGATTTGGGTAACTAACCACTAAACCCACTACCACCCATATTGACCCATAAGACTACGGGGAGTTTTAAAATTGGTTTTCTAAGTCTCCTAAACAAACCCTAGCCACCCTAGCCACCTTTGGAGGAGAAGGCTTGTAGAGAGAGAGAGAGAAGGAATTCTGCAGAAAAAACTTCATCAAATCAACACCAAATTCAGAGACACTCGAGTCAAGTGGTTTAATTTACGTTTTTATACAGTAAATGCTTCTTCCATGCTTAGACTATTCCATAATCATAATTAATTGGGAGATAATTGAAAACCCATGAAACTGGAGTTGTTAATAAATTTTGGAGATAGGTTTGCATGTAGAAATGTTATTGGAAGATCGAATTAAGAGAATTATAAGTTATTGTGTGATAAAAACGGATTTATTTCTGGAAATTGATGAGTTATAATCTTAGGGTTTATGTTCTTGAAAAATTGGGGAAAAGTGATGAGACTTGTGATTTGGTGATGTTTAGGATAAATTATTCCCTTAAAACATTTTAGTATATGACCTAAATCCGTTTAGGAATGATTAAAGACTTTAAACAATCGTTGGATTTATGTTAGAATGAGATTTGAGGTGTAGAGAAAATGGAAAAATGAGATAGGAATTTCTGGGCTCGAAACTGGCCACTCGTTAGAAGACCTACCCAGGTCGTTCGAACGAGCTCGTTCGAACGAGCTCGTTTGAACGAGCTTCTAACGAGTTGACAGTCTGGGTTCTAACGAGAGTGATGTTCGTTCGAAGATTTTGTTCGAACGAGATCTCGTTAGAAGACCCAGTTCGTTCGAACGAACTCTCGTTCAAACAGCCTCGTTCGAACGAGACTTCGAACGAGTTGACAGTTTAGGCTTTTTAGCCTGTTTTGATCCCGAGTGCCCCGTAACCTGGTGTATAGGTAGAGATAACCTTTCCTTGATGAGTAATTGATATATTTGGGATGTTTGGGATATAATGAGGAGTCAAACCTAGAAGTGTAGTTTGAACCTAAAGGAAAATATGAGCTGAGACGTGAGTGCCTACTACGACGTAAGAATAAATTATGGCGCGTATAAATATGGACCGGGATTATATAAGTTGTATATATATCAAGTTGGTACGAGAAGGCGATATGTACCAATATATTATGGTGATTACTAAGACGTGTGCATACTTAGTATATGTATTGATTTTGTGTGTATGGCATACATACCATACTTTCTATCACGGGAGGTTTGCGTTCGCTTAGGGCCCTCTAATCCTTTTGTTGCCCGGATTTAGACTGGTTACCTCAATGAACATAGGTCAGAGAAAGATTTATTGGGATGTTAATAAGTCCGATGATCGTGGGAGCGTAGGTATGTGCGTGACCCATGTGATGTGACTGTGTTCGCCTCCATTATTTGTGATGTTGTTATCTGAGAATGATTCCTGAGAGATTCGGAATGCGTGATCCTTATGTACGTGATGTACCGGGATGGATAGCAGAGTATGTGTGCACCACAGCTTAGGCTTGGGGTGCTTGTATTGTATATTTATGACGTGATAATATACACTTAGTAAAATGAGAACTTTCATATGGTATTGTGTGTATAACTATAGAATAAAATAAAAGGGATAATCTATAACGAGTTGTATTACTTTTATATGAGAACCAAACTTTACGTTAAGCCCCTATTTAATTGAGATCGTTATAATGTTAACGGGAACCGAGTATTAAGGGTAGAACCTATGTCAGTCTAGCTAGATATAATGTCACTTAGCTAGTGGTTAGTGTCATTTTAGATGGGTACTTACGTTAGGAGTGCACATTGAGTCGAGAGGTGAGAATTTCATGTGAGCGCACGTCCTAACATATACTTTGCATTTAATGTTTTAAATGTTTTTAAAGCACTTGCAGGTTTTTAAAATATCTCCACATTCGGGCTCTGACCCGTTTGCTTTCAAATCTATTTTTCTTGTAAAACCATTTTAGGTGCCCAGCCACAAGGACACCATGCATAGGATACTCATTCAGATGACGAGCTGTAGCTGTTTGTGGAAGTTATAGGGATTTGCTTGTAGACGCTTCTATCATTTGGATTCCATGTTCAGTATTCCTCAGTTTTAGGGCATGTTGCCCAGTTCCATTAGAGTTACATTTCCATTTCAGTTTTTCAGACTTTGGCATGTATTGATTCAGTATTCAATATTTAGTTATTCATTTCAGTTGTGGAGTTTGTTGTGAGGAGTTTCCTCCGGATTTATTTATATCATGTGATGGCTATTCTATTATTTCGTTATGGTAAATGGTGATATTATTCTTGCATTAAATCTTTTACTGCATGTTAATCAAACTTTAATTAAAATTTGGCAACTTACTTTTTAAATACTAGGTGGTTAGTAATAATAAAATGTTTTCGACAGTGATGCTATTAACTGAGCCAACTTGGCATTTTGGTTTAATTTAATAAAGGAGTAGCTACCCGGTATTTAATTAGTCGGGGTGTCACAGGTGGTATCAGAGCATCAGGTTCTAGTGTCCTTTAGGATCTGTACGGCTATTATGTTTCCGTTAAGTTTTCTTTGATATAGAGCCCTATATTTTAGGACTGTTGTAGTCTCTTGTATATGCTTCGTTCTTCAGCTATTTTAAGTTTATAACTGCGAACTTATAAACTTCATTCTTATTTCAGATGCCTCCACGACATGCACGACGAGTTCCCAGGGATGCAACGCCAGAACCCCAGCCCGCTCCAGTTCAGAGCATGATGAACGCCGCTGAGGTTGCAACCATTGTAGCTCAAGCGGTAAATGACGCAATTTCCGTAGTTCAGCAGGCACCACCTCAGGCGCCGGTTGCCGCGCCAGTACAGGCAAATGCATTCCCGTCTGCTTGGGAACGTGTACGTGACGCTTTTCAGAAAGCGCATCCGCTAGAGTTTGCAGGTAGCTCAGATGTGGTAGTCTCGAGCCAATGGAGGAAGGATATGCAGAGGCACTTGAGGATGTATGATTGCACGGATGTTCAGAAGCAGGTGCTAGCTACTTTCAAGCTAGTTGGATCTGCACTGCAGTGGTGGGAGTCTATTACCACCATAGAGTAGAGGTATACTCTCACTATTCAGGACTTTTGGGTGAGGTTCGACCGCAAGTACTTTCCGTCAGCTGTTCACACGGAAATGAGAAGGAAATTGATGAATCTGAAGCAGGAGGGTAAGACCGTGGCCGAGTATGAGGCCGAGTTCACGAATCTGTTGAATATCGTTCCGGATGAGATACCGACAGAAAAGAAGAAGATTGAGAAATTCACCGACGGGTTGACATGGAGGATCCGTCAGTATCTGTTAGGGAACCTGTCGTTGGACACTTATTCTGATGTGGTTAACGCTGCTTTGTTACACTGCCAGGATCACCGCTTTCATATGACTGAGGGCAAGAGATCGGGAGAGTCTAGCCATCAGGGCAGGACTGGAGGACATGGTGCCGGTGGAGCACAATCTGTTCAGGGGCAGAGACAGGGTGAGCAGGGTTCCCAGCAGGGGGATCAGAAGAGGTTCAGATCAGGGAATTATAGGCACGGACAGGGAGGTTTCCGTCAGGGCCATCAGGGTCCAAACGACCATCAGGGACAACAGGGGCAGAATGGGCAGCAATTTCAGCAGGGCCAGCAGGGCCAAGGGAGGAAAGGTAATGGCCACCAGGGCCGGGGGCAGCAGGGGTAGAGAGGAGGGAACGTCCCAGGGAAGCATTTTGTTTGTGGCAAGACTGGCCATAAACAACAGGATTGTCCTGATAGGGGCAGGGCCCCACAGCAGCAGCGGCAGGGTGCTCGCCAGGAGCCGCAGAGGCCTATGTTTCCCGTCGCTCTCCCCGCACCGCCACAGATGGCAGCATTGCCACCCATTCCAGCAGTCCCAGCTCAGCAGGGGCAGCTACAGTATGGACGTGTCTATAACGTCCACCAGGCAGCAGTTCCACAGGCACCGCCCGCGATTGAGGGTACGTTTCCTATCCATGGCACTATGGGTCGGGTATTATTTGATACGGGGGCTACACATTGTTTTATAGCTACACATTTTGCGAAGGCTATAGGGTTGTTAGCCACAGCGGAGAGCACAGTGACGTGTGTTGACTCACCATTGGGGAATGGGTCACTTATATTCTTTATATGCCGGGGAGTGGGGGTAGAGATTGGTGGTTTGGTATTACCCGCAAACATGTTGGTATTAGATATGCATGTGCACGATGTGATTATCGGTATGGATTGGCTCGTAGCTTATAGGGCCATGATTGATTGCTTCAGCGGGAGCACTGTTTTTACCATTCCGGGGCAAGAGATGTTTGTAGTGGCGATGCCTCGCCCAGAGGGAGGATCGACCGCTCATCTGTATTACATAGAGGAGGATACCTCTAAGGAGGTTGTGATTCCTTTAGATTCTATCCCAGTTATAAGGGAGTATTCGGATGTGTTTCAGGAGATACCAGGCCTACCCCCCAGTCGAGAGATAGACTTTGTTATAGACCTATTGCCAGATACGATACCTATAGCACGCGCACCGTACCGTATGGCTCCGGCAGAGATGCGAGAGCTACGAGATCATATAGAGTAGCTGTTAGGTCAGGGCTTTATTCGCAGGAGTACCTCACCTTGGGGCGCTCCAGTTTTGTTTGTGAAGAAGAGGGACGGTTCACTGAGATTGTGTGTGGACTACCGAGAGTTGAACAAGGTCACGATACGGAATAAGTATCTGTTGCCTCGAATCGATGACCTATTTGACCAGTTGAGGGGAGCTTCTTTCTTCTCGAAGATCAATTTGAGATCAGGATACCATCAGTTGCGTATCAGGGAGGAGGATGTCTCGAAGACTGCGTTCTTGTCGAGATATGGCTCTTACGAGTTTCGGGTTATGCCTTTTGGTTTGACCAACGCTCCAGCATTATTGATGGACTTGATGAACAGAGTGTTCAGGGATTTCCTAGATCAGTTTGTCATTGTCTTCATCGATGATATTCTGGTTTACTCCCAGACAGAGGAGGAGCACGCCGAGCATTTGAGGCAAGTTTTACAGACACTACGTCAGAACGAGTTGTATGCAAAATATGAGAAATGCGGGTTTTGGCTGAAGGAGATCCAGTTTTTGGGACATATCATTTTCGACCGGGGGATATCTATTGATCCGAGGAAGATATCCGCGGTGAGGGAGTGGGGACAGCCCACGACACCGACTGAGATTCGTAGTTTCTTGGGCCTAGCAGGATACTATAGGAGGTTCATTCGGGGATTTTCGAAGATAGCGGGTCCTTCGACACATTTGACTCGTAAGGATGTGCCATTCGTCTGGAGTGATGCCTGTCAGTTGGCATTTGATGAGTTAAAGGACAAATTGACCTCAGCACCTGTGCTAGCATTGCCGATACCGGGAGTTGAGTATTTGGTTTACACCGATGCGTCTTTACAAGGACTTGGAGGTGTATTGCAGCAGGAGAGACAGTCCATAGCTTATGCTTCCCGTAAGCTTAAGCCTCATGAGAAGAATTACCCCACGCATGATTTGGAGTTGGCGGCAGTGGTATTTGCCCTACGGATTTGGAGGCACTATCTTTTGGGGGAGAAGTTCCAATTATTCACGGACCACAAGTCCCTACAGTACCTGTTCACGCAGAAGGAGTTTAACATGCGGCAAAGGAGGTGGCTTGAGTTTGTGAAGGACTACCAGTTCGATATCCAGTATCACCCGGGTAAGGCTAACGTGGTAGCAGATGCGTTGAGCCGTAGGCCAGCAGATGAGGTGACAGGGGTGTGGAAGGCAAAGTGGAAAGAGTTGGGACACCAGGATGCAGTGGCCCGATCTTTTATGTCTCTGATGACCGTCACACCGCAGATTGTCACGAAGGTAGTACGGGCACAGGCTAATGACTCGTTCTGTCAGGAGCAGATAGTTCGATTACTAGCAGAGGGAGCCGAGTCCTATACCGTTAGCTCAGATGGGGGATTACGCTTCAATGGGAGATTGGTGGTTCCGGAAGGGGAGGAATTGCGACACGAGGTGATGGCAGAGTCGCACGGCTCACGATTCGCGGTACATCCCGGAGGGGACAAAATGTACCAAGACATGAGATCTCAATATTGGTGGAGCGGTATGAAGAAAGATATTGCTGAGTTTGTTTCGAAATGCACCACTTGCCAGCTAGTAAAAGTGGATCATCAGAGACCGACAGGACTTCTACAGCCGTTGGAGGTCCCGGTGTGGATGTGGGAGAGCATATCCATGGACTTTATCATGGGGTTGCCTACGTCGCAGAGGGGCCACGACTCCGTTTGGGTAATTGTGGATAGATTGTCCAAAGTCGCTCACTTTTTACCCGTAAGGACTGACTACACTATGGGACAGTATGCCCAGCTCTTCATTTCAGAGATTGTGAGACTTCACGGTGTACCCCTAAATATCGTGTCTGACAGAGACAAGATATTTGTTTCGCGGTTTTGGGAGAGTTTTCAGGAGGCCATGGGCACGGAATTGCGGTTGAGTACGGCTTATCATCTGCAGACCGATGGGCAGACCGAGCGCACAAATCAGATGTTGGAGGACATGCTACGCATGTGCATTATTGACTTTGGAGGAGGATGGGAGCAATACCTTCCACTGGTAGAGTTTGCTTATAATAACTCCTACCAGTTCACTATTGGCATGGCTCCGTTTGAGGCGTTGTACGGTAGGCCTTGTCATTCCCCAGCATGTTGGTTGGAGGTGGGGGACAACAAACTACTTGGGCCGGAAGTGATTCAGGATACTTTGGCGAGGATAGAATTGATTCGAAGTCGCATTCGGGTAGCTCAGGACAGGCAGAAGAGCTATGCTGATGCGAAGAGGTTCTTCAGAGAGTTCCAAGTAGGGGACCAGGTTTTGCTCAGAGTATCTCCTATGAAGGGGATTATGCGTTTTGGGAAGAAAGGGAAGTTGGCACCGAGATATGTGGGACCATTTCCTATTATTGAGCGGATTGGACCGGTTGCGTATAGGCTTGGATTACCGGAGCATTTGCATCGGATTCACGATGTGTTTCATATCTCCTCGCTAAGGAAATATCTTAGAGACAATTTGGTTCATTCTCATATTACTTTGGAGGACATCGATCTCCAACCTGATAGCTCCTACGAGGAGGGGCCGATTGCTATTTTGGACCAAAGTGAGTGGAAACTGCGGTCAAAGATAGTCCCGTTAGTGCGTGTTCAGTGGCGACATCATAATGTCGAGGAGTCCACATGGGAGCGCGAGGATGAGATGCGCGAACGTTATCCAGAGTTGTTCTTACCAGGTACTTTCTAGTTCCGAATTTCGGGACGAAATTCTGTTATTAGGGGGGAAGTATGTAATACCCCGTATTTTTGGCGATATTTATTTTTGGGATTAACTAATTAAATGAGAATTAATTGGGAATTAATCCGGATAAAATACTAGCGAGATGTGAGTTGGTATTTGACTATATTGAGTATATATGATGATTTATGAATATTGAATTATGAAATTGTCGTGAGATTGATATACGGCAATTTGGACATTTTATTAGGACGCGGGTGACAGTCGCGTCAGGATATAATTATTTTATTTATAAAAGTGAATTTAAATTCTATTGACCGTATGGTCGTTTTGAGTGCGCCAACGCGTCCGGAAGGGTCGAGATAGTCAGAAAACACTAGCCGGGGGTTTAGTTTGGGTCCCGGGGTATTTTTAGGCCATACCGGCATCTTATAAGGGTAGTTTGGTAATATTGTATTTTTGGGATTTAATAATGATGAAAATTAGGATTTATGATCTGATTTGGGTAACTAACAACTAAACCCACTACCACCCATATTGACCCATAAGACTACGGGGAGTTTTAAAATTGGTTTTCTAAGTCTCCTAAACAAACCCTAGCCACCCTAGCCACCTTTGGAGGAGAAGGCTTGTAGAGAGAGAGAGAGAAGGAATTCTGCAGAAAAATCTTCATCAAATCAACACCAAATTCAGAGCCACTCGAGTCAAGTGGTTTAATTTACGTTTTTATACAGTAAATGCTTCTTCCATGCTTAGACTATTCCATAATCATAATTAATTGGGAGATAATTGAAAACCCATGAAACTGGAGTTGTTAATAAATTTTGGAGATAGGTTTGCATGTAGAAATGTTATTGGAAGATCGAATTAAGAGAATTATAAGTTATTGTGTGATAAAAACGGATTTATTTCTGGAAATTGATGAGTTATAATCTTAGGGTTTCTGTTCTTGAAAAATTGGGGAAAAGTGATGAGACTTGTGATTTTGTGATGTTTTGGATAAATTATTCCCTTAAAACATGTTAGTATATGACCTAAATCCGTTTAGGGATGATTAGAGACTTTAAACAATCGTTGAATTTATGTTAGAATGAGATTTGAGGTGTAGAGAAATTGGAAAAATGAGATAGGAATTTCTGGGCTCGAAACTGGCCACTCGTTAGAAGACCTACCCAGGTCATTCGAACGAGCTCGTTCGAACGAGCTTCTAACGAGTTGACAGTCTGGGTTCTAACGAGAGTGATGTTCGTTCGAATGAAATCTTCGAACGAGATCTCGTTAGAAGACCCAGTTCGTTCGAACGAACTCTCATTCAAACAGCCTCGTTCGAACGAGACTTCGAACGAGTTGACAGTTTAGGCTTTTTAGCCTGTTTTGATCCCGAGTGCCCCGTAACCTGGTGTATAGGTAGAGATAACCTTTCCTTGATGAGTAATTGTTATATTTGGGATGTTTGGGATATAATGAGGAGTCAAACCTAGAAGTGTAGTTTGAACCTAAAGGAAAATATGAGCTGAGACGTGAGTGCCTACTACGACGTAAGAATAAATTATGGCGCGTATAAATATGGACCGGGATTATATAAGTTGTATATATATCAAGTTGGTACGAGAATGCGATATGTACCAATATATTATAGTGATTACTAAGACGTGTGCATACTTAGTATATGTATTGATTTTGTGTGTATGACATACATACCATACTTGCTATCACGGGAGGTTTGCGTTCGCTTAGGGACCTATAATCCTTGTGTTGCCCGGATTTAGACTGGTTACCTCGATGAACATAGGTCAGAGAAAGATTTATTGGGATGTTAATAAGTCCGCTGATCGTGGGAGCGTAGGTATGTGCGTGACCCATGTGATGTGACTGTGTTCGCCTCCATTATTTGTGATGTTGTTATCTGAGAATGATTCCTGAGAGATTCGGAATGCATGATCCTTATGTACGTGATGTACCGGGATGGATAGCAGAGTATGTGTGCACCACATCTTAGGCTTGGGGTTCTTGTATTGTATATTTATGACGTGATAATATACACTTAGTAAAATGAGAACTTTCATATGGTATTGTGTGTATAACTATAGAATAAAATAAAAGGGATAATCTATAACGAGTTGTATTACTTTTATATGAGAACCAGAATTTACGTTAAGCCCCTATTTAATTGAGATCGTTATAATGTTAACGGGAACCGAGTATTAAGGGTAGAACCTATGTCAGTCTAGCTAGATATGATGTCACTTAGCTAGTGGTTAGTGTCATTTTAGATGGGTACTTACGTTAGGAGTGCACATTGAGTCGAGAGGTGAGAATTTCATGTGAGCGCACGTCCTAACATGTACTTTGCATTTAATGTTTTAAATGTTTTTAAAGCACTTGCAGGTTTTTAAAATATCTCCACATTCGGGCTCTGACCCGTTTGCTTTCAAATCTATTTTTCTTGTAAAACCATTTTAGGTGCCCAGCCACAAAGACACCATGCATAGGATACTCATTCAGATGACGAGCTGTAGCTGTTTGTGGAAGTTACAGGGATTTGCTTGTAGACGCTTCTATCATTTGGATTCCATGTTCAGTATTCCTCAGTTTTAGGGCATGTTGCCCAGTTCCATTAGAGTTACATTTCCATTTCAGTTTTTCAGACTTTGGCATGTATTGATTCAGTATTCAGTATTTAGTTATTCATTTCAGTTGTGGAGTTTGTTGTGAGGAGTTTCCTCCGGATTTATTTATATCATGTGATGGCTATTCTATTATTTCGTTATGGTAAATGGTGATATTATTCTTGCATTAAATCTTTTACTGCATGTTAATCAAACTTTAATTAAAATTTGGCAACTTACTTTTTAAATACTAGGTGGTTAGTAATAATAAAATGTTTTCGACAGTGATGCTATTAACTGAGCCAACTTGGCATTTTGGTTTAATTTAATAAAGGAGTAGCTACCCGGTATTTAATTAGTCGGGGTGTCGCATAAAATTTCTCGAATTATTGTGCAATGTAAAGGGATTAAGTTCTGAGACATACTCTAAAATAGTAAGCTTAATTTATTAAGGCATTCCAAGGTATAAAATTACAGACATGGAGAATAAAATTTATAAATAAAATCAATTATGCAATAAATGTATGTATGTTTAAATAATCACATGGGATAAAATAATACCTACAACATTGAAGACCAATATCGTACAACAAAAACATATCAAGGTATGAACAAAACAAAGATCATAACCTAAAGAGTAGAAAGATAAAAAATAGAGAAATATACCTATCAAAAAGAGTAAACCAAACACTCTAAGGCACCTACAAAGAATTCAAACTCTACTTAGTAAAGGATAAAGTGTTCTCTTTGTCATGATCTCTCAAAGTTTCCAACTTCGTTATATCTATGATGTGTTTCCTATTCTAATTAGAATTGATATTTAAAGGATCGAATTTTAGAACCAGCATGTAAGGGTTAGCCTTTATTGCTTTTCCCCTAGAAACCTTTTTAGGGGCTTCTTTTTTTTCTTACCCTCTTTATCGATATCTCCACCACTCTTAAAATCACTTCAAGGTGATGAGGGTTAAATAAAAATGTAAAACTCTCAAAGGTGTCCTAACTTATGACAATGAGTATACTTAAAGGGTTTTGGCTCAATAGAGTCGAAGAAGTATTTTTGTAATCGCCTCTTCAATCTAAAGCAACACTCTTTAAAGTGTCCTTCTTTGTTACAATGGGAAAAGATAAACACCATAGTCCCTTGATTATTCTCGGGTGAAGCTAGTAGAATAATCACCAATGATAGATGGTAAAAAGTATTGCGATGCCATGATGGTTTGGCTAGAAGATGAGCTTTCACCATCAAAAAAACCTAAACCATGTTTATCCTTAATGGATTGTTTGGGTCCAAGTAGATTCTTATCCAACTTCTGAGATATATAACCAAATATATCTTTAAAGTGGACATGAACAATAGCTCAATCTCAAGTAAACATATTTTGTTCTCCAATTTTAACCTTGAGTTTTCACACTCGTGTAAGGATTTCCTTATAACTCTACCTCAAGTCGAAGAAAGTCATTAATACTTCCCTCTAAACATGGTTGACTACTCACCACATGTTGATCATAAAAGTATCTCAAAGTAATATCACTCACCGTAGGCTTTTCATTTTTAACATTAGCTAGCATGATGTAGAGATTTATGTTTCGCCTTTCGATGTTTATAGATTCCTCATAAAGCTTAACATATTCGTATTGAAGATTGTGTTCCTATTCCTCAATAGTAATCAAAGTGGTGTTATAAGTAATAAATTCTCTAATGACCGAATGAAGAACATCAAAATCCTCTAAATCATCTAACTCGTCAACTTTTTCTCGTTCTATGAATGTAGCGTAGACATTTTCATGAGATTCATCTTTTGAGTCTAGGTCATCATCACTAAAAGTGACTTAATAAGCATTCTTACTACCACATTCGCTTAAATCCGAGGGAAATTTCTTTAAAATATGTCCTCGGCCACCACAAGTGAATGAAGTAATGGGTTTTGGATAATCAACCTTCTTATCTCCACTTCCTTAACCAACATCAAATCTAGGCAGATAATGTTTAGGAGACACTTTTGAACGAAATCACTTTCGCTAAGTCTTGAAAACCTATCCATATCTTCATCATTAGTATCAAGGGAACTTTTTTTTTGAGTTCTTATTCATATCAAACTTACGAATTCATTATCAGATGCTGGTATAACCTCTCACTAGATTATAGTTTGATTTTTCTTTCGACCGTGATTGGTTCTGAAGAAGAAAACACGACAAAGTGTGGTTCTCTGTCAACAACTAATTTGGAACCATGTTTCCTTCTAATCGCACGTGAACATGGTAAGGAAAGAAAAATGTACAGAGAGCTAATATGAGGAGTCCTGTAACTGATTGAGTGTCCTGTGCATAAGGAGTCTTGTAACTGCTCAAAACGGTTCTACTTGTGGAGGGTATATCTGACATTTTCCTTTATATATTATCCTACGTGTATAGAAAATTGGCAATTATAGGACTATTTATGAAAAACAAAAACACGTGGGTTTTTTTACTCCACAATCTTGACAATGAGGACTGAGTCCAAAAACTCTAATATAAAAAACCTAACTACTGTGAAATGTGATTTTGTGTGAAAAAAGTTAAGGTTTCCTTTTCTTGAAGTTTTATAGACTAAAACACAAGAGTATAAACCCTAGATTAATATTCTGAAAAACCACCCACTCAGGAAGTGGTATTGAACGGGATGAAGGATTTAAACAATCTGTCTCACTTAAAAATATCTTTAATCTTCCCTTATCTCTACCTCAAATCACTCATTTATTTTCTATCTTCTCATATTAAAATTTTCTTTCTCTCTCTCTTTTCTCCCTCTTGTGTCTTCTTTTCTCTCCCCTATGTTCTCTCTCTCTAGACTCGAAAAAGTTCTTTGAAGGATGAGTGTAAGTCCTCTTATATATGAGAGAGTGAAAGATGTTGGAATCAGGTTACTAACCATTTAAATGAATGCTCCAGATTAATTATGGTTTAATAGTGGAGAGATAATGTTCACTAATCAAGCGTATGATATACGCTTGCCCACAACAGTCAGTTATCAGGTTCATTTTTTCTTATTGGCTAACTAAGGCTTCATAAGGATTAACTCTTTAAATTCTTGATACAATGATCTAACGGCTATGATGTAAACTCCATGTTTGTGAGATAAAAAAAACACGGGTTTAACAAAAAGCATACAAACCATACATGTGTCCGTGCAACCAATTAAATATAAGCGCATATCACAACCACCAATCAAATTAAATCACGCATTTTCTTTATTTGTTAACTAATTTAAAGATGAATTTATAAATGAATTTAAATGATAATAAATGTTTATTAATTCATTTAAAAATTCAAAAAAATTATTAAATATCAGGAAAAATATGGCAAAATTATTTTGTCTAATTTTAAGATTAATTTGATTTATTGGTAATTTTAGCACATGTATTAATATCCATTTTTTCTTAAATGTGCCTAAAATCATGTAGTGTATGTGAATAAATTCACTGGGATATATTTACCTTTTACCTTTCTATGTCATAATGGGGCATGGTCTTGTTATTGGGTTGACTTTGTTGATGATGTTTCTAGAATCAATTCTCAACGTTTAAAAGTATTTGTGGACGGCATATTTAAATTGTCGAACATCCAAAACTAATATAGATTAGGGTTTCAACTAGATGGGAGTTTCAAATTCACATAAAATTTTATAAATAAAGGCTTGGTGTTATGGATTTTTCAATCCCACAAACAAAATCAAGGGCATAAACAAATATATCTAGGAAATCTAGCTTCGAACCATTTTCCTTGTTGTTTTCTAGCTCTGGAAGTTCCTGATCAACTTTTACTGTGAATGCTTTTGGAAGTATTATCACCACATTGAATGGTATTTGATCAGGAAGAGTGGCAATCTATATATATTATTAATAAATTGTCCCCTAAAAGTTCAAAGGGGTCCACAACCATCAATTCTTATAAAAAAAAAATCACCTTAAACAGATTTCATGTCATCAAAAGCATTACTTCCATCAACACTCATGGATTTCTCCAATTCCCTTTTTTTCTTCTTCTAGCATCTCTAATGACGATTGTCCTTTTCATCCCTTGGTCCTATTAAACCTTAGGTTGGTCCTCGAGGTGGAAGATGTGTATCCCTATTATCCATTTAGGTTGGACAGTTGTGATGCCTCTTTCCATGCCCAAAATTTCCTCTAGATGTACGTTTATTAGATCTTAGTTATCTTAACTTTGGGTTCCTTTTTCTTAAACCTTGGCTCCTACACCACATGTCATATCTCATGAGCAACTTTTTGTATCTTAAACATCTTTGGTTCCTTGATAATGTTAAAGAAATCATTAATTTATTGGGCCAGTATAAGTTCTTTCACGAAAAATAAGTATATTAGGCCCTTCACTAAAGATATCTTTTAAGGGTTTTTCTCAGGTCCAGGTTGAAAAATTATTGAAGAGGAGCATTCCTCTCAAATCCCGGCCTTAAGTAATAAAAATTCCCTATGGATCGGACACCTAGCTTGAACTATTACACCTTAGGATAGGGCCTCTTAAACCTCGAGTAGTAATCTCGGTAAGCTTCTTGTTTTGGTCATGAACTTCTAAACATGCGGGGGACTAATTCAGGCTCATCATACCTTATTGACCCCTCCTTAAGTTATATCTCAAATAATATTGAGAGTCCATTACGGGTTTTATTCATTGTTTTATTGTTTATTACCCTTTGAAGCCACGATTTTACACATATTAGTGTACTCTTCCCCAAACCTTACGCGTGAATGTTCCATTATCTTAGGATTTGGTTCAACGGTAGTTTATTCAAATTTTGAGACATTTGCTTCAGCTTTTGTCTTAACATTGAATTTGACATGTCCACCATTCTTTGGTAGTTGGATTGACTACATTTTAGTTCCATCTTTCATGATTTCAAAAAATGGATTTTCATCAATCCCCATTATGTTTTTTACTTTCCCTCTAAATTTGAGTTTCCCCTTGCTCATCAAATATTGAATCTTGTTTCAACATTTTACTGGAGTGAGACCGGCTATTATGCAATTTTCAGTACTTTTTCCCTTTAATTCATTACTACTTGGCATTTGTTCATCATCAAGAAACAGTAATATTTTTTTACACAAAAGTTAGTCAAAAAACTTGTATGCCTTATTAATATCAAAGGAGTAACTGTACCTTTAGCTTTTTTAACATAAGATTTTGTTGAGATTTTATTTTAAACTAATGGTTCACAAACGATAGGTTCAATTCTTATGATTTTCGCAACATTTAGGTCTCGATTTATATCCCTATAGTATGTTTTAAAATATAAAGTATTCCTCCTCTACTCTTCTTCTAATAGGTTTTCATATCTAGCTCCCTTATAAGACAATTATACAAAATTTCTAAATTGTGTTGCATCAAACTTCTTTTGAAGTCTAAATTTCAAACAATTTTGGACTAATTTGACAAACTCTAATTCTTATAGTACTATCTTACATTTTTGCATGTCCTTCTTAAACCTAATTATAAAAAAATATTTTCACTAACCCGATCATCCATTAAAACGTTTTGTTCACTTTGAAAGAATTATGCAAGAAACATATCGTCCATTTGTTTTCAATTTTGTATAGAGTTTGGGAGGAAAGCTTATAAATCATGTGAAGGTTGCATCAATGAAGGAGATGGAGAAGAACCTTGGTTTTAAAAATTCATTAATGCTTGTATCAACATATTGATTTGTTAAACTGTCCACATGTTCAATAACAAATTGACTCCAATCTCGTGATAATAAGGTAAAATTTGGAAACTTAAACACCCTTGGCACTTCAATGCTATCAATATATTTGGGGTGTGGTTTTCTGTACATATTAGTTTGACCCCCCGAGTAAGAATTCCATAAATCTCATACATAAGATCCACTATCTATTTCCTTTTAACCACTCATGGCGGTTGTCTTATTGGATGTGCCATTAGTTTTTTTACATGTGTCTATTTTAGTATTAGTGGTGGAATCTATGGAGGTATATTTGGCTACGTTTTATGAGGCACTAGACTGTTGCCTATGGTGTTGGTTTATATGCTCCCCTATAGTGATCATCGCCAATCCTTATAGCATTTCTCGACCCCCCAGGTTTTATTTGGAACAAAAGATTACCCATCACACTTCAGTTCAAAATAGTGGGAAAACTAACATTTGCATTATACATTAACTGATGTCAAAGCCCGTTAACTTTTAAGGAGGCCATCAATCCTATTTGTTGGTATCCTAAAAACCCTTCACTTATCTTAATATGTTTGGTGAAAGTTAGCTCATTGTTGTTTACCAAGGATCATATTCGTACGTTGAAACCAAAAAAAATTCTCATGTGTTTTACTTTTATTACGCTGGAAAGGAACCCGTTGATTGATTAACTGAAACAGATGACCAATTGGTGGTGTTACAGGAGAAGTTGTAATCCTATTAGTAATAAAAGTTATCATTGAATTAACATTTTAAACTATTTTTCTAAGGTTAGGATTTGATTGATTGATTAATTAATTATGCATATTGGTATCCACTAAAGTTACTTGGGGAAGGCTTCTTATCTCAGGTTGTTCATATTTGCTCTACCAGAAATTACACATCCTTTCTTACCACAGATGAATGATAAAGTAAAATGTCTTAAGGGGGGCGAGCAATATAAAGAGTTTGAGAGGATTAAAGAAATTCTAATCTATTTTTCAACAATGATTCCACCAGAAGCAGGTAAGACTTTGCTCTTATATTTGACTTCTATAGACAAATCCATTGGAGCTTTTCTCATGCCAGAGAAAGATGAGTATAAAAAGCCAGTGTACTACTTGTCTAAATTAATATCGGGCACTGAGTTTAGGAAAGACTTTGATTGGCTTTGGTATTTGTGGTGAAAAAGTTAAGACATTACCTACTCACATTTACGATACACATCATCATTAAGTGTGAACCTATCAAGTATTTTCTAGCAAGGACCATCTTAGTTGATTGTAAGACAAATGGGTTAATATTATAGTAAAGTGTAACACTCGCATAATTTTAAACCCTAGACCGATCAAGTGGGATCTGATAATTGCATATATCACCTCGTATATCCCCTATAACTTAGTTAAATTCAAAAACATCCTAATAAATTTGAAACTACACCTAAAAACATATAATTTTTCTTAATTTCCCAAGTACCACCAAGGTTACAAAATGACCAAATTACTACTCTAAACTTTGAAAGAATTATAACTTAACCTATATTTCACCCCAAGATCCAAACTTTAAATCCAATTAAACCTTTTGACCTTAAATAATTTAATTTTACAATCCTAACCCTTAAATTTTCATAAAATTATATAAATTCCATTAAACATGTAAAATTACGATTTTAAATACCAAATAAATATAAAACTTTCTCCTAAGGGGCCAAAATCAAAACTAAGTTATTTAGACTCCCCCTACCAAGTAAGCATCCCAATCAGCAGAAATGGATAAATTTCACATGTCTCACACCATTAAACCAAGTGAACTTATCTTCCTCACATTTTATTTTCTTAAAACCTCGAAGAATCCACCTTCCAGAAGCACCAATGAACTCTCCTTACTTCAGTGTATAAATTCCCCACAAATTACAACTTCAAACATCATCCCTTCAACTAACACCAAACTTAAAATTTTCCCTCCAAACTGGTGACCTTTGATTTTATGCATCAATTCTTGTTACTTATATTCAAAATTTCTTCTGCACCATCATAATTCGCAACCCAATAAAAAAATCAAGCTCTTACATGTAGATAAACCTGTGTAGGAAAAAACCTTTTAAAAATCCAATAAAGCTTGAGCTTTAATGGTGAAACTCCATTCTTTGACTTTGAACTTGTTTAAAAGTGACGAATGAGTTTCTCATGAGCCCAGGAGCTCAAATGCAATGGCTATTTCCAAAAATTCATAAGTTTTAAACTCCAATTTCCCAAAAGCATTTTCGAGTTTTGAAAACTAAAATTTTAAAATTCTCTTCAATTACGATACCTTAATCCTTCAAACCAAAGTCAATATCTTCCTTAGGAAAGCAAAAACCTAGACATAAGCTTAAAAGCCATTGCCATATTTTGTAAATCCATGAATGTTTGATCAATTTTTTTGAAAAATACACAGTAGTTGGAACTCAGTAAATACTGAACCTCAATCCATGAAACTTATATATTTGAATTCCTTATGAAAAATTAGGTTAAATTAGTTCCGAAATCATCTCAAATGGTTTATGAAATCAGAATCTATTCAAGGTAAAAGTTTTATCAAAGCCTAGGTAAACTCGTAAGAGGTTGAAGATTAACTTTTCAACTAGAAACATTGACCAAGCGCGTGAGGGCTCGGAACCAATAAAAAATTCCTGATTTTTTCCAATATTTTTATTACATTTTTCAGGTCAAAATGGCATAAGGTAAGGCAGTGCTTGACCATCCCTAGCCCAATTTACAAAAGACCAATGTTTTAGGTTAAAAGTATTTTTAAAAATTTATAAATTGACCCCTTTTGGTTTTTTCAAGGTATGAATTTTGACCCCAATTTTTTTCTACATACACTTTAATAAGTTTTGAGCCAAAAAGTCTTACACCATTTTTCAAATAGGACCATAAGCCTTTCATTTTAAACTCACAAATATAATTGCAAATTAGCCCCTAAACTTTAAAGATATTGTTTTTTCAATTATTTTTCTAAATTAGTCTTATTACCAACAACATACACTTACAATTATTGACAGATAATCAAGCACCAGACCCTCCCAATCCCGACTTCAGTCATAGTTAAGCACAGTCTACCCAACTAACAAGTGTGGTTTGCCTTTTTGATAGTAATTTCAGTGCATTTGATATAATTACTATTGATATCACATTGTGGTAGTTACAAATTATTCTTAGTATGTGCATGTTATGATATTTGAATATAGGTCGTTTGATTATTTCTATACGAAGTAGTAAACTGGTAAGTACAGGATTCGTAGTTTAAAAATCCTTAACTTTCTTTCTGAAAAATTGATGTTTAGGCTTCCATTAGAAAATAGTCAATTACATACACACTCCAAATTATATATATATATATATATATATATATATAATTGTTATAGAACTGATTAAAATCTACTTAGCATATTCGTGCTATAATTCTTTTTTCCTCTGCATGTTCCAGGCTAAAGAAGCCATATTCCCCTCTCTTTTTGTGATACGCATAGATCATATGTTTGCTTATATAACTATATGGAAGGAGATTAAGGAATATGGAAGCAAAGAGTTGAATTTCTTGATGACCTATGTCATTTTTTAATTTTGGTTATGAATGTAACATGAATAATTCATCCGTATGGTGGAAGTAAAATATATATAATATGGTATTAATGAATAAAGTTATGTTTTTTGGCTTAAATTTAGTTTCATTGATTTATTACTATCTTGTATATTCATACCAAAAATAGATTGTGACAAGTTGGTATCAGAGTGTATTTCTAAAATGCATCGGGTTAGACTCATATACGAGAATAATATAGCATATTATTTATTTTACACTTTTCATAACTTCTTTATCTTCATTATGTGTGAAATCTATTTTGCAACATGAATACTTGGAACTCACTGCTTTTCAGCCTCGATATAATTCCCAATAATATATGGGAAAACACAATAAGGGAACAAGATTTTCTAAGACTTAGCACTGTGGTCCGGGAAGTGGATGATGATTGGATAAATTCTAGTATAAGAAATTAGTATTGATGAATCTCATCTCCGGTGAAGCTAAAGTAATGAGAAAAATGTGAGAGTAAGTGGATGATCCGATCATTCTTTAGGAAGCTATTAACCTAGCGTTCAACGATGTTCACTCGCCTCCCCATCTCTACCTCTAATGGAGAACTTATTGAGCTTTCTTCAGGATCTTCTGATAGATCCACTATTGATGACCATCTGAGCTCGATGACTTTGACTTCATCCCTGACTATGATTCTTCTAAGATTGACATTGTGGCTCCAGACTAAAGAATAAAATAAACCTACCTCCTCCTATTCATAATATATTTAATAAGTAGTATGTAAATATTGTGACAACACTACAAAATAAGTGGACTAAGATACTAAGGGTTGTATAAAAAATAGAGTGTTTAAGATATGCTAGGTTGAATAATACTATGTTAACATAAGCTAGTAGTTGTATATTCTCTCTCTAAGATTTTACACTTACACATTTTCATTATGCTCTCTCTAAGATTTTCATTATGCTCTCTCTAAGATTTTACACTTACACATTTTTATTAACATAAGCTAGTAGTTGTATAGGCTGTATAATGTAACTTACTTAGGGTTGCTTCTATATGCTCTCTCTCTAAGATTTTACACTTACACATTTTCATTATGCAAATGTTATATTATGATTTAGGATGATTAACACTTGAGATCCTTCCACCGGAACTCAAACTAAGTAGGCTCGCATCGAAGGAATTGTGAAATGCCTTGAAGAATTAACATCTCTAGCCAGACAGCAACAAGCATTGGTTCCACACCCAATTCAAGAAGAATTTACTGATGACGCGATCGAATGAATGGTCTCAAAGAATTTCTGAGACAATAAACCCCTCCATTTCTTAGGAATCCAGGGGCAAGTGAGGCTGAGAAATGGATACGTAAAATTACGAAGATATTCAATGAGGTAGGAATTACTGCAAATATTCAAGTAGTTTTGGAATCTTACATATTTCAAGGTGAAATTGATTTCTGGTGGCACGTTATAACCCGAAGTCAAAATGTAGCCGACTTAACCTGGGAACAGTTTCAAAAGGTACTTTTCTAAAATTAAAAAAAAATGACCAATCGACTACAGATTTCCTGAGATTACGGCAAGTTAATCTATATGTGGCACAGTATGAAACCAAGTTTACAAAATTCTCCTATTATGCAGCCGAGTATGTGGATACTGAGATAAAGCAATGTAAGAAATTTGAGAGAGGACTACACCAGAGAATCAAAACCTCTATTACCCTTTTGCGAATTCGAGACTTTTCCCAACTCATTGAAGTCGCTTCGATTGTCAAACGCCATCCCGCATTAGGTGGATATGTGCATTCCCCTAATACTATAAATAGGAATAATTACGTTGCTAGAACTTTACTTGGGCCCTGAAACCAACCTTATCCATATCTACTGGACAAGTTTACTCTCAAGTTAGCCATAGCACCACCTATCTAGTAATTCGATACCACGAGTGCCAAAAAGTAGGAATTATCCGTCTGCGATGTCCTAAGTTGTATCCCTCCATAACCTGAAACTGATCGGTTAATCCTTCGAGACCCAGAGGAATATCTCCTTCCTATAATTAGTACAGGACCTATAACTCTGGTAGAAAGCCCCAGTTAGTCCCCATTCGTAGTAAAATTGCCCCATATTTCCTATACGGAATTCACATGATGTGGTAGAAGGTACAATATTCTTTTATATTTATTCTGATCATATTATATTTGATTTTGGTTCAACTCATTTATTCATTGGTTTAAAACTAGATAAAGTTTTAAAAAATTTACCAAAGTCATTGAACACTCCCTTGGAAATAGAATTACCTACCGGTGAAATTACTACACCTACTTAAGGGTATGATAATCGTAAAATTCATTTAGGCTTAAGTATACTCTTTGTACATTTAATAATATTATACATATATGGATTCGATATTATTATCGGAATAGATGTACTATCAAAACATAACGCTTATATCGATTGTTATTTAAAGAGAGTATCCTTTCGAGACTAAGAAAAATATTATTTTATGTATAAAGGAACGGGTCATTCCGAACCTTCAACTTCTCAAATTCAAAGTACAACCTCTCCCTTATCTATTATAATTTGTAACAATTTGAGGATATTTTCCCAAAAGAGTTTCTATGAATACCACCCTCCAGAGAAATTGAATTTACCATAAACTTTTACCCAAATACTTCTCCTATTTCAATTCCTGCGTATCGAATGGCTCCTCTAGAACTTTGTGAACTTTGTACCTAACTAGATGATATACTTGAAAAAAGGTTTATTTTCCATAGTTCAACTCCTTGGGGTGCACTGGTGTTATTTTTAAAGAAGAGTGGTGGAAGTTTCAGGTTATGCATAGATTATCGTAAGTTGAATTTGGTAACAATTAAGAATAATTATCCTTTACATAGAATTAGAGATTTATTTGATAAACTTAGGGGTGAAAGGATATTTTCAAAGATATATTTGTGATTTGGTTACCATCAGCTGCGAGTAAGAGAAGAAGACATTCCAAAAACTGCATTTCGGACTCCTTATGGAAATTTTAAATTTACCGTAATGTCTTTTGGATTAACTAGTGCCCTGCAGCTTTTATAGATCTAATGCACCGGATATTCAGACCTTTTTCTTGATCAATTTGTTATTATATTCAATGACGACATCCTCATTTAGTCCTAGAATCATGAAGAACTTTCCTAACATTTAGAAACAGTATTAGGTACCTTGAGAAACCATCGATTGTATGCTAAGAAGAGCAAATGTGATTTCTTGATGAAGGTAGTAAAGTTCTTAGGATATGTGATTTCTGAAAGTGGAATTCAAGTTGATCTAGCTAAAACCACCGCCATTTTAGAATGGAAAAATACCACCAATATCACTGATATTAAGAGTTTTCTCGGGTTAGTTGGTTATTATCATCATTTCGTAGAAGGATTTTCTAGAATTACTCTCCCATTAGTGAAGTTAACTAGGAAGGAAACAAGCATTCCAAATTTTAAAAGATAAGTTGACCACTGCCCCAGCCCTAATCATTCCTTTTAGTAATGTAAGTTATGACATATATATTGGTTCCTCATTGCAAGGGATAGGTTGTGTTATAATGCAAAAGGCATAAGTAGTTGAGTATGGATCTCGACAACTCAATATTCATGAATCTAATGATGATGTTCATGATCTTGAGTTAGTCGTAGCCTTTTATTCGAAAATATAGCATGATTATTTATACGGTGAGGCATTTTAAATATTTCAGATCACAAAAGTTTGAGATACATCTTCGCTCAAAAGGACTTGAATTTGAGATAGAGACTGTGACACCCCGACTAATTAAATAACCGGTAGCTACTCCCTTATTAAATTAATACAAAATGTCAAGTTGATTTAGTTCATAGCATCGCTGTCGAAAAACGTTTTAACAATTACTAGCCACCTAATATTTAAAAAGGGAGTTGTCAATTTTAATTTAAATCCGATTAACATACAATAAGAATTAAATTATGAAATAATGATATCAGAACCACATTACAGTCACATACAATGATAAAGGAATAATGAATCTGGAGGAACACACCCCGAAAATGATCCAAAATACTGAATAAAACTGTGCAAAGTCTGAATCATAAATTAATTACATCCAACACTGAAATGAAACTGAATAAATAAGATGTCTCTAAAAGAAATGGGGCGACAAGCCCTACAAATGAGTAAATCTGAAGTAGAGTCAAGATAGGAAGTGGAGGCGTCCACTCTCGAGGTCCTGTAACTTCCACAGCAGCTACAACACGTCACCGGATTGGAACTCCTATGCGTGGTGTCCTTGTGGCTGGGCACCTAAATGGTTTTACAAGAAAATAGGTTTGAAAGCAAACGGGTCAGAGACGGATTGTGAAAATGTTTAAAATACAGCAAGTGTTTAATATCATTAAATAGTGAATATAAAATACATGATAGTGCGTGCGCTCACATGAGTTCCTCACCTCTCAACTAATTGTGCACACCTATCATACTCGTACCCGTACCCGTACCCGTTCTAGTTATTCTACTATCAAACTAGTCCAATTCGTATTCTGAAATTTCTTTACAATTCAAAGTTCGTTTCCCAATGTCTTTATATAAACTGGAGGTCTTACTGTTTTTACTCAGAATTAGTTATAATAATTTATAAGAATTTCTCCATTTTTAACTCTACTAAAAATGTTACAATTATTCACACTTACACTTTAATAAATGATTCATCTCAATTATCAGTATATTAATCTCATCATAATCATACAATAATGGCGCCCCCAGACTAAGCTACGGTGCACACATACTCTGCTATCAAATCCCGGTACATCACGTACATAAGGATCACGTATTCCGAATATCTCAGGAACCATTTCGACAAGTAACGAACATACATAATGGAGGCGAACATAGTTCACATCACATGGGTCACGTACATACCTACACTCCCATGATCAGCAGACTTATTAACTCCTCAATAAGTCATTCTCTGACCTATGTCCTTGAGGTACCAATCTAAATCCCCTCCGTAGGCACACAAAGATTAGATGGCCCTGATCGTACCCCAACCTCCTGTGATAGCAAGTATGGTAGGTATGTTATACACAGATAACCACATATACTAAGCATTCACACATCTTAGATATCTTATAATATCAGTAGTGGTATATTTTACATTCCTATACCATCATTAAATGTTACACGTTTACAAATCCCCGAATAATATACATTAAAAGATGCCAACCCTTCTCACGTCATAATTTTTGGTACTTATTTCCTAACCCATAAAAGTCATCCGGTTTACTACAAAATTATAAGTTTTACTCCTCAAAGTACTCCAATCTCACAACTATACTCACTGGTCAACAAGGGAAGGTTAATACTCAATTAAATAAGTCTACTGGAAGTACTAAATAAAATCGGGCCTAAAAAGGCCATTTGTCAACTCATTAGAAATCTCGTTCGAAAGAGGTTGTTCGAACGAGTGTCATTCGAACGAACTCGTTAGAAGGGATACTGTCATCTCGTTGGAAGCTCATTCGAACGAGGTCGTTCGAACAAACTGGGCAGGTCTTCTTACGAGATGGCAGAATACCACCAGAAATTTTCAAACTCGTCTTTTTCTTCAATTTTCTCTTATCTAAATCCATCCTAAGATCATCCCAATAGCGTTTTAATGTTTTTAAACTACTCTAAGTCCTCCTAGGTCGCTTCTTAACATATTATTGGGGTCAAATCCTCCTCATTAACATGCAATTATCATAAATCCCCAAATTTTACCCCAAACCCTATGAACATGAACCCATAATTTTATTGTACCTAAATACTCATCATTAATCCGTTTTTTAAATCATCAAAATTAAGTTTTTTTTAGATACCAATATCGTCCATAATCATTCTACATGCAATTCCTAACCAAGATTAAGAGTTTCTACAACAATCCCATTAGGTTTTCACGAAAACTTTCAAAGCATAAGGTTTCTACACTAAACATGGAGGAAATATTCATTGCAATTAATGACATCAAATCACTTGCCTTAAATCCGATGTTCTGGTTCGTTGTTGATGATCGAGGTTGGCTCTCTCTCTTCTTTTCGGTCACAAATCCTCTCAAATTTCTGGTGATGGGAGATGGTTTGGTTTGGAACCTCCTTTACCCTCTTTCTAACTTCTCTCAAAACCTCCGTAGCCCACTCTCTTATCTTTTGCTGGTAATGGCCTTAGTGGCCTCTCAATTAATATATAATTAACCTCTAAAATTCGTGGGTTTTAATTCCTCAATTTTTAAAATTAACAAAATACCCTTCTAGGTTGTCGGTTTGGCCTAAAAATGCCCCGGGACCCAAACTAAACCCTTGGCTGGTGTTTTCTGACTATTTTGACCCTTCCGGACGCATTGGCGTACTCAAAATGATCATTCGGTTGAGAAAAATATAATTTACTTTTTAATTTAAATAAATTCAATCCTGACGCGATCGACACGCGTGTCCTAACTAAATTTCCTAAATTTTCGTATTTCTGCCTCGTGACAATTTTATTATTTTCCATACTCATATGTTATCATATATTCTCAGTAATATTCAATTTTAACATCATACTCAAATACCAACACACGTCTCGCTAGTATTTACATCCGGATTAATTCCCAATTAATTCTCATTTAATTCAATTAATCCCTTAAATAAAAATCAATAAAATTACAGGGATTACATACTTCCCCCCTAATAACAGAATTTCGTCCTGAAATTTGGAACTAAAGAATACCTGGTAAAAATAACTTTGAATAACGTTCGCGCATCTCATCCTCACGCTCCCATGTGGACTCCTCGGTATTATGATGCCGCCACTGCACACGCGCACTAATGGTACTATCTTCGACCTCAGTTTCCTCTCGCTGTAGTCCAGAATAGCAATTGGCCCCTCCTCGTAGGAACTATCAGTTGAAGATCGATGTCCTCTAAAGCAATGTGAGTATGGGCCAAATCGTCCCTAAGAAATTTCCTTGCCAAGGAAATATAGAACACATCATGAATCCTATGCAAGTGCTCTGGTAACCCAAGTCTATATGCAACTGGCCCAATCCGCTCGATGATAGGAAATGGCCCCACATATCTTGGTGCCATTTTCCCCTTCTTTCCAAAATGCATAATCCCCTTTATAGGAGATACTCTGACTAGCACCTGGTCCCCTACCTGGAATTCTCTGAAGAACCTCTTGGCATCAGCATAGCTCTTATGTCAGTCCTGAGCTGCCCGAATACGGCTCCGTATCATTTCTATCCTTGTCGAAGTATCCTGAATCACTTCCGGCCCAAGGAGTTTGTTATCCCCCACCTTTAACCAACATGCTGGGTAACGACAAGGTCTACCATACAACGACTCGAATGTAGCCATTCCAATGGTGAACTGATAGGAGTTATTATAAGCAAACTCCACCAGTGGAAGGTACTTCTCCCAACCACCTCCAAAGTCTAGGATGCACATACGCAACATGTCCTCTAACATCTGATCTGTCCGCTCTGTTTGCCCATTAGTGTGCGGGTGATACGCCGTACTCGGCCGCAACTCCGTACCCATGGCCTCCTGGAAACTCTCCCAAAATCGTGAAACAAATATCTTATCTCGGTCAGACACGATATTTAGAGGCCCCCCATGAAGTCTCACTATCTCCGCAATGAAAAATCTGGGCATACTGTCCCGTAATGTAGTCTGCCCTCACGGGCAAAAAATGAGCAACTTTGGTCAACCTATCCATAATTACCCATATGGAGTCGTGACTCCTTTGTGACGTAGGTAACCCCGTGATAAAGTCCATGGATATGCTCTCCCATATCCACATCGGAACCTCTAACGGCTGTAGAAGTCCTGCCGATTTCTGATGGTCCACCTTTACTAGCTGACAAGTGGCGCATTTAGAAATGAACACGACAATATCTCTCTTTATCCCGCTCCACAAGTACCGTCGTCTCATGTCTTCGTACATCTTATCCCCACCAGGGTGTACCGTGAGCCGTGCGACTCTGTCATTACCTCGTGTCGCAAGTCTTCCCCTTCCGGAACGACCAGTCTCCCATTGAAGCGTAATCCCCCGTCTGAACTAATGGTATAGGACTCGGCTCTCTCTACTAGTAATCGAACTATCTGCTCCTGATATAACGAGTCTTTTGCCTGGGCATTTATCACTCTTATAATAATCTGAGGTATAACAGTCATCACAGACATGAATGATCGGGCCACTACATTCTGGTGTCCCAACTCCTTCCACTTAGCTTTCCACACCTCGACCACCTCATCTACTAGCCTACGGCTCAACGCGTCTGCTACCACGTTAGCTTACCCTGGGTGATATTGGATATCAAACTGATAATCCTTCACAAATTCAAGCCACCGACGTTGACACATATTCAGTTCCTTCTGCGTGAAGAGGTATTGTAGAGACTTGTGGTCTGTGAACAATCAAAATTTCTCCCCCAGGAGATAGTGTCTCCAAATTTGAAGACCGAATATGACTGCCGATAACTCCAAGTCGTGGGTGGGGTAATTCTTCTCATGAGGTTTAAGCTTACGGGAAGCATAAGCTATGGCCTGACTCTCCTGTTGCAGTACACCTCCAAGTCCTTGTAAGGACGCATCGGTGTAGACTAGATACTCAACTCCCAGTCTAGGCAATGCTAACACAGGTGTTGAGGTCAACTTGTCCTTCAGCTCATCGAATGCCAATTGACAGGCATCGCTCCAGATGAAGGGTACACCTTTGCGAGTCAGATGTGTCAAAGGACCCGCTATCTTTGAGAAACCCCAAATAAACCTTCCGTAGTGTCCTGCTAAGCCCAAGAAACTACGAATCTCAGTTGGTGACATGGGCTATCCCCACTCCCTCACCGCGGATACCTTCCCCCGATCAACAGATATCCCCCGATCTGAAATAATATGCCCCAAAAACTGAACCTCCAACATCCAAAACCCACATTTTTCGTACTATGCATATAGCTCGTTCTGACGTAGCATTTGCAAAACCTGCCTCAAGTGTTCAGCGTGTTCCTCCTCTGTTTAGGAGTAAACTAGAATGTCATCAATAAAGAAAATGACGAACTGTTCTAGGAACTCTCTGAATACCCTATTCATCAAGTCCATAAACACAGCTGGGGCATTGGTCAAGCCAAAAGGCATAACCTGAAACTCGTAGGAACCATATCTCGTCAAGAAAGCAGTCTTTGAAACGTCATGTTCCCTGATATGCAACGGATGGTATCCCGATCGCAAGTCAATCTTTGAGAAGAAGGAAGCTCCTTTTAACTGGTCGAATAATTCATCGATTCGGGGCAACGGATACTTATTCCGTATTGTGACTTTATTCAACTCCCGGTAATCTACACACAACCTCAACGATCCATCCCTCTTTTATACGAACAACACAGGGGCACCCCATGGCGAAGTACTGCTTTGGATAAACCCATGACCCACCAACTGCTCTATCTGATCCCTTAGCTCTCTCATCTCTGCTGGAGCCATATGGTAAGGTGCGCGGGCAATTGGTCGAGTGACCGGCGTCAAATCGATAACAAAATCTATCTCTCTACTAGGAGGTAATTCAGGTATATCCTGGAATACATCAGCAAACTCCCTACAATTGGAATCGAATCGAGTGGTAATACCACTTCCTTAGAGGTCTCATCCTCTATATAGTACAAGTGAGTGGACGATCCTCCCTCAGGGTGAGGCATCACCACTAAAAACATCTCCTGCCCGGGTATGGCAAAAATGATACTCCTACTGAAACAATCAATCATGGCTCGATACTCAACTAGCTAATCCATACCAATAATCGCATCGCACTTAGTCATCTCTAATACTAACATATCAGCAGGTAAAGTAAATCTCCCGATCTCTATACCCACACCTCTACAAATAAGAGAAATCATAGAACCCCTACTTAACGGTGAATCTACGCAAGTAATCGTTCTCTCTTTAGTGTCTAAAAATCCCAAAATGCGTGCAAATCTCGTGGCAATGAAACAGTGTGTGGCCCCCGTATCAAATAAAATACGCCCCATAGTCCCCTGAATAGAGAACATACCTTCAATAGCAAGTGGATCTTGTGGGACTGCGACCTACTGGAGTTGATAAACTCGCCCATACTGAAGATGTCCCTGCTGGACTAGGACTGCTGGGATGGGTGGCAAAGCTGGCATCTGTGGTGGTGCTAGGAGGGCGGCGGGAAATATAGGTCTCTGGGGCTTGTGTCGAGCACCCTACTGCTACTGTGGGGCCCTGCCCCTATCAAGACACTCCTGGCACTTGTCGCTAATTTTTCCACAAGTGAAACATTTCCCCAGAAAATTTCTCCCTCTCGGACCCTGCTTCCCACGACCCTAGTAGTCGTTGCCATTCCTCCCTTGGTCGTGCTGGCCCTGATAAAACTGCTGTTGTTGTCCATGCTGGCCGTGCTGACCCTGCTGGCCCTAAAAAAAACCTCCCTGACCATATCTGAAACCCCCAGATCTAAACCTCTTAAAATCCCCCTGCTGGGAACCCTGATCACCCTGCCTGTGCTGACCCTGAGCAGCTTGTGCCCCACTGGCACCATTCCCCCCTTCCCTTCCCTGATGGCTTGACTCTCCTGATCGCTTACTCTCTGACAAGTGAAAGCGGTGGTCCTGGCAGTGAAGTAATGCTGTGTTAACCACATCAGAATAAGTGGCCAACAAGAGATTTCCCAACAAGTGCTGACGGATCCTCCAAGTCAACCCATCCATGAACTTCTGAATCTTTTTCTCCTCGGTCAGAATCTTATCGGGAGCGATGTTCAAGAGATTAGTGAATTCGGCCTCATACTCTGCCACGATCTTCCCCTCCTGCTTGAGGTTCATTAACTTCCTCCTCATTTCGGTGTGAACGGCTAATGGAAAATACTTGCGGTCGAACCGCACCCAGAACTCCTGAATAGAAAGGATGTCTCTCTCCTCCGTGGTGGTAATGGACTCCCACAACTGCAACGCTGATCCTACTAGCTTAAAAGTAGTAAGTATCTATTTCTGTACATCAGTGCACTCCTACATCCTCAAGTGCCTTTGGATATCCTTCTTCCACTGACTGGACACAACGACGTCGGAGCTACCTGCAAACTCTGGAGGGTGTGCTTTCTGAAAAGCATCACGAACAAATTCCCAAGTAGACGGAAATGCATGAGCCTGTACTGCGCGACTACCAGCGCCTGAGGCGGTGCCTGCTACAGAACTACTAGAGCGGCATTTGCCGCTTGGGCTACAATAGCAACAACCTCTGCGGCATTCATGGAGCCCTGAATTGGTGTAGGCTGTGGCTCGGGCTGAGCACCCCTGGGAACTCGCTGTGCACGTTGTGGAGGCATCTGAAATGAGAGTAAAGTCTTATAAGTTCACAGTTATTATCTCAAAATAGCTGAAGGGCGAAACATACACAATAGAGTACAACAATCCTAAAATATAGGGCTCTATATCAAAGAAAGCTATGCGGAAACATAACAAGCCATACAAATCCTAAGGACACTAGAATCTGATGCTCTCATACCACCTGTGACACCCCGACTAATTAAATACCAGGTAACTACTCCTTTATTAAATTAATACAAAATGTCAAGTTGGTTCAGTTCATAGCATCACTGTAGAAAAACGTTTTAACAATTACTAGCCACCTAATATTTGAAAAGTGAGTTAGTGATTTTAATTTAAATTCGATTGACATACAATAAGTATTAAATTATGAAATAATGATATCACAACCATATTACAGTCACATATAATGATAAAGGAATGATGAATCTGGAGGAACACTCCCCGAAAATAATCCAAAATACTGAATAAAACTGTACAAAGTCTGAATCGTAAATTAATTACATCCAACACTGAAATGAAACTGAATAAATAAGATGTGTCTAAAAGAAATGGGGCGACAAGCCCTACAGATGAGTAAATCTGAAGTAGAGTCAAGATAGGAAGAGGAGGCGTCTACTATCGAGGTCCTGTAACTTCCACATCAGCTACACCACGTCACCGGAATGGAACTCCAACGCTTGGTGTCCTTGTGGTTGGGCACCTAAAAGGTTTTACAAGAAAATAGGTTTGAAAGCAAACGGGTCAGAGACCGATTGTGAAAATGTTTAAAATACAGCAAGTGTTTAATATCATTAAATAGTGAATATAAAATACATGATAGTGCGTGCGCTCACATGAGTTCCTCACCTCTCAACTAATTGTGCACACCTATCATACTCGTACCCGTACCCGTACCCGTTCTAGTTATTCTGCTATCAAACTAGTCCAATTCGTATTCTAAAATTTCTTTACAATACAAAGTTCGTTTCCCAATGTCTTTATATAAACTGGAGGTCTTACTCTTTTTACTCAGAATTAGTTATAATAATTTATAAGAATTTCTCCATTTTTAACTCTACTAAAAATGTTACAATTATTCACACTTACACTTTAATAAATGATTCATCTCAATTATCAGTATATTAATCTCATCATAATCATACAATAATGGCGCCCCCAGACTAAGCTGCGGTGCACACATACTCTGCTATCAAATCCCGGTACATCACGTACATAAGGATCACGTATCTCGAATCTCTCATGAACCGTTTTGACAAGTAATAAACACACATAATGGAGGCGAACATAGTTCACATCACATGGGTCACGCACATACCTACACTCCCATGATCAGCAAACTTATTAACTCCACAATAAGTCATTCTCTGACCTATATCCTCGAGGTACCAATCTAAATCCCCTCCTTAGGCATACAAAGATTAGATGGCCCTGATCGTACGCCAACCTCCCGTGATATCAAGTATGGTAGGTATGTAATACACAGATAACCACATATACTAAGCATTCACACATCTTAGATATCTTATAATATCAGTAGTGGTATATTTTACATTCCTATACCATCATTAAATGTTACACGTTTACAAATCCACGAATAATATACATTAAAAGTCGTCAACCCTTCTCACGTCGTAATTTTAGGTACTTATTTCCTAACCCATAAATGTCATCCAATTTACTACAAAATTCTAAGATTTACTCCTAAAAGTACTCCAATCACATAACTATACTCACTGGTCAACAAGGGAAGGTTAACACTCAATTAAATAAGTCTACTGGAAGTTCTAAATAAAATTAGGCCTAAAAAGGCCATTCTGTCAACTCGTTAGAAATCTCGTTCGAACGAGGTTGTTCGAACGAGTGTCATTCGAACAAACTCGTTAGAAGGGATACTGTCATCTCGTTGGAAGCTCATTCAAATGAGGTCGTTCGAACGACCTGGGCAGGTCTTCTAACGAGATGGCAGAATACGCCCAGAAATTTTCAAACTCGTTTTTTTCTTCATTTTTATCTTCTCTAAATCCATCCTAAGATCATCCCAATAGCGTTTTAATGTTTTTAAACTACTCTAAGTCCTCCTAGGTCACTTCTTAACATATTATTGGGGTCAAATCCTCCTAATTAACATGGAATTATCATAAATCCCCAAATTTTACCCCAAACCCTATGAACATGAACCTATAATTTTATTGTACCAAAATACTCATCATTAATCCGTTTTTTAAATCATCAAAGTTCAGTTTTTTTTTAGATACCAATTTCGTCCATAATCATTCTACATGCAATTCCTAACCAAGATTAAGAGTTTCTACAACAATCCCATTGGGTTTTCACTAAAACTTTCAAAGCATAAGGTTTCTACACTAAACATGGAGGAAATATTCATTGCAATTAATGACATCAAATCACTTGCCTTAAATTCGATGTTCTGGTTCGTTGTTGATGATCGAGGTTAGCTCTCTCTCTTCTTTCCGGTCACAAATCCTCTCAAATTTCTGGTGATGGGAGATGGTTTGGTTTGGAACCTCCTTTACCCTCTTTCTAACTTCTCTCAAAACCTCCGTAGCCCATTCTCTTATCTTTTGCTGGTAATGGACTTAGTGGCCTCTCAATTAATATATAATTAACCTCTAAAATTTGTGGGTTTTAATTCCTCAATTTTTAAAATTACCAAAATACCCTTCTAGGTTGTCAGTTTGGCCTAAAAATGCCCCAGGACCCAAACTAAACCCCCGGCTAGTGTTTTCTGACTATTTTGACCCTTCCGGACTTATTGGCGCACTCAAAATGATCATTCGGTATAGAAAAATATAATTTACTTTTTAATTTAAATAAATTCAAACCTGACGCGATCGACACGTGCGTCCCAACTAAATTTTCCAAATTGTCGTATTTCTGCCTCGTGACAATTTTAATATTTTCCATACTCATATATTACCATATATTCTCAGTAATATTCAATTTTAACATCATACTAAAATACCAACACATGTCTCGCTAGTATTTACATCCGGATTAATTCCCAATTAATTCTCATTTAATTCAATTAATCCCTTCAATAAAAATTACGGAGTATTACAGAGACGTTGGATGGAATTTTTGGAAGATCACAGATTCTAGATAGACTACCATATAGAAAGGGAACCATTGTAGCCAATGCCTTAAGCCGAAAACATGTTAGGAGACTTAACAACCTGATTGCCTATGATGTTGTCGGTACCAGAGGCCAATATGATCTTCAACTAATCTCGCGTATTTTAAAAATCACCAATATTATTGATTATCCAAACATGAGGAATAAAATATTAGAACAACAATTCCAAGTTCCCTTTGTGGTGAAATAACAAGCCAGAAATAAGACTCGAGAGTAAACAGGTATACGATTTAGAAATAGACTGTAGTACCCGATGAATGGTCATTACGAGAAGAGGTATTACAAGAAGCTCGTCGTTCTAAATTCATGATACATTTTGAAAAATCAAAATGTATAATTACTAAAGAAACATTATTGGTGGCCCAATATGAGAAATTATACTAAGAACTTTGTGAAAAGATGTCTAACTTGTCATCAAGTAAAGGTAGAATACTAGTGTTGTAAGGACATGATTTTATAAATGCCCGAATTAGAATCTAGGGATTTTTTTGCGTGTCCTAGATCACAGTTAGTATGTCTGATACCACTACATTCGGCACATCAACACTATCATCCATGACAGCTTTGATTTGAATCCTCGCATCCATCATCTTCATACGTGCATCATGCAACATGTAATGTGCTCTTCAACCGTTCCCACTACTCATTCACATTTATGGTAAAATAATTTATTTGGAGTGTTTATTATTTACATAAATATTTGGGAAATGTTTAAAAATATTTTTTAAGGGTCAGAAAAGTTTTTATTTTGGAATAAGAAATTTTTCTAAGTGTAGAGGCGAAGGAAAAAAATCTTGCTGACGTCGTTCGAGAGAGATTGGCTTGTCGTTCAAGCGACGTGTCATTCTGTTCGAGCGACACCTGTATTTCATTCGAGAGACACGCCGCCTCGATTTATGTATTTAAAGCAATGCCCATTATACACGATTTTCAACTCTTTGGCACTCACATTTTTGCATAACTGCTGCACATTTTCAAACTCCATTTTTGTAGGTTTTTCAACCCTTTTTATTCACAGTCATTACGAAACATATAAGTGAGTTTTATAAACCCTAGATATAATTTTTTTTTACGTATATGGAGTAATATTTCTGAGAAGAAGGTTGTTCTCCATTGTTGAATTGGAGCTCTTGTGATATCTCTTGCTGAAAACACCAACGATAATGAACGTTTGCAGGTATTTGTGTGTCACTGTATTTCTCTGTAATTGTAAGTTACGAATTATAGTGAAATAAAAATGGTTTTGACCCTTTGGGGGATTTTTTCTCATATTGTGATTGTCTTTGCATGCTTGGTTTGATTTAATTAGCCTGTCATGATTTGTTTACAAGAGTTAGGAATTTTGGGATTAAAAATTAGAATTTAATTAAACAAGTTAATCATTGATTGCTGGCGTACTCTCAAATTGGTATCAGATCCATTTACACAATTATACCATGTAAATTTTTCGCAAAATTTTTCTAGATATCAATTTTGGTTGAAAAATTGATTTTTCAAAAGCGGAATTGCAATGGAAAACTTGTATAATCGAGTGTTAATTTTTTACAGGTCAAATTACGCATATTGGAAAGCCCGTATGAAATCTCACTTAAAGGCCATTGACGAACGTGTTTGGATTATGTGTGAAAGAGGGTGGACGCCTCCCACTGTCACTGTAGATAACCTAACTACTTTAAAATCCGTGACTGCATGGACTGAGGATGAATTTAAGTTGAGCACATAAAACTCACGTGGGCTTAGTGCAATTTCCGAAAACATCACGCCCGACAAGTTCTGACGCATCATGATGTGTACCACGTCTAAAGAAGCATGGGATGTTCTTCAACTTACCCATAAAGGAACTAATGCATTTTAAGTATCAAATTTGTAAAATTTAATTACATAATTTGAGACAATCACCATGCCTGAATCGGAGTGTTTTGACGAATTCTATGCACGCTTATCTAATTTTGTTAACACTAGTTTCAATTTGGGTGAACACATTCCTGATGCTAGAGTAGTTAAAAAGATTTTAAGATCACTACCTAAGAGTTTTATCCTTAAAGTCACTTGCTAAATTCATCAGGAAATTTTAGTAGCTTGATTAGAAGAATTGGTAGGAGACCTCCAGACTTATGAAATTGACATGTTTCCTAATACGATAAAATCAAAAAATAAAGGGATAGTACTTAAAGCCCAGGCTAGGAAGAGTGAGGGGTCAGTAAGAAAGAGATGTGAGTCATCTAGGAGAAAAGAGGAAGAGTTGTCTTACTCTTAGTTTGATTTTGATTTAGACGATTTTGCCTTGTTTACAAAAAAAAAATCAAAAAAATCTCAAATTAAAGAAAAATGGCAATTTCAATGATAAAAAGAATTTTTTGAGAAAAATAAGATTGAAAAGAAAAATGAAAAGGATAAAAAGTACGCGCCTAAGAAAGATGAGGAGAGATTTTATGAGTGTGACGGTAGAGGCCATAAGGCACTTCAGTGTCCTACTAGGTTGTGATGTCAAGGCAAAGGCAAAGTTGCTCCTAATTCCTCCCTTAGTGATGGCAGTGAGATCGAGTTGGTGCATTCTGGAGACGAGTCACCGTATGAATGTAACTTCACCCCATTTATGGATAGTCATGTGTACTGACAGTGCACCTCACGATGATTAGGATGCTACTTCATTGGGACACCTCGATAGTCGAAGCGATGTGAGTGAGGGGGAGGATGCTGCGAGTGAGAGCGAGAGTGATTTACGACGCGTGTACGCTAAATTATATGATGATTCCTTTAAAAATAAAAATCATAACAAAGCGTTAACACTTAGGATGGTTGCTTAGAGAAAGATTTAGGAGAGATGGGAGAGAAAGAGTCATCCATTAGCACTGCCTTGAAAAAGAGAGAGACTGTTTGTGTAGAGAGAGAAAGTTTGTGTAGAGAAAGAGAGTCAGTTTGGTGAGAGAGAGATGTTTAGAGAAAGAGAAAGGGGACTTGACTAAGTAAGTGGATAATCTTATGAGTGAGCTCCATACCTCCATGGACACTCGGAAGGAACTTAAAGCCCTTATAACCCAGCTTACTCATGACCTTGAGATAGTTAGGGAGGTCAAAAAAAAGATAGAGGAGAGATATGGAAAGATGGGAAAGATGCTCCTCGCCCCTACTTTAGGTTTTGGTGAAAGGCAGGGAATTGGTTTCGATGGTGCCTCCACATCCCATGTGATATCAAAACCAGTTCCTGAGTTTACTATGAATCCATATGGACATCACCAAAAATCCCGAAGAAGAGTTCGGCTAAGAAAAGTAAACCAAGATTAGCTAAAGACTGTGTACTTCTATACCTACTACAAAAGAAAGGGCCACCTTAGGGAGTTTTGCTATAATTTGGGTCAGACACGACGTACGTTTGCTCCACCACGTGCCACTAGCTATTTTTTGAGTCTCAGAGAGAAGGTTGAATTTTTAGTCGCCACTTCTCAAAGTCTAATGGAAAAGTTCCAACGAATTTCTAGGCCGTCAGCGGACACTTCTAATATCCCGACTAGAGCCAACATTGACAAGGGAACATAGAAGGTTACCTCATCTTGAGTGCCTAAACTCGACGCAAAAGCCCTTATTGTTCATGTTTCTCTTAAAGCACATAACACTTCTCAGTGGTATTTTGATAGTGGGTGCTCCAGGCACATAACATGTGATGTCTCATTTTTTACCTACCTAGAGGGTCACAAGGAAGGTAAAGTCACCTTTGGAGATGGGATAAAATCTAGCATAGTACGACGAGGTACAGTAGAGATACTAGGATTTCCTAAGCTAGAGGATGTTTTGTATGTCAAAGGTTTGAAAGCAAACCTTCTCAGCATTATCCAGTTATGCGATGTTGACTTTACCGTCAAGTTTGACCGAAATGTGTGCAACGTTTATGATCAAGTCAGTAAACTTCTATTGCAAGGGGTGAGGACTGAAGATAATTGCTAAGGGATTGTGCCCAAGTCCTCATTTGTCTGCAACAGCGCCACGATCACTCCTATGGATCTATGGCATCAATGTTTAGGTTATATGAATTTTAGAGATTTGGATAAATTATCTAAAAAAGACCTAGTATGTGGCTTTCCATCACTTGGAAATCCGACTTTCGCAGTTTATGGACCCTGTTAGTTGGGAAAGCTAGTCCGTAGCCCCCACGGGAAGTTGAATTCCATTACCACTTCACGAGTTCTTAAGTTGATACACATGGATCTTACGGGTCCTACTCCTACTAAGAGTTTGGGTAGTAAAAGATATATCCTCGTGATGGTAGATGATTTATCTCGTTACTCAATTGTAGGATTCTTATGAGGGAAATCTGATGATGCAGAACTTCTTACGACTAAATGTCGTGTCCTGCAAAATCAACACGGAGTCACTATCAATAGAATACGTAGTGATAATGGAACTGAGTTTAAAGAAGCTAAAGTAAATCTTTACTGTGATGTCCTTGGGATCAAACATTAATTTTTGGTCGTAAAGACTCCTCGGAAAAATAGGATTGTTAAGAGGAAGAACCGGACGATTCAGGAGATGGCTAGATCTATATTTTTAGGTCGTAGAGTTGCTAAGAGATTTTGGGTAAATGCGGTGTCTACCGCATGGCACATGGTGAATAGGGTTTACCTTCGTCCACACACACTTAAGACTCCTTACGAATTGTGGACTGGAAAGAAGCCCAATATTTTATATTTTAGTGTCTTTGGGAGTAAATGCTACATCCTACGGGATAGAGAGAAATTAGTTAAGTTTGACTTCCAGAGCGACGAGTGAATAATGTTAAGACATTCATCAACTAGTAGAGCATATCGGGTGTTTAACCGGAGTAGCTCTAAGGTTATGGAGGCAATATACGTCACCGTGCAAGATAATGAACCACTGGAGTTTGTTGATTTTAACCTTTTGTGTAAGGATGATTCACTTTCTGTGATGATCCCATTGTGCCTCCCACACCCAGAGTGGATCTTATTCCTGATTTAAGGGACACTCTTGCTTAGGTTCGCAAGAGTCATGATACTACTATTATTCTAGGAGATCCCACCCTAGGGGTCAAGGCTCCTGCTCAGCTAGAGAATGTTGTTAGCCATGTTTGCTACACGTACAAAGTCGAGCCTAAGAATTATAAGGAAGCACTAAAAGATGAACACTGTATATGCGCTATGCAGGATGATTTGCTTCAGTTTAGAAAGAATGATGCCTGGGAACTGGTCTTCGACCTAATGAGACAAATGTAATAACCCAGTGGATCTTAAAGAATAAGATGGATGAGTCTAGTACTATTATGTGACATAAGGCTAGGTTGGTCGCTCAAGGCTACACAAAGATAGATGGTGTAGACTTTGACGAGACATTCGCTCCATTGTGAGGCTTGAGTCCGTACGCTTACTACTCGCCATCGCATGTCATCTGCGCTTCAAGTTATATCAGATGGATGTCAAGAGTGCCTTTCTGAATGGCATTCTATAGGAGGAGGTTTACGTGGAACAACCAAAAGGGTTTAAAGACCCAAAGCACACTGATCACATCTACTATCTGAGGAAAGCCTTGTATAATTTGAAGCAAGTACCCTATGCTTGGTATGAAAGGCTTACTTTCTATCTCTTAGCTCGTGGATTCAATTGAGGGTTACTTGATATGACGTTGTTCGTTAGGAGATATGACAGTGCTAGTTTAGTTGCCTAGGTCTATGTGGATTACATAATCTTTGGATCCACATGCTCCCAGCATGCTCACCACTTTGAGGAGGAGATGAAGAGTGAGTTTGAGATAAGCATGGTTGGTGAGCTTACTTTTTTCCATGGTCTCCACGTTTGTCAACTAGAGGATGGGATATTCATCTCCCAATCTAAGTAAGCTAGAGACCTTCTGAAGAAATTTAGTTTAGACTCTGCTAAGCATACACGTACCCCAATGAGTACCTCAACAAAGCTTAGTAAGGACATTTCAGGCAAGGACATAGACAAAACCTTATATCGGAGTATGATAGGTAGTTTTTTCTACTTGATTTTCAATCATCCCGACACCGCCTTTAGTGTTGCAGTATGTTCATGATATCAGGCATCCCCGAAAGAGTCACACTTACTTGCTCTTAAGCATATTATCAAATACATGAGTGGGACTCCCTCACTTGGCATTTCGTATTTCTTTGATACCAATGACCGTTTATCCACCTATTCGTATGCCAATTGGGCCAGGGATGACAATGGATGTAGGAGAACTTATGGTAGGTATTTTTTCCTTGGTTCTGCTCTTATCTCTTGGTTGAGCAAGAATCCAAACTCTATCTCTTTACCACTGCGGAGGATGAGTACATAACCGCCGAGAGTTATTGAACGCAACTTCTGTGGATGAAGCATATGTTGGAGGATTATGGGATATCACAGGACACCATGACTGTTTCTTGTGATAACACGAGCGCGATACACATATCCCGTAATCCAGTTCAGCATTCGTGCATAAAGAACATTAGGATACGCGAGAACTTTATCCGTGAGCTTGTAGAAGAAAATGTCGTATCCTTGAGTTTTGTATCTACCGACGTCCAGTTAGACGATATTTTCATGACACCTTTAGATGCCCTTAGATTCGAGAGTCTTAAGAAGTCTTTAGGAATTTAGACAGTTGACTGAGGGGTGGTCACCATGTCTAGAGTGGGATGCATTTCTCATGTTCATATTATATGATTCATATCTCTAGATTGTAGTATTTGTACCATTTTTTTGTTTTTATTTTTATTTTTTTGAAAAAATTGAAAAATCCAAAAAGATTTTAGTTTTGAAAATGTTTAGAAAAAGTTAAAAATATTTTATTTTTATAAAAATTTTTGAAAGACACAAAAAGAGTTTTGTATTTTGTTTACCCCGTTTATGGATGAACATTTGAGATAGCCATAGTCACAACTTCATTCCATATTCCACATGACTGTTTGATAGTGATTTGAGATGTTACATCATTTCATCCTTGTGCTTTATATTGTTTTGGAGTCATTGAGATGTGATTAGTGATATCTTCTACATGGTTGGCTCCTTATCTCCTTTATTACACATATGCACGGTATTATTTGAGTATTGTACTTGTCTATCACATATTGACTTGAGTGTTTCCATCTCAATATTGTCTATACAATGATCAAAATGCGATAAAACTTGACAAAATAGTAGTGCAGGTAAAAACTATTTACCATGAGGATTTAATTGCAACAAAATATGATGAGTGAATCACGGGAAAGGGCTGCGAGAGTTCAAAATTAACTCGCGTGAAAGCCGCCGTTTGAAAAGATCCCGAAAAAAATTAAAAAGGTAATAAAAAAAAAATATGCGAAATCCAATAGGCCATTAGATTTTAGTTTCATCACCTCAAAAGAAAATATAATTCATAATTATTTATTAGGGAGTTTGGATGGAAAGAAATGAAAAACGGGTTTGCACGTCCTTAAAAGTCATGAAAAAGTGTTACAACATTTTGGACGTTATTGATGTGGAAATAATTTTAAGCTTTGATTTGTTGATTTGATTGAGTCAATTTCTTTTAACTCCACCATTTCTACACCTAAGGAAGATGTTGAGTTCATTCGTTAGGAATATTCGAAATTCATCGTGCACATATGTTATGGTTGCGTGTATTGATTTTCCTGTCTAATTTGTTCACATCCTTACATTTTCGCTATCACCGACTTGGTTGTTTTCATGTTCTTTCATGGTGTGATTCTTTATTGTATATTTTGTGAGAAAAATTTTGAAAAAATAGAAAAGAGAAAGTTGATTACCTTGTGACATTCTCCATTTGCATATGCTTTATGTTCTTCTTATTTGTCTATTTGGGGACATCATAAAAAGGGGGAGAGAGAATTACGGGGAAGAATTTTTATTTGATTTAATAAGTGATTTACTTGAGCATTAATTGATATTTACTTTTACTTATCATTATATTTCAAACTGTTGCGTGTCACGGGTATTGTTTATAGTCTCATGTGTGTAGGTACTTAATTGAGGATTATTTCTGCACACCCTGATGATGACAAAGAAAGATTGAAGAGTTAAAGATTTGCAGATGTTGAAATTTGTTTGAAGACATGTCATTTAGTATTTTCAGTTTTGGGTTTAATGGGGATATTAAAACATATGTCATTTGGTTTTTATTTGTGTAGCATAATTCGAATTTTTTATGTATATACCGGCATAGACATAGGGAGAGATTTATAAGGACATGATTTTATAAATGTCCGAATTAGAATCTAGGAATTTTTTTGTGTGTCCTAGATCACAGTTAGTATGCCTGATACCGCTACATTTGGTAGATCAACACGATCATCCATGACGGACTTAATCTGAATCCTCCCATCCATCATCTTCATACGTGCATCATGCAACATGCAATGTGATCTTCAATCGTTCCCACTACTCCACTCACAGTTATGGTAAAATAATTTATTTGAAGTGTTTATTATTCACATTAATATTTAGAAAATGTTTAAAAATAGATTTTAAGGATCTCAAAAGTTTTTACTTCGGAATAAGAAATTTTTCTAAGTGTAGAGGCGAAGGGAAAAAATCTTCATGACGTCGTTCGAGCGAGATTGGCTTGTCGTCCGAGCTACATAGCCATCTCGCGTGTAGTAGTTCGAGCGACATGGCATTCCGTTCGAGCGACACTTGTATTTCGTTTGAGCAACACGCCACCTTGATTTCTGTATTTAAAACAGTGCTCATTCTACACGATTTTCAAGTTTTTGGCACTCACGTTTCTACAGAACTACTGTACATTTCCAAACTTCGTTTTTATTGATTTTTCAACCCTTTTGGTTCACAAATCATTCCTAAACATATGTGTGAGTCTTATAAACCCTAGATATATTCTACTCATTTGGATTAATATTGTGGAGAAGAAGGTTGTTCTCCATTGATAAATTGGAGCTCTTACGAGATCTCTTACTGACAACATCGACGACAACGAACCAATGCCTGCAGGTATTCGTGTGTCACTGTATTTCTCTGTAATTGTAAGTTGTTGCGAATTATAGTGAAATAAAAATGGTTTTTCCCCTTTGGGGGATTTTTTCTCATATTGTGATTGACTTTGCATTCTTGGTTTGATTTAATTAGTCTGTAACAATTTGTTTGCAAGAGTTATGATTTTTGGGATTAAAAATTGGAATTTAATTAAACAAGTTAATCATTGATTGTTGGGGCACTCTCAAGTGTCTTTGTGGATTTCTCCAACCTCTTTCGATCCCGGAGTAGATATGGGCTCACTTTACCATAGATTTTGTTAGTGGACTACCTCGTATGTCATAAGGATACAATTATGTCTGGGTGATAGTAGACTGACTTACCAAATCTTCTCATTTTCTTCGAGTGAAAACTATTGATTCGTTTTAAAATCTTAGTAAACTCTACATCCGAGAAATTGTTCGATTACATGGAATCCATTTATCCATAGTATCAGATTGAGATTCTCAATTTATAGGTAGATTTTAGCAAGCACTCCAAACTGCAATCGATACTAAACTTCATCTATGTACCTCATTTCATCCTTAGACTCATGGACAATTTGAACGCATTATTTAAACATTAGAAGACATGTTAAGAGCTTGTGCCTTAGATATGTTCAATAATTGGAGTGAACACTTGTAATTAATTGAGTTTTCATATAACAATAGTTACCAGTCGAGTATCAAATCTGCCCCGTTTGAAGCCTTATATGGAAGAGCATGACGATCACCTGCATATTGGACTGAATCAGGAAACAATAAGAAATTTGGTCCTCAAATAATCCAAGAAACTATTGAGAAGATACAACAGGTCAGAGAAAGACTCAAGACAGACCAAGATCGAAATAATAGTTACACCAATCATCGCAGGAAGCCCTTATAATTTCAAGTATTCTTGAAAGTTTCTCCTCAATAAAGGAATCCTATGTTTCGAAAAGAAAGGAAAACTAGCACCAAGATACATCGGACCTTTTAGTATTATCAAACGTGTTGGCCCTATGTCTTATGAGTTAAATTTACTCATGGAGTTATCCATTATTCATAATGTATTCCAGATATCATACTTGCATCGATATATTCCATACCCGACACATGTGATTATATGGAACGAAATCTCTATTCAACCCAATCATGAGTCTGAAGAACATCGTAATCAAGTTTTAGACCATCGGGCAAAAGTTCTTAGAAAGAAGGAAATTCCCCTAGTAAAGATACTTTAGGAACACCAAAATCAGCAAGAAGCCACGTGGGAATGAGAACAAGCAATGAAAAAAATAATATATTGCGCTTTTTGCAGGTAAATTCGAGGACGAATTAATATTAGCTAGGTAGATTGTAACACCCGGATAATTCTAAACCCTAAACCGATCAAGTAGGATCTGATAATTACATATATCACCTCGTATCTCCCCTATAACTTAGTCAAATTCACAAATATCCTAATAAAGTTAAAACTACACATAAAAACCTACAACTTTACTTAATTACCCAAGTACCCCCACGGTTAGAAAATGACCAAACTACCCGTCTAAACTTTGAAAGAATTATAACTTAACCAATATTTCACCCCCAAGATCCAAACTTTAAATCCAATTGAACCTTTTGACCTCAAATAATTTAATTTTACAATCTTAACCCTTAAATTTTCATAAAATTATATAAAACCCACTAAGACATGTAAAATTACCATTTTAAATACCAAATAAATATAAAACTTTCTCCTAAGGGACCAAAACCAAAACGAAGTTATTTAGACCACCCCTGCCAAGTAAGCATCTCAATCAGCAGAAAAGGATAAATTTCACATGCCTCACACCATTAAACCATATGAACTTTTCTTCCACACATTTTATTTTCTTAATACCTGGGAGAATCCACCTTCCAGCAGCACCAATGAACTCTCCTTAGTTGAGTGTATAAATTTCCCACAAATTGCCGCTTCAAACATCATCCCTACAGATAACAATAAACTTAAAATTCTCCATCCAAACTGGTGACCTATGATTTTATGCATCAATTCTTGTTATTTATGTTCACAATTTATTATGCACCATTATAATACCCAATCCAATAAAAAAAAAATCAAGCTCTTACGTGTAGAACATCCTGTGTAGGCAAAAACCTTCAAAAACTCTATTAAAGCTTGAGCTTTAATAGTGAAACTTCATTCTTTGACTTTGAACGTGTTTCAAAGTGAGGAATGAGTTTCTTATGAGCCCAGGAACTTAAGTGCAATAGCCATTTCCAAAATTCATAAGTTTTGAACCCTAATTTCTCAAAAGTATTTTCGAGATTTAGAAATTGTAATGTCAAAATTCTCTTCAGCTAGGATACCTCAATCCTTCAAACCAAATCAAATAGTTTCCTTAAGATAGTAGAAACCTAGTCATAAGTTTAAAAGCCACTGTCATATCCTTTAAATCCACGAATGTTTGGTCAAATTTTCTGAACAACACATAGTAGTTGGAACTCAATGAATACTGAACCTAAATCCATAAAAACTATATATTTGAATTCCTTTTGAAAAAATAGGTTGGATTGGTTCAAGAATCATCGCAAATGGTTTAGAAAATCAGAAGTTATTCAAGTTCAAAGTTTTATCAGAATGTAGGTCAACTATCAAGAGGTTGAAAATGAACTTTCAACCAGAAACAATGACCAGGCATGTGAGGATGTGTGACCGATATAAAAAAATATTATTTTTTTAAATATTTTTATTAAGTTTTTCTGGTCAAAATGGTATTAGGTAAGGCAGTGTTTGGTCAACCCTAGACCAAATTGCAGAAAACCAAGGTTTTAGGTGAAATGCATATTTAAAAATTTAAAAATTAACCCCTTCTAGTTTTTTCAAGTTATGAATCTTCACTCCAATTATTTTCTGCATATACTTTAATAATTTTCGAGCCAAAAAGACTTCTACACCATTTGTCAATTAGGACCTTAAACCTTACATTTAAAACTCCCAAAAATAATTAAAATTTTCCTCTAAACTTTAAAAGATACACTTTTTACATTTATTTTTCTAAAATTAGTCCTATTACCAATAACATAAACTTATAATTATGTTGATTAACAGACAATCAAGCAGCCAACCCTCTCGATTCCGACTTCAATCATACCTAAGCATGTTCTACAAACTAATAAGTAGGTTTTTCCATTTCGATAGTAATTTAAGTGTATTTGATATAATTGCTATTGATATCATAATGTGATAGTTCCAAATTATTAATAGTATGTGCATGTAATGATACAGCCATGCTACATAAGTTGCTATATATCATTTATATATGAATATAGATCATTTGGATCAATTATAACCCTTCTCATCGAATAAATGATTTCATGATATTATTGAAATTATTGAATCAGTTCTCTCTTGCACCTGTGTACTAATTATTCTGTTATAAGCATCAATATTAAATAGGCAGTAGACTGTCGTGTTATTCCACAAAAATTTTCTACTTGGCCTAAGGTCTAAGATGTTTGAGAGCCTGGATTTATTGGTACATGCATATGAGTTCCACTCTAGTTAGTGTGCCTAGCTGTTTAATTTTCCTCTAAGGTGTTGGGTTAACATTGTTATCCGGTTATATTGATCATGATTGATTATTTCTACACCAACTAGTACACTGGTAAGTATGGGATTATCAGTTTAGAAATCCTTGACTTTTTTTATAAAAAATTATTGTTTATGGTTCCTTAAGCAAAATAGTCAATTACATACGCACTAGAACTTATTCGTGTTAATTCCTTTTTCCTCCCGATGTTTCAAAATAAGGAAGCAATATCCTCCTCACTTTTTATGATACGCACATATTATATGTTTGCTTATATAACTAAATGGGAGGAGATTAAGGAAGATGGAAGCAAATAGTGGCATTTCTCGATGATTTATGTTATTTTTTAGTTTTAAGAATATAATTAAACATGAATAATTCACTCATGTGGTGGTGGTATAATATATGGAATATTGTATTAATGAATAAAATTATGTTTTTCGCCTTAACTTTAATAGTATTGCTCTGTTACTATCTTCTACATTCATACCAAAAATAAGGTGGGACATAAAGTCTTAATAACAACCATTGCATAACAAGGGAAGTCAAACTACTATGATACTCCAATAACAACACAAAATATTCAATTAAAATGAATCAACATCGAACCCTAAATTTGAAGTTCAAGCATCCATATGCTCTCTAACGTATAAGACGTAGCTACCCATGGTGAACATAATATTCATAGTAAAAGAAAGTAAGAACAAGAGATAATATACCATTCAAGAGAGTAATAAACAAAGCTTAATTAATAAATTCAAACAAATTATTTACAAAACTAAAAGAAAACTAAGAAGTAGCCTACAATTACTTTGCAACAATAATTTAACACCTAGTAATTAAGGAAGAGAGATGAAAAAACTTTAATTGAAACCCTAGGATAGATAAGAGAGTAAATGCTTTGAAATATAATTTAGGTTATAAGATAACAAGTCCCTTTCTAAAATAAAGAAACTTTTTATTTATAGTAAGCAGGAAAAAGAGTAGAAAGATAAAGATAAAATAAAGGGGGGGGGGGGGGGGAAATCGTGGCAGCTAGCTCGGGTCGGCCTGGACTCAGCTCAGTCTGATTTTTTCAATTTGGGGCACCTGCTGCTTTAGGTATGAAAATGAACATAAAACAATAATTCAATTCTCTCAATGAACGTCACACGAAAATGGCCATAAAATCCTCGTTCGAACTCAGATTGATACGCGGTTAGCAACCACATAAAGTTATTCGATAAGATACATTTCCATCCTATTTAGGTAACTAAAATCCAAAGTCCAAAATTACAAAAATATTCTTGAAGTTACATTTTCAATGAAACTTTCCCGGAATGCATCCAACTTCGCACATTGTATCCCTAATACCAACAAATTCTCAAATAAACATCGAAAAAGGTTTAAACATGGAAAAAATGGTTATACAGTAAATGCGAATAAATATAGAGAATAAAAGGTATGGGAATAAAATAATATACAAGTATAAAGGGTAATATAAGCAATAATTGTGACTAATCACACCCCCTAACTTACATATTGGTATTCCCTAACAATTAATGTGAATGAGAAAGAGGCCAAACCATCAAGAATTCCTGGAACTGAGTATTAAAAACAAATTAACCTGGATGGCTCGAACCATCCTAGACCCTACTTGAGCCAATTTTGCCAATCTCAAGCACTTGCTGCTTTGGGTAGGAAAATGAACATGAATCCTCAATATAATTCTCTAGATGAATATCACACATAAATGTCCATAAAATCCTCATTAGAACTCGGATTGATGCATGGTTAGTGGCCACACAAAGCTAACTCGATGAGATAGGCATCTATGTTATTCCATTAAGGAGACGCCAAAGTCTGAAATTATAAAAATGCCCTTAAATTTGCATTTTTTGGCGAAACTTTCCTTTAAAAGCTCCAATAACCCTAGAAAATGGTATAAACATAGAAAACAAGGATTATAAAATAAATGAACATAAATATAGGTAATAATGGGTATGGGAATGCAATAATATAGTAGTATGGAGGGTAATATAAGCAATAAGAGTCACTAATCAACTGCACAAGTGGTAACAAGTTCATTCATGAGCACATCATCTATAGGTTTGGCATTCTGAAGGTCATACTTACTGATAATGGAAAGTAGTTCGTTTGTAAGGAAATGAGATTGTTGACATATAAGTATAAGATCATCTACAATAGCTCTATAATTTCATATCCAAAAGGGAATGGAAAGCAGAGGCAACCAACAAGACCTTGATCAACATTCTTAAGAAATTGTCAGTGGATCTCCCAAGGACCTAGGATGATAAACTACCGATGGTTTTATGCGCTTAAAGGACATCGAAGAGAAAACCAAGAGAGTTGACCCTATTTTCTCTTGTGTATGGAATAAAAGTTACCGTAATAGTGTAATTAGAAATATCTTCTATAAGAAGGGCTTTGAATAATGACTTGTTCCCAGATCCCAGACATGTGCAACTAGAGGCGTTAGACGAGCATAAAGACAAAACCAAGGAAATATCAAAGTTTATACTTAACAACTCTCACGAGCCTACGAGAACTTGGTTAAGCCGAGAGAATTTCAACTATGAGATTTGGTTCTTTGATCATCCACTCACCACTTGCGGACTGTGTCTGCATCAGAGTTCCAGCCTAACTCGTAAGGGCCATTCATGGACAATGGAGTGGGGAAATCAGGGTATCGTCAGATTTCAGAACTAAAAAGTGATTCCCTTTAATCAATTAATTGTAAGTGGCTCAAAAAGTTTATGTTTGAAATGTCACAAAGTTTGATTTTTTTTTTTTATGAAAATTCAAGTTTCCTTTTTTATGCATAATCAAGTTTCTTGTATGAAAAGTCAAGTTTCCTCGAAATGAACAGTACTTAAAAGGGTTAAGTTTAGTTTTCTTGAATACTATTTCTTTTGTTTGGTTATAACATAGTTCTCTTATTTATAATGTTTGTCTTTGAGTAAATTAGATATGTCATAAGATTACTCATGCATATTATGTTATGACCAAAGTTATTATTGTTTTCCTACGCGCAATATTCTATGAGAAGAGACATTTTATGATTGCTATTCTCAAAGCAAAAAACTGCGAGTAAAGAAAACCCCAGAATTCCTAAAGTGTGAGGGAACAGAAACCAAGTACTTCAAAAGCATAGCCACTTGCTCAAATATAATAACATGAAATGCAAAGTAAACGCATAACTAAAATACACGAATAATGATATATCTCTTTCATTTCACAAAAATGACCTACCCAACGAGAGGGCAAGGGATAACAAAATTACCAAAAAATATAAATACAAAGATATGAGCTAGTCACCACTTATAAGGAAGAGAAAATTTTCTCTCTCATACTAATCCTCCCAAAAAGTGTCCATCTCTCGCTTCACCTCTTCTTCAGCCTTGGCTACTCAAAGACGAGCCTATTTTTCTCTAGATAAAACCATGTTAGTTCAGCTTCAAGTGATCTTATTTATTCCCTCGAGGCTTTTTCTCGTTCCTAACATTCCTCAACTTTGGCATCCTTAGTGTATTTGACTTTCATTAGTTTCTTCTTTTAAGGGTGAATGATGTTGCGAACAACGGCATCCAACCTGTCAATTTTGAAATGATAGAAGTCTTCTAACCTTTAACTACAGCAAGGAAATGATGAGCATCAACAGAAGTCATAGTATTGGTGGAGGTAACAGTGAATCATCGGAGTTGAGAGCGAGTGTTAAAAAATTGGTGATAGTAATTCATTTAATATTTTGAGCGGACCTACTAGTAAAGGTATTAGGATGATTCTCACATATAAGATCTAGAATAACCCTATTGTCTGCATGAATGCGATCTGTGAAATGCTCATACCACACTTGTTTCATATATTCTTTAGGAACTTCAATTTCTATAAGGTTAAACTCTGTATCCATTGAACTCTCCTCCCAGCCAACATATGATTCCTCATCACCTTTTTCGCTTACATATCCCTTAGAGTGAGTGGCCTTTGAATCTTTCTCACCATCCTCATCATTCTCGCCTTCTTCACCTTTTTCAGCCTGATAAATAATGAGGAATTAATAAATATACATAATGTATAAATAAGAACCGTCATCTATGATTACAACATTTACTCTCAAGCCCATGTGAATGAGCATGCTACCTGAGCACCTACGATACTCTATTTTCTATAGAAAATAAGGGGGCATGGTGAGAAAATACAAGTAACAAGGAAAAAATGCTTAGATAAAAAAGAAACAAGTAACTCACTTGTTGCTCGGGAGAAGGATCAACTGAAAAGACATGATATATATATATATATATATATATATATATATATATATATATATATATATATATATATATATATATATATATATATATAAATAAAATAAAGGAGGAGGGATTTTTTGTCCTTCCCAATTAATGGTTGAGATTACATCTTGAGGAATTTGGTCTTTATCAACTGACGGCTGAGATTGAATGTTGAGAGTTTGATTTTAAAATACGTGGATGACTGAGATTAGATTTTGGGGTTTCGTGAAAAAATGAGCGTACAAGAAAGCTACGCATCCCATACCATGAGACGTTAATAGTGTTGCCCACTCCATATGTCAGTCAGAAAAGTTGATTGAAAGGTCGTACAAAGCACAAGGCTAAAAAAAAGATGGTCCTCTCTTTCAAATTATACCCTTTCATAATACCCTCTACTCACTCTCTCAACTCACTTTCAACGCTAAAAACTACCGCTGTCTTCAAGCTTTATAGGGCTAGGACCCTTTGACCAGTTCGTATGAGATCGGCAGAGAGAGAATTGCAATAATCCAAACCATTTTTTTTGCTCTGTTATGGGTTCAATGAAAGACCAATAATCCAAACCATTTTTTTTGCTTTGTTATGGGTTCAATGAAAGACCACTGATCTCGCTCTCTCCCCCTCTCTCTCAAAGCTACCGATTCTTTCTCTCTCTAAGTTTTGAAATCTTTTACTTGCTTCATAGTTTATTGTTTGAAACAAAGCACAGAGCCATGGGAGTTCTTCGTGAGGAGAAGAAGAAATGTTGTTTGATATGTTGAAGAACATTTTTCTCGAGGTGAAGAAGAAATTCCACAAATCCATGGGAGCACTTCATTTTTTTCCGAGTTTTGCGATTTAATTGTTTCGTTATTTGTCCGGGTGCTTATATCACTAACTTAAGGGGTTTGTTTTTTTTATTCAGCTTTTAGATCTGAGTTTTGAAATCTTTTATTTGTTTGATAGTTTTTTGTTTTGAATCAGAGCACACAGCCATGGGAGTACTTCGTGATCTGCCCAAAATGCCGAGATTGTCCCCGTGCCAGCACCGCCAGCGTAAGCAAGTTTACAACTTTATAGATTTGATTTCCCATTCTTTATTAGTTGGGTTCTCAGCGTTTTTGGGTCCGATTTCTTTTTATGTTTTTTTATTTCCCAAACTCTGTGTTTATATATGTAAATCAAGTAAATATCTCCGTGTTTATACAAACATGTATATTGACCGGAACTATATGAAAATTGCAGATCTGCTGTGCGTCGGTTAAGAGTGGTGGTGTATATCAGTTTAGCAGTACGGCTTTGCATCTGTGAGAAGTTTGGAGGGTTCGTTCCTCTCCAAATTCTAAGTTCCTCAGCTTTTGTGGCTTCATGATTTAAGTTTTTTGTTTCATGAATTAATTTTGGAGGGTTTTTACCTACTTTTTTCAGTTTTATTTGTTGTTGCTTAAAATCGGAGCATTTGATGGCTTCATGATTTGAACTCTCTCATGACAGTTATATTTATTTTTGTTTTCATTTGGAGCAGAGGTGATGGAGATGTTGATTTTGAGTTGACGGAGATCTCGAGTCGTGGCCGGAAATGGTGAGGGTTTCGAGTTGATGGAGCAAAGGTGTTTGTGATGTTTTTGTTTTTGTTTCTCAGAACCTGACGACAGTAGGTAGATGATTTTGAAACTTGGATTTTCATTTGGCGGTGGCTCAGTTCTCCACGGACATCGAGTTGAATTTTTTTTTAATTTTGTGTTTTACCTTGGATTTATTGGTTAAAAAAAAAAGGTCACGATAACATATACTTTAAGGGTATATTCTAAGAACCAAATATAATAGGGACAACTTCGATATTAATTTAATAGGACAATGATTTCTTTTGGTTTAGATTTCAAGTTTTTTGGTTTTTTAATTTTTTTGTTAAATTTTTATAGGTATTTTTTTTGGTATAGTGAGGCAAATATTTCTTTTACCTCGGTTGGATATTTTCTTTAGCATACCTTCTAAATTAAAAGTTTGAACTTACACCATATTTTTTAGAGTGGTGTATTAGGTGGGTTAGATGGTGGGTCTTTAATGTATATATATGTAAGTTTACCTTTTATTGGATTTAGAGTGATTATTTAAAAAATTATTTATTTATAAAATTAAATTTAAAAATTTATTTTACAAAAAAATATATAAAAATGTTTTTAAAAAAGTGAGATTTTAATTCGTAAAAAACATTTTTTATTTATCATAAGATATTCTATAATAAAAAAACTTCATTATAAAAAAATCACTTTATAAAGAAAATGTTTTATATTTTTTTATTTATATGAAAAAAGTTCTTATTTGCTAACAAGTTATATTTGAACTTTTTTACAACACTTTTTATTTGTGAAAAAATTTGCAACCATAAAATTTTTTATATATAATTATAGACCCAATTCTAATATTTATAAAGTTATAAGGGCACTTTAGGTATTAGGTCAAGCAAACTAATGGGTTTGTAAAATTACCGGACATTTTGCCATGGGCATAAATTTATCACGGGAACGAATTCATTGTCGTGCCATCGGCACAGGTACAAAATATCATGGGAACAAATTTATCACCGTGCCATTGGCACGGGTACACTCTAGTATATATATAAGGGAGGAAAGTTCATACCAAGAAAAAAAAATTGCAAAGTATATGCAAAAGAAAAAAATAATAGGTATAAAAGATAGTACTTGAAGATCCAAAAGTTTAGGCGCTCTAACTTGTTACGATCTCAACCTGAAAATAAGGGAACTTGTTAATCGTAAAACATTAGAATATTTGTAAAGTATTAGCAAAAGAAAAGAAAAAAGTACGAAAGTTAGTATCTTAGCCCCCGAAGGTATGGGGGCACTCACATTCGGTGTAACCTCAACCTAAGAACAAAGAAACATGTTGAACAAAACAGAGTAAAATTTGCAAATTATATGCAAAAGAAAAATAGGTACAAGAGGTAGTACCTGAGACCCCAATGGCATATGAGTACTCGAACTTGATAAAATCTAGCCTGAAAATAAAGTAGTTGGGTGAACAAAGTAAATAATATTTTTCAAAGTCTATACAAGAAATGAATGTGTATAATAAAGAATACATGAGGTCCCATAGGAAAAGGAGCCTCAACATTTAGATTGACAATATAAACTTCAACCCATTCAAAACATAACAAGTTAAGTTGTGAAAATAATGGTCGCAAAGAAAAGGAAACAAAATCTAAACACCTCATGTTCAATAGGATGAGGGACGATGGGTACTGATGAAGTTACTGCATCGACCTGCGAGCAATTAAGAACAAAGATTATGTATATTACCTTTACTAATAAGTGATCACAAAGATCATTCTATCAAAAAAATAAGAAAATGAATAAATCACAAGCTTACATTTAGTCGTACATAGGGGCCACGTGATGTTATATGCATATGTGGTCGAGCAACTATCTCTTGTGTTAAAGGCGTATTGTCGATAGTCAATAATCTCACACTTGGGATATAAATTCTACCGGAGGGAGATAGTATAGGAGAAGTCACCCTAGTTAGTAAATAAACGCCAATAAGAGCACGAGGGTTGCTCGTCAAAGACAAATAACCTTGGTTCATACCCTTTTAAACAAGTGGTACCTATAAATAAGAACAAGGATTATAGTGGGTAAAGACAATAAATCATACGAATATTGACTAATGAATGAACAAGAGAAATTACCTCCACGATAAGGGGTAACAATGCTCGTTGATGTTTGTGGATTAGGGGTGTTCATTGTTGTTATAGTCCATATACTGCGAATGAGGACAAACACAATAGGTACCTACCAAAAAAGTCTAACACCCCCGATTTTTCGTTCCTAGTTGATCAGGCCAGACACAAAAGATAGGGAGCGCTAAAATAATTTATATAATTATCAACATCACGACAAACTAAAAACTACAATGAATAAAAACTAACTAAAATAAAAACTAAATGAAAGATGATAGCAGAAATAAGCTGAACAACAATAACTCATTTCCAAAAAATGAATCCACTATATAACAATATTTGAGTACAAATGTTACAACTGAAATTAATGAGGAGTACATCAATGACCATTTGCAAAATAACTCCTGAATACAATCGACAACCGATAACTATAATAAACCAGCTTCTCCAACTTTAAGAATACCAAGTTGGATCTCCACGAGTGTAAGTCTAACTGCTCAACTATGTTAATACTGTAAATATATAATAATGTCTATGGGGGGACATTTATAATTTTGGTCATTCCTCTAAATTTTCAATAATATCTCCAATATAACATGATAAATCATATGGTTAATTTACAATGAATATGCCACCCATCAGATCTCACATACAATAGGTATCTCATCTCTCATCTATGTGCAATATTATGTGCATGTCACAACCCAATGCATAACTATATTAAAAGGATCTATCTCTAGACTAGCAAGTGCTATCACAAAGCGAGTATCTATCATAATATGTAACTAACTATCAAATAGGATTACACCCAAATTCCCACACATAGCTTTTATTTAAATGTTGAGTTTCACAAAGTAACATTCTTTATGTTTTTTAGCATATTTAGTTATCACATGTTCATTACCTAATTATAACAAGTGCGCACTACTAATCCATCCCATCCCAACTCATGTCACTCAAACGATACGATAAACACCATTACATAGAATGCATCTACACATATAACATGGGGTCTAAATCAATGTGTCCACCGCCGGGCTAATATAATATCCACGTATAATCATAAGTTCTCATAATAACCACACAAAGGCATCTACCCTCAGGGACCTTATCGTTCTTCAATTGATAAACCTGTAGGAGTCCCATACCTAAAAAATTAAATAGAAACAATACACACACACACGCATGAAAGTGGGGAGATGACTACGCAGTCACACTTTCAGGTATCCTTATACCAAGTCTCCACCCATGTCCAGATCATCAACCTCTCGTATTACAAAGTTGAAACCGACTGAACACATAATAAAAAATAAGACCTCCAGACATCATACGTCAATAGCCAGGAATGCGCCCGGTCATACCGTACCACATAATCCCGACCGATAGATTCACCACGAGTAATGGTATGTTCAATAAATCAAACAACTTATATATATATATACCTCAATGCCTAAATGTTGGATCTCCATTTCAGTTAGGTTTGTTATCAATACCTCAATCCCCATCACTGGCTTAATTTAGACATATTTAGGATTATTAATTCTCAAACCTTAACATACTAAACTCCTATTTTACTACATATCTAAGCTATAAGTGTCTGACTATACATCTTAATACATTCTCTCATAGCATACATATAATTCATCTTGTTTAATTTAGAATTTAATCATATGACCTATAAGTACTCAAGACCAGAAATAATCCCCCATAATACTTTAGCTATTCACTTTCCAAGCCCAGCGTATATACACAACCCTAAGGTACTGCTCACTCGCTTGTTTCCCCAGTTTAACCAAAATCCCACACCGGATGGCATTAACGTCATTTAGGGGTTATACAACTAACCTTAGGAACTCATTCCTAATTCATACTAACCTTCTCATATCAAAATACTAGGTTTAAACATCCTAAGGAGAACCCCTAATTAAAGAAAAACTTAGAAATCCAACCCATCAAAAAAAATCCCTCAATGTGCCTATTATGTGTTCATCAGTCGATCACTACACCAAAACTGACGATTGGTTACAGCCAAAATCCCTGACCAAGACTGTGGGTCACGACCAAAATCCCTGAACAAATACGTCAATCGATCGATCGACTTGTACGCATCCCACTTTGTCTTCTTCACGGGTTCAGCCCCCAAAATCCTCTATTAATGAAATTTAAACTTTCTAATCGATCCCAAAACTCGACCTATCACAGTTATAACAGTAGGGACATGATTCTAATCATATATACATATTAACATCAATTTCATTATTATAACCTAAAGATTTAATCATCCTAACTTCAACCATTATCCAATTAATATTTGTTATGTCCATTATCAATTTCATATCTAAAACTCAAATTAACCTAGCAAACTTCATAATAATTAATCATCATTTAAATCATCGATTAAATCTAATATCTACAACATATAGTCCGATAATTTCGTGATCTATTCATCAGAGTACATGTATCTAATGCATGACAAATTTTTAGTACTTCTAATTAACCGAATCATTCATATAATCAAACTTAATTAACCAAATCCTTAAACATTCTTTTAATCTCAGAATTGTAATAAGGAAAAACACATATTATAAATCAATTACACATTTATAATGAGGATTGCAATATATTATTTCCTGAACATCGAAGGGCATATGATCGTAGGCTTGGATCCTTATCGCTTGTCCTCTTAGACTTTCTCTACTTCTCCCAAAAACCCATGAATGCAAGGTTTTGCTTCTACCTTATTATGATTAGACAATTAAAACTCTAACCCTTGTTTAAAACTTTCAATTACTGCACCGAGTATAAAGGCATATGTATTGCCCTTAATGACCCCGAAATACTACCTATATTGACATGAAACTCTTCATAAGGGTATATCTACCCCCCGAGACCAATTTAAATGCTAAAAATACATAACGCGCCTCCGTGTCACTCTTGAGTCTCATTCAAAAGATATTACCCACAACATATGGTAATATCTCTTGGCGTAAATAAATTACCATTAATTTTATACACGTACACAAAATCTAATAATCACATTATTAATATACCTAATTAATTATCATTAAAATTAAGTATTTTTATTATTACCACTTAATAATTAATTTCATGTAAATACGGTGTATTACATAAAAACAAAATATTTAGTATAATTTTTAATAGAATGTCACAAAAAAGGCAGTCAGGTGATCATTGACATTCAAAACTGGCACATCCACACTTATACGGACTTTGGAGAGAGATTATTCCTTAGATAGTGGTTCAAAATCTCTAAACCAATACATTTCCCATTTGTCAAAGGTATGTTTGCTCGTTCTTGAATGAGTAGGACCTACACGGTGGATGCAATCAATCATCGCTCTCTCAAGTTCCTCACATAAGGACCTTTATAGGGCATCCTTTTATCCATCAGTGAATATATAAGTTCCAAAAATGGGCAACGAAGTTAGATCATAAATATACTCCAAAGTGATGGTAAACTCACACCAACCTGTTACGATTCACACTCCAGCGAGAGACCAAGACATTAAGAGTGCTCAAAATTTTTCTAATGGTGAAGTTCTTCAAATTTCTAACAGTCCTTCCTAACCAAAGTGTCTCGATCGTCTGACGATGCACTCCCACAGACATAACATAGTTTACTCAGGACTCCTATTCCTTGGGGACTCCCCAATAAACATCAAATTAATATTACAAAGAGAAAATTCGCATATGTCTATTCGTACCCTAAAAATGCTATCAGGAATCCCAATGGGGGTATCTCTTAAATCTCTTAGCTCAAGAAATACCAAAAAGGGTCGCTCGCTAACCAAGGCAATGAAGTTCACTACAAAGATCTCGAGCGATGACATAAAACAATCACCATCCCCAAAGAAATGGGCACACCTATAGGCAGTGAAATCCCTTGTTAGACGCTTCTTTAACTCCTTTTATTATTCCTTACTCACAACAACATAGCCATTGGCCTCACCTAGGTGGCCATATGGCCCATCGTCATCCCTAACGGTGGCGACATTTGAGGAAATGACCTCCACAGGGGCAAAAATGACTCGAGAAACAAAATAAACCCCAACTATTTCCATTTCGATAGGCATGGTGCATATAAAAATTTTGGTGGTGGTAGCAACAGAAGAAGAAATTTTGGAGCTTAACGAAGCTATTAAAGCAAAGAAATGTAATGCCCGGCCCAGATTTATGGGTTACTCGTAGTAAAACCGATCCGACCTGAGCGTTAGGTGTCAAGTCCAATAAAACATCCTATATAATGTTGCTAGTCCAAATTTATTTTAATTTATATTTAACTTATTTAGTATGCAATTCCAGTTTCAAAATAAACTACGTGAAGGACTCGTGGGGAGCACCCCGAAGTGAAAGCATACAGAGCTACTAACGTAAAATAAAGAAAGTACTTATCTGTATAACGCTCTCAAAATACTAAACCGCTCCCAACATGCCATAACAAAGCGAGGGTGAGCCGATGCTCACTGGGAAATGTATAAATGCAGTATAGAAACGAACTGCGGAAAGGAGACTATAACACGTTAGGCATGAAATTATATTGTGTGTGTGTATATATATATATATATATATATATATATATATACATACACACACATACATATACTTAATGCATGAAATAATTTTACCTCCGATACCTTATTTACCCAGGTTAATTTACCTTAATCTTATAAAAGACTTCCTTTTTCTCATCTTTGCATTTGTCACTTTATTTAACACACACTGTTCAATAATTTAAACCAATACATTTGATTTAATCGGAATCATTTATGTACCGAAATCACCATTTTTATTTTATTCAACACATATTAGTATTTTTGTTGAAACCCACCCTTTCAACACACGCAAACACCATGTTAGAAATTACTCATAAAATCTTTGAGAACCTTTTACAACACATTCTTTTATTATTTATGGGTTTAATCGTTTAGGTTGCTTAATCACCCATTTACCCACTTACTTTGCCTTTTTTCTTACTTCATGGATATTAATCAATTACACATTTACTTGTCCATTTTAACCTTTTCCAAAACATTTATTAATTCATTCAAATTAGGTTATATTAACACACTTTACCACACAAATCATTTCTTGACATGTTCCTTATTCCTTTATCTTTATCTTTTCTCGAAATCATCCGAATACTGCATACTTTAACGGGCTCCACACTGTCGGTTATGCGCATCGTATGCTCTAGCCAGTGATTTTGGATTTTTCACCCAAGGGCTCCGGTCATCTGAATTCCTTTTAATGTGTTTAAACATTTTACAAATGTCCACGCTACTCCACTTTCGTTTTTACACGGCCGAAACAAAAATTCGGGGTTACACCCTAACTTGTGTTACACTTCAAAATTTTACCATTTCATGTCCTTTACACCTTGACCTTGATTTAATTCCAAAATCATATTTATGTAGGACCACTTTGTGTAACAAATTTTTCAATAGTTTTATTTCATAAAAATGTTCCACTTTGAGTCAAATTATCATCTTACGCATTTGTTTCCAAAAATAACCTTTTACTCCATTTTTAGAAGTGTTAATTTCTTACAAACACTATTAAGTTACCCACCCTAACTTCTTAAGTATTTTAACACCTTAACACCCTTTTTAACCTTAGAGTAATATTATTCTTAATTGGAAACACCTTTACCTCTTTAGATTCTTTTCAATTTCATAAGTGTTAATCTTTTATAATATTACTAAATTATACACACCAACTTTCCCATGTTTACCCATTAACACTTATTCAATACCTTTATTACAATTTCTAAAACCACACATTTCTTTACTTTCTTCATTCAAGAAATCTATTTACTCTTAAGACTACTTTTATAAGAAAATACCATTCCCTTTATTTTACATGTAGTCTTACAATTTTATATTTATCACATTTTTAACACTTGTTTCATACATTTGAAGACTAGAATTTTCACTTTTTGTCATTCCCTATTTAAACCCAACTAATTCTTCTTTAAACTTGTTTATACACTTAGTGCCAAATTACTACAAGTTTATATGCATAAGAAGACGGATTTTAAACCTTAAAATCCAATTAAATGGTTTAAACATATTTTTTACTCTAGAAATTCATCATACTTGCTAAAATACAATTTTAATACACACAAGACATTTAATTTCTTTTATCTCACAAAATGTCGATTTTTCATAAAATTTTCATTTTTACAAGAAACTTTAAAACATTATTTCACTGATATTAACAAGGCAAATCATCAATTCCACACAATTCATTTCATAAAATATTTAACACCAGTCTTTCTAGAAAATACACAATTTTCATAAAATACCAACTTTTAATATTTCAAAACTTTGAAATATTTATTCATTCTTTATTTTCAACAAGATAACATTTTTCCAACATTTTTATTTCACAAAAATATTTATTATTTTCTACACATCATTTACCTCATTTAATCAAATGCACCCTACTCATGTAATCCAACTAAAAGATTACAAATTTCAACAAGATAACATTTTTTCAATATTTTTATTTCACAAAAATGTTTATTATTTTCTACACATCATTTACCTCATTCAATCAAATGCACCCTACTCATGTAATCCAACTAAAAGATTACAAATACGCAAAATAGAGTCTTATAATAAGAGTAAGATTTTTCCACCTCTAATAGATCTAATGGTGATAGAAATATTGGTGTAGGAGGACTAACCCCTACCTCCAAAGGTGCCCTCAAGGGGTTACCAAATGCATCCTCCAAAATGTTCCATCAAAGCTTCCAAGCAAGACCCACTCTAAACTCCATGAAAATCCATCTTCATATTCTCCAAAATTCCTCCAATACTCCTCCAAATTCGAAAGCTCTTCTTCTACAATGGTAGAAATGGGCATTGTAGGCCTGAACATGGTGGAATACTAAGTAAAATGGTGGTGGAATGGTGGAGGGGTAGTGGATTGTGGTGGGAGGATGTGGAAGACCACCCACCTCTGTCTCTCTCTCTCTATCTCTCTCTATCTCTCTCTCTCTCTCTCTCTCTCTCTCTCTTTATTCTTCCATTTTACTTACCAAATAACCCCAAATAAACCAAACAATCCCTTAAAAAACCCTTTTAAAGGCTAAAAATCCCATTTTTCCCCTTCTGGGCTAATCTGAGCTCGACAGCTCAAAGATCCAATGACCAAAATTGTGACAGTGCACAAGGGTAAACTGGATTAAACATTTTTTATTTACGTCATTCGAACGACAAGCCCAAGTCATTCGAATGACTTCTCCATCTCGTTCGATCAATGGCATGTCGTTCGAAGCCCTGCTTCTCGCGATGTCCACCTCGCTTCTAACGGCATAGGGATGTCGTTTGAACGACCCCTTATAGTCGTTCGAACGACCCTTGTCCCATAATTTTATTTGTTAAATTCTTGGACGATAATTCTCTCATAATCATCTTCACTCCTCTTTATATATATAATTAAATTTAATTATTGGGACAAAGTATTACAAACTTCCCTTCTTTGAGGAATTTCGTCCCCGAAATTCTCGATTCATTAATCCTCAAGCTTATGGGGTTCACCAATTTCGATTTTAAGTCCTAAATATCCTCCAAAACAAATCATCGAAGTCCTCAACACTAAGGTCACCAAACGCTCAATATGCGATATTCTCTAACGCTCACCATTTCCTTAACCATGACATTAGCTAATCGTCTTTAAGTCTCCACTCACCTTATGATCAAGTCCAAGCCATTTCTATCACCACCTATGCTAGTACTTAAGGCTAACCGGCGCCTCTACGGGAAAGCCCTTTTCTAGCAGTCGACAATCATCCAATGTGAATCATTATACAACCAACCGTCGCATTCATCATCAAAATCAATTGTAGCTTAAGACCGCACATCATGTGTTCCACAAATTCTCAAGTTATCCTAACTACACAACTCGCATGAACTTTCCTATAATCTTTTTATATTATTCTCTCACTCCAAAGAGTAATATTCTTATCAAGTCATCACCGCGCATCTGTCTTACATCTTTCGCTGCGTCACTCTGATGAATCTAACACTACCCTAGGTGTCTCACCTTTGAGTACTTACAAGATCTTCGCTCTAGCCCACTTAGCGTGGCAAAGAAAAATTATATGCTAAGCTTTCCTTGATTTCCAACACTACACTTCATCCTCGAGTCATCATCCTGATCTTAATAATCTGAGCCATTGACTGCCATGTCGGTCGATCGAAAGTCCACTAATCCTAAGAAAGATCAATACTACGAGCAAACCGTGTAATCGAAAGTGTAGCCACCCATACACAAAACTTTATGCAATAGCAAGAATACCTCAGATAGACTGCCCCTAATTATCGAGATGCACCGACTATACTCGGTCCACCATGCTCTACTAGGACCAACAGTGTCGTACCATGACATGGCACCAATCTGAGTCACCTCATAGGTGATAATACCAATTCTCGATTACCAAAACCGAAAGGAACACACAAGAGTCATAAGGAACAATCAATTGTCCTGAGGAATTTTTTCCATGAGCGTCCGACTCTGACTTACGAAAGCGAACCTACGCCGTATACTTGAAGTCATGTCACTCATTCCTAGGGTTCTCCCGAGCACAAATCCTAGTCGTACACCCTGACTTGGGTCACGAGCCATGGCGAATCGAATCATAACCATTCATTCTCGCAACACGAAAGCAATTTACGAATCGATAGTCCTTTAGGAAGTCAATGACCAACTTCCCTCCTTGAGAGCAAGGCCCTACCTTTCACATCCTTGGCATACATGAACCATCCCGATTGGCGAACACCTCATGCTCTGGCCTACATTGACCTTATCTAATCACTAATGAGGACGTCACCAACCTACTACACCTAGGTTATTATCTTCTTTAACATATCATGATCTAAATCCCAAACTCCTATAAGCATTACTTAGTTCAAGCGAGGCACTCACCAACCCATGTTCTTTGACCACAGAATTCATGTGACGACCACGCTCGCCGCCATTGGCATTCTAAGGGTAGTAAATACCATACCGGGTTATATCTTCCAACCCGTACCAGCTTGGTAAGACCTGCTAAGACTAATCCTCACATTGATAAGGCTACCCTAGTATATACCATCAACCTATTGGGATAGTAATCACGTTTTGATGTTACCCCACCTCGATTGCCATTTTTAAGTCTCCGCATGGCGTCATCACTCTCAGTCTCGACTACATTTCCTAGTATATCCTGAAACCGAGTATCACCACACCCATACTAGTCATTCCATGACATCCAAGCATCACTCCTATAAGGACACAACTATCACCCTACTTTAAGGAGTATACAACCCACATGTGCCGACTTAGGACGCCACACCCAACACGTACACTATAGGATCGGCAATCTGGGGTCACCACCTGACCCTCAACATAGTCATTACTATAATGTTAAATCTCCTTCATATCGGACTAACTGTCCTCCTAAGTACACTATACACATTTCATGTAACCGTACTCAGGACCCGACAAGATTTCCTCAACCATACCCTTATTATCATAGATGCGCTCTACAACCTTTCAATACCCACATCATGATTACTTTATGCCCGCAAAGACACTAATCTACGAGCTTCTACCTATGGTGCACCTTAAATACCAAACACCTCAAGGCGTCACACCGTTCGATATTTATTATCAACGATACCACACATAATTTGTCCTATGGGCACCTCAAAGTGCCTATGAACTACTCTTATACTAGGATTACCTCGCACCTAGCCATTATCTTGGTGACTAAAATGAGTTTCTACACCTAGATAATCACATCACCTTTGTCCTAAACGATTGTGACCATAAGCCACGTACAAACCACAACTAATGCTATTAAGGGTTTTGGCAGGAAACGAGACATCACCTACAACCTATAAACCCCAAGGTATTCTTTACCCAATCCTCAATGAATGTTCAACTATGGCAACTAAATTTCCCTACTATGTAAATATCATATTATGTGCTAATTTAAATGTTAGCATGACTATATATAATTTGGCAGGATATGGGACGTTGGGTGTTGCCTATAAAGAACAAGGCCTACACCGCAGACGCCACACGGAATCATATTCCTCAATTCCACATTATAATCAAGGTACACTCAACCCAAGTCCCCAACCAAGAGACCTAACATGTTTTTACCACAGAATCAATACTTATGAATGCTACTTAGTCATCTAACCTCCAAATGTGAAACATACAACCTTTACTGTCAAGTCGCAACGAACATTACTCACTGTTGCCACTAACAAGTCTAATCTCATCACCAAAGTCATCACATAATATATCTCGCACAAAGGATCACGACCTTGCCACTATTCACCTACACAACTTCATACATCCATTGGTTTTCCATCAATTTTGATATCGCCAAAGGATCAATTTTCTCTAATTACGTTACCGACGTTAACTACCCGTAAGCGCCGCACCTAGGGCCTATATACCTTTTAATCACAAATCATCAGTGTATAGTCATGACACCCTAACCATCAAACTCTACCGTGGACTATATGCAACTCGTGTCACTTGCCCAATAGGCGTCATTCCACTCTATCGACATCTCAAATAATTCTATGTCATCAAAATTCTACACAAGAACCTCACACTAACAACCATGATGTCACCACTATTGGCCTGTATGGATACTCGTTGGCTACCATAATTCTAAACAAAAGCGCGAAAGCAATTAATAGCTATCAACATGATCGTGTGTCACTTGGATCTAACTGACTTGTTGTGACTTCTTTGACTTTACCGTCGAAGACACGAACTAAACTATCATCAAACTAGTATGACCGGCCCAAACCAATTCCGACGTCGAAAGATTCGATACTGACCTCACCATGTCACTCCCGAAAGGAACCTTGAACCTAAAGCTCTAATACCATTTGGTACTCCCAGACCCGGATTTATGGGTTACCCGTAGTCAACCCGGTCTGCCCTGAGCATTAGGTGTGAAGTGCAATTAAACATCCTATATGATGTTGCTAGTCTAATTTTATTTTAATTAATATTTCACTTATTTAGCATGTGATTCCAGTTTCAAAATAAACTACATAAGGGCCCCGTGGAGAGCACCCCGAAGTCCAAGCATACAGAGCTACTAACGTAAAATAAAGAAAGTATTTACCGGTATAACGCTCTTAAAATACGAAACCTCTCCCAACCAGTCGTAACAAAGTGAAGGTGTGAACCGATGCTAAGTGAAAAATATACAAATGCACTATAGAATCGAATAGCAGAAAGGAGACTCTGACACGTAAGGCCAACAATTACATTGTATACGTATATATATATATATATATATATACTTAATGCATGAAACAGCTTTACCTCTGAAACCTTATTTACCCAGATTAATTTATCTTAATCTTATAAAAGACTTCAATTTTCTCATCTTTGTATTTCTCGCTTTATTTAACACACACGGTTCAATACTTGAAATCACTAAATTTGATTTAACCGGAACTATTTCTTTACCAAAATCACCCTTTTTATTTTATCCAACACATATTAATTTTTTCAATGAAACCCAATCTTTCAACACATGTGAATACTGTGTTAGAAAATATTCATTTAATCTTTGAGAACCTTTTACAACACATTCTTGTATTAATTATGGGTTTAACTACTTAGGTTGCTTAATCACCTATTTACCCACTTATTTTACCTTTTTTCCTTCATGGATATTAATCAATGATACATTTACTTGTCCATACCGGAACATTTATTAACTCATTCAAGTTAGTTTTTATTTACACATTTCACCACACAATCCATTTCTTGACATGTTCCTTATTCATTTATCTTTTCTCAGAATCTTCCAAATATCGTACACTTTAAAGGGCTCCACACTGCTGGCTATGCACACCATATGCTCTGGCCAGTGGCTTTGGGTTTTTTACCCTAGGGATCCAGGCCTTCCTTAATTATTTCAGTGTCATCCGAGCTCCTTTTAATGTGTTTTAACATTTTACCAATGTCCACACTACTCCACTTTTTCTTTTTTATCCAATCGAAGACGAAACCCGGGGTTACACCATAACTTTTTCTACACTTTAAAATTTTACCATTTCATGTCCTTTACACCTTATCCTTGATTTTATTCCAAAATCATATTTATTTAGGACCACTTTGTGTAATAAATTTTTCAACATTTTTATTTCATAAAAATATTCCACTTAGAGTAAAATTATTGTTTTATCGATTTGTTTTCAAAATTCAGCTTTTACATATGTGTTAATTCTTATAAACACTATTACTTTACCCACCCTAACTTCTTAGGTGTTTTAACACCTTTTTTAACCTTGAAGTAATATTCTTCTTAATTGAAAATACATTTACCTCTTTAGTTCCTTTTGAATTTCATAAGTGTTAATCTTTTACAACATTACTAAATTATATACACGAACTTTTTCATATTGACCCATTAACACTTATTCAATACCTTTATTATAATTTCTCAAATCACACATTTCTTTACTTTCTTTATTCAAGAAATCTATTTACTCTTAAGACTACTTTTATAAGAAAATACCATTCCCTTTATTTTACATATAGTCTTACAACTTTATATCTATCATATTTAACCCTTGTTGCACAAATTTGAAGACTAGAATTTTCACTTTTTATCATTCCATGTTTAAACCCAACTAATTCTTTTTTAAACTTGTGTATACACTTAGTGCCAAATTACTACAAGTTTATATGCATTAAAAGATGGATTTTAAACCTTAAAATCCTACTAAATGGTTTAAACATATATTTTGAAAGAGTGCGCGTGCGTTCAAATAGAAATATTATATAATTAAACTCGGTTTAACCCAATTAAACCTTAAACATGCAACTAGGTGTGATTGAATAAGATGTAAAACATGCTAGTATGATCAAACACACACAATTGAGGAAAAATCCCCCAAAGGGGCAAAACCATTTATTTTCATTATAATATTGTAACATACAATTTCTCGGATTACAATGAAAAATACAGTGACACAAAATTACCCGCAGGCGTCGGATCTGTAGTCGGCGGCTGGAAGTTTCCCTTTCCAGGAGGGAAGCAATGAAGAAGAAGGTCGATCTTCTCCACAAGGGTATGAACAAACAAAAGTGTGTTCTTGGGTTGCAAAGTGATTCACACAGATATGGCAAGGTTGTGTGAATTAAACATGAGTTTGTGAACTCATGAAGATGAAGACTTAGAGTATTGGGACTCTGGAAATCGTCTCTGTAAGTCTTGCAAAATACATCACCGAAGTTGGTTTAAATAAGAAAATACTGGGCCTGAAAAATCTCTCCACGATCTGCTCGAATTTATCCAAGGCGGACCGGTCCGGTATGGATGTGGATCGGTCCGAGGTCGGACCGGTTCATTTTTTCAATAAGCTTCTTCGGTTCGCATTCGATCCGAGGTCTACTAGTTTCTGAGCAAAGCGGATCGGTCCGGGTATAGGGCGATCGGTCTGGGGGCGGACCGGTTCTTTTTCCAAAAGGTGCGGATTGGTCCGGGGCGGACCGATTCCTTTTTAAAATAGGCGGACCGGTCCGGTTGTCCAGAAAATTGATTCCTTGAATTCTTTGATATTCGAATCCATTGATGACGATGCAAGCTTGAATATATTCAGTAGTGTAACAGCGTACGACATACAATTGATAACGGATAAAAATGTCCTTACAAATCTACCCCTATTTCTATGCCGGTACATACATAAAAACATCCGAATTATCAAATATCAAAATGCCTATAGAAATCTACCCTTCCATGAACCCAAAATTGAAAAGGTACAAATGAATAAGACTTCATCGTTTGTTCTTCAACTCTTCAGGAATCTTAAGGCTTTCCTCATCAGGGTGTGCAATTCAGAGATCATCAAAGTAGTACATACACACATGAGACAAAGCCAATACCAAGTGACGTATCGAGTTTGAAATGAGATAAACATAAATACCAATATATGATGAAAGCATACTTTATCAAATCTCAAAAACTCAAAACTCCCTCATAATACGATAATTCTTTCTCCCCTTTTTTATGATGTCGCCAAATAGACAAATGAGAAGAATAAATCTAACAAACAAAGTCGGGGTGTCACATGGAATAAATTACTATTTTTGAAATTTTTCATGTTTTTCAGACAACAAACAAAAACACACCATGAACAAACACAAAACAACCAAGTCAATGATTGCGTAAAAGAATGGGTGTGATCAAATTAGATAGGAAAATCAATGCATACAAACATGACATATGTGCAAGATGAATATAGGATACTCCTAACGAATGAACTCAAAATCTTCCTTTGGTGTAAAAAATTTGAAATATGAGACATTGACTAAATCAAATCAACAAATCAAAGCTCAAAGTGATTTCCACACCAATAACGTCCAAAACGATTTCATGCTTTTTCAGGATTGTCAAGGAAGTGTAAACCCGTTTAAAGTCTCTAATCAAACTCCCTCAAAAATATATTTTGAACAGAGGCGTTCTAAATTCTCAAACTTTAGAGAATTTATGGTGAAACCTAATGGCCCATATTTGGCATATATTGCTTTTTTTTGCCTTTAAATTTCTTGAGGGGCTCTTTTAACCTCTTTGGACCCCGGATAATAAAATTTCTCAATTTTTTAGGTCCTTTTTTAACTGTGGCTTAGAATCGCAAAGGCTAAGTGAACATTTCGCAGCCCTTCCCCGTTTTCAAATAAACACACGGTCTCACCACAACGGTTTTTACATGCATTCCAATCTTGTCAAGTTTTATCGCATATGGTTAGTTGTATAAACATAATTGAGATGGAAACACTCAAGCCAATATGTGATAGACAAGTACAAGAATCAAATAAAGCCGTGCATGTGTGTGATAAAGGAGATAGGAGTCAAACATGTAGAAAGATATCACTAATCACATCTCAAAGACTCCAAACAATGTAAAGCACATGGATGAAATGTTGTAGCGTCTCAAATCTCTATCAAGCAGTCACATGGATAAATGGAATGAAGTTGTGACTCGGCTATCTTAAATGCTCATCCATAAAAGGTGCAAATAAAATACAAAAATCTTTTTGTGTTTTTCTAAAAATTTTGTGAAACGAAAATCTTTTTAGATTTTTCAAAGAGTAAATAAATAGTTTTACAATAAAGCACTAATACATATAAAACAAACTAGCAATAGGAAGCATATGATATGAACATGAAAAAGCATCCTATCCTAGACATAGACCAATCCCTCAGTCAACAGTGCAAATCCCCAAAGACTTCCTAAGACTCTCAAATCTAAGGGCATCTAAAGGTTTTGTGAAAATATCGACTAACTGACGGTCGGTGGGTACGAAACTTAGGGATACGACTTTCTCCTCAACTAACTGACGTATAAAGTTCTCGCGTATCCTGATGTGCTTTGTGCGCGAATGCTGGACTGGATTGCGGGATATGTGTATCGTGCTCGTGTTATCACAGGAAATGGTCATGGTGTCTTGTGAAATCCCATAATCCTCCAGCATCTACTTCATCCACAAGAGTTGCGTGCAACAAATCCCGGCGGTAATGTACTCAGCCTCCGTAGTGGACAAAGAGATGGAGTTTTGCTTCTTGCTCAACCAGGAGACAAGAGCAGAACCAAAATAGAAACACCCACCAGAAGTGCTCCTACAACCATCTACATCCCCAGCCCAATCAGCATCTGAATAGGCAGACAAACGGTCATTGGTATCAAAGGAATACCATATGAGAGAGTACCACTCATGTATTTGATAATACGTTTTAGATCAAGTAAGTGTGACTCTTATGGGGATGCCTGATATCGCGCACAGACTCCAACACTAAAGACTATGTCGGGACGAGCAGCAGTCAAGTAGAGGAGACTACCTATCATACTCCGATACAAGGTTTGCTCTACGCCCTTGCCTGAAGTGTCCTTACTAAGCTTAATAGAAGTACTCATAGGTGTACGTACATGCTTAGCGGAGTATAAACTAAATTTCTTCACTAGGTCTCTAGCATACTTGGATTGGGAGATGAACATCCCATCCTCTAGCTGACGAACCTGGAGACCAAGGAAGAAGGTAAGCTCACCTACCATGCTCATCTCAAACTCACTTTTCATCTCCTCCTCAAAGTGACGAGCATGTTGGGAGCAAGTGGATCCAAAGACTATGTCGTCCACATAGACCTGGGCAACCAAAATAGCACCGTCATCTCTCCTGGCAAACAACGTCATATCAACTCCCCCTCTCTTAAAGCCTCGGGCTAAGAGATAGGAAGTAAGCCTTTCGTACTAAGCACGGGGTGCTTGCTTCAAACCATACAAGGCTTTCCTCAGATAATAAACGTGCTCAGGGTGCTTGGGGTCTTCAAACCCTTTTAGTTGTTCCACATAAACTTCCTCCTGTAGAATGTCATTCAGAAAGGCACTTTTGACATCCATCTGATATAACTTAAAGCGCAGATGACATGCGAAGGCGAGTAGTAAGCGGACGGACTCAAGCCTTGCAACAGGAGCAAATGTCTCCCCAAAGTCTACACCCTCTATCTGTGTGTAGCCTTGAGCCACCAACCTAGCCTTATTTCTGATTATGGCACCAGTTTCATCCATTTTATTCTTGAATATCCACCTCGTACCTATCACATTAGTCTCACTCGGTCGGGGGATAAGTTCCTAGACATTAGTCTTTTTAAACTGAAGCAACTCATCTTGTATAGCAGATATCCAGTGTTCATCCTTGAGTGCTTATTTGTGATTCTTGGGCTCGACTTTGGACGTGTAGCAAAAGTGGCTCACGATGTTCTCTAGCTGAGCACGAGTCTTGACCCCTAGAGTGGGATCACCAACAATGGCAGAAGGGTCATGAATCTTGCGAACCCAAGCAGGTGTGTCCCCTAACACAGGAGTAGGGTCCACATAGTGTGGGAGAGGGACAAGTAAGTCACTCCCAGAAAAGTCCTCATCCTCACACTGAAGGTTAGGATCAATAACCGTCGAAGGTTCGTCATCTTGCACGGTGACGTTTATTGATTCCATAACCTTAGAGCTCTTCAGGTTAAAAACCCGGTACGCTCTACTATTCGATGAATATCCTAACAATATTCCCTCGTCGCTTCGGGAGTCAAACTTTCCTACTTGCTCTATATCCCGAAGTATGTAGCATTTACTCCCAAAAACACGGAAATATGCAAGGTTGGGTTTCTTGCCAGTCCATAATTCATAAGGCGTCTTAAGTGTGTGTGGACGTAGATAGACCCTATTCACCGTGTGACATGCAGTAGACACTGCCTCTGCCCAAAATCTCCTATAAACATTACGACCTAGAATCATAGATCTAGCAATTTCCTGGATCGTCCTATTCTTTCTCTCAACAATCCCATTTTGCTAAGGAGTCTTCACAGGAGAAAACTCATGTTCGATCCCAAGGCTATCACAATACAGATCTACCTTTGCTTCCTTAAATTATGTGCCGTTGTCACTACGGATTCTATTAATAGTGACTCCGTGTTGATTTTGTAGGACACGGCACTTGGTCGTTATAAACTCAACAGCATCGGATTTCTCCCTCAGAAAACCTACAATAGAATATCTGAAGAAATCGTCTACCATCATGAGGATATACCTCTTACCATCCAAACTCTTAGTACGAGTAGGAACCATAAGATCCATGTGAATTAGCTCAAGTACTCGGGAGGTGGTAATGGAATGCAACGTCCTATGAGGGCTCCGAATTTGCTTTCCCAACTGACAGGGTCCATAAACCGTGGAAGTTGACTTTCCAAGAGATGGTAAGTCACGTACTAGGTCCTTTTTAGCTAAACGAGTCAAATCTCTAATGTTCACATGACCTAGACGTTAGTGCCACAAATCCATAGGAGTGATTGTGGCGCTGTTGCAGACAAGTGAGGAAGTGGGCACAGTCCTATAGCAATTGTCCTCGGTCCTCACCCCTTGCACTAAAAGTTTACCGGCTTGATTGTAGACAATACACACGTCCCGGTCAAACTTTACTGCAAAGTCAGCGTCGCATAGCTGGCTAATGCTGAGAAGGTTTGCTTTCAAACCTTTGACATATAAAACATTATCTATCTTAGGAAATCCTGGTAACTCTACAGTACCTCGTCCTACAATGCTAGACTTGCTCCCATCTCCAAAGGTGACTCTACCTTCCGTATATTCCTTTAGGTAGGTAAAAAATGAGACATCACCTGTCATGTGTCTGGAGCACCCACTATCAAAATACCACTGTGAGGTATTATGTGCTTTGAGAGCAACATGAACAACAAGGGCTTTCTTATCTTTCTTAGGCACCCAAGAAGTGGTAACCTTTTGTTTACCCTTGTTGTTGTTGGTTTTAACCGTAATGTGAGAAGCATTTACTGACGGCAAAGACATCCGTCGAAATTCCTCCATCAAACTCTGTGATGTGGCAGCTAAAAACTCAACACGCTCTCTTACACTGGAAAACTCATTAGTATGACGTGATGGAGCAGAAGTACATCGTGTCCGACCCAAACTATGGCAAAACTCCCTAAGGTGGCCTTTTCTTTTGCAATATGTACAAAAGAACACAGTCTTAGGCGGACCTTGATTTGCTTTTCTTGGTCGAACTTTCCTTCGAGGTTTTTGACGATTACCATAAGGAGTAGTAGTAAACTCAGGGGCTGGTCCAGGTGCAATTTGGGACGAGGAGGCACCATCATAACCAATTCCCTGCCGATCACCGAAACCTAAAACGGGGTCGAGGAGCATCTTTCCCATCTTACCAGATCTGTCCTCGATTTGTACCTTGACTTCCCGTGCTCTCTCAAGTTCATGAGTAATCTGGGCAACAAGGGCTTCAAGTTTCTTCCGAGTCTCCACGGAGGTATGGAGCTCACTCGTAAGACTAGCCACTTGTTTAGTCAAGTCCCCTCTCTCTTTCTCAAAATAACTCTCTTTCTCTCTCTAAACAAATTCTCTTTCACAATACAGGCAGACTCTCTCTCTCTCAGGGTGGTGCAGGTGGAGGAATCTCTCTCTCTTGATTTTCTTAAATCTTCCTCTAAACCAGTGATCTTAAGAACTAACTCTTTGTTACGCTTTTTAGTTTAAAATGACTCAGACTATAACTCAGCGTAGGCACGTTGAATATCACTCTCGCTATCACTTGTGTCATCCTCCCCCTCACTCACATTGATCTCACTGTCGAGGTGTCCCTGTGAAGCATCATCCTCATAGTCGTGAGGAGAACTAGAAGTGCTCACATGACTAGCCATGAATGCAGTGAAGTTACACTCATGCGGTGACTCGGCTCCATAATCCACCGACTCGACCTCACTATCGTCGCTAAGGGTAGCATTTAGGACAGTTTTCCCTTTCTCTCTGCTCAGACGAGTGGCACACTCAAAGGCTCTACGACTCCTACCGTTGCACTCAAAACACCTCTCACTTTCTTTCTTAGGAGGATCTTTAAAAACTTTTTCATTTTTCTTTTCAAACTTATTTTTCTCAAACTTCTTTTTATCTTTAAAATTACTATTTTTCTTAAATTTAAGAATTCTCTTGAAATTTTTAGCAAAAAGAGTCAAATCATCTAAGTCAAAATCACACTCAGAATCAGACGAATCTGTCTCTCTTTTTCTAGTTGACTCTCCCCTCCTTCTTGTCGACCCCTCACTCTTTCTCTCTTGGGCATTAAGTACGATTCCCTTTTCTTTAGGCTTAACTGTTTTAGGGAACATATCAATTTCATATGTTTGCAAGTCTCCTATAAGTTCCTCCAATTTTAGCGTAATTAAATTAGCCATAGAATTTAGCACAGTGACTTTAGGGATAAAACGCTCAGGAAGGGAACGAAGAATCTTTTTAACAACTCTAGCATTAGAAATATGCTCACCAAGATTAAAGCTAGTATTAACAATGTCAGATAGCCTAACATAAAAATCATCAAAACATTCAGTTTCAGGCATGGTGATGGTTTCAAATTGAGTTGTTAAATTTTGCAATTTAGACTCTTTTACAGCATTAGTCCCTTCATGGGTAAGTTGCAAAACATCCCATTCCTCTTTTGACGTGGTGCACGTCATGATGCGTCGGAACTCATCAGGAGTGATGGATCCGGAAATAGCACTTCAACCTTTAGAATTAAAAGATGACCATTTAAATTCTTCTTCAGTCCAAGTGGTCACAGGTTTTAAATTGGTCACATTTTCAACAGTCACGGAGGGAGGAGTCCATCCACTTTCAACTAAAATCCAGACACGTTCATCTATGGCCTTTAAAGCAGACTTCATGCGGGCTTTCTAGTATGCATAGTTTGTCCAGTCAAAAACTGGCACTTTATTATATGATTTCTCCATTGAACACACTCTTTTTCAAAAATCAATTTTTAGAAAACTGATATCTTAGAAAAATTATGCGGAAAATTAAGAATACGCGATAGATTAGCGTAACCCGCTCTGATACCAATTTGAAAGAGTGTGCATGCGTTCAAATAGAAATATTATATAATTAAACTCAGTTTAACCCAGTCAAACCCTAAACATGCAACTATGTGTGATTGAATAAGATGTAAAACATGCTAGTATGATCAAACACACACAATTAAGGAAAAATCCCCCAAAGAGGCAAAATCATTTATTTTCATTATAATATTGTAACATACAATTTCTCGGATTACAATGAAAAATACAGTGACACAGAATTACCCGCAGGCGTCGGATCTGTAGTCGGCGGCTGGAAGTTTCCCTTTCTAGGAGGGCAGCAATGAAGAAGAAGGTCGGTCTTCTCCACAAGGGTATGAACAAAAAAAAGTGTGTTTTGGGTTGCAAAGTGATTCACACAGATATGGCAAGGTTGTGTGAATTAAACATGAGTTTGTGAACTCATGAAGATGAAGACTTAGAGTATTGGGACTCTGAAAATCGTCTCTGTAAGTCTTGCAAAATACATCACCGAAGTTGGTTTAAATAAGAAAATACTGGGCCTGAAAAATCTCTGCTCGAATTTATCCTAGGCGGAGCGGTCCGGTATGGATGCGGATCGGTCCGAGGTCGGACCGGTTCATTTTCTCAAGAAGCTTCTTCGGTTAGCATTCGATCCGAGGTCTACTGGTTTCTGAGCAAAGCGGATCGGTCCGGGTATAGAGCGGATCGGTCTGGGGGCGGGCCGGTTCCTTTTTAAAACAAGCGAACCGGTCCGGCTATCCAGAAAATTGATTCCGTGAATTCTTTGATATTCGGATCCATTGATGACGATGCAAGCTTGAATATCTTCAATGGTGTAACGGCGTACGACATACAATTGATAACGGATAAAAATGTCCTTACATATTTCACTCTAGAAATTTATCATACTTGCAAAAATACATTTTTAATGCACAAAGGACATTTAATTTCTTTTATCTCAGAAAATGTCAAAGAGGTACATATATTTGGTCGGTTTTTGTCTTTATTATTCTAACGTGTTTGCGCTCCCTAGAGTTATAAGTAAGAAGTTTCCCTCTTTCTAATCAGCTAAGCAGGCTTGGGTCAGTTGAATTCTCGACCAAAGTAATAAGTTCAGCTCAGTCGAAGGGTTAGACCGGATCAATGGAATAAGTTGCCTATTTCTATTTCGGCTCCAATCCGTCAGGAAGAAGGAGGTATTTTAGAAAGCAGAAACTTCAATTGGCGAAAAAAGAAAGGCCATAGAGTCCGTTTGCTTTGTTCAAGCTAGAGTGGCCCAGTTAGAGTTGCAATCTAGCCAAAATCGATTTTTCATAAAAAATTTATTTTTACAAGAAACTTTAAAACATTATTTCACCGATATTAACAAGGGAAATCATCAATTCCACACAATTTATTTCATAAAATGTTTAACACCGGTCTTTCTAGAAAATACACAATTTTAATAAAATACCAACTTTTAATATTTCAAAACTTTGAAATATTTATTCATTCTTTATTTTCAACAAGATAACATTTTTTCAACATTTTTATTTCACAAAAATGTTTATTATTTTCTACACATCATTTACCTCATTTAATCAAATGCACCCCACTCATGTAATCCAACTAAAAGATTATAAATACGCAAATTAAAGTCTTATACTAAGAGTAAGATTTTTCCACCTCTAATGGCTCTAATGGTGATAGAAATGTTGGTGTATGAGGAGTAACCCACACCTCCAAAGGTGCCCTCAAGGGATTAGCAAATGCATCCTCCAAAATGCTCCATTCACACTTTCAAGCAAGAGCCACTCCAAACTCCATGAAAATCCATCTTCATCTTCTCCAAAAATCCTCCAATACTCCTCTAAATTCGAAGCACTTCTTCTACAATGGTAGAAATGAGTATTGTAGGCTTGAACATGGTGGAATACCACATAAATGGTGGTGGAATGGTGGAGGGGTAGTGGTTTGTGGTGGGAGGAGGTGAAAGATCACCCATCTCTTTCTCTCTCTTCTTCCATTTTCCTTACAAAATAACCCCAAATAAACAAAACAATCCCTTATAAAACTTTTCCAAAGGCCCTGAGCTCAACAGCTCAAAGATCCAACGACCAAAATCGTGACAGCACACAAGCGCAAACTGGATCAAACATTTTCGATTTACGTTTTTCGAACGATAAGCCCAAATCTTTCGAACGACTTCTCCATCTCGTTCGATGTTTGGTTCGTGCAACCCTTCGCGCAATCTGTCACTGTAAAGCAGTGACATGTCGTTCGAAGCCTGCTTCTTGTGACGTCCACCTCACTTCTAACTACGCAGGGATGTCGTTAGAACGACCCCTTACAGCCGTTCGAACAACCCTTGTCCCATAATTCTCTCAGAATCTTTACTCCTCTTTATATATATATATATATATATATATATATATATATATATATATATATATATATATATATATATATATATATATATAATAATGATAATGCTCCTGTGTGGACTAGTCTGCATTTTAAGAATGCGGACCGGACATGTGTCACCTAACGGTGCGCCGAGAAATTATCGCCTAAATTATAGGCACACTCTCTCTCTTTTCTGGGCTCACCGCCAGGTGACACATGTTCGGTCCGCACAAGAGCAGTTGTATATATATATATATATAATTTAAGGGTTTGTAAATTTAGGACTTATTGTAATATGTATTTTAGAAACAGAACAACAAACATTTTGTTTATAGTTTTAGTCCCTATTTTTGAATAAAACCGTTAGCACGAACTCATATTCATAAAACGTCAACCAAACACAGCATGTCACGTGTCCCTTTAATTTGAGAATAGGGACTAAAAATGAAAACAAAATGTTTGTTGTCCTATATCCATAATCAATATTATTTTAAGTCCTAAAAGTACATAATCTATATAATTTAATTGATTTGAAAGCTGAAAGGTAAGACTTGGTTAGTAAGCTAAGACTCAACCTTCAATAATTTAAGAAATATGGAATAATAGTACAAAAAAAAAATCTTCCAATATTAATCATTTAGATATAATCTCTCAATTTTCTAACAATTAGACTTATTCCTCGTATGCATATAAGGTGCAAGTGAGTTAAAGCACACATTAGGGGCAAGTCATATTATTTAAAAAACAAATATTATGACATTATCTCACTAGTAAAAAAATATATCCTAAACACGTCATGATATTCGATATCGATTTTCTCAACAATTTTTGAAACATTTAAATAGGAATGGCAATTCAAGTTAGTCGTCTCATTTTCGGGTCGCATTGATTTTTATTTTAGTATAAGTTTTATGTACTCTTAAATCTATACAAATTAATCGGGTCATGTTAGTAGGGGTGTGCACGAACCCGAATAGACCGAATGGACCAAAAAAACTGAACCGGACCGAACCCACTTTTGAGGGTTTTTTTTAATGCGGTCTTAATTCGGTCTAAAAATATATAGGACCGCATAATTCGGTTCGGTCTCGGTCTTGGGCCGTAAAAACGGTTTTGGACCGGACCGGACCGCTTTTATTATATATATATATATATATATATATATAATAATGCTCCTGTGTGGACTAGTCCGCATTTTAAGAATGCGGACCGGACATGTGTCACCTAACGGTGCCCTTAGAAATTATCGCCTAAATTATAGGCACACTCTCTCTCTTTTCTGGACTCACCGCTAGGTGACACATGTCCGGTCCGCATTCTTAAAATGCGGACTAGCCCGCACAAGAGTAGGACTGTATATATATATATATATATATTTTAAACTTAACAACTCACGCACACGGTCACGCACACAAAAAAGCCCTACTTAATCCCAAACCCTAATTCTTCTCTTCTCTTCTCTTCTCTCTTCTCTCTTCTCTCTCTCTCTCTCTCTCTCTCTCTCTCTACATACTCCTACGGCTCCAGCCTCCGTCTTAGATTTTCATCTCGTCCCTTCCCTCCGCGGCGCCGGCTACACAACAAACTCCAAGGTTCGACTTATATTTTCAGCGCCGACAAACTCTAAGCTCCAAGCTCCGACAAACACCAAGCTCCGACAAACTCCAAGCTCTGACGAACTACAAAATCTCTTTTTGGTTCTCTTTTTATAATGGCTAGTAATTTTATGGTGCAACCTGATGTGTATTTAGTGCATTTGGGCAACTGTGGAGATTGGAACCGTTTCATTCTGAGAAGAAATTGATGTGGCGAAGAGAGATGGAAAAGCACCTTTGCATCAGTGATCTTGAGGTACTTCAAATTTTACCCACTTGAATCAACTAAAGACTCACATTAGCAGTTTGTATTTTTGCATAAAGATAAGTTTTAAGTAATTGCAAAGTCAAATCCAAATCAAATTTATGTTAATATCCCAATTTTTACTTTTCTATATGATTATTACCTGTAGGCCAAAATTTACATGAATATCCCACAAAACTTTAGTTTTCTATATGATTATTACTTGTCCATTATAGGCTGGATTTACCGTTATATTGTTATCTGGGATTATAGGCTTGAAAATTGTATGGAGTTATGTTATTATAGGAATGTTTGGAGTTAAATTGAAAAATATCTGGGATTTACAGATTACAGTTATGTTGAAAAATATCTAGATTTATAGTGTCAATTTGGTATTTACAATCTCAATTAAAAAAATAAGTGTTCTTTTAATTAAAAAAAATGTGTTGTTTAATATGGATATGGACCGAATAGGACTGAGACCGAACACGGACCGCTTGAAAACAGAATAGGACCGAAACCGATTTTTCTGGTTCGGTTTCGGTCCATAATTTTTTAGGACCGATTAATGCAGTCCGGTCCCAAAAATGCCTCAAAATCGGACCGGACCGGACCGCGAGCACCCCTACATGTTAGGATCATTTCGAGGTATTACCGTAAACGGGTTATCGGGCAAAAATTGTCAGCGCTACATTTAAAGCTGATATCCTATTATCCATTCTACAAATATTTTAACGCATATACCATATAGTCCCTCGAACTTTTTTTAATACACGTTTAGTCAAACCATTTTTATTTTGCACCAAAAAATCCTTCACCATGCCAAAAAAACTTTATCATGCCGCTCGCGCGAACCTTTAAAGATAAAAGAATAAGTGACTTTTTGATACAAAATAAAGAGATGGGAGTAGATGTATATTAAAAAATATTTGAGGGAGTTTTTAGTATTTGATTCCATACTTTATTCCATTCAATATTAATAAAATACGAACTCAGATACTGAGGCAGTTCGAATTTACACATTCAAGAATTGAAGAATGCTGTTATACTCCTTTAAACGTTTTATAAAAAAAAAGTATTGAAAAGAAGTAACGAAGAATTGAAAAATACTGTTAGGTCAAAATGCATTACACATTCAAGAATTAATTCATTAAATCATAGTTGTGACCAAGATCACCAAAACAAACAATACTCATTCATTCAATCTGACCAAGAAATATCTCAAGAATTAATTATTAGCAGCAGAAACAGAAGCAGAAAAGAATCAAAACTAATGATAATGACAGTCTCCAACCAAATCCAAACTCAATGTTAACAAAGAATCTATATATATATATATATATATATATATATATATATATATATATATATATATATATCATACCAATAGAGAGACAGCGAATACAAGAATGAAGATAATATCTAGAGAATCTCTCTCCTGGCGGCGTATCCAAACTCAGATCTGCGAATATTGTTCTGGCGTTTCTTGTACAAAATCCCTCCCAATCCAACAACACAAGCCCCAGCGATTACTCCCAGAGCAATTCCAGCCTTCTGTCCACCTTTCAATCCGCCAGATGATTCATTCACATCCGCATTCACGTCATTATCATGACTGACATCACTAGCAACTTCCGAAGCCGGTGCCGGTGCCGGTGCCGGAGAAGGAGTTCCGTGAGAGGTGGAATTCGTCGGAGATGGCGCTGGAGGCAGATCTGACGGTGGAGGAGCAGGAGGAGAGTTGAGATCCGGCGATGGTGATGGAGATGGAGTTGACGGTGCTCCGGCGTGTGGCGGTGGAGAGAGAATGCCGGTGTCGGGTTCCGGTGACGGACTCGGTGATGGAGTTGTGCAGAAAACTTTTTGCGTAGAGAAAAGTGCTAAGAGGATAAGAATTGTAGCGAATGTTGCCATTGTTGGTTTGATTTTTTGAATTTAGTGAATAGTGAGATGTAGAAAAAGATAGAATTGGTTTTGAAAAAGTGGTGCGGTTGAAAAGAGTTGAGAGATTTGGGGGAGAGAGTTTAGGGTGAGGGAGAATGAAATGGGATGTATAAACAATGCGTTGGATCCCAATGCGTGTATTTATTTATTTACCCCAAAATTGTATGACCTTACGTATTCTTAAGAGAGAAGTAAGGCCAGAAGGTAAACTGTTCAAATTCTTAAGCACTGATATAGTCGATCGGGTACCTATTTACAAATATTTATTGGGACATATACCAAATAGTTCCTCGGACATTTTTTAATACCCATTTAGTTCAAACTTTTTTATTTTGCCTCAAAAAGTCATTTGCCGCATATTTTGGAGAGGGAGTGCCGCTGGCGCGGCCTCTAAAAATAAGAGGATATTGAGTGCTTGAGGGACTAAATGGGTTAAACTAAAAATATGTGTCCTTTTTAAAAAATATATATCTATAGTAGGGACTATTTAATAATTGATCCATATTTATTACTAGCATCGAGGTTATGCAATGCAAGATTAAATTTAGCTATATTTTGTTTTTTTTGTTTTTTTTTTTACATAATATATTTTACGAATGAAAAGAGATAAAATTTTAAATTAATATTAAAAGTCATATAATTTTCACATTTAAAAAAAAAATTATATTGAAATGTTCAATAAAAATTCAGGAATAAATTTTAAATGTCAAAATATTGATAATTGCAAAACGTGTATATCAAAGATCAAAACAACCAACCAAAAGATAAAATCACTTCCTATTAAGTGCACATTTTTTCCTCCTTTACATTTCGTCAAATAGGTTGTATTCATAATATAAAGTTTAGACAACATGTTTAGCTTTAAACCCCAAAATTTTTATCATATACTGGTTAGTTGTACAAAAGTGGGTTTTGTAAAAAAAAATATTATTGAGACTTCTACCATTTTAAAGATTTGCTCATAACAAAAGAAAAGAAGATGATACTTTTACCATTTTAAACAATCTAAATTTCATACCTAAGGTCTACCATTTAAAGATCTTCTCCAAAAAAGATTTACTCCAAAAAAATTATTTGTATCTATACTATTCTTTGAACTTCTACCATTTAAATAACTTCATCTATTCCTCACCATCTGGATACAAAAAAGTATCATCCACTCTGATGATGCTGGAAACAGCACCACCAAGTAAGGTGTTTGCAAGCTCAATCTAAGTACAACTATGGCAGCACACTTACATGAAAGGTAAGAGAATGAGATGAGGAGAAGAGGAGAAACACCAAAATATAAGTGGTTCAGCCTAAATTGGCCTACGTCCACTGTGTGTGTCTGTGTATAAACTCACTGAAACAAGGCTCTAATGGCCATGGATACACTCTCTCAAGCTTTCTCTCTCTACTGTGTATTTTGACAGAGTTTCTGCTAGGGTTGCCAAAATCGATCTCTTGCAAGGTAGAGGATGACCTCTATATATAGTACATGGGGTGTGTAATGTACCCCCAGGCATGCAATGAGCATGTGTGTGTTGATCTAGCCAATATGAAGAAGACATATGTCACTGTCATATGTAGAGAATGATGATGAAATATTCTCCCCACGTGTGGGGAATGATTTGTTATAACTGACTTGTGTCCACGTGTCCTTATCCAAATGTCAATAGGTGCTCGGCCATCGCGCTTAGTCATGACCTCGGCATGGGAGAAGCCGAGGTTGATAAAGTCTAGTTGCTTGTTTAATCTGAGATGGACCATGAAGGTCTCGGCTTAAGTTAGGCCGAGACAATGGATGGGGGTCAGCCTGGGTCGAGGTTAAGCTGGCATGTGCTTGGAGCATCGACTGATTTTCTGATGAGGTCGTCCTTAGTAGAGGTATGGCTTCTCGCGACCTCGGCCTACCCCTGGCCGAGGTTGTCATCCCCAAGTGAACTGAAGAGCTGCTGGCCTTTATGATACATGCAGTGTCCCCTTGATGAGGTTGGTTGTAGTGTCGGCCAGGGCCGACCTTGCTATGGCCGAGGCCTGTTGTCACGGATCTAAGGTATTTTCAACGTCGGCCATGTGCTTGGCCGAGATTGGTGTCTCTGAGCCGAGGTGACACTTGGGGCATATCACACTCAATCACTTATTTTACTCTGACTATTGAACTCAAACTTGTATTATCTCAACGTATCTTCAAACTTTATTATGAGTAGATCAAACATTAAGAAATAAGAGTAAAGGAATAAAAATTAAGACGTTAAAAGATAAGGGAAAGGTGGGAATGTGGAGAAGTCTCTAACAATATGAAATTTATTAAAGTATACAAAGAGAGAGATAACTCCCAAATCAAATCTTTAAATAGATTATCTCAGTGGGAAGATGTGACGATCCGGTTATGATTATGATAAACCATGTTTAAATCATGATTACCGTATGGAATGGGGATAATGTGTTATTAGAATATATAATTTTAAGTTATTGTGTTTAGTCTAATCCTACCTTCATAACTTATGAAATATTAAATTAGTCACAAACACAAATTTGTGAAGTTTTCGATAAAAATGTTCAGGTTGGAGGCTAGTTTTGACCCTTATAATGTAATAATTGCCTTAAGGTCAAAACTATACAATTGTATACATGTGAGTTAGGTTTGTAACACAACAAATAGTGTGATAAACGTAGGTTCGAGTAAAGAGTTATACTGAAATCACAAACAGGGGGTAAAGTAGTCATTTAGCTTTAAATGATATTTGGCTTTATATGGTGCCACATGTCATATTTTGATTGGACCAAGGGGAGGTGACTTATGATGACTTTAAACCTTTTACATAATCTCCTTCTTCAGCCAAACTCAGCCATTTTTTAGAGTTTGGCTGAAGAGAAAGAAACGGGAGGTTTAGGACGAGAAAGGCGAGAAAAAGTTGGAGAAAATTTCACAGGAAATTACGTAAAAATCCCTACGGTAATTCTATCTGTAAGCCTTGTTTATTTCTTTGTATTACTGATTGAAATTATGGAAATCATCAATTGTTTACTAAAATTCCGTGTTTTGAGGTATACGTATGGATAGATGTGGGTTTAAGCAAAGTTGAACGTGTAAATCATGTATATTGATTCGCTTGGAAACCCTGTGTATTCAAACTCCTATATCTTTTTGTATATTTATTGGAATTGAATAATTCCAGTTGGATAACAAAATAGACTTATACATGTATAACATATCCTAAAATTATGTGAAAATACCAAGAAATGAATCTTTGGTGATAGTTTGAAGTTCAGGTGTTAAATCTTCCCTAAAGGTGTAAGTATGCACACCAGGTGTTCGATGTTTTGCTTGACACGGCAAATGAACCTTAAAAATAGTGAAACTTTAATTTTGTATTGTTAAATATGTTTACGGATGGTGGGTGAAATATCACAGGAAGTTATAATATATAAAAATTATGAAAATTCCTGGAAGTTGACTAAACGATAAAGGAGCCTATAGGGCAGATTTGCCTTGCAATAAAGAAATGGACACATCTTGCTCTAGAAAACTTGAAATGATGCGTTGTACTTTATATTGGTCACCTAATATGATAAGAATTGGATTACCAAGAAGAAATTAAAGTATGTTTGGGCTATGAATCGGATATATTAAATATTTTAACATGAAATTGGGTGGGATTTTATCTACGATGTATAATTGGAATGGGGTTATATGATGCTTATAAATTGGGTTAAGTTTATGTTTTATTTGGATTGTTAACATACCTATGATGATACTAATATTTTAAGAATGAATATGTGGAAGAAAAGAAAAATTGGTTGAACCAGTGCCAGATAAAGGCAAGGGAAAAACACATGAAGTGGTCAAGGTGAGTGTACTCACTAGTAAGATGTATTTATACATGATTATGGATATTATATGTTGTCCTTATCGGGTTGAGTATAAATATGAGATGTTTTACTTATTGAAATGATTATGGATGTCATGTGCTGTACTTCCTGAGTTGATTATAAATATGAGATGTGATACTTATCGAGATGATTATGGACATTATATGTTGTACTTACTGAGTTGATTATAAATATGAGATGTGGTACTTATTGAGATGATAATGGATATGATATGTTGTCCTTGCTGATTTGAGTATAAATATGAGAGGTTGTACTTATTGAGATGATTAAGGATGTCATATGCTGTACTTGCTGAGTTGATTATAAATATGAGAGGTGGTACTTATCGAGATGATTATGGATATTATATGTTGTACTTACCGAGTTGATTAAAAATATGAGATGTGGTACTTATTGAGATGATTATGGATATTATATGTTGCACTTACCGAGTTGATTTTAAAAATGATATGTTGTACTTGTTGAGATGATTATGGATATTATATGTTGTACCTACCGAGTTAATTACAAAAATGAGATGTCGTACTTACCAAGTTGAATATGGATATGATATGTTGCACTTATTGAGTTGATTATGGTTAGGATATGTCATACTTACTGAGTTGATTATGGATATGATGTGCATGTATTATAAGAGATGTTATAGCTTATCAACAGCCAAGAGATGTTATGGCTTATCAACAGCCAAGAGATGTTATGGCTTATCAACAGCCAAGAGATGTTATGGCTTATTAACAGCCAAGAGATGTTATGGCTTATCAACAGCCAAGAGATGTTGTGGCTTATCAACATCCAAGAGATGTTATGGCTTATTAATAGCCAAGAGATGTTATGGCTTATTAACAGCCCAGAGATGTTATGGCTTATCAACACCCAAGAGATGTTATGGCTTATCAACAACCAAGAGATGTTATGGCTTATCAATAGCCAAGAGATGTTATGGCTTATTAATAGCCAAAAGATGTTATAGCTTATCAACAGCCAAGAGATGTTATGGTTTATCAACAGCCAAGAGACGTTATGGCTTATCAACAGCCAAGAGATGCTATGGCTTATTAATAGCCAAGAGATGTTATGGCTTATTAACAACCAAGAGATGTTGAGATGTTTTATATTGTTACATAGATACGACTTATTGCATTTAATTTTATGCACTAGTGTAGTAGTAATGCATTCACTGAGCTATTTTTCTCACGATTCCTATCTTATGTTTTTTTTCAGGTAATGAAATGTCACTGCCAAAATTAGGAGTTCGGTGGGGTTAGCAAAGGATGCATAAAACCATAATTTTGGTCAAATGAAAAAGGGGTAATTTAATTTTACTTATCCTTGAAGCAAGTTTGAATAAGCATAATCACTTTAAAATATGTGAAAAGTTTTGGCTTTATGGCTTCATGCGGTTAACGAAAAAGAATACTCGTGAAGATGGTTTGGTTAAGGTAATTATGATTTGAATCACTTTGAATTTCAAACTTAATTATAGGTAACTGGGTTGGGGTGTGTCAACTTTGGTATCAGAGCCTAGGTTTTAGAGGTTTTGGGGTAAGGAGCGCCTAGATTTGGCAGTGGAAGTAGAAATTGTTTTGAGTCATAAGCAAATTGGCTTTATTGACTAACATCTATCAGTTATACATATATATTGTTGTATGGGATATGAAATGTAAGGATCTTGCAGGAAAGGAAATGAGATGTTAAGGTTTATTCGGGGATGACAATGAATACAGGTATTTTAATTTGAATCATTGTATTATTTTATTTGTGGTATCGACAAACATGTCATTGAAGGACAATTTTTAAAGACAAAATGTGGTATACAAAAATTGTGAAGTATTGGAAGTGATCTATTCTTATAATGGAATATGTAGACTTGAGTTGTGTCACTTATTAAACCATGGTTTGGTGTGGGCCCATTTATATGGGAGAGTGAGGTACGGGAACCCATATTCCGTTAAAGGATGAGATAGTAAATTCTTAGAGTGTGAATAAAATGAAGATTCACATGGTAAAGGTGAAGTGATAGGATTAATAGTTGTATATGTTTAATTTTAATATGTGAAATGGTCTGAAATTCAATTACTAGTCAATATATAATAATTGATCCGAATATCGGTTCATACTGAATTATGATAAGTAGAAGAAAAGAGTGATAAGAGTTGAGATGTAAATTTTTTAATAGTATGAGTATATGTAGTGAATATTACTCTTGGGATGTTTTGAAATGCTTATATTGAATTATAAAGTTGAGACGAGGTGTTAAAGAGTTGGAAGTTTAAAAATATTGGGGAGTCCTTTTAAGTGTATGTGTTGTTTATGAGTATGGGAAAGATGCTAATCGGGTTGGAATATCGACAACTAGTTTGGGTGGATATTGAGTTGTATTTGTCATTGTATGTACGTGTTATCACTAATAGTATGACATATAATGAATATGACTGACATTATATGGAGTCACCAAGAAGTATGTGTAAGGATAAGATGTTATGTGAGATACCATAACGGGATACATTAAGGTATTTATTCAAGTTAGTTAAAAGAAATACGACATATAATAATTACGATAAGTATTATGGGGTTGGTATGCGTGGTTAAAATTTTCGGTGGTGATGTTATGTTTAATGTCCATCTTACCAAACGGGTAAGGTGAGTGTATTAATAATGCTGCATAAAACTATAGTGTTAATAAGGATTGGGTTAAGATTATGATTGTAATGTTATTATGCCAGATAAATGACTACTTAAAGTCGTTGTATGTTTAGTTAGAGAATAATCATACGATACTAAAAAGGGGAATATAGTGAGAAGTTATATTGAGTTCATAGTGCATAACTGCACAATATACATGAACGTGAATATGAAATCTTGGTTAAGAATAAACATTTAGCGAGAGATTGTATAGTTTTATTATATGAAAAGTAGTGAGGATATATTTAAATTAAGAAATTGTAAGGACGCGATTTAACATACTCTTAAACATCATAAATGATATGGATAGTAGTTAAAGTCAAACACGTGTATTTGGTGTTGAATGGAAGATAGAAATATGACGTGTAATAAGCCAATATGGTAATATGATATCTATGAATTGAAATATTACACGATGATAAGGATAAACTATAGTAATGAAGGAAGAAAGGCAAAGAATGATACTAGGTTGTTAAGAATATTCACTCATTGTGAATATGCAATGATATAACTGATAATCTAGTATGTGTGAATGTTTGACATACGTATATAAAGGTATGAAGTAATATATGAGTTGGGGTTAAGTTTTCATTAATAAGAAATCATTAGACGATTATTCTTATGGGTAATGATAAGGATACTGAAGTTATTATGAAAAAAGATGTGTCGTACATCGAGGAACCGATTAAAATTCTTGGTCGTAAAGAGCAAGTATTAAGGAATAAAGTAGTTTCGTAGTTAAAGTGTTGTGGAGGATCCATAAAATTAAATAATAAACATGGTAATGGGAATATAGAATGAGAAAATAGTATCCCCAATTGTTTGATAAGTGAAATTCATCCTAAATTTCGGGGACGAAATTTTCTAAGAGGGGAAGGTTGTGACGACCCGGTTATGATTATGATAAACCATGTTTAAATCATGATTACCGTATGGGATGGGGATAATGTGTTATTAGAATATATAATTTTAAGTTATTATGTTTAGTCTAATCCTACCTTCATAACTTATGAAATATTAAATTAGTCACAAACACAAATTTGTGAAGTTTTCGATAAAAATGTTCGGGTTGGAGGCTAGTTTTGACCCTTATAATGTAACAATTGACTTAAGGTCAAAACTATATAATTGTATACATGTGAGTTAGGCTTGTAACACAACAAATGGTGTGCTAAACGAAGGTTCGAATAAAGAGTTATACTGAAATCACGGACAGGGGGTAAAGTAGTCGTTTAACTTTAAATGATATTTGGCTTTATATGGTGCCACGTGTTATATTTTGATTGGACCAAGGGGAGGTGACTTATGCCGACTTTAAACCCTTTACATAATCTCCTTCTTTAGCCAAACTCAGACATTTTTGAGAGTTTGGCTGAAGAGAAAGAAACGGGAGGTTTAGGACGAGAAAGGCGAGAAAAAGTTGGAGAAAATTTCATAGGAAATTACCTAAAAATCCCTACGGTAATTCTATCTGTAAGCCTTGTTTATTTCTTTGTATTACTGATTAAAATTATGGAAATCATCAATTGTTTACTGAAATTCCATTTTTTGAGGTATACGTATGGATAGATGCGGGTTTAAGCAAAGTTGAACGTGTAAATCATATATATTGATTCGCTTGGAAACCCTGTGTATTCAAACTCCTATATCTTTTTCTATATTTATTGGAATTGAATAATTCTAGTTGGATAACAAAATAGACTTATACATGTATAAAATATCTAAAAATTATGTGAAAATACCAAGAAATGAATCTTTGGTGATAGTTTGAAGTTCAGGTGTTAAATCTTCCCCAAAGGTGTAAGTATGCACACCAGGTGTTCGATGTTTTGCTTGACATGGCAAATGAACCTTAAAAATTATGAAAATTTAATGTTGTATTTTTAAATATGTTTATGGATGGTGGGTGAAATATCACATGAAGTTATGATGTAGAAAAATTGTGAAAATTCCTAGAAGTTGACTAAAAGATAAAGGAGCCTATAGGACAGATTTGCCTTGCAATAAAGAAATGGACACATCTTGCTCTAGGAAACTTGAAATGATGTGTTGTCCTTTATATTGGCAACCTAATATGATAAGAATTGGATTACCAAGAAGAAATTAAAGTATGTTTGGTCTATGGATCGGATATGTTAAATATTTTATCATGAAATTGGATGGGACTTCATTTACGATGTATTATTGGAATGGGTTTATACGATGCTTATAAATTGGGTTAAGTTTAAGTTTTCTTTGTATTGTTAAAATACTTATGATGATACTAATATTGTAAGAATGAATATGTGGAAGGGAAGAAGAATTGGTTGAACCAGTGCCAGATAAAGGCAAGGGAAAAACACATGAAGTGGCAAAGGTGAGTGTACTCACTAGTAAGATGTATTTATACATGATTATGGATATTATATGTTGCCCTTATCGGGTTGAGTATGTATATGAGATGTTTTACTTATTGAGATGATTGTGGATGTCATATGTTGTACTTCCTGAGTTGATTATAAATATGATATGTGATACTTATCGAGATGATTATGGATATTATATGTTGTACTTACTCAGTTGATTATAAATATGAGATGTGGTACTTATTGAGATGATAATGGATATGATATGTTGTCCTTGCTGATTTGAGTATAAATATGAGAGGTTGTACTTATTGAGATGATTATGGATGTCATATGTTGTACTTGCTGAGTTGATTAGTGGTACTTATCGAGATGATTATGGATATTATATGTTGTACTTACCGAGTTGATTAAAATTATGAGATGTGGTACTTATTTAGATGATTATGGATATTATATGTAGCACTTACCGAGTTGATTTTAAAAATGATATGTTTTACTTGTTGAGATGATTATGGATATTATATGTTGTACCTACCGAGTTGATTACAAAAATGAGATGTCGTACTTACCAAGTTAAATATGGATATGATATGTTGTACTTATTGAGTTGATTATGGTTAGGATATGTCATACTTACTGAGTTGATTATGGATGTGATGTGCATGTATTATAAGAGATGTTATGGCTTATCAACAACCAAGAGATGTTATGGCTTATCAACAGCCAAGAGATGTTATGGCTTATTAATAGTCAATAGATGTTATGGCTTATTAACAGCCAAGAGATGTTATGGCTTATCAACAGCCAAGAGATGTTATGGCTTATTAACAACCAAGAGATGTTATGGCTTATCAACAGACAAGAGATGTTATGGCTTATCAACAGCGAAGAGATGTTATGGCTTATTACACTACACCAAAAACAGGAATCTGGCACGGTTTAAAACTGTGCCAGATCAAGTCTGGCACGGTTTTGAACTGTGCCAGAATCAGGTGTTCCAAAATGGCAATTTTTTTCTGGCACGGCTCAAAAGTGTGCCAGATTTGGCCAAACAGGAACACTTCTGGCACACTTCTAAACCGTGCCAGAATTTGATATTTCTGGCACACTTTTGGCACAGTTTTTATCTGTGCCAGATTCGGCCAAACAGGAACACTTCTGGCACACTTTTAAACCGTGCTAGAATTTGATATTTCTGGCACACTTTTGGCACAGTTTTTAACTGTGCCAGATTCATCCAAACAGGAACACTTCTGGCACACTTTTAAACCGTGCCAGAATTTGATATTTCTGGCACACTTTAAGCACAGTTTTTAACTGTGCCAGATTCAACACAGTTTAAAAAAAATTGGCACCGTTCAAAATCGTGCCAAAATATGATACACCTTTGCCACGGTTTTGGACTGTGCCAAATTTTTTTATTTAAAAAAAAATAATTATTTGAAAACACAAAATTCACAAATTAATAATATTGCGCGTTGTTAATAAACTAATGTACATACAAACTTTAAAATATTACAAGTCTTTAACACCTCACAAGCCCAAAAAAAATTGGGCAGAATTTCCTCTATTTTCTGGACATTCCAACACCTGTTAATACAAAACCTGCCTAACATAAAGCCCGCACGGCTACCAAATATAACAATTAACATACAAAAGCCCGCACGGCCATAAAAACTCAACAATAAAACAACAAAAGACCGTACGACCATGACACAAATAAATGAAATCACGAATAAATCCTTGTTGTAAACCATTGAGTTCTTTGTGTGTTCCGCGTGAATAAAAGCCAACGATAAACTGTTATCCTGCAAAAAAAAATAGGATACAAAAAAGATACGATATCAGTAACCCAATAATTTACCCAAAAAAAAATTGGCAAAACTAGAAAATTACATATATGCGTGGAAATTATCATCATACTCTCAAACCGAGAGATCCAAGACTACGCGGTCAGTTCCTACAAGTTACATTGGTCCCGTGCGAGTTGTTCGTGCCTCTTACGGGGTCGTTTGGGGGTTGATTTGGGTTTTCACCCTTTAAAGGCATGTTTTTAGTTCTAAGTGTGATTTTTGCAAATTATCGTCATACACTCAAATCGGGAGACACGGGACTACACGGTAAGTTCCTACAAGTTACATGGGTCCCGTGCGAGGTGTTCGCGCCTCCTACGGGGTCGTTTGGGGGTTGGTTTGGGTTTTCACCCTTTGACGGCATGTTTTTAAGTCTAAGTGTTATTTTTGCAAATTATCGTCACACTCTCAACCCGGGAGACCCGGGACTACGCGGTCAGTTTCTACAAGTTACATTAGTCCCGTGCGAGGTGTTCGTGCCTCCTACGGGGTCGTTTGGGGGTGGGTTTGGGTTTTCACCCTTTAACGGCAAGTTTTTAACTCTAAGTGTGATTTTTGCAAATTATCATCACACTCCCAAACCGAGAGACCCGGGACAACGCGGTCAATTCCTACAAGTTACATTGGTCCCGTGCGAAGTGTTCGTGCCTCCTAGGGGGTCGTTTGGGGGTTGCTTTGAGTTTTCACCCTTTAACGGCATATTTTTAACTAAGTGTGATTTTTGCAAATTATCGTCACACTCTCAAACCGAGAGACCCGGGACTACGCGATCAGTTCCTACAAGTTATATTGGTCCCGTGCGAGATGTTCGTGCCTCCTACGGGGTCGTTTGGGGGCTGGTTTGGGTTTTCACCCTTTAACGGCATGTTTTTAACTTTAAGTGTGATTTTTGCAAATTATCGTCAGACTCTCAAACAAAGAGACCCGAGACAACGAGGTCAGTTCCTACAAGTTACATTGGTCCCGTGCGAGGTGTTCGTGCCTCCTACGGGGTCGTTTGGGGACTGGTTTGGGTTTTCACCCTTTAACGGCATGTTTTTAAGTCTAAGTGTTGATTTTCTGCAAATTATCGTCGCACTCTCGAACCGAGAGACACGGAACTATGCGATCAGTTCCTACAAGTTACATTGGTCCTGTGCGAGGTGTCCGTGCCTCCGAAGGGGTCGTTTGGTGGCTGGTTTGTGTTTTCACCCTTTAACGGCATGTTTTTAACTCTAAGTGTGATTTTTGCAAATTATCGTCTAACTCTCAAACCGAGACACCCGGGACTACGCAGTCAGTTCCTACAAGTTACATGGGTCCCGTGCGAGGTGTTCGTGCCTCCTACGGGGTCGTTTGGGGGTTGGTTTGGGTTTTCACTCTATAGCGGCACATTTTTAACTCTAAGTGTGATTTTTGTAAATTATCGACACACTATTAAACCGAGAGACCCGGGACTACGGGGCCAGTTCCTACAAGTTACATGGGTCCGGTGCGAGGTGTTTGTACCTCCTACGGGGTCATTTGGGGGTTGGTTTGTGTTTTCACCCTTTAACGACATGTTTTTAACTCTAAGTGTTGATTTTTGCAAATTATCGTCATATTCTCAAACCGGGATACTCGGGACTAAGCGATCACTTCCTACAAGTTTCATGGGTCCCGTGCGAGGTGTTCGTGCCTCTCACGGGGTCGTTTGGGGGCTGGTTTCGATTTTCAACCTTTAACGGCTTGTTTTTAAGTCTAAGTGTGATTTTTACAAATTTTTGTCATATTCACAAACCGGGCGACCCGGGACTACGCGGTCAGTTCCTACAAGTTACATTGGTCTCGTGCGAGTTGTTCGTGCCTCTTACGGGGTCGTTTGGGGGTTGGTTTGGGTTTTCACCCTTTAAAGGCATGTTTTTAGTTCTAAGTGTGATTTTTGCAAATTATCGTCATACACTCAAATCGGGAGACACGGGACTACGCGGTCAGTTCCTACAAGTTACATGGGTCCCGTGCAAGGTGTTCGTGCCTCCTACGGGGTCGTTTGGGTTTTCACCCTTTGACGGCATGTTTTTAAGTCTAAGTGTTATTTTTGCAAATTATCGTCACACTCTCAACCCGGGAGACCCGGGACTACGCGATCAGTTTCTACAAGTTACATTAGTCCCGTGCAAGGTGTTCGTGCCTCCTACGGGATCGTTTGGGGGTGGGTTTGGGTTTTCACCCTTTAACGACATGTTTTTAACTCTAAGTGTGATTTTTGCAAATTATCGTCATACTCCCAAACCGAGAGACCCGGGACAACGCGGTCAGTTCCTACAAGTTACATTGGTCCCGTGCGAGGTGTTCGTGCCTCCTACGGGGTCGTTTGGGGGTTGGGTTGGATTTTCACCCTTTAACAGCTTGTTTTTAAGTCAAAGTGTGATTTTTACAAATTATCGACATAATCTCAGACCGGGAGACCCGGGACTCCGCGGTCAGTTCCTACAAGTTACATTGGTCCCGTGCGAGGTGTTCGTGCCTCCTACGGGGTCGTTTGGGGGTTGGTTTGGGTTTTCACCCTATAACGGCATGTTTTCAACTTTAAGTGTGATTTTTGCAAATTATCGTCAGACTCTCAAACTGAGAGACCCGGGACAACGAGGTCAGTTCCTACAAGTAACATTGGTCCCGTGCGAGGTGTTCGTGCCTCCTACGGGGTCGTTTGGTGGCTGGTTTGGGTTTTCACCCTTTAACGGCTTGTTTTCAAGTCAAAGTGTGATTTTTTCAAATTATCGACATACTCTCAGACCGGGAGACTCGGGACTACGCGGTTTGTTCCTACAAGTTACATTGGTCCCGTGCGAGGTGTTTGTGCCTCCTACGGGGTCGTTTGGGGGCTGGTTTGGGTTTTCACCCTTAAACGGCTTGTTTTTAAGTCAGAGTGTGATTTTTGCAAATTATCGTCATACTCTCAAACCGGGAGACCCGGGACTACGCGGTCAGTTCCTACAAGTTACATTGGTCCCGTGCAAGGTGTTCGTGCCTCCTACGGGGTCGTTTGGGGGCTGGGTTGGATTTTCACCCTTTAACAGCTTGTTTTTAAGTCAAAGTGTGATTTTTGCAAATTATCGACATAATCTCAGACCGGGAGACTCGGGACTCCGCAGTCAGTTCCTACAAGTTACATTGGTCCCGTGCGAGGTGTTCGTGCCTCCTACGAGGTCGTTTGGGGACTGGTTTGGGTTTTCACCCTTTAACGGCTTATTTTCAAGTCAAAGTGTGATTTTTGCAACTTATCGACATACTCTCAGACCGGGAGACCCGGGACTACGCGGTTTGTTCCTACAAGTTACATTGGTCCCGTGCAAGGTGTTCGTGCCTCTTACGGGGTCGTTTGGGGGTTGGTTTGGGTTTTCACCCTTTAAAGGCATGTTTTTAGTTCTAAGTGTGATTTTTGCAAATTATCGTCATACACTCAAATCGGGAGACACGGGACTACGAGGTCAGTTCCTACAAGTTACATGGGTCCCGTGCAAGGTGTTCGTGCCTCCTACAGGGTCGTTTGGGTTTTCACCCTTTGACGACATGTTTTTAAGTCTAAGTGTTATTTTTGCAAATTATCGTCACACTCTCAACCCGGGAGACCCGGGACTACGCGATCAGTTTCTACAAGTTACATTAGTCCCGTGCAAGGTGTTCGTGCCTCCTACGGGATCGTTTGGGGGTGGGTTTGGATTTTCACCCTTTAACGACATGTTTTTAACTCTAAGTGTGATTTTTGAAAATTATCATCATACTCCCAAACCGAGAGACCCGGGACAACGCGGTCAGTTCCTACAAGTTACATTGGTCCCGTGCGAGGTGTTCGTGCCTCCTACGGGGTCGTTTGGGGGTTGGGTTGGATTTTCACCCTTTAACAGCTTGTTTTTAAGTAAAAGTGTGATTTTTGCAAATTATCGACATAATCTCAGACCGGGAGACCCGGGACTCCGCGGTCAGTTCCTACAAGTTACATTGGTCCCGTGCGAGGTGTTCGTGCCTCCTACGGGGTCGTTTGGGGGTTGGTTTGGGTTTTCACCCTATAACGGCATGTTTTCAACTTTAAGTGTGATTTTTGCAAATTATCGTCAGACTCTCAAACTGAGAGACCCGGGACAACGAGGTCAGTTCCAACAAGTAACATTGGTCCCGTGCGAGGTGTTCGTGCCTCCTACGGGGTCGTTTGGTGGCTGGTTTGGGTTTTCACCCTTTAACGGCTTGTTTTCAAGTCAAAGTGTGATTTTTTCAAATTATCGACATACTCTCAGACCGGGAGACCCGGGACTACGCGGTTTGTTCCTACAAGTTACATTGGTCCCGTACGAGGTGTTCGTGCCTCCTACGGGGCCGTTTGGGGGCTGGTTTGGGTTTTCACCCTTAAACGGCTTATTTTTAAGTCAAAGTGTGATTTTTGCAAATTATCGTCATACTCTCAAACCGGGAGACCCGGGACTACGCGGTCAGTTCCTACAAGTTACATTGGTCCCGTGCAAGGTGTTCGTGCCTCCTACGGGGTCGTTTGGGGGCTGGGTTGGATTTTCACCCTTTAACAGCTTGTTTTTAAGTCAAAGTGTGATTTTTGCAAATTATCGACATAATCTCAGACCGGGAGACTCGGGACTCCGCGGTCAGTTCCTACAAGTTACATTGGTCCCGTGCGAGGTGTTCGTGCCTCCTACGAGGTCGTTTGGGGACTGGTTTGGGTTTTCACCCTTTAACGGCTTATTTTCAAGTCAAAGTGTGATTTTTGCAAATTATCGACATACTCTCAGACCGGGAGACCCGGGACTACGCGGTTTGTTCCTACAAGTTACATTGGTCCCGTGCAAGGTGTTCGTGCCTCCTACGGGGTCGTTTGGGGGCTGGTTTGGGTTTTCACCCTTTAACGGCTTGTTTTTAAGTCAAAGTGTGATTTTTGCAAATTATCATCATACTTTCAAATCGGGAGACTCGGGACTACGCGGTCAGTTCCTACAAGTTACATTGGTCCCGTGAGAGGTGTTCGTGCCTCCTACGGGGTCGTCTGGGGGTTGGTTTGGGTTTTCACTCTTTAACGGCTTGTTTTTAAGTCAAAGTGTGATTTTTACAAATTATCGTCACACTCTCAAACCGAGAGACCCGGGACTATGCGGTCTGTTCCTGCAAGTTACATTGGTCACGTGCGAGGTGTTCGTGCCTCCTATGGGGTCATTTGGGGGCTGGTTTGAGTTTTCACCCTTTAACGGCATGTTTTTAACTTTAAGTGTGATTTTTGCAAATTATCGTCAGACTCTCAAACTGAGAGACCCGGGACAACGAGGTCAGTTCCTACAAGTTACATTGGTCCCATGCGAGGTATTCGTGCCTCCTACGGGGTCGTTTAGGGGATGGTTTGGGTTTTCACCCTTTAACGGCTTGTTTTTAAGTCAAAGTGTGATTTTTGCAAATTATCATCATATTCTCAAACCGGGAGACCCAGGACTACGCGGTCAGTTCCTACGAGTTACATTGGTGCCGTGCGAGGTGTTCGTGCATCCTACGGGGCCATTTGGGAGCTGGTTTGGATTTTCACCCTTTAACGGCTTGTTTTTAAGTCTAAGTGTGTTTTTTTGCAAATTATCATCATATTCTCAAACCGGGTGACCCGGGACTATGCGGTCAGTTCCTACAAGTTACATTGGTCCCGTTCGAGGTGTTTGGGACTCTTACGTGGTCGTTTGGGGGCTGGTTTGGGTTTTCATCCTTTAACGGCTTGTTTTTAAGTCTAAGTGTGACTTTTGCAAATTATCGTCATATTCTGAAACCGGGAGACCCGGGGGACTACGCGGTTATTTCCTACAAGTTACATTGATCCACTGCGAGGTGTTCATGCCTCCTACGGGGTCGTTTGGGGGCTGGTTTGGGTTTTCACCCTTTAACGGCGTGTTTTTATGTTTATGTGTTTATTTTTGCAAATTATCGTCATATTCACAAATCGGGAGACCCGAGACTACGCGGTCAGTTCCTACAAGTTACATTGGTCCCATGCGAGGTGTTCGTGCCTCCTACGGGGTCGTTTGGGGGCTGGTTTGGGTTTTCACCCTTTAACGGCTTGTTTTTAAGTCAAAGTGTGATTTTTACAAATTATCGTCATATTCTGAAATCGAGAGGCCCGGGACTACGCAGTCAGTTCCTACAAGTTACATTGGTCCCGTGCGAGATGTGCATGCCTCTTAGAGGGTCGTTTGAGGGTTGGTTTGGGTTTTCACCCTTTAACGGCTTGTTTTTAAGTCTAAGTGTTGATTTTTACAAATTATCGTCATATTCTCAAACCGAGAGACCCGGGACTACGCGGTCAGTTCCTACAAGTTACATTGGTCTCGTGCGAGGTGTTCGTGCCTCCTACGGAGTCGTTTGGGGGCTGGTTTGGGTTTTTACCCTTTAACGACTTGTTTTTAAGTCTAAGTGTTGATTTTTGCAAATTATTGTCATATTCACAAACCGAGAGACCCGGGACTACGCGCTCAGTTCCTACAAGTTACATTGATCCCGTGCGAGGTGTTCGTGCTCCTACGGGGTCGTTTGGGGGATGGTTTGGGTTTTCACCCTTTAACGGCTTGTTTTTAAGTTTAAGTGTTGGTTTTCACCCTTCAACTCCTTAATCAATTTAGAACACTTAATTATTTCATAAAATTTTGACAGAGTTTCCTTTGTTTATTCATGATATCCAACTTATTTTAATATTAAAATAAGCCCAACAACAACAACAAGCACAAAAGCCGTCGCTAAACCACCAATAAATCCCATCCACCGATTTAACATCTAAAAATAGTATATAAATCCATGTAGCCCCTTCCTCCATGTCAACCACTTATTAAGGCCTTAAGACACACATCTTACACAACACACACACGCGCACACAACTAAATGAAGAATTTACTTTGGTAAAGGTGCACTACATTATAAAATCTTCTATCATCAATATAAAATACTTACCAAATTTATTCGCAACTTGAGATCCTCCGAATAAGCTCCCTCATTATTGATCCTTGCATATTTGTGCAATCATTTTGAGATCTTCCCTTTTCCAATCACTTCTTCGAGTTTCTCTTTGACTTTCACCATTGTCTCTGATTGCGCAGTACCTCTGCCATAGCCCATTCTAGTGTGCTGATGTTGTATCAGTCCCGACACAAAGAGGTCCTGCAATACCAAAATTATATTTTAAAAAGATATATTAACCATTATGTAGGGAAAGTATTCATTTTACAACATGTGACTTAATTTTCTGACTTGTTAAATGTTCTTGGTTTTTGTTTTATTTACCAGTTTTTCAATTTTGGCACACATGAAGAATTAGTGAAAATGAGTAAGTAATTGAGAAAGGCCACAAACCAAGCACATGTGTTCAATGTGGGTCCTGTCGATTTGTCGATTTATTATGAGTCCTATTGTGAAATATTGAGTATTGTCCTCACCCTGAGTCCTATTCATTATACTAAATAATTACGAGTGTACAAAATAAATAAGACAGTCATAAAGTCTGTAAGCATGAACTATAATGTTACCATAGAAGTAGGATCTTACTTAAATTGGTGAAATTAACAAAGGCATATCCCTATTGCCCTCTGGGATCACTCGCACAAACCAAGTATAGTTTTAGATCATCCCAAACCTACCTTAACACGAGACAGCGATGAATCACCACGTATACCCATCGCTCATATATTCTACCATACCCAAGTCTATATGATGAAATATCCCCATCAATCCATCTCTGATACAGGTAGCTATACATGTGACGCGAGAGTTATATGACCAAGTCTTACTCATCTACTCACGAAGGTGCCAACACGGTCTGCGTCGTGCGTGCCCCGATAACTAAATCCCCCTTGGTACGATATCCACGAGTACACATGTAGTGTGCATTTTACACATGTAATACAGAAAAAAATATTCTCACAACACATGGAAATCTAAAAAAAGTTTAGGAATTATTCACTCTAGTATCATTACAAAGTTATGTAAATAATGAACTTATCACATACAATAAACCTATGAATCACCCTAAACTTAATCTTACCCAACTCAACAAAACTCAAATTAAAACTCCATTAATGACCCCTAAACCTCCCATAAATCATTCATATAACATCTAAATAAAGTAACTATGATTTAAACATGATTAAAACATCAAAAACACAATATTAATTCAAGATTTACTGATAAAACCCAATTCTCTATCAAGAACCCTACAAATTCAATCTTAATCAATTTGATTCCATTCTCTAAATATTTACGCATATATTCAAGGAGTTTATGAACGATTCATAGTAGAAGTCAATTCATATACATAATCTAACAATTTCAACTCATATTGAAATACAAATAAACCAAACCAAAAAAAATTGACACCAATTACTACTTAATCACTACACAAATTGACATCAAGGAGAAAAAAAATTATATTTAGATGGAACAAACATAAGGAGAAAAAAAAATGCAATCACCTTACATTAGAGCAGCCACAAAAGCCTGCTTCAATGGTTGCTGCTCAACATCTCCTTTCTCAGCCAAAATGGGTCTCAAATTTTACCAAAAACCAATCAAAATCAGAACTTAGAAATAAGGAAATATGCTGATGCTTGGGGCTAAATAGGGAACAAAAGACTAAAAAATAATAAGTTTTCTTACAATGGAGCAGAACGAAGAGGGAATGAAAGATACCTTGCGAAGAGAGAACACCAATGGTACCTACATATAGATATATAGGGGGGGAGAGAGAGAGAGTGAAAATGGCGCAGTCAGTTGTTAATCGAGTTCTTGATGCCGGTCAACGACGCCCGGAGACAATCGGAGGATCAGATAAAGCATCTTGCAAAGGATCCACAGGTGGTTCCCGCTCTAATCCACCATCTCCGCACCGCCAAAGCCCCAAACGTTCATCGGTTGTCGGCAGTGCTTCTCCGCAAGAAGATCACTAGCCACTGGGCCAAGCGGTGGCCGGACTTAGCGTTGTATGCCGCCGCAAGAAGATCACTAGCCACTGGGCCAAGCAATGGCTGGATTTAGCGTTGGATGTCGCAGTGGAGCCAGTAAGCGGGTGAGGGGAGGGAGAGATACGGGGAGCGGGATATTGAAAAATGAGAGAGGAAAGAGGAGGGAATGATTTTTTTTCGGACTTTTATATTTTAATCACGTGTACTCAATTTTGGCACACTTTAAAACAGTGCCAAATTTTGGCACTGTTTTAAAGTGTGCCAGATTATCATTAAACCGTGCCAGAATTTGGCACGGTTTAAAACTGTGCCAGATTTTTAACATTCGGGTGTGCCAAATTGCTGTTTTTGGTGTAGTGTTAATAGACAAGAGATGTTATGGCTTATCAACAACCAAGAGATGTTATGGCTTATCAACAGCCAAGAGACGTTATGGCTTATCAACAGCCAAGAGATGTTATGGCTTATTAACAGCCAAGAGATGTTATGTCTTATTAACAACCAAGAGATGTTGAGATGTTTTATATTGTTACATAGATACGACTTATTGAATTTAATTTTATGCACTAGTGTAGTAGTAATGCATTCACTGAGCTATTTTGCTCACGATTCCTATCTTATGTTTTTTTTCAGGTAATGAAATGTCACTGCCAAAATTAGGAGTTCGGTGGGGTTAGCAAAGGATGCATAAAACCATAATTTTGGTCAAATGAAAAAGGGGTAATTTAATTTTACTTATCCTTGAAGCAAGTTTGAATAAGCATAATCACTTTAAAATATGTGAAAAGTTTTACCTTTATGGCTTCATGCGGTTAACGAAAAAGAATACTCGTGAAGATGGTTTGGTTAAGGTAATGATGATTTGAATCACTTTGACTTTCAAACTTAATTATAGGTAACTGGGTTGGGGTGTGTCAGAAGAAGTCTTTATATCAAATAAATATATAACAAACAAAACAAAAATAACCTTTCACCACCCATAATTATTTGATATTTGGAATTTTGACAAAGAAAAGTGTAGCACCCTGTAAAATCCGACAGACGGGGTGGCCAGCCACCGCTGCCGAACTATGCCAGGCCTGAACTAAATAAATATCATTCTTAGCATGAGACATATATGAGACATAAATAAATCAATCCATAAGATAAATAATTGAATCAATCTCAAATGATCATAACAACTACGCGATAAAAGATCCATCACATGCTAACTCCAAAAATCCATTCTCCAATAATGATTAAATAAAATCTAAATAATCCCAATAGAAATCCTCTAAACAACTTTGGAACCGAATGGGCCAATAAAACTCAAATAAAGTCTCATAATTAAATACGACTGAAAAGGAAAGTCTAACTAAACTATTCCATAAAATGAATAACTCCAGCTGCACCTCCAAAAGATAACTCCGATAAACTTATGCAGCTTCTCCAATTCAAATCTTGAAAAAGATTAGTCAACGCATGGGTCAGAGCCAAAGCCCCGAGCAAGAATACACACTACTCCCCTCAAATAGGATCCTTGAATCCAGACAGTAGCATTATACGCAATAAATATCACAATAGAATATTTTTAATTAAACGGGATAATTTAAACGCGATAAATAAAAATTACTAATTACCCGTAGGAATCCCCATTTAAAAGGCACACCAATATGATTTTAAAATTCCCAAGTCCCACGATGTTAATTTATTAAATTAACTAATTTTTATTATTGTTCTCACTTTTTATTAAAGTGTCACACTTCCCCTTGTCAATCGTCCTCTGACCCGTTTAAACTGTTGGCTCCGACACATGACAAGGTTCCACACACTTCCCCTTGTCAATCGTCCTCTGGCCCATTTAAACTGTTGGCCCTGGCACATGACAAGGTTCCACACACGACACGACATAAATCGTCCTCTGATTCGTTTAAACTGTCGGCCCCGACACATTATATCGCCACAAATTTTAATACCCATTTTTATCTTAGGCATTAATTCTCAATTTCTTAATTTATAATCACCCCACCCTTTTAATCGATGTGAGATGCTCAAAATACCCCTTAGTCCCATAACTAAGGGTCCCCAAGTTATTATTACGTCCTACCCTATGTATAGGAATAATTTCTACCCTAAACTTCGACCTAGTCTCATGCCTAGGCTAGCATAACGATGAAATAGTACCAAAAATCAGCCCACCCCCAAGATGATAAAAATGTGATAATCTACCCTCACTAGTCCCATACCTAGAAGGCGTAAATTATTAAAAGGTCTACCCGCTAGACCCATACCTAGAAGGCATCCTAAAGTATAGGGAGAGAAAAAATTACCCACAACCCGTCATCACAAAGGCAATATAGTAATACCAACAAGTCACACAAACAAACATAATTAATCAACGTATAAAACTACGCATGATAGTCCAATTCAATTAAACCTTTAATTTAATTATCACAACATCAACAATACCCAAATAATCTCATTTAATTATTTTAAATTAAATATACCAAGTTTTTATCATATATACGTCAAAAACCAAATTTCATTATCTCTACATGTATTACATGAGTTATACGCACCCAAAAATTATTTATTTTAAAACTAGGATTTTCTACATGCAACCTACACCAATAAAATCCAAAATCACTCATAAATCCTACGTACCCAAAGGGTTATGAATCTTATTCAGATTAAAATTTTTTGTAAAAACAACTCCATAATTAGTGTCCACTTTTCCTAATTAAGTCACTACTTTATTTTAAGAAAACATGTAATTAAGTGTTTACGCGAAACTTAAAACGCATAATACTAAAGGAAAATAATAGAGTATTCATGCCTGTAAAGATCGTGTTGAAAATACGATTAGAAATCTGGATTCCTTGTGAAAAATTAGCAAACGAGTGTTCTTGAACAAACTTGATTAAACCCCAAATAAGCCTTCAAATCTGGCGGCAAAACCTTGATTATGTTGGAGGTTGATGATTATGGTTGAGAAGAAATATTTTTAGAAGTGTTCTCTGGTGAAAAACTTGAGAAAAAATGATTATGAGAAGTCCCCCCACGAATTAGAGTCATTATATAGTCATTAAGAAACCTAATCCTAATAGAACTCTAATAAGATACAAACACTAAAAAAAATTATCTCGGATGATCGGACCGTTGGAATTAGATGAAATTTTACAGAGAATTAGCTGAAGACGAGAGGAAGCTACAAAAAAAACTTCAGCTCGATTGGATCATTCAATATTTTTAAATATTTTTTTTCTAGAGAGTTTTATGATGTGAGGACTCTTAGAGAGTTTTATGTCTTGAGGACTCTTCTATATAATAAAAACTCAATTAAAACTCCATTTTAATTCCGATTCCAATTCCGTTTGGAAATTTATTTTTCAAATATAAAAACCAACATTTTAAATTATAAAATTTATAAAATTCAAAATTTTATTTTTCTCCGATTATTCCAACTAATTAATTAAAATAATAAATAAAAACACGGGGTGTTACATACTTTCCCACTAGTAAAGAATTTCGTCCTCGAAATTAGACGAGGCATACTCATCAACGCATAAATCTCTCAAAAGAAAATATGGCTCACATATGTCTACCCGTAGAATGCCATAATTGGGCGCCCATACACCCAATCTTTTGCGCACTTACCCCACGAACAAAAAAATAATATATATCACCTATATATATGAATTAACTATGAAAATAACAGCGTACCATGTGCTCTCGCGAATCACTACTCGATTCTATCTCCATTTATCTTTATAACACATAAATCCTCAAACCAAATCACATCTACATTGATATAAGATATACCCAAAATTTATACTAATGATCTTCCAAATAGATATCGTCTCCAAAAAACAACTCTAATCATCCTCACATCAAGCTTACTAATTCTAAACTCGATGCCTATAACGTCTTTACCACAAGACTCTACGTCTCCAAGAAACACATCTAACATGTATGCTAGACCCACTACCTCTAGGAGTATAAATCAACAAAGAGGATCAAAGATCGGTAATGCGGAAGTTAAACGGACTCATAACCTAGGAGACCTAAGACCATGCTCTGATACCATCTGTAACACCCCGCAAAATCCGACAGACGGGGTGGCCAGCCACCGCCGCCGAATTATGCCGGGCGTGAACTAAATAAATACCATTCTTAGCATGAGACAGATATGAGACATAAATCAATCAATCCATAAGATAAATAATTGAATCAATCTCAAATGATCATAACAACTACGCGATAAAAGATCCATCACACGCTAACTCCAAAAATCCATTCTCCAATAATGATTAAATAAAATCTAAACAATCCCAATATAAATCCTCTAAACAACTTTGGAACCGAATGGGCTAATAAAACTCAAATAAAGTCTCATAATTAAATACGACTGAAAAGGAAAGTCTAACTAAACTATGCTATAAAATGAATAACTCCAGTTGCATCTCCAAAAGATAACTCCGATAAACTTATGCAACTTCTCCAATTCAAATCCTGAAAAAGATTAGTCAATGCATGGGTCAGAGCCAAAGCGCCGAGCAAGAATACACACTACTCCCCTCAAATAGGATCCTTGAATCCAGACAGTAGCATTATACGCAATAAATATCACAATAGAATATTTTAAATTAAACGGGATAATTTAAACGCAATAAATAAAAATTACTAATTACCCGTAGGAATCCCCATTTAAAAGGCACACCAATATGATTTTAAAATTCCCAAGTCCCACGATGTTAATTTATTAAATTAACCAATTTTTATTATTGTTCTCACTTTTTATTAAAGTGTCACACTTCTCCTCGTCAATCGTCCTCTGACCCGTTTAAACTGTCGGTCCCGACACATGACAAGGTTCCACACACGGCACGACATAAATCGTCCTCTGACCCGTTTAAACTGTCGGCCCCAACACATTATGTCGCCACAAATTTTAATACCCGTTTTTATCTTAGGCATTAATTCTCAATTTCTTAATTTATAATCACCCCACCCTTTTAATCTATGTGAGATCCTAAAAATACCCCTTAGTCCCATAACTAAGGGTCCCCAAGTTATTATTACGTCCTACCCTATGTATAGGAATAATTTCTACCCTAAACTTCGACCTAATCTCATGCCTAGGCTAGAATAACGATGAAAAAGCACCAAAAATCAGCCCACCCCCAAGATGATAAAAACGCGATAATCTACCCTCACTAATCCCATACCTAGAAGGCGTAAATTATTAAAATGCCTGTCCACTAGTCCCATACCTAGAAGGCATCCTAAAGTATAGGGAGAGCAAAAATTACCCACAACCCGTCGTCACAAAGGCAATATAGTAATACCAACAAGTCACACAAACAAACATAATTAATCAACGTATAAAACTACGCATGATAGTCCAATTCAATTAAACCTTTAATTTAATCATCACAACATCAACAATACCCAAATAATCTCATTTAATTATTTTAAATTAAATATACCAAGTTTTCATCATATATACATCAAAAATCAAATTTCATTATCTCTACATGTATTACATGAGTTATACGCACCCAAAAATTATTTATTTTAAAACTAGGGTTTTTCTACATGCAACCTACACCAATAAAACCCAAAATCACTCATAAATTCTACGTACCCAAAGGGTTATGAATCTTATTCTTATTAAAAGATTTTGTAAAAACAGCTCCATGATTAGTGTTCACTTTTCCTAATTAAGTCACTACTTTATTTTAAGAAAATATGTAATTTAGTGTTTACGCGAAACTTAAAACGCATAATACTAAAGGAAAATAATAGAGTATACATGCCTGTAAAGACCGTGTTGAAAATCTGATTAGAAATCTGGATTCCTTGTGAAAAATTAGCAAAAGAGTGTTCTTGAACAAACTTGATTAAACCCCAAGTAAGCCTTCAAATCTGGTGGCAAAACCTTGATTATGTTGGAGGTTGATGATTATGGTTGAGAGAAAATATTTTTAGAAGTGTTCTCTGGTGAAAAACTTGAGAAAAAGTGATTATGAGAAGTCCCCCCACGAATTAGAGTCATTATATAGTCATTAAGAAACCTAATCCTAATAGAACTCTAATAAGATACAAACACTAAAAATTTATCTCGGACGATCGGACCGTTGGAATTAGATGAAATTTTACAGAGAATTAGCTGAAGACGAGAGGAAGCTACAAAAAAAACTTCAGCTCGATCGGATCGTTCAATATTTTTAAATATTTTTTTTTCTAGGGAGTTTTATGCTGTGAGGACTCTTAGAGAGTTTTATGTTTTGAGGACTCTTCTATATAATAAAAACTCAATTAAAACTCCATTTTAATTCCGATTCCAATTCCGTTTGGAAATTTATTTTTCAAATATAAAAACCAACATTTTAAATTATAAAATTTATAAAATCCAAAATTTTATTTTTCTCCGATTATTGTAATTAATTAATTAAAATTATAAATAAAAACACGGGATGTTACAAAAATTATTCAAAAATAAAATATAAAAATTACCGTGTAGTTATAGATTGGCAAATCCAGTTGTTGTAACCCACTAACCCGATGCACTGCTAAGTTGAATAGTTCACCACCCAAAAAAACTCAATTAAAATACTGATAACCCATTTGATATAAAGATCAATTCAATTGTAAATCTTCACCGTGTAATAAGAAACCCACTTGAAAATTATTCGTGAAGAGTTGTACGGGTGAAGAGTTATCTGATGAACTACTATACCTTGTTAGGTTGTTTGACATTTGTGGCATTGATCTTGGTAAGGCTAATCCTCGCAAGATTCAGATTAAATACCCGCTCACTCAAGCTTTAAACAACAACAATTGGAACGATGATACTACTTTTCACAGTTAAGACTACCTATATAGTTTCTTTTAACTTTTCACTGGTGTATGGTTTTTAGGTTTGTGAAGGTTTATTATAATATGGGGATATTTTGGAGGGGTTTATTTTGATTTTTACAGTGATAGGTTATGTTTTCTTATTTACTTCTAGGAGATATGGCAACAAATGAATTTCATCACTATCCGACTGATATACTGGATATGGTTATGAGGTTTCGTAATGTTTTGCAAAAATAAATAAATTTAAAAGTCTATGAAGTTGTGTGTGAATGCAATGAATGGAGGAATATGAAATGAAAGGATTGGAAAACGGAAAGAGAAAGAGGGATGGACGAAAAGCCTAGGAAAGACAAAACAGGGGAGATGAAGATGGTATTCCACGTGGCAACATAAGCTACTTTCGAGCTACAGTTTTATATATATATATATATATATATCATTAATTATTTAATGTATAAATATATTAAGTAAAATTATATTCATTCCTCTCTTATTTTTAATATCATCTTACACTATTTTTATATTACATTGATCATCTTATTGTCAGTTCATATAACTCTCGACATTACCTCATTTAGTTGATGTATTCACGATGATTCATAAAATGTAGAAATGCTTTCTAAAATTCCCATTCACCCAACGTAACTCCTTATCATTCCATAAATGGTCACTTAGTACGCATCAAATGTTAGCACTTGTTTTTAAGACTTGTTACCTATTTCATATACTTCTTTTGTAATAATTCCATTACTATTATTCCATATAGTTTTAAAAGTGTAGGTCCCCAAAATATAACTTTCAACAAAAACTTTACCTTGAGCGGAATTATGTTAAGGATGAATGCAAACTAACTTTCTCTTTTTGAAAAATTCTTTTTCAATTTTATCAAACCAAGTTGTGACACAAATTAACTTGACCAGATTTTATCTTGTTTAACCCTAAGCATTCAACTAGTGATTAAAGCAAATAAAATAAAGTAAAGAAATACTAACAACGCCGATGTACGAGGAAAACCCCAATCGGAAAAAAAACCTCGGACGGCCCAGGCCACACAATCACTATGACAAAGGTTTTACAAAGTCAGACGATAGTCTTATACAACGACTCGATCCCCATGAGACTCGACGCTCCTATGATCTTCTATCAATCTTCACAGTGCCCACGCAGAAAGTAACCTTCTTCTACGATGCTCATCAACAGCATTCGCCTCCACGAATGCCTCAGTATCCTCTGATACGGTCTTGTGTCGTCTATGATGTTGAACACGAAAGTAACCTTCTAAGCTTCTCCACCGCAAAACCAGCAATGTTCAAGTGTTGAACAAACCCAACTTGGTGCAATAAAGATCACATAAATATATGATAATGATAACTCGGATCTTTGTAAACTCTAAGAATGTTTTGTAGTGAAAACACTTAAAAAAACTTTTGTGCAGAAACCTCTATGTATCGTAAACTATTTTTCGCACTGCACACACTTCGAGAAAACTAAACATGCCTTTTTATAATTATTTTAAGGCGGTGAGGGACTCGTTCGAGCGAGATACTGCATCGTTCAAACAACAGCAGCTCTCGTTCGAACGACAGCGTTTGTCGTTTGAACGACGTCGCCCAGATTAGAGTTTTGATACATCCAACTTTGAAAACAGAGTTTTTCTTAAAACTAACTCTAATCCATCCTCATCAGATTAAAACGAAGTGTAAACATTTAAAAACATTTTTAAAAACATTTTCTTTTAAAATAACATCCTTATTTTTGTAAAATAAAATTCCGAGTTTCATTAACATTATGCATTCATACCTGAGTGATCTCGGAAATGCAATTAAACTTTGAAGACGGTAAATTCGCACCAATTAAACTTTGTCATGATTAATTCCTTGTAGCTTTACCATAACGTCTTCAATTAATCATCGATAAGTCATAGTCTCGTAGTGATCAGACAATTAAAAATCTACCTATGACTCAAGCGTGTTTTGTTCCGAGAATAAGTCAAAACAGTATTAAGACTCAATTAGAAATTTGGTCCTTTCAAATATCCCGCTTTGACTATTTCGAGACAAAACCAACGGTGAAATGCCTAAGTCGAACCGTCAAGCCGTAAGATGCCTAAATTCTATCTCATAAATCCCAAAATAAAATTACATCATCAGTACAGGATAAGACTTATAAACAATGGACCGGTAAGCATGAAACTGTCTCTAAATGTCTGAATGTGATGTAGACTTGGAATCTCAAATCTCTTTAAGCATACCTACACACATGAAACAAACAAATACCCAATGAAATATGGAGGAACAAATTGTAACACCCCGCCCGCCCGGGGAGAGCGAACAGAGCGCTAATGCAATAAAATAAATCCAAATCCACAAGTGACAAGGTATAGAGCATCTAAATAAACCCACAATAATATAAATCCACTAATCTCAATTCTTCAATTACAATAAGTCTCTCGAATTACATACAACAACTAACTCGAAAATAAAATACAAATCTCCAATGCTCTATACAACAAAATAAATAATACAAATCTTCCAAAAATATTCTTCCCAAAATAATCCACGCTAAAATAATCCCAATTGGTCCATAGCGTCCCAATCCACGCTAACCTGTCAACTAAAAGAAAATATGGGGAAGTACTCAATACGACAGGAATTATGCTCAACAAATATGGATTAGCAACGAATAAAACGTAACAACACGAGTACGAATATTCAAATCAAAATGCAAATCTCAAATCATTTATCAATATAACTTCTCAACAACACTTTAATCGGGTCACCAGGCCTCACCACATCCGTATATGCTTTATCAAGCCATAGCCCGAGAAACAGGAATTTTGGCGGGTGCCCAACATCCGTGCCATAATAAAATCTCATGACAACGTGCTCATCAACAATATAATGATACCACATGAATCAAAATAATTTTAACAATTATTTTCCAGATTTCAATGAATTTATGAGTTCAATTAAACAAGAATTCAAAGAGAATGACACTCGCGAGATTTAAGGAGCATATTGTGTAAAACCTCGTACCTCAAACCATGATGAGAAACCAAGGATCACATCCTCAGGATCAACACAAAAGATCTACAAAAGCTCCTCCAAGAACCTCCAACAAAATAGCCCCAAGAACACCTCTAATCTAAGGTTGGAACTCACAAATCTCAAGGGCCAATGTGTATATAAAAAGAAGAGGAATATAAAATATATTTGCACCCAAAATTTGTGCCAAAAGTAGGTTAAAAGGCTTGCCCATGAATTCTTTTTATAATGCAAAGAAATGAAGAGTTAGAAGTCAAAACAACTCTTAAAAATTACTTAATGTTCGCCGACTTAGAATTCCAAGAGTTAAAAATATTTAAAAATCATTTTAAACCGTTTTAATTTTGATTTCGAAACCGTTTGAAATTCCCGCCTTTAAAAATAATAACCAACATATTTGAGCAATAAAAATAATTTTATCAAAAACTTTATTTTCCTCCATTTTCCAGAAATTAATTAAAATAGCCCAAAATTACGCGGGTTGTTACACTTCCCCACTAACAATGGAATTTCGCCCTCGAAATTCGCCGAATGCCTAACTCTCAAAAAAATCAGGCCAACAATCTCCAAAAATAATTTCGTCTCCAAAAATAATTTTCTCACATCTAATCTAGATGCCTAACACGAATATCACCTAAAATTTGCTATCTCCAAAAATTGCTAACCACGCAATGAACCCAAAACCCAAGCCCCGAGGGTTACCGTATACTTAAGCTCTGATACCATTTGTAACACCCCGCCCGCCCGGGGAGAGCGAACAGAGCGCTAATGCGATAAAATAAATCAAAATCCACAAGTGACAAGGTATAGAGCATCTAAATAAACCCACAATAATATAAATCCACTAATCTCAATCTCTTCAATTACAACAAGTCTCTCGAATTACATACAACAACTAACTCGAAAATAAAATACAAATCTCCAATGCTCTATACAACAAAATAAATAATACAAATCTTCCAAAAATATTCTTCCCAAAATAATACACGCTAAAATAATTCCAATTGGTCCATAGCGTCCCAATCCACGCTAACCTGCCAACTAAAAGAAAATATGGGGAAGTACACAATACGACAGGAATTATGCTCGACAAATATGGATTAGCAACGAATAAAACGTAACAACACGAGTACGAATATTCAAATCAAAATGCAAATCTCAAAGCATTTATCAATATAATTTCTCAACAACACTTTAATCGGGTCACCAGGCCTCACCACATCCGTATATGCTTTATCAAGCCATAGCCCGAGAAACAGGAATTTTGGCGGGTGCCCAACATCCATGCCATATTAAAATCTCATGACAACGTGCTCATCAACAATATAATGATACCACATGAATCAAAATAATTTCAACAATTATTTTCCAGATTTCAATGAATTTATCAATTCAAATATGAGTTCAATTAAACAAGAATTCAAAGAGAATGACACTCGCAAGATTTAAGGAGCATATTGTGTAAAACCCCATACCTCAAACCATGATGAGAAACCAAGGATCACATCCTCAAGATCAACACAAAAGATCTACAAAAGCTCCTCCAAGAACCTCCAACAAAATAGCCCCAAGAACACCTCTAATCTAAGGTTGGAACTCATAAATCTCAAGGGCCAATGTGTATATAAAAAGAAGAGGAATATAAAATATATTTGCTGTCAAAATTTGTGTCAAAAGTAGGTTAAAAGGCTTGCCCACGACTTCTTTTTATAATGCAAAGAAATGAAGAGTTGGAAGCCAAAAGACTCCTTTAAATAAGGCAAAGAAATGAAGAGTTGGAAGTCAAAACAACTCTTGAGAATTACTTAATGTTCGCCGACTTAGAATTCCAAGAGTTAAAAACATTTAAAAATCATTTTAAAATCCGTTTTAATTTCGATTTTGAAATCTTTTGAAATTCTCGCCTTTAAAAATAATAACCAACATATTTGAGCAATAAAAATAATTTTATCAAAAACTTTATTTTCCTCCATTTTCCAGAAATTAATTAAAATAGCCCAAAATTACGCGGGTTGTTACACTTCCCCACTAACAATGGAATTTCTTAAACTTTTTGGCATCTTTCGATTGCCTATGAATTTGAAGAAACTTCTTTAACTTTCTTGCCAACAAGATGACATCCTCAAAGTCGAAATCGGAACCGTCATTCGAAACTTTAGTTTCCTCCTTCAGGGATTTCAAAGCAATGCCCTTTTCTTTCTTTCGCACTTGCTTGGAGGTAAACATGTCGAGTTCATAGGTTTGAAGGTCTCCTACGATCTCTTTTAGTTTCGACGAGTTAAGCATACCAAAGGAATTCATAACAGTAACTTTTGCATCAAATCTACGCGGCAACGATCTCAAAATTTTCTTAATTACTCAATTATCAGGAATTTTCTTACCTAGGTTAAACAATGTGTTAACAATAGTGGACAACCTAGTGTAAAAGTCATCAAACGTCCCACTTTCTAACATTTTAATCGTCTCAAACTGTGTAGTGAGATTTTGTAACTTAGACGCCCTAACCGTGCTCGTGCCCTCATGAGTGAGTGCGAATGTATCCCAAGCTTCTTTCAAAGTTTTACAAGTCATGATACGATTATACTCTTCAGGTGTGACATGTGAGGAAATAATGTGCAGACCGCTAAAGTTATACTATGAAAGCCTATGCTCAGTCTCAGTTCATGACTCAATGGGTTTCAAACTAATAACCTCACCCTCTCGTGTAACAGGTGGTGTCCAACCTTTTTCAACAGCTAACCAAACATGCTCATCAATGGATTTTAAAGCATTTTTCATTCGCATTTTCCAATAAGCATAATTAGCGCCATAAAAAATCGGAGTGCGAAAACTATCATAATTTCTAAAATTCATCCTTACAAGCAACAAGGATCAAACACGATAAAAATTATTTCTAGATCTAATACCAATTTATAGGTCCCCAAAATATAACTTTCAACAAAAACTTTAGCTTGAGCGGAATTATGTTAAGGATGAATGCAAACCAACTTTCTCTTTTTGAAAAATTCTTTTTCGATTTTATCAAACCAAGTTGTGACACAAATTAACTTGACCAGATTTTATCTTGTTTAACCCTAAGCATGCAACTAGTGATTAAAGCAAGTAAAATAAAGTAAAGAAATACACACAACGTCGATGTACGAGGGAAAACCCAATAAAAAAAAACCTCGGACGGTCCAGGCCAGACAATCACTATGATAAAGGTTGTACAAAGTCAGACGGTAGTCTTATACAATGACTCGATCTCCATGAGACTTGACACTCCTATGATCTTCTACCAATCTTCATAGTGCCCATGCAGAAAGTAACCTTCTTCTACGATGCTCGTCCACAGCAGTCGCCTCTACGAATGCCTCGGTATCCACCGATACGGCCTTGTGTCATCTACGACGTTGAACACAAAAGTAACCTTTTTCGCTTCTCCACCGCAAACCCAGCAGTGTTCCCAACTTGGTGCAACAAAGATCACATTAACATATGATAATGATAACTCGGATCTTTGTAAACTCTAAGAATGTTTTTTAGTAAAAACACTTAGAATACTTTTGTTCAGAAACCTTTTTGTATCGTAAACTTTTTTTCGCATTGCACACACTTCGAGAAAACTAAACACGCATTTTTATAATTATTTTAAGGCGATGAGGGATCTCGTTCGAGCGAGATACTGCGTTGTTCGAACGACAGCGTTTGTTGTTTGAACGACGTCGCTCAGATTAGAGTTTTGATACATCCAACATTGAAAACATAGTTTTTCTTAAAACCAACTATAATCTGTCCTCATCTGATTAAAACGAAGTGTAAACATTTTAAAAATATTTTCTTTTAAAGATAACATCATTATTTTTGTAAAATAAAATTCCTACTTTCATTAACATTATGCATTCATACCTGAGTGATCTCGAAAATGCAATTAAACTTTGAAGACGCTAAATTCGCACCAATTAAACTTTGGCATGATTAATTTCTTGTAGCTTTGCCACAACTTCTTCAATTAATCTTCGACAAGTCATAGTCTCGTAGTGATCGGACAATTAAAAATCTACCTATGACTCAAACGTGTTTTGTTCCGAGAATAAGTCAAAACAACATTAAGACTCAATTGGAAATTTGGTCCTTACAAAAAGCAAATGAATAATCACCGGTAGATAAGCAAATTCTATGTTTATTAGTCTAAAATTGGTGTATAATAGTCCCAATTTAAAACTAGCGTTTTAGAAATAGTTTTTACCTTCGAAATTTGTCCTCCTTGTTGGTTAAATTCCTTTGAATCCAAGATATGTATTTGTATCATTGTTCTCTTATTGGTATTATTTGGATGGGCACCATTAGAAGTTAAAATTTGTGTTTTACCACAACTTGAGAGCTTGTGACTTTGACACCAATTTGACGTAACTCGACAAATTAGCACACAAGAAGAAGCGAAATGTTAGAATAAACTATACTCTCTCAATTAAATGTATTATACAATAAATGATGAGTACAAAAGGTTATAAAGCCTTATGAAGAGTGCCTAGAGCAACACTTAAAATAGACTAAAAGACTAAAAAGGATAAAAAGGTATATTCTACCATTTGCCTTTTATAACATAGGTTTTATATCATAAAAAAAGTAATATATGAACAGCTACAATATAAAAGTGATAAAAATACGAAAAGTAATTAAAGAATAATAATACTCCTATAATAACTTAAATAATCAAATGACAAAACCTCCCATCTAGCCTGATACGTCGAAGTGTGTGGGGTCAAAAAATTTCTCCTTTTTAGTGAATGATAGGTCGTGGGGTAAAGTCATGGCGTGTAGGAGTACTAATCAAGAGGATCCCTTGTCTCCTTTTCTTTGCACTCTAATTGTGACATTCTTAGTATTTTGCTAAAAAAAATGTGTCATATAGGGGAATCAGTGAGGGTTTCAAAGTAAGAATGAGTATGTTGGAGGCTTCTCATCTCCAATTGTGGATGATAAAATTTTCTTTGTTAAAGGGGATGATGAAAACATCAAAACTTTACTCTATGATAATACAGATTTTTGGGAAAGTGTCAGGTCCTAGGATAAATTTAAATAAAACTGCGATGGTAAGAATCAACGTAGAGAATGATTGGATTGCAAACAAGGCTAGAAAATTGAGTGTGGAGTAAGAAGGTGGTCACTAGAATACCTTTATCTTCCGTTGGGAGGGAGCTTATGAATCACAAACTTTGGTCTTCGGTTATTTATAAAGTAAATAGAAGAATGGGTGGGTGGAAAATATCTATCTATTAAGAGGTCGTATAGCTCTTATTAGTTAGGATTTCTGTAGTATTCCCATATTATGCATGCCAATCTTTAGATTTCCATCTCATATAGAAAAAAAAATCATTGAGAGTAGGTTGTGAATTTTTTGCGGGACAGGTTAAAAGGTGACATAAAAATCACCTTCTCAAATTGGAAGAGAGTTTCTAAATCTTGAAATTTTGGTGGGTTGGCTATAGGTAACCTTATTTTAAAAGTAAATATCTACAAGGGAAATGTTTATGGCATTTTCCCACAAATATGTAGGATCTTTGGGATTCAATAGTTTCAAATATTTATTGGATGCATAAAAATGGATGGAACATAAACTCGTCAAAAAACTGAGACTTTGCAAAGTTCGTGGAAACTCATATCGATTGGGCCTGGCTCATTATTCCCTTGTGTAACGTTTAAGGTGGGGACTAGTAGAGATGTTCACCTTTGGGAAGATAAAATATTGAGGCTAAGGGTTTTTCAAGTAGATTTTTCCTTTCTTGTACCAGTTGTCAAAAAATAAAGCTCAATCAATTGGTTCTTCAATTTTTTGAGTAATGGGAAATCTTTTGCTACCAATTTTTTTAGTTATATGGCTAATGAGAGAGTGAACCCTTGTGACGTCATTCAAAGGAAAATGCATAAATGGGCCATTTCCCCAAATTGGTGTTCTCTTATGCTACAATAGCAACAAAACTATGGATCGTTTACTCATCCATTGACCAATTGTTCCCTTCTTGCGAAAGAAGATTTTGGGAAAATTTGGTATTCTCTTTGTAATAAAAAAAACACATGTTTTTGTCATTAAAATGTTTAAACATGAGGTTGATCAAGAAGAAATCACATTTGGAGGTGTTCGGTTCTTTATTTTTTGGAACGTTTTGCTTGCTTCCATATTAGGGATGATTCTTCTAGAGATTATTTCTTCATATTGAACAAGTTTGATAAGATGGAGAAATATACTGAATAATATCTTATTGGATCATGAAACATCTCATTCTCTAAATAAGAAGGTTCACAAACTTTATGTCATATTCAAATTGGACATAGCTAAAGCATACGATTTTGAGTGTCAGCTTTTTTTTGCATAAGATTTTGAAGTCTTTTGGGTTCAATGAAGTTTGGATTGACTTGAAAAACACTTTATCTATAATGGTTCAATTATGTATAGAAATCGTAAATTAGGTCACACAAAAGACAAATTCAAAGTTTGTCCAAATCTTATATTAATTTATTAGGTGAACCAAAACATGCAAGATATTGAAACTAAATCGAAACTAACAAATCACAAACCATAAGACATGATAAGGAAAAATACCTTTTAGACAAAATCTATTTTTCAACACTGTTACAACTAGGTATTATAAAATGATACAGACTTATAAAATGATACAGACAGACTTACAAAAACTTAGACTCCACTAAGTAACATAGTTGTGTCTTACTTCCTCGTGGTTAATAGATAGTAATACAGATACAACAATGCTCAATTATAAGCTCCAGTTACCTCGGTGTCCACTAATTAGCATCAAAAAACTGTATTCCTATCTTCACAAATGGAGAATGAACTCCACAAGGATATGAACATGGTATGTGTTCTTCTTGGGTTTGATAAAATCCTCAACAAATCATCCAAGGGGTTTGGCTTTGAAAAACAAAAAGTGTTGTTTTGAAACTATGGTTTATAGAACTTTCGATATTATATGGGAGTGATTTTCGCCAAAAGTTTAAAACGACCTAAGGGTTACTAGAAAATACCAAAGGGTACTCGCTAATTCGTATTAGGTTATTTCAAAACTCTTTTAAACTCTTTGATATAAAATCTATTATAAGTTATAAATTAGAAAAAACTCATGCACACTAGTAAGTAAAAGTAGTGATGCTAGATATAAAAATTATTTCCTTTAAGAATGAAATGAGGAAAAGTGGAAGGTGACACAATATATGTTCTTGACGAACCCACCACGGTGGTAAACCCCGTGTCCCTAGTCCCAGGATAACTCACACAACCAAGTCCACTATTACCAATTATAAGTAACAGATTACAGTCCACCAGTTTACAATGAATTAAACTAAGCAAATACAACCTCGTATAACCAGCCTAGTCCAAAAATAACCCAACTTGATCGACAATCAGTCAACCCAATAACACTCAGGTAATAATGACTACAACACACACACTACACACTCAAGTACACTAATACCAATGTTTAAAGAAAGAATTCAACAATACCGGTGTAAATGAAATACTTTGGCTAATACAATACCAGTACACCCAGGTACAAACTAAATAACCCCACAATACTTAATCTAACTAAACAACCCAGGCAGTGACTATAACACACGCAGAACCACACACTCAAACTCGAGACCCCTTGAAGTTGTGCAACGCACAAGAAATATAATAAGATGATATTTAATCAATCGGTACTAAAAGAATGATTAAATATTAAGTCACAAGACACAAACCAGGTCTTCCTATATTCAAGTAAATATTAATCCTAAAACAATTTAGTTGGCACAAATGACCACAAATAAAATAGAAGATAAACTCCCAACAATTGTGTCGCGCAACTAAAATAAAAAAATTAACTTAACACCAAATAGAATACGAATAAATTTAAACCGGTGTTATGTTAAAATATTAAGTCCAAGTAAAATGCACAAAAGATAAATATATGTAGCACTTAGTTCGTACAAATTACGACTTAGTTAAAGTCAACACAAGAAAGTTACAAATAATTTAGTTAAGTCCAAATCGTAAAATTTTGTAGCACAAAAAAAAATTAATCACAAAGATTAAATTCTAATTTTAGTTCAAACCAATACTATAACAAGGTTTGGATAAAAAACTCATCCACACACAAACACCACCTAAGTATAAAATAATATAGAAAAAAGTATTCAACTTAGACAATAAAAAATGTATGAGTCAATAGGTCCAAAGTCAAATGAGTACGAGATAATTATTGTAGCACTCGACTCAATAAATTGGGATAAGTTTAACTAAAATAAAAATTAAATAAATAAAGATGTGATTTAAAATCCACACACTAATTAAACCCAACTAAATAAAGTGAACACACAAAAGTTCAACTTAGAGAACATAACTAGTTAGAGATAACGATCAAATTAATTTTAATCATAAATTAATTAAATTAAATCAGATTTAAAATAAAAAAAATATTTGAATAAAAAATATGTGTGACACAAAACTGCTTTACCCAAATTGTTAGGACTAGATAACAAGTGCGCACACACACACACACACATAATGAGTTAGATCAATAAAGTTAAACCAAATGAATTAAACTCAGTTTAAAAATCTAATTAAAATATATTCCGATTTAAACAGATAGATATCTAAATAATATTTCCAAACTATAGAGAGTGTAAACAAAATAAGGCCAATATGACCACAAACAACACAAGTTAAATCTTTAAACTGATTTTAATAAATAAACCCAAAAATCAAAGAATTGAATAATGATCCAAGTCCAAATAAGTAAGAGTTTTGGTTAAAAACAAGTTTGTTCAACAGTAGCACTAGAAAAACTTGTTTTGGATTTTTTTTCCAAATCCTTATGATAGCCAAACTAAATGAAACAACAAAAGAAACGTTTCAGTCAAAACAAAAAAAAAGTGTTCCAGTCAGCACAATACTAAAAAAAATTGAGAGAGAAAAAAACTAAAACAGAACTACACAGATATTGTGTTTTAAACAAACGAAACACAAAAAATTATATATATATATATATATATATATATATATATATATATATATATATCTATATAATATGAGACAACGGTGTTATGAATAGTAACTCATGCATAAAAAACATGTATGATAAACATGCATGACATTTTATGTGTTGCATGCTTGCATGCATATATACATACATTATTATTTTATTAATTTTTATTAAAATATTTTAAAAAAATATATTTTTTAAATACTTTAAAAAAAATATTTTTTTAAATATTAAAAAAAAGTAATATATTTTTTATTTTTTTATAAAGTTTTTTAAAAGTGTTTAAAAAAAAAAAGGCGGTTATTATGGGTTGGATTTTATCACTGGGGCAAATTTATTGTCGTGCCCTCGAGCACGGGCATTCGCTAGTGTATATATATATATATATATATATATATATAAAATCTACCATCGAAAAAAAATTCCACCGAAAAGAGAGCAAACCCGAAACTTGTAGCCCCGAAAAATTCCATCGGAAAACGAACACCAGATCTGAACAAAAAAAATGCGTCGGACACCTCAAATGGTAAACCCCAACACCTCAAATTGATTTGCACAACACAAAAAAATCAAACAGATTTTTGTTTGATTTTATAGCAGATCCGAAACCCCCAAATAAGCAAATCTCCACAAAAAAAAAAAAAAAGATCCAGAACCAGAAACCCAATCTTTAAATCGTAACAAAAAAATGAACCGTGTTCAACTCCAAAAATTGAAACAACAATTAAACTCTCAACAAGAGACAATCGTTCAATATATGAGAGAGAGAAAATGAGATGGTAATGTCGGCAGCTCTTGTAGAGAGAGAGAAAGAGGTAAAATGAAAATAAAAACCCTAACCTTCAAAAGACCACACATAATGATTATAAATCCCCAAGAAAAGATAGTGTTAAATAAGTCCTCACATGGGGAACACAACAGACACAGTGTAGACAACACGAGCCAAACAATTACCCACTTGCACACACAAGCCAAAAGATTAAACCAAACCTTCTTGAAAGTGACAAAATGGTTTTGACGAAACCATCAAAGCCAAAATGATACAAATGAAATACGAATACTCTCATTTTTTTATGTGTTAAAATGGTTAATTAAACAAAATAAATATTTAGCCAATTGTAATTTTAACATTTAAATAAAAAAAATACAACTATTTAAACATCTTTAGAACAAGTTAAAAATTCTGAAATGTAACAAATACTCATAATTTATAATATAAAATTATTTAAGGTAAATATACATATTAAAATTATTTTCTAAAAAATAGATTATATATTAAATCATTATAAGAAAAATGTGATTTCAAAATTATATAAAAAATATAGATTTTAATCAAAGAAAAAATGCAGGAGCATACAAAATTATTTGTCTCAAAATTGAGCCAATACAAGAAGCATGAGATTTTCAAAGTTATCAAAAATAGATCCCAAGACCCCATTTATATAGAAAACATGATTTTTGGGGCGGCACAAATTTTGAGGGCTTGTTTGAATGAAAACATGAGTTCACTCGAACGAAAATGTATAACTCATTCGAACCAAAATAAAACTTGTTCGAATGAAAATAAAGCTCGCTCGAACGAACAACCAATCTCATTCGAACGAGTTTCAAATGACATTTGTTCTACTAACAGAAAAATCTCGTTTAATGTTCGTTAAAACGAACTGCCAATCTCGTTGAACTAAGACTTAAAGTCATTCGAACGACTTAAAAAATAAAAATTCTTTGAAAAATATTTTAAAGCCATCCCTAAAACATTTTCATAAAAACAACCCTTGAATAAAATGTTTACACATAATCAAAACCATATACCTTCTCCGATGATTGAAGTGGCGATCTCAAATCTTTCAATATTCGATTATTGCATTCGATCAACAACTTGTCTTCACTTGAATCTCTTGTGAATGTACATGATGGTGAAAGTATAACGGAATATGCCAAACTTAAAAACATGATGAGAAATTATAAATCTTACTCTTATAAATCTCTTCCTTTTGGATATTCTTATACAAAAGATAAAAATAAAAAAAGATAACCCCTGAGACAAGTTCAACTAATGTCCCTCCAAAATTCGAAAAAGAAAAGACACTTGTGACATTATCTTCAACTGAAAATCTTCATTATGTAGTCCATGAAATCATCAAGGCGGAAAAGACCTACACACTTGAAGCAAAGGAAATTCCATGATGCATGGAGTTTAAAAGAAAGGAAACTCCCCCTCAATTTATTCTCCCCCTTTTTGTTTGTAATAAACAAAGGGTTAGAAGCTAATCCTGAAACTTAACATCACGAGAATTCAAATTTGAAATATCATCACAAAAGAATATAAAATTAAGCATATACAATGAAACTCCAACAAACTATTTTTGAATTTTTTTAAAAATTTCCAATATAAACATATACATACAAGTATTAACATGAACACCATGGAATAACATGAAAATACCCTAATCATGGAAATGTAATAAATGGGTGTGAACTTAATGTACAAAAACTTAAAGAAACACTCCTAAAGAAAGAACTCAATTCAACCTTTGGTGTAAAAATGTTGAACGAAGTGAAATTGACGTAACTCATACAAAATCTCATGAATTTAAATGCTTCTCAAATTAATGTTTTTAAAGGAATTTTATTATGTAAATCCATTGACCTTCAACTTATAATACCCTCAAAATCTCATACTTTAAGCATAAACTCTCAATTTTTTTAAGGAATCATATTGCTCATGTATAATAAAGCACTAATGAAACAAAAAAAAATGACCTTGGCACTTATGTTTTTATATGCCAAAATCATTTTTAGGCTCTTTACAATGGTGGTCAATAACTCAAAGAATATTACTTCTTTTGTAGCCCTTTTCCATTGCTTAAACATAAATCAATTTTTCAGAAAATAATCCAAGTAATGGTTTTTACACAATTAGTTCCTAGTACATTTGGTTCCTTATTAAGCACTATTGGGATGAGAATATCCTATTAGACATATGACAAGTAAGCACAATGTTCAAAATTTCTTGTATGTGTGCAATCTACGCGATATAATGAGTCTAGCATGTTCGAAGTAATCCAAAAAGAACAACGCATTATTAAACATACATTTTTACACACAAGAAAGAAACAAGCCAAGACTCATAACACCATGAGTAAGTCATATGAATGGATAATGTAATTATGATATGAACATCTTAAATGCGCATCTATATACAGTGTAAAGAAAAATATTAAAATATTTTTGATTTTTTTTTCAAAAAATAAAATCTTTTTTGAAAGTTTTGAAATTTTTCTAAGAGAAAATGAAATCTTTTTGGACTATTTAATAAATATACATAAGAATACAATCTAGTAGTAGGGATCAAATATAACAATATTATAATCACCCTATACTAGAAATAATACCCAAACTCAATGGATGGAAGAGATACCCAAAAACTTACTAAGATCCTCAAATCTAAGTGCATCTAAAAGTTTAGTGAAAATACCGACCAATTGATGTTCGGTACTCACAAAGTTCAAAGAAACGATCTTCTCAACAAGATCAATAGTAAAGTGCTCACGAATCCTAATGTGATTCGTATAGGAACATTGGACTGAATTATGAGATATGTGGATTGCACTCATATTATTGCAAGAAATAGTCATTGTGCCTAGAGTAATCCCATAATATTCCAACATTTGCTTCATCCACAAAAGTCGTGAGATAACTCCCGATAGCTATGTGATCGGCCTCCATCGTGGACAAATAAATGGAGTTTTTCATTTGCTCAACCATGAGACCAGAGAACTCCCAAAGTAAAATAATCGTCCTGAGGTGCTTTTACAACCATCAACATCCCCAACCGAATCGACATCAGAATAATTCGATAAATGGTCATCGGTATCAATGAAATACCAAATGTCATAAGAAAGATTTCCACTCGCGTATTTTATGATACGTTTAAGTGCAAGCAAGTGTGACTCTTTTGGGGACTCTTGGTACCCTGCACAAACTCCAACACTAAAGGCAATATCGGGACAACTAGTGGTCAAGTAAAGGAGACTACTTATGATACTCATATAGAATGTTTTCCCTATATTCGTACGTAATGTTTATTTTTTGAGCTTAGTCTGGGAACTCATGGGTGTGCATAAGTGCTTAGCGGAGTCCAAACCAAACTTTTTCACTAGGTCCCTCGTATATTTAGATTGAGATATAAATATCCCATTCTCGAGTTGATGCACTTGGAGACCTAAGAAGAAAGTGATTTCATCAATCATGATCATCTCAAATTCACTCTTCATATCCTCCTCAAAAGTGTGAGAATGTTGGGAACACGTAGATCCAAAGACTATATCATCCACATAGACTTGGGAAAACCAGATAGTACCACTCTCTCTCCTAATAAAGAACGTCATATCAACCCCCCCTCTCTAGAATCCACTTACTAAGAGATAAGAAGTTAGCCTTTCGTAATAAACAAGGGGTGCTTAAATCAAACCATAAATGTCCTTCATTAGATAAAAGGACGTGTCCCAGATCCTTTGGATTTTCAAATCCCTTTGGTTGTTCCACGTAAACCTCGTCCAGAAGATTTCCATTAATAAAGGCACTCTTGACATCCATTTAGTAAAGCTTAAAATGTATATGACATGCTATGACGATTAGTAAGTGGACGGACTCAAGCTAGCAAGAGGAGCGAATGTCTCGTAAAAGTCTACTCCCTCAATCTGTGTGTATCCTTGAGCGACCAACCTAACCTTATTGAAAATAATGGTACATTCTCATTCATCTTGTTCTTATACACCCACTTAGTACCAATCACATTACTCTCTTTAGGTTAGGGACTAATTTTCAAACATCATTCTTTAAAAATTGAAGCAACTAATCTTATATAACACATATCCAATGCTTCATTCATATTCTTGGTCTCTACTATAGAAGTGTAGCAAAAGTAGCTAACCATATTCTCTAGTTGAGCAAGAGCCTTGACACCTAGTGTGGGATCACCAAGTATGTCGGTAGGGTCATGACTCTTTTAAACCCAAGAGGATGGGTCCTCTATATCAATGAGATCGTCGCTGGGGGTGCATTGTTGCCACACTCAACAATAAGCCAAACACACTCGTCGATTGATTTTAGAGACGATCTCATTCAATCTTTCCAATAGACATAATTTAAGCCATCAAATAAAGGTGTCTTATTCTACAAGTTATCTATATAACCACCACGATTAATCTAAATAACTTATAGAAACAAGCTCTGATACCAATTAGAAAAACATTTTATTTATATTAGTTTGGTTATATATAAAAATCGTAGATTAGGTCACACAGAGGCCTGATTCAAATTTAGTCCAAATTTTATCTTGATTAATTAGGTGAACTTAAATATGAAATATATTAAGAATAAATTGAAACATACAAAACACAAACCATAAGACATGGTAGGAAAAATCCCTTTTGGGCAAAACCTTTTCTTCAGTACTGTTACAACTAGGTTGTTACATCCAAAATAAATTGAGCCACATGGAGCCTACATGGCAAGATAGGGACCCTCCCCCATGGTAGGAAAAAAGGGTCAGTCTCATCCTTGATTATGCTCGGCTTGGGTACCCATCTAATCGTCCTAGCATTCTACCTGATGGCTTGACAACTATCCTATGGATTTAAAGGGCCAGCCTTATTGACCAAGTCACTGTCATTTTTTACTTTCCTATGCATGTAAGTAAGACCCACTAGTCACGCTGGTGACACCTAAACACATGATAAATATGCATTTTTGCCCACTTCTTTAGGTTGTAACTAACTCATCATTATCTGCCACATCCTATGTAAATGGTGTAACTGCCTGACCTATTAAAGCAGTCCACCTGTCCCTCAATATTCCAAGCTAATTAATTATAAATAGCACAAAATTCCACACAAATAAAGGACAAAAGTCGTCTTTCCTATCTAAAGCCTAATTTTGTACCCTTACATGAAAACTTATAAATCCATCACTGCACCTATGGATGTAGGTAGCATTTCTAGACCGAACCACATGTATCTTATCTTTTCTCATTATCTCTTATCTCCATTCTCCATTCTCATTTATTATCTATTTGTTATTATTTATTACCATTAAATCCATGACTAAGACAAAAATTACATAAACTATTTTTAGAAGATAGTTAATTTTCACCGTTTGTGGAAAATCGACAAGCCATTATTGTTTGCTACCATCCCTAAATTCCCTTTTAGTTTTCACCAACACTCTAATTTTTTAGAATGACCGACAACCCAGAAAGAAGCTGTATGGCTGAAGCCATAACTCCCTCTACTCCTGTAGGATGGGAGACATTCAAAGAATACTGATGAGCATGGTGAAGGGCTAAGAAGCTACAAAAGAGAGAGTTAAGCAACTAACACAAACACTAGAGGATGGATAAGGCAGGTATGTTGTGTATCCAAACACCTTAGTGGAGAGAGAGAGAGGTTAGAAAGAAGAGGAGGAATATTATCTCCAGCTCCCTATAGGGATATGAGGCACGCGTACATAATGCAAGCTCTCGATAATCCCAAGAGATTAAGCCTAGTATCACATGATAATAGGAGAACATCTCGGTTAATCGAATCACGCCATGATCGATCGTACCATCTCGGTGTAACCTCCTCCTTTCGATCGACAGGGTATGATGACAAGCAATCCTTTTCAGAAGAAAGACCCAACATTTTGTAATGGATTAGTAGAGGGTCAGCCTTTGATTGGTTGGGCCCACGTCGCACAAGAGGGAAGGTTATGGTGACTCCTAAGGAGCATAACACACGGCGAGAAGAATCCGCTCTCTCAGTCACCAAAGGATCGCATCGGTTAGCCAAATCCATGGCTACCACTCAAGCGTCAAGCTAGTCCGGGCAGACTTCTCAGAAAGAGAGTTCGTTTGAAAGCTGAGGCTGAATAGTCAAGTTTTCAGTAATAAAAACTGAATCGTAGGACCAACCATGGAAGGGATCTATTCATCACTTAGAATATCAATTGGGAAAAATGGTTAGATCCAAAAATCCTCTCCACAAGGACTATATGAAGGGATTTCCCTTTGTCCCCTCTATCGTGGGTTTTCCAACCCCTTCCAAATTCAAACCCCCTATGAGAATACCAAAGTATGATGAGAAAATTGTGTAACACCCCGTATTTTTGAATAATTGTGGATTTAATTATTTCTACTATTTTAAATTACACGTGTGCCATAATTTAATTAAAATTAATATTGCGTATTTAATTGATATTAATTTATGGTAATAAGATTAATATTTATGTGGTAAATTAACTAAGTGTGTTTATAGTAAATAAAATAAGGTGAATTGTTAGTATGTCGTAGTGAGTGAGAACGACGTGATTTTTTACGGTACCTCAACTGGGGCTTGTGAGCAGATTATTTTAAGGCTGTGATATGAAATTTATGTAGAGTGACTCGGATGGCAATTTTGAGTTCACCACTAGTTCCGTATAGGTCCAAATGGTAAAAAAATAAGTACCGGGGGGTAGTAATTGGGTTTCGGGGTTTTTTTAGACTAGTCCGGACTCACGTAGGGGTATTTGGATCATTTTAAATTAGCACGATAACCTAATTTCGGAATTATTGGGTTAAAATATAATGGTTAGGTACATCCATATCATTATTTCTAAACCCTAGGAGAGAAGTAAGAGGGGAGAAAAAAGAGAAATCAAGGAAGAAAGCTAATGGAGGCCAATTCGGGAAGGATTCGGGAACGATCCATCGTCTAAAATGGAAATCAAACCCTACAAATATATAGAGGCAAGTAATTAACTTGCTTAAAATTAAATTGAGGTGATTCATATTCATATCATGGTAGGTTTAGAACAAAACCATTTTTAGGGTGAGGGTTTGCATGTAAATGGGATTTTGGGAGAAATAAATTCCTTAAATAGTGGTGTAAATTGATGTATGATATTATTGAATGAATCCCATCTTAGAAAGATAAGATCTTGATATATATATATATATATATATATATATATATATTTATTTATTTATTTATTTATGGGTTTAACCATAGGTAATTGGGTTGTTGAATTGAAACTAGGTTAAATAGAGTTGTTCATGATGGAGACCCATAAGTATGGATTAATTTGATGATTGATGATTATATCCTTTGAATTAAGATGATTGATGGATGTTAAAATCATGTGAAAGATGCCCATTTATGATTGGGTAGTGTAAAAAAATGATTTAGAGTGTGATTGGGATTGAAATTGGGGAATAACATAGGTTGGAGTTCGCCAGAATCAAAATTGCATCATTTTGACTAACAAAGCGAGCCGGTTCACTTGATTTACCTGCTTGTCCAAAATATTTAATTATAGATATTTTCATTACAATCACGTGGGCACCGACCTCATATTTTTTTGATTTTCTTAATTAGTTATGAATTTTATACAAAGGGTGTATGAGACAAAAATCTTTAGTTGGTAACCTAGGGATGTATTTTTATCTTAGGCATAATTATGATCTGGATGATTACAAAAAGTTATGGATATTTTCCCTTAGTGAATATGAATTCATAGTTGATGATATTGAGGTTAAGTTAATGATTTTAGATAGTTCTGTCAATTATGTTTAGTAAAGGAAATTTCGGGTAGACGAGAGTTAGCTCGATATACTTGTACATAGAGGATTTATGGAATATTAATACTCAGGGCATAGGAGATTGAACAGATATGGTTATTTTCAATTTATACAATTAGGGTTAATTGGGAGGGTGTGTTAGAATTTAGTTATGAGAAACATGTTATATTATTTATTCAAGAGGAAAAATGAATTAATTCAGAGTCAGGGAATAGACTCGGGATAAGTGGGCTAGTGCTTCGAGTGATGTGCACGGATTAGCCGGATTTTGTGAATATATATACGGGTATAGAGATAGTGTATATATATATATATATATGAATAATATCTATGTGTCTGATATTTATGTGAAACATACCCCTTTAGTGCTATCAACGGAGGTTGAGCGACGTGGGTGATCTTCCCTAACTAGTGAATGCAAGGTGAGTATAGTCCTCAGGTCATAGCAGCACACATGTGCTCTCATGAGGGTTGAAGTTTGAAGTGAGGTAATTGTGGGTATGATTATGACTCACTATCGAAGGACTATGATCGCCTCCAATATGTTTGCGATTATTTGAATCGAGTCGGTGTGAGATTCCGATCGCCGATAATCGGGATGAAGTGAGTATGCCCCGGGTGATGATAACATTGTAGAGAAAGGCGTCTGATGAGTTATTACTTCGGGATGTCGATGTTACGCAATATATGTGCGCTTGTTGTAGTATATCTTTACGTATATAATAGTGCAATTAATTATATACGGACTTAACACAACAAGAGTGATTATGTGTAATTTGTGTAATGTATCTCTACGTATATAATAGTGCAATTAATTATATATGTGCTTGATACATTAAGTGTGAATGTTTATATATAACTGGAGTAAAGTTATAAGAATGGTAAATGATGACATTGATTAATTAAGCTAATGAGTAAACTAGGCAAGAAATAAACGATAGACAATACTCGGGTTAGATTAGGGTATTGTTGAGATTTGCAACAGGACTAGTTAGGTGGGTAGCGTAACTAGGTGGGTTAAGATGTATGCGCTAGGTGTACACTATATTTGAGAGGTGAGGGGTAATTCTCATGGGAGTGCGACACCGTCTTAAATATGGAAAGATTTACTACATATTTATTTATTGCATCTTAATTACTTGCAAATATTTTTCAAAGGTTTTAGGATCTAACCCGTGTCATATTATTTTCCAAAAACTTTTAGGTGTCCAGCAACAGGAACTCCATGGATGACTATTATTTCCAGGGACACGAAGCTCCAGCTGATGTGGAGGCTTGCAGGTTGCTGAGTAGCCGCTTCACTTATTGCATTCTAAAATAGGTTCTTTACTTCAATTTTCAGTTGGGCAAGTTTCCCCCTTATTTACAGACTCGATTACTTTTAGTGATTATTTTATTCAGATTTTGGTAATTGATGGTTTATTCAGTGGTTGGTGTTATTATATGGTGTTTAGACTTCCTTGTTGGTGTGATTGGTTATTTAACTTTATTGTTGTGATGGTTTTAGTTAACGATTTACTTATCGATTTTTAAATGAAGGATAAAATTTGGCACGAACTTATTTTACTAATAGATGTTTATTAAATTAGAAAGTTTTCGACAGTGATGCTAAGAATGAACCAGATGAGATTCCTATTTTATTTTAGTAGAGGATTGATCACCCGATAATTAAATAAGTATGGTGACACAAATTGATCCTGTTTTGCATGCGGAGTAGTACCAGGCAGCTGTCAACATCTATTCGGTCTCTAATGAAATACATTGTCAAGATTTTTCCATCATGGTCATCGGCTCCGCTCAAATTTAGTATAACAACTTGCCACGAGGACAGATCTTTAGTTTTCAGTAGTGGGTTTACCTCTTTGTCAGCAACTTCTACTTTGGAGCAAAGCTTAGTAAAAGGGTTGCCCATCTCCTTAGCATGCGACAGAAGGCTGATGAGACCACACGGGATTTCATTACTCATTTTAATATTAAGAAACTTGAAGTAATGGATTACAACGAATAAATCGCTATAACTGTACTAATGAGCGGGTTACAACTAGGAAAATTATTTTGGGCCTTGGATAAGGAACCACCCAAAACTACGACCAAACTTCTAGACAAATCAGGCAAGATTATGAACGCCGAAGAAGACATGGAAGATATGGAATCTGATCGTCCTAAAGCCACATCTAATAAAGATAGTGAAAAAAGGATCAGAAGGATAAGAAGGTCAAAAAGCTAAAGAAGTATGACAAGTATAATCCCCTGGAAGTAGGCATTAATCACATTCCAAAAGAGATTAGAGGAAGCAAAGACCTCAGGTGGATTGGCAAGCTTAAGGTACCAGCCAACCGGTGCGACATAAGCAAGTACTGTAAATTCCACAAATATCATGACCACAACACATATTGCTACATGGCCATATAAAATGAGATAGAAAGCCTCATTAAAAAGGTGAAACTGTCCAGATACGTGGATAAGGATGGCTGAGAAGATACGGACGACTGTAAGTCTATGAGATGATCGGAATCCCCTTACAGGAAGTCTGATAAGAAGAAAAGGGGTCAAGATGAAGTTTCAGAAGATAACCCAGATCTCCCGAAAAAGCTAAGTGAGCTCATTCATGAGTAAAGATGATCTCCTTCAAATGTCACTTCATCGCTGGCGGATATGCAGAAGGTTGAGAAGACCTATCAGAAAGAAAAGCATATCTGAACGAGGACAAAGCCTATGCTCATATCAGGCAGCTAAACCTGACTCGAAATGTGGAAAATTGTCGTCAAGAGGTAAATAAAGGCCACCTCATTATAGGATTTTCTAAATATGACATGTCTGGTGGCACCATGATGATCCACGAAAGAAATATTGTTCGTATTCTTATAGATAATGGAAGTTTATCAGACGCCATGTTCTATAATTATTTCTAAAAGTTGAAGATAAAGAATAATAAACTAACACCGTGTCATTGACCATTGATCGATTTCTCGAGAGAGAAGGTATATCCCTTAGGAACTATGCAGTGGGAAGTCATAGTGGGTACCAGACCGACGTGCCGAACATAAATAGTTCATTTATTTGTCCTAGATAAAAATGGTCTATCAACCTACAACGTTATCTTGGGGAGAGTAGGTCTGAAGACATTTGAGGTAGTGCCCTCAACAGTTCATCAATGCCTAAAGTTCCTGACCCATTATAGGGTCGACGTAGTCAAAGGCAACCAAGTGGAGGCTCGCGAATGTTATTACACTTCGACCGACCAAGAGGGAAAAAAAAGTTAACCACCACCTATCAAATTAAGACGATTGATCCACGAGATGAAGAAATATTGGTAAAGGGACTAGTAGTCAAGGAAATCAAAATCATCATCCTTGACGAAGAACATCTTGAGAATACCATCCAGGTAGGGTCGTCCCTGGACCTAGACTTGAAAAAGAATCTTATCGAATTCCTTCGATAATAGAAGAACGTGTTTTCCTGGAGCCATGAGGATATGCTCAAAATTAACCTAGAGTTAATATGTAATGAGCTGAGTATAGTGGAGGGTGTAAACCGATCAAGTAGAAGAGACAAGTCTTTGATGCTGAAAAGAACATGGTAGTCGAGGAGGAAGTTCAGAAGTTATAAAAAGCTAACTTTACAGAGGATGTCAAGTACCCTGAGTGGCTCTCCAATATGGTCATGGTGCGTAAGAATAATAATAAATAGAGGATGAATGTGGATTTTACCAACTTGAACAAGGCATGTCCCAATGATCACTATCCCTTAACCACGATAGACCAGTTAGTTGATACCACCTCCAGTCATGAGCTGCTCAGCTTCGTAGACGCTTATTTTAGATATAAATAAATCGAGATGAAGCTGTCAGATAGAGAGAAAACATCATTCATCACCAGTAGAGGTACTTACTGTTACAATGTCATGACCTTTGGCCTTAAAACTCCAGACCAACTTACTAGAGGCTGGTGAACAAGGTGTTCGAGGATCAGATTGGTAGAAATATGAAAGTATACATAGATAACATGCTAACCAAGAGCAAGGCTGCTACCGAACACATTAGAGATATGTAACAGACCTTCGACCAACTGAAGAGGCATTAAATGAAGCTTAACTCGACTAAATGTGTGTTCGGGGTAAAGGAAGGGATGTTCTTGGGTTTTATTATTAACCAATGAGGAATAAAAACTAATTTTGAAAAGATCTAAGTCTTGATCAATAGGAAGTCTCCAACGATAAAGAAGGAAGTATAAAGGCTGACAGGGCACACTGCCAATCTAAACAGATTTGGCTCTAGAGCTACTGATAAATTATTTTATTTCTTTAAAGTTTTAAGAAAGACTTTTGAGTGGAACGAGGAATGTGATAATGCATTCTTAGAGTTGGAGAGATATTTAGGATTAACCCCTTTCCTATCAATACCAGTGTTCAGAGAAAATCTCTACTTATACTTGGCGGTGTTAGAATTTACCGTTAGTTCTGTCCCAGTAAGACAGGATGATGGAGTGCAGAGGCTAATGTACTATCCAGTAAAGCATATAAGGGGGATTGAAATTCGGTATCCTAGAAGGGAGAATTAGCCCTTGCGCTAATTGAAGCTTCAAGAAGGATGAAACCTAAATTCCAATCCCATATCATTATTGTTTATACAAATCTTCCCTTACGACAGATTCTACATAAACCAAAAAAATAAGGTCGATTAATGACCTAGAAAGTTGAATTGGGAGAATACGACATCCAATATGAGCCAAAAATGGGTATCAAAGGCCAAATAGTGACAGACTTTATAGTTGATTTCACGTACGAAGAGAAACCTACCGAGAAGACTCCTTAGGGAGAGAGCTTAATATAGAAGGCAAAGTAAACTTCTTCAGAAGAGAGCTCCACCGTGACTGAAATAGAGCAGACTCTTTTGCGAGAGAGCTCACACAGCGAAAATAATGATCAAACTATTCCAACTACTAATCTTCATGTGATCCATCCAAAACCTATTGAAAGCCATGACAACCTCACTCGTAACCACGAGCAATTAAAGACGCTATTCAAATTGTTAGAAGTGGTTAAAGGAGGTTTAGTCAAGAAAGTACAATCTGAAAACTATTCGTAGACAAATCTTCTTGCACAATCGATAGTGAAACGGGTCTCATTATCACCACTCTAGATGAAATATACATGGAGTATGCACTCTATTTTTAGTTCGAAGACTTCAATAATGAGGATGAGTATGAAGCGGTGATAGCATGTTTTGGATTGGCCCCACCCCTTGGTGCCGAGAAGATTTTAGCCCACAATGACTCCCCGTTAGTGGTTAACTAGTTGCTCAGAATTTATAAAGCCAAGAGGATTTCATGATCAAGTATCTAGCCTAGATGAGGGAGTGGCTGACCAAATTTCCCGGGGTGAAAATTCTAAGAATCCCTCAAGCAAAAAATGCTAGGGCGGATGCGTTGGAGAGGTTAACATCAGATACTCAAACAGAGTTAAGGAGATCAATGTCAATTGAGATACTTACCCACCACAGCATAGACAAGGAAGTTTCTAGTGTCATTGAAGTGAGTCTAGGGCCCTCATAGATGGACCCTATACGAGCCTACATCGTGACTGGCACAGTGTCATCCGATCTAAAGGAAGTAATAAAGTTGTGGTATAAAGCTGCTAGTAATGTGATGGAGGCGATAGTATTGTACATGCGGGGTACATCATTTCTCTATTACGATATGTTCATCTGATAGAAGTTAACAACCTGATTAAGGAGGTACATATAGGTGCTATGGAGCACACTCTATAGGAAGATCGTTACCGAAGTGGATAGCCACGATCACATCCCCTTGGAAATTTGCAATTTAGGGGATCGACCTGGTCGGCCCATTACCTAAGACCAAGGGAAGGTTTAAATACTTAGTGTTTGATGTAGATTACTTCATCAAATAGGTAGAAGCAAAGTCGCTGGTGGAAATACCGTATGAAAGAGTTTTCCAATTCATTTGGAAGAGCATCATCTATCATTATGGGATGCCTTACGCATTCAACACCAACCACAACACCCAGTTTGATAACTAAGAGTTTTAAAGACTATTTCATTCATTCAAATATCCAGAAGGTCCATTCTGACCCAGAACATCCTCAATACAATGGCTAAAGTGAGGTTACTAACAAGACCTTAATAGATGGTATCAAGAAGAGGTTGGACGACATACGGGGGAATTAGATCAATGAATTGTAGAGTGTCTTATGAACGTGTGAAACCACTCCTAGGACTACTGATAAGCATCCAAAAGTGTTTAAATAATACCCCGAGTAGACGGTTTTTAATTGCTAATTCTCAACAAAATGGGTCTTATTAGCTTATATGTCTGTTTTGTAGGTCGTATGCTTGTTGCTATGTTTAAATGCTCAAATCTCGGCAAAATGCAACTAATACGTGCTAACCCAAACTCCCATAGCCTAAGCCTGGTCCCATGCCAAACCTAAGCCTACACCAAACCCAATCCATTACCCGAACCTCGTCTGTGTCTAGTTTGTATTTTTATTAATTTTTTAGATTTTATTTGAGTCGTTTTTAAATTTTAGGTGTAAATTTTATTTTGATTTTTGATTTTTAATTTTTAGTTTATATTTTATTTGATTTTTATTAGGATAATTTTTTTTAGAATTTTTTTTCTAGTTTTATTAGATCTTGCATTTTTTTAGCACTTTACTTTTTAGTTTTAATAGATTTTTACTTTTTTATTTCATTGCTTTTATTTTAAATTCTTTTTATATTTGAGTTTTTTTTTTAAATTAGGAATTTAAATTTTAGTTTTATTAGTTAGTTTTATTGATTTTATATTTTTGAGTTGTAAATAATTAAATAGTTTAATATTCATTTTTAATAAGGGTACAATATAGACACACACACACACACACACACACACTTATTACATACACCTTACTTACACCCAAACCAACATACTGACACACACCCTACATTATCATAAACCCGCACACACCATAATAACACCCATCATCTTCATCATCTTCTTCCCATCTATTTCTCTCTCCTCATCTTCCATAACCAAAACCAAAACCCACACCCCACTCCACTAACCACATTATATCCCCACATTGAACCATCTGACCCAAACCTCCCATGCCCGAGCTCCTTTACCGTCCTTGAAACCCTGCTCAACCTCATCTCCCCCAAGACATTAACCAACTCCCAACCCGACTACCAGCCTGGAACTCGACCTCTCACCGACCCAATCTTCCATCCTCCACTCGACACCCATACGCCCAACTCCCTCAACTAGCAACAAACCATAACCTTACTTCCCCTTAAAACCGGGAAGCAAACCATTTCACCTTAACCCCATTCTAGCCATAAATCGAAAACCCAATAACCTAAACCACATATCCCATTTCCCCACAACCCGATCCTAGCCCACTAATCCCATAACTCGCGAACTCCATATCGGATTACCTGGCCTCTAAAATCGAGACGCATCTCCAAACATCAACACCCCATTTCGGCCTAAACTTAACCCACAGCAATTACCCGAATTCGAATCGTGTCCAACCCAGAGCTGTCTAGTCAAGTCCACTCCCTACTTCGGACACACTATTTCCACACGATCCTAGCACCTGCAACCTCGATTCCTTCACCGTGTCCCATCAGTAAGCATAACTTATTTTAACTTCTGTACAACACCAAACAAACCATAGTAAATTCACAAATCCATCTTAGAGCCCAGCCCACTCTAAACTACCATATTTCAGTCCAAGCTCCTAAAACCTCCAAACCCAATCTGTCAAATAAAAAAAATTACATCTTAAAGTTGTAACCCCCCTTTTTTAAACTACCCTCATCTATACCTTCCAAGTTTACCCCTAGCATCATTGGTGCCAATTACAAAATGAAGAGACTCTCATTCATTAAAAAGAAGGGATTGTTGAAGAAAACAAAACGAGCGAAGATAGGAAGCAAATAGAGTGCTAAGTGATAAAAAAAAAATTATAGAGAGAAATTTATTAGTTTAGTGAGAGAAAAGAGTGACAAAAATTTGTAGCATCAAAAGAGATTTTGTTTTATATATTGACTGGTTGAATCTTTTCTCTCATACTCATATGAACTCATTTATTTATTCTCAGTCTTGGAGTCCCATTATGGAGGACTAATCTCCTATTTCAAGGGATAAAATGATGCCCCCATGGAACCAAGTTGTCTAATTTACTATTTTTTTATTTGTTTGATTTCATTTGATTAGTAAGTTTAATTACTACACTTGTTTTTGAATTTAGAAATGGAAAACCATCCTTGAGAAAGGATTGAAGCTTGCATTATAATTTTATTATTTTGGTTCAAGCAAGAGATTGACTTTCCAAAATGATCAAAATTATATTATAAGTTTCTTCTACTGTTGTTTTATTATGTTTAATTAAAATTAGTTGGGTAAATTTTCCTTAGCGGGTGATACACTTAATTAATTTTACTTTATTTGGAGTAGAGTTGTAGCAATTAAAATTTACTTTTCTAAAATAATATTTACTTAATTTATTAGGGTAATGAGAATTATTTTGTGAATTAGTTGAATATTTTAGAAATCAATAAAACTAACATAGTTCAAACTAGATTTAATGTGTGAAATGGGTGTGGATTTACATCTCTTGATTCTTCTTACTATTATCTCTCAGTTAGTTATCTTTCACTCACTTTTTTCACACACCTTTTAGTATATCTTTAGATTTTTCTCATAGTTTAGTTGATATCTTTCATTTAATTTAGTTATTTCACCATCAGAAAAAAAATCATAAAAAATAGAAAATAAAGAAAAAGCAAACAAATTCAAGAAAGATAAATAGATAGAAAATCGGATTACATGACTTTTCTTGTGTTTAATTCCATTAAGTTGGATTGACACCCTTACTTACCTCATACTAGTCTTGTGATATTTTTGTAGGTAATTGAAGGAAATTGTTGATTAGAAAGGCTTTGCAATAACGAGACACACATTTATAAGCATTTTTCTTTCTATCAAATGGCGTCTTTGCCGCTTTTTGGAGCTTGACGCACTCGAGAAGATTTTGAATTGTAATTCATTAGTTATTTCATTTTTTTAGAAGTGTTGTATTAGGATTATTTATGCATAGTATTTATTTGGGTGCGTTTTAACACCAATTTATTTGTAATAATTATTCATAAAAAAAATGTGATAGGAAAATCGGAGAAGGTAGAGAGAGGGCGTCCTAAGGCGAAGATTTAGAAGGCTCTCTACTTTGGGTCGGTAGGACTCCCGGGGCCGACTGAGAAAGGCGATCTCCCCCGGGTCGACTCAAATCGATCTTCACCCCATGCGTTCCAAAACTGTGGGAGGTACCTTTCTAAACACTCACGAATCTCCCTCAAGTGAGTCAATATTTGTGTGTGCCTACATGCTCTTATGTGGTTTTATTCTTGCATTTATTTTTGAATGGTATGATAAATTAATCAACTAAGACCTACACCCGTTCATTCACGAGAAGGGATTTCATCACTCGACTCACTCACTTATCTATTGTGTGATACCCTAGCCATCATTAAATTAAAACCAATCAACTAGATAGCCCCATAGGATATGGGGGCCCTTTTTTTTTATCAATTTGACTTGTAGTATAACCCGTAGAGTCCTCTACACCCGGTAAATCCTCGAACGTTTCGCTTTGAGGCACGTAAGTGTCCAGGGAAACTGGGTTTTAAGTGCGGTTGCCCTGTAAAACGGGGTTGTGCTGTCTCCAGCGTTGTATCGACCGACCGTTTCATCGTAGTAGCTTTGTGGAGAATCTCTATGGCAAGCCTCTAGTCATCTTGTGATTAAAGTAGGAACACGATTTTTGCAAAGGCGATCACAAAGATAAAGTCCGTGATTTTTGTCACCCGCGAATTTCATTAAAATTTGGCTACCTAATCACCTAATTGAAGATAAAAATTGGCTACATGCTAGTTAGGATTTATCCTTTACTTGTGTGTGTTCAATTCAACCATTTGGTAGTCGGTTTTAGTTAGTTCGTCCAAATTTACCCCCATATTTTCTTCCACCCCCCCCTCAAAAAAAATAAATAATATATATATATATATATATATATATATTCTTCCTTTCTTTTTATAAAAAATCCAAAAATAATTTTCATTCTCTCCCATTTTTCAAAAATTCAAAAAAATATTTTTCATAAAAAGGAATCATTCCTTCTATGCCAAACTGGCACCGTATTGATCATCGATTAACACGCTTCCCTAGTGATCCATCTTTCAATTCCCTTTTACGTGATCGTTTCCTCATCATTGATCCTACGCCTCATATCCACGATTGTTCTTCCTCCTCGGAGACTCCTAGTTCTCCCACTACACCACCCACTATGGCCGACGAACGTGTCTTAAGGAACTATTTTGCCTCGATAACGGCTACCGCACCGTCATGCATTGTTTTTCCACCCAACCCAGTGGTCTAATTTTAAATTCGCCTAGCAACAATTTCGATGTTGCCCAATTTCCATGGCATTGAACGTGAGTCTCCATACACTCACTCTAAAAAATTTCTCACGGTCTGTGCTACTTTTAAAAATCAAAACTTAGATGAAGAAAATGTGTGTCCTCGGTTGTTTCCGTTTTCTCTCAATGATAATGCATCCCTGTGGCTCTATTTATTACTGTAGGATTCTATCCTTACATAGGAACAACTTGTGAAGAAGTTCATGTCAAAGTTTTATTCGATGAGCAAAACCAATGAGATGCGCCAAGCCATCCAAGATTTTTGTCAAAAACCAACCGAGTAATTTTGTGACATCAATAGTTGCCCACATCATGGTCTCGAGAAAATCCGTTTAGTCCATAGTTTTTACAATGTTCCTGCTTATCAAACCATGATTGAATCCATGCATAAATGGAAGTTCATGAACATAACTCTCACTGTCGCCTATAATTTTCTTCTAGAATTAGGCGATGACTCCCAAGATTGGGAGGGCACCAATGAATTTTTGAGATCTGAGCAACCACGCGTAGAGAGCACTTATGAGGAAAAAAATGATCCCGATTTTAAAACTTTTCTTCATGTCTTAAATACTTTGACTAAGACCATTGATGCTCCTAGTTGTTTTATGCAGAAAAATGTTTCTATATCTAAATAAGTGATAAATGTCAATGAGTCTAATCCTTCTTCATGTAATGTATGATTAAGCCAAGATCATTTATCTCGTGTGTTCCCCTTCATTCAAGATGATGCCAAACCCACCATGGCCCAGGCATGTGCTTTTGATACCACTAGGAAACCCGCTCCCCCGTCGTTTACTTACAATCCTAATAATAGGAACCATCCTTATTTTTCTTATAAGTACGATAACAACCTCTCTGCATAACACCCATAAAAAAATGTTGGTGGTCCACCCGGGTTTCACCAAAACCCACAAAGGCAACATAGCCCTCCCAACGAGAACCACCATGCTCAATACCATCAACAACACCATCCATCACCCTTTGTCCCCCACAGAGGACCATCATATAGAAATCATCAAATTGTCCATGTTCCACCTCCCTCTTATGAGTATTCACCACCGCTTAGTTCTCATCATGAGTTGGTTCCCCAACCCCTTATGCCCCTCTACCCCAATCATCAATATCCTCTCTTGAGAATCTTCTCACTCAATTTATCATGACTCAACAAAAATCCATGCAAGCGTAGACTCAATCCATCCAAAAGCTTGAGCAACATCTTAACCCTTTTAAGTCTGAGTGAGATAAAGGTTGATTCTATAGTCAACCCATTGCTAACCCTAAGGGGAATGGCAAAGAGTTGGCTTATGAGGTTGGATCCGAATCCACTCCCCCCATATTCCAAGTGGGCTTGAAAGAGGTATTCACTCTAAGATCGAGAAAATAAGTTGACAACGGTGTTGATGCCCCCCGTGATGAGAAAACCCCACCCATCCTAAAATTCCTATTAGATCCTCTCCCTAAGGTTCTACCACCTACCAAATCCACAGAAAAGGTTGGCTAAAGATCCCACCACTGTCTATGTGCCCAAAGCACCCTTCCCTCATAGGTTGGCTCCGACAAAGAAAGCCCAACAATTTGATGAGATTAGGAATGTATTTCAGAATGTTCACATTAACATTCCATTCCTCACCGTGATTCAACAAGTTTTATCCTATGCCAAATTCTTGAAGGACTTGTGCACTGTGAAGTATCAGACGAACGTGCCTCATGATGCCTTTGTCACTGAGCAAGCCAGTCCCTTATCCATAAGAATGGTGTTGTGAAGTACAAAGACCCCGGTCGTCCTACTATCAATTGCATGTTAGGAGATAAGTTCACTACTAGGGCTTTACTTGATCTTGGGGCCAGTGATAATTTGTTACCTTACTCCTTTTACCTTGAGTTAGGTTTAGAAAATATGAAACCTACAGGGGTTACTCTTCAACTTGCTGACCATTTTGTAAAAGTTCCTAAAGGAATAATTGAAGATGTTTTGGTGAAAGTTTATAACTTTTACTACCCTATAGATTTCATCATCTTAGACACTCCTGCACCTGACCCCACTAATATTCCAATCATATTGGGTCTCCCTTTTTTGGAAACAGCAAATGCCATCATCAATTGTCGTGATGTGCCCATGAATCTTTCTTTTGGCAACATGATCGTTGAAGTCAACATCTTCCACCTTATGCAACAAAAGGCCGACATCGATTTTATTGATGAGGTGTGCATTATTTACTCCTTAGTCTAAGAGATGTTGGATCAAACATAAATCGAAGATCCTATCCAACAATGTTCGGCTCACTTTGGGTTCGACTTTGATATTGATTCCTCCATCTCTGAACTAAATGCCTTTTTAAATTCTACACCACTGATGGACACTTCCACTCGGGCCACTACTTTTGAGTCCCTCTATGTCAACACTCTTCATTCTGTGGATCACCCGTTAACCCATGCCTCGAAATTTCCTCGAACTCTGTTTTCGCGTGTAAGTCTGATTCCTCTCCTGAGGCGCCTTCTAGTTTGGAGCTTAATCCATTACCTTCTGAGTTGAAATATACTTTCTTAGGCCCAAAGAAAAATCACCCAGTCATTATTGTTTCTGAGTTGACCCCAAATCAAGAGGAGAAATCGATCCACACTCTTACCAAATATATCACTACTATAGGGTGGACCATTTCAGATATCACGACGTAAACCCAGTCATCGCATTCATTTGGAGGAGAATAACAAGACTTCTCGTGAGCCACAACATCGACTCAATCCTGTGACGAAAGAAGTTGAGAGAGATGAAATTTTAAAATTTCTTGATAACGGTATAATTTACCCCATATCGGATAGCTAATGGGTTAGTCCCATTTATGTGGTGCCCAAAACGTCTAGCGTCACCGTTGTAAAAAATGGTGATGATGAGCTTGTGCCCATCCACATAAAAATCGACTGGCGTGTTTGTATTGATTATAGAAATCTCAATGCGGTCACTCGAAAGGACCATTTCCCACTCCCGTACATTGACCAAATGCTTGAACGGTTAGCAGACCATGCTTACTACTGCTTCCTTGACGTATATTCAGGGAACAACTAAATACCAATTGCCCTCGAAGACTAAGAGAAGACTACCTTTACTTGTCCCTTTGGCACCTTTGCGTACTCTCGTATGCCATTTAGCCTTTTCAATGCACCTGCGACCTTTCAAAGGTGTATGATTAGTATTTTCAGTGACATGGTAGAGCGTTTTCTCAATGTCTTTATGGACGATTTTTCTGTTTTTGGTTCATCTTTTGAACAATGCCTGTCTCACCTCACTATGGTCCTCCATTGCTGTTAAGAAAAGAAGTCGGTCCTCAATTGTGAGAAATGCCATTTCACGGTAAAAAAAAAGGGTATTGTTTTAGGTCATGTTGTCTTTCCCTCCGATATTGAGGTAGATAAAGTGAAAATCGAAGTGATGTCCACGCTTCCCATTCCTAAGTCTGTTAAGGACATTCGCTCCTTCTTAGGACACGCGGGCTTCTACCGGCACTTCATTAAGGATTTATTTAAAATTGCTCGACCTATAACAACTATTTTATCCAAAGACATCCCATTTGTCTTTGACGACCCGTGTGTCGCATCTTTTGAGCACCTTAAAGCTGAGCTCACTTCCGTTCCTATCATACAACCTCCTAATTGGTCACTCCCATTTTAGCTCACGTGTGATGCATTTGATTTTTCTTGTGGTTTCGTTCTTGGTCAGAAGGTTGACAAGTTCCCCCATGTCATCTAATATGCTAGCAAAACTCTTCATGATGCTCAACTTAATTACACGACCACCGAAAATGAATTGTTAGAGATAGTGTTTGCGCTTGATAAGTTTTGGTTATATTTTATAGGTTCCTTTGTCATCATGTACACTGACCATGCTTCCCTGAAGCACCTTATTCACAAGAAGGATTCAAAACCACGATTGATAAGGTAAATTCTCTTACTAAAAGAGTTTAACCTTAAAATTCGCGATAAGAAAGGTTGTGAAAATGTAATCGCTGACCATCTTTCTCGAATTACTCTTATATCTGACTCCGATCATGTCCCCATTTTCGAGTCATTTCCCGATGAACAAATTTTTGCTATTTCCACCTCGCCTTGGTATGCTGATATTGACAATTTCTTCGTTACCGACCAACTACCCAATCATTGGTCGAAATAGGATCTCTCCAAATTCATGACGAATGTGAAGTTTTTCTCTTGGGATGACCTGTTCCTATTCAAGTATTGCACAAATCAAGTCATTCGTCGTTGTGTTCCCGAGTGTGAACAACTAAGTCTTTTTTCCTTCTGTCACGATAGTGCCTGTGGTGGCCACTTTGGCTCCAAGAAAACTGCATCCAAAATTTTGCAAAGTGGTTTTTATTAGCCAACCCTGTTTCGAGACACCCATCACTATTGCCAAGTGTGTTCCAAATGCCAACAATCTGGGCGTATATCTCGACGTCGTATGATGCCTCTCACACCCATCTTAATTGTGAAAATATTTGATGTGTGGGGTATTGATTTCATGGGTCCATTTCCTTCCTCTCATGGTTTCCAATATATTCTAGTTGAAGTAGACTATGTCTCCAAATGGATTGAAACAATAACTTGTCGCACCAATGACCATCGCATTGTGGTCAATTTTCTTAAGGAGTATGTTTTCACACGTTTTGGAACCCCCAAAGCTATCATTAGTGATGGGGGTAAGCATTTTTGTAATCGAGTCTTTAATCACCTCAATAAAAAGCATGGTGTTACCCACAAGGTTGTTCTCTCTTTCCACCCTTAAACTAGTGGTCAAGTTGAGATCTCCAATCGCGAGATCAAGCAAATTCTTGAAAAAACCGTCAATCCTAATAGGAAGGACTAGTCCTTACGCTTGAACGACGCATTGTGGGCATACCATACTCCTTATAAGACTTCGATTGGCATATCTCCTTATCGATTGGTCTTCGTCAAGCCTTGCCACCTTCCTGTCGAACTTGAAGATCATGCATATTGGGCAGTCAAGGCCCTTAACTTTGATATTGACGAGGTAGTAGTCCATACAAAGCAATAACTTAATGAATTATAGGAGGTACGAAATGCTGCCTATGATTTTTCCAAGAAGTATAAGGACAAGATGAAGTGGATCCATTATTATAGCATCATGTGAAAAGAATTCCACCCTAGTCAATAAGTATTGCTACATAATCTTCGTCTTCATCTCTTTCCCCAGAAATTAAAAACGAGGTGGTCTGGACCTTTCCTTGTTGAGTCGGTTACTCCCTATGGTGCTATCACCGTTCAAAATCCCAAAGATGGTAGCCTTTTTCAGGTCAATGGTCAACGTTTAAAATCTTTCTTAGAGTTAGGTCCAAATTGGAGATATTGACCTTGTTGACCCAATCTACAAAGACCGATGCTTCAGTCTTGTTTTGGGGTGATTATCATCACCCATTTTTTTGACACACTGTAATTTACTAGACCTTATCCTTTAGGTGAGTTCCCTTCGATTTGTCTGAAGACATTAAACTTAGCACTACTGGGAGGCAACCCGCTATTTTTAAGTACGAGTCTCATCCTATTTGGGGGTGGTGTTTCACATCATCCATTGTATTACAATGTTTATAGACTTGTAGAAATTTTTATCTCATCATTTATTCAGGTTTCATCTTGGATATATCTGATCCACTTCATTAGCGATTGATTATGGTAATCTCTTTCCTCCCTTCAGCTCTCAATTTTAAAAATCATTGTATTTAACATCGAGGATGATGTTCCTTTTTGTTTGGGGGTGGGGAATTTTATCCAAATCGTACCTCTTTTGAAGAAAATTCAAAACCTGATTTTTAAATTTTTCGTGCAGTTTATTTCATCTTACTCATTGATGTGAATTTTCTATCATTCATTTTTTAAGTCTAGGAATCAAGCTAGAGGATTTATATTTTTTCTAAATAGCTTATGTAGTACGTCCCAAGGCATGTTGCACCACTGATTTCTAGACTCAAAAAAATTTGCGCACTTATCACGTCACTACGGGTTAGAGTTGAAGAGTGCTATAATTCTCAAGATAACCTTAAGGATCACTAATAGAGACTTTGGCTTGTGAGATTCGTGCCTTTCAACCTTTCAGAGTGTTTTACACAATCTTCAAGTCCCAAGTTGAATCAACTTCCTTTGGGTTCGCACTTTAAATCATTGTATGATCTCATTATTCTTCATTAGAATTTTTGGCTTAATCATTGAGAACGACATCACTTTCGATTTGTAAGAAACATGTGTCTTGAAATTTGTTCCGAATACTAGATTTTCACACATTCACTTTTTCCATTACCTTCTCGTATTCTTCCATATTCCCACATATTCCCCCCACCATCCATTTATCATCTCCATTCATATATCATCCATCATTTTTAAAAAAAATAGTGTTTTTCAAAGATAAAATGCCCTACCTCATATTCAAAAAATCGCAAAAGAAAAAAAAAGAAGAAAAAGAAAAGAAAATTAAAAAAAATAGAAAAAAAAGAAAAGAAAAGTTGCAGTAAAAAAAATAAAGACATTTGTTCCTCAAAGTGTAATACACTCGTATCAAACATCCATCATATCCTACCTCATATTATCCCATCCTTCTCATTTCATTTCCTCTAACCCATAAGCATTCATATTTTCTCCTAGATGTTCGGGCAAATGAATGTCTATGTGGTGAATAACTCGACGTTCTCACTATAGTTGTTAGCATTCTTTCATGAGATCATTTTTCTTTCTAAGTGTTCATTCTTTCTTATATGTGTGTGAGACGTTTGAACTTGCTTACAATTACTCACCTTCTCACACACAAGAGCGATACACTTACCCAAATCTTGTGAGTTTGTTTGAGAGCGACATATCCGTGAGATTTTGAAGTTGAAGTGTTGATTACAAAAAGGCCATCTAGGAATTACTCTTACAATACTCGACCCGTTTTGATAGATTCACACTACACACGTTGAGTTCTAGGATGAATGTGCCTTGAGTATTCACTTAGCTAAACTTTTTATACACTTCTAGCTTGTATTTCTCAAAATATTTATCTTGGGATGGGTTATGCGATTATTCTATGTCTAATAATATATTGACTGTCGTTTGCAAATAAAGAATTTTGTGGGTATATTCACTGCAAACCTTCACGAGACAAAACTCGTTCTATAGGTTTAAAGGCTTGTTGCACATGTTAAGTGCAATCGCAAGTGGCCATGAAAGTCGTACACTTTTGATTTCTTATCTTTCTTTCTCTCTATATTTTGTTCGAGGACTAGCAATGTTCTGTTTGAAGGTGGTGTGACAAGCACCCAAAAGTGTTTAAATAATACCCCGAATAGATAGTTTTTAATTGCTAATTTTCGACAAAATGAGTCTTATGAGCTTATATGTCTGTTTTGTAGGTCATATGCGTGTTGCTATGTTTAAACACACAAATCTCGGCAAAATGCGGATAAAAAGTGCTAACCTTAACTCTCGTAGCCTAAGCCCGGTCCCGTGCCAAACCTAAGCCTACACGGAGCCCAATCCATTACTCGAACCTCGTCTGTCTAGTTTGTATTTTTATTAATTTTTTAGATTTTTATATGTGTCATTTTTAAATTTTAGGTGTAGATTTTATTTTGATTTTGATTTTTATTTAATTTTTATTAGGATAAGTTATTTTTTTTTAAAATTTTTTTTCTATCTTTATTAGATCTTGCATTTTTTTAGGACTTTAGGATTTAGTTTCAATAGATTTTTACTTTTTTATTTTATTGTTTTTATTTTCAATTGTTTTTATATTTGTTTTTTTAGATTAGGAATTTAATTTTTATTTTTTTGTTAGTTTTATTGATTTTATATTTTTGAGTTGTAAATAATTAAATAATTTAATTTTTTATTTTAATAAGGATACAATCTAGACACACACACACACACTAGGTACATACACCCTACTTACACCAAAACCAACATATTCAAACACACCCTACATTATCATACACCCTCACACACCATAACAACACCCATCATCTTCATCATCTTCTTCCCATCTATTTCTCTCTCCTCATCTCCCATAACCAAAACAAAAACCCACACCCACTCCACTAACCACCTTATATCCCCACACTGAACCATCCGACCCAAACCTCCTATACCCGAGCTCCTTTACCGGCCTTGAAACCCAGCTCAACCTCTTCTCCCCCAAGAGTTCGCTAATCAGAAGAGTCCACTATGTCCTGATCCTCTTTATCTATTCCCTCATCTAATGGCTCGTCTACAGGAGAGGTGGAAGGGAATGGCCCCACACTTTTAGTTCTGACGTCATTAGCTATGTTAAACTTTACCTCTTTAGAGGAAGACTCTAAATTGACAGCATACATAGATTCCATGTTTCCTAAATTTATACCCTCCTGGGAAAGCACTGATTTACCCACACCTTGATCGCCTAAATTAGGGGAGAATGTTGGAGGTTCAGTTAAAAAAGGGGCAGAATCACTACTAGAAGTTATTTTGGGGGTGTAATTGGGGTTCCCTGGTTCTTCCCCAGGCCGTACTACTTACACAGGATGTAGTAACCTCCTAGTAGTAATACCCAAGCAAGTGGGCTCTAGTTCAGTTAATATCTCAAACATGCATTGAACGTGAGGCAAGAAACTCATAAATGTAATGGCTCTCAGAGGGAGGAGAAACAACGAAAGTAACCAAAAATCCTAGGAACGTATAACTCCTAAGTCAACCAACTCAATGGCTATCTAAAAATTCAAACCTCTAACAATATTCTCCACAAAATCAACCCAACAGAAAGACGAATGAAAAGAATATATGAAAATTCTAAAAAGGGAAGGTAGAAAACCTTTAGAAGGCCAATGGGCACATACCTACTATTCTGAAAAAGGAAGTTAAAAATGAGAATGAAGAACTTCATCAGGGAGGAACTAAACACATGCGATGATGGAATACTCAAGCTGCGAAAGAATAAATTTTCTTGATGAAGTTGTGAGCTCTCTCTCTCTCTCTCTAGTCACACTTCAGGATGGTTGGAGATAAAAGTAAGCTTCCATTTTTATAAGTTACATTTGGCGATATAAAGTAAACCTGCACCCACGCATTTTAGTCATTATTAACTGGTGACATTTCCCCTGACTTGACACGTGTCGTTGCAAACTAAATTGCTCGAAGTCCTAAAGAGGCAGTAAAGATCGCTTAAAAAGCTCTGATACCAATTTGAGAATGCTATGTGATATCGATTGCTCGTTGATTCAAAAATTTCTAATTGAATACTTATTTATTTAAATGCCAAATTTTGATTCAAATTAATTAAACCCTAACACATGCATCTGTGTGGATAAACTATGTCATTACAAACATAAATTACTGGATACACAGTTTTCAGGAAAAAAATCCTTTCGGGTAAAACCTTTTATTTCACTGTGAAGAGTAAATTGCAACTTACATACACAATGAAATCTGTAATGAATATTCCACAGAACACTCACATAGGCTGCCACTTTGAACAAGCAATGAGATTACCACAACAAACACACAAGAACCACAAATTTGTCTTCAGTAAGAAATACCCTCAAGCATTCCCAAGTGACCGTAATCGTCAGCCGAAAATTCCCTCGAGAACCACCAAGCCAGTAGTAAAGAAATCGAAGAGAAACTTCAACAAAGTTGTGCCTTCGGTTCCAAAATGATTCACTAAAGTATTTGGGATGATTTATGAATCAAAAATAAAGTTTTTAAACCCTAAAAGAGAAGAATAAAAATTATGCAGATTACAGTTTTTGTGTATCAAAACTCTCAGGTCTTTTTAAGCAAAATGGACTAATAAATCAGGTATTTGTAAAAAAGTTGAGTCGGCGGGGTCGTTCAATCGACATCAGCAAGTCGTTTGAATGACATTGGATGTCATTAGAAGAGACTTCGAACGTCCTTACAAATGAGGTGATAAATGCAAAATAGTATGCCTTCATTCGATGCACTAAAGAAATGACCTATCAAACGACCTTTCAAACGAAATTGCAAGCCATTAGATGAAGTCGTTTGAACGAATTCCTCCTATCGTTTGAACGATATATAAATGTCTTTTGAATGAATGAAGCAAAAAAAATATTTTTATTTAAACTTCGCCTTCAGGACTTAGAAAAATTATTTTGACTCAATAAAACGCCTCAGGTTGATAAAATCCTTTTAGAAAAAATATCCCAACACTTAAATGAAACATTAATGAACTTTAAACACAACCTTACCAAAATCAATCTTGCAGAGGCTTTTTGTTGAAGAACTTTGATATTTGTATCCGTCTTGATGGATGATTGAACTTGAACTTTCTTCAACGGGTGTAACGGTATATGGCATAATCAAATGTAAAACGGATTATGTAAATATGTCCTTACAAATCACCCCTATATCTGTGGAGGTATAAACTAAAAACAATTCGAATTATCAAATCAAATGTCCTATACAAATCTAATACCTTCCCATAAACCCAAAAATGAAAAGGTACTAAAATTGTAAGTCTTTTAAACTTTCTTTAAAAATGTTCAACATTAAATCTTCAAATCTCCATCGTTTCTTTGTCATCATTAGGGAGTGCAAAATAATGATCCTCAAAATTTTTACCTACACACGTGAGAAAAGAAATAAATACCATCGTGATGTATCGAGTTTGAAATGAGATAAACATAAATCAAATCTCAAATCTCCCCAATAATTCGAACTCCCCCATTAAATCATAAATCGTCGTCCCCCTTTTTATTTATCCGAAATAGACAAGGAAAAGAATAAACCAAAAATAAGTATGGAGTGTGATGACAAGCAAAGCAAATCAACAACAATCATCCAAGGATAAACTTAAAAGCATTCACCAACTAATTTTTGAGTTTTTAATTTTTCAAACAAAAATAATTTACAAAAAATCACACACACCATGAATTTACACTAAGATAATAAAATTGTGGACACGGAATGAATGGGTGTGAACTAATTCGATAGGAAAATCAATGCAATCAAACATAACATATGTGCATGATGAATATGGATACTCTTAATCGAATGAACTCAAAATCGTCCTTAGGTGTCAAAATATGTTGAATTTATATGACATCGACTCAATATAATCAACACATCAAAGTCAAGAATGATTTCCACACCAATAACATCTAAAACTATGTAATGCTTTTTCAAGACCTTGTCAAGATGTGAAAACCTGTTATTTTATTTACACCCGAACACCCTCATAAATAATAAATCTTTTATTGAGGTTATCTAAAACCTAATGGCCCCTTTTTGGCATATTTATCTTTTTATTGCCTCAATTTCTTTCGGGCTCTTTTCAACCTCTTTGGACCTTGACTACTTTTTACAATGCCACACTTGTTTAGGTCCAATTTAAATGGTGGATGAATCACAAAGGATATATGTTCCTTTCGTATGCCTTCCCCGTTCACTCATCATTTTAAACAAAGTCCTCATGGGCAACGGTTCTTACATATACTACTTTCATTGTCAAGTTTTATCGCATCTGGTTCATTTTAAAGACAGGATTGAGATGGAAAAACTTCGACCAATATGTAATATACAAGTACAATAATAAAAAAAACCGTGCACACGTGCAATAAAGAAAATCATGAATCAAACATATAGAAAGTTATCTCAAATTATATCTCAATGACTCCAAACATTGTAAAGCACAAAATGAAATGATGATGCGTCTCAAATCACGATCAAATCGTCACATGGATATGGAATGATGTAGTGATTTGGTCATCCTAAATGTCCATTCATAAATGGTGTAAAACTAAATACAAAAATATTTTTGTCTTTTTAAAAAATTTATCAAACTAAAATCCTTTTGGATTTTTCATTTTTTCTCAAAAAATAGGAAATCTTTTTGTATTTTTCCAAAAATTTTCAAAAACATTTTTTTTTTATTTTTTTGAAAAATATATCAAAAATGGAAAAGATAAATACAATGGTGGTACACACTAGAAATACGCATAAAATATCATCATGAAAATCATCTTATTCTAGCAAAAAAGTCTAAACCTCAACCGTTAGGTGTGATGGAGTTTTCCAAAGGTGGTGACATCCTATGAAAAACATCCGTCAAATCATGTGAAGTCTTGACCAAAAACTTAACCTTCTCTCGAATATATGTAAACTCTCTCATATAATCCCCCGGATTATTAAAAGTATCATGTGTCGATGCGTGTGTGGGAACACGTGGCAAAACTCTATGTGACACACTACACAACTTAAAATAAAATTTCCTAAGGTGTCCTCTCTTCTTGCAATGGGTGCAAACATACACGGGCCTAGGAACACCTCTTTTAAAACGTCTATGATGCACTCTCCTATCGGGAACAGGATGCCTAGGTGGGTTAGGTTGAGAGCCATAAGGATCTATCACAAACTCGGGAATCGGCTCGGGTGATACATGAGAAGTAGGCGCACCATTATAACCTATTCCTAGTATCTTAACATTACCCAAAGCGAGACTGAGGAGCATATTTTCTACCTTCTTAGATGTGTCATCTATAGTGACCTTGACCCCTTGGGCTCGTTCGAGATCACTCTCTAGTTGGACAACCCGGGCTTCAAGTTCACTCTTTTCCCCACCTACGACGATCAAATGCTCACTCAAAGTAACCGTCACCTTCTCAAGTTGACTCATCGACGCCTTAAATCCCTTCAAAGAAACTATCTCTCTCTTCAAATATGATACCTTTAGATCTAAATCCTTATTCAACTTCTTCGTCTTTAAGCTCTCGGCTTATAAATATCTAAACACTATTTGAAACTCACTTTCGCCCTCACTTCCAATCTCACTCTCACATTCACTCGTACCACTCAAATCATCATCGGGGCTCTCACGTGTACAAGTATCCTCATAATTGTGGGACAAACTGTGTGTGCTCATGTGATTAGATAAAAAGGCTACAAACTTACCATGTGATGACTCATCCCGAAATTATTCACCTCTTCGTCACTATTGCTAATAATGACTGGAATGGCAACTTTTTTTCCCTATTTCTTTAGCTTAGTGGTACACTCAAACGCCTTATGCCCTCTTCCTCTTTCTCTTTCTCACCGCTCTCTTTGGCCTCTTCTTTCTTTTTATTTTTCTCAAAAAAAAAATTATTGGAAGAATGTTCTTTGGAAAATTTGAGAAACTTTTTAAATTTTTTAGCATGCATGGACACAAACTTACCCTCAAACTCGGACTCACAAACTTTCACTTTATTCTTCTTCTCTCTCTTCCTAGACACTTCCTCACCGTTCCTATATTATCCCTTAAGTGAAATCCCTTTATCCTTAGGCTTAACGATCTTAGAAACATGTCGATCTCATAAGTTTGACGATCTCGTACGATTTCTTCTAACCTAAGTGTATCTAATAACCCCAACGAATATAAAACCATGACCTTAGGAATAAAATGGGATGTAAGTGACCTCAAAATCTTTTTGACAACCCTCGTCTCATCAATTTTTACCCCCAATTAAAACTCATGTTGACTATGTCCGATTACCTAGCATAAAACTAGTCAAAACACTCAAACTCTGACATGGTGATAGTATCGAATTGGGTGGTCAAATTTTGTAACGCATACGCCTTAACTGCGTTGGTACCCTTATGTGTCAATTGGAAAATATCCCATGCCTCTTTAGAGGTGTACTCGATTTAAAATCTTCTTCAGTCCAGTCTGATACAAGTTTGGGATTGGTGACATTCTCAACAGCGATGGTGGGAGGAGTCCACCCTTTTTCACAAACAATTCAAACACACTCATCGATAGCCTTTAAATCGGGCGTTCCAGTAGGCATAATTTATCCCATCAAAGACTGGAAACCGATTATATGAGTTTTCATTCGAAGACATTGCGAAATCTCAAAATCAGATTTAAAAAAAACATATCACAAAAATTTTACAAAAAAAGATCACTCGATAAATTAGAGAAACCTGTTCCGATACCAATTTGAAGAGGTGGTAAAGATCTCTTAAAAAGCTCTGATACCAATCCGAGAATGATGTGTGATATCGATTGCTCGTTGATTCGTAAATTTCCAATTTAATACTTATTTTATTATAAGCTAATTTTTTTATTCAAATTAATTAAACCCTAACACATGCATCTATGTGGATAAATTATGCCATCATAAACATAAATTGTTGGATACACAGATTTTAGGAAAAAAAAACCTTTCGGGTAAAGCCTTTTATTTCACTATCAAGAGTAAATCGCAACTTACATACACAGTGAAATCTGCAATGAATATTCCGCAAAACACTCACATAGTTCACAACCGAGAACCAATAATGAATTTACCACAGCAAACCCACAAGAACTACATCTCTGTCTTCAGCAATAAACACTTTCAAGCATTCCCAAGTGACCACAGTTGTCAGCCAGTAATTCCCTCAAGAACCACCAAGTCAGTAGTAGAAAAATCTTCCTTACAAGATAAACTTTAACAAAGTTGTGCCTTGGGTTCCAAAATGATTCTCTAAAGTATTTAGGATGATTTGTGAATTAAAAACAAAGTTTTTAAACCTTAAAAGAGAAGAGTAAAAATTCTGCATATTGTAGTTTTTGTGTATCAAAACTCTCAGGACTTCCTAAGCAAAATGGACTCATAAATCAGGTATTTATAAAAAATGTTGAGTCGGCGGGGTGATTCGAACGACATCAGCAAGTCATTTGAACGACATTTCATGTCGTTAGAAGAGACTTCAACGACCTTACAACTGAGGTAATAAATGCAAAATAATATGCCTTCATTCGATGCACTAAAGACATGACCTATCAAACGACCCTTCAAACGACATTGCAAGCCGTTAGATAAAGTCATTTAAACGACTTCCTCCTATCGTTTGAACGTCAAATATAAATTTCATTTGAACGACCGAAGAAAAAAATTCTTTTTATTAAAACTCCGCCTACTGGTCTTAGAAAAATTATTTTGACTCAATAAAATGCCTCAGGTTGATAAAATCATTTTAGAAAAAAATATCTGAACACTTAAATGAAACATTAATGAACTTTAAATCCAACCTTACTGAAATCAATCTCATTGAGGCTTGTTATCGAAGAACTTTGATATTCGAATCTATCTTGATGCATGATTAAACTTGAACTTTCTTCGACTGATATAACGGTATATAACATATTAAAATGTAAAACGGACTATGTAAAATATGTCCTTACAAGTCCATCGCCGAGGCTGACCAAAAAATGAGACGATTAAATTTTATCTCATTAACCAGACTTAACACTCCATCCATTCATTTCATGTACCAACCACTCAAGACCCTCATCAGTCGAGAGAAACTACTATTAAATTTCACTCATGCATGAAATATTGGGGTTTTTTCGTTACATCCTAAATTAAATGAACAATATGGAGCCTACGTAGAAAAATAAAAACCCTATCATACAATAGAAAAGGGCCGGCCTCATCCTTGATTATGCTCATCTCAATTACCCATCTTCTCGGCCAAGCATTTCTCCTAATAACTTGACAAACATGGAATTAAATGGATCACCTTGTTGACTAAGTCACTATCATTACTGTACTTACCTATATATGTAATAAGACCCACTAGTCATGCTGGTGACACTTGAGCACGTGATAAATATGTATTTCTACCCACCCCATTTGGGCTATAACTAACTCATCATTATGTGTCATGTCCTATGTAATGGTGTAACTGCTTGACTTATAAATGCAGTCCACCTATACCTCAATATTCCCAGCTAACTAACAATAAATAACACGAAATTACACACATATAAAGGACTGATGTCATCTTTCCCGTTCAAACCCTAAATATATACCCATACACAAAAACTCATAAATTCATCACTGCATCTGTGGATGTAGGTACCATTTCTGGACCGAACCACATATATCTTATCTTTTTTCAGTGTCTCTAATCTCCATTCTCCATTCTCATTTATAATCTATTTATTATTGTTTATTACCATTAAATCCCTGACTAAGGCACAGTTACCTAAACCATTTTTAGACGATAACATAGGTATTACGAAATGACACATATTGACCTGTGTTCTAAAAAAAATGCCTAGGCTTAAGGCTTGGGAGAAACGCCCCGCCTTAAGATTTTTACGCCTTATTCTTGGTAAAACCCTTAAGGCGCACTTTTTTTTTCTTCTAAAAATAACAATGCTTTAGTGAAACGATATTGCCTTTTAAAGAATTGTTTTTACAAATCGAACCATTATCTCGTCCAAGATAATCAAATAGTATTTTAATTTGCAAATATTCAGATATATTTTCATGATATGTATAATTTTGTGTATTTTAATAGCTTTGTTATGGTTAAAAAATATGAAAATATATTAAAAAGGCCTAAACGTCTTTTCATGCCTTTTTACACCTAAGGCTCACCTAGGCTTTTAAGGCTTAAGGCTTGATCTCCACGCCTTGATCACGCCCCGCATTTTTTAGAACCTTGATACAGATTTATAAAAACATAGACTCCACTAATTAAAGCAGTTGTGTCTTCTTTCCTTGTTGTTAACAGACAGTGACACAAATCCAACAGTACTCCTCATCAAGCTCTACTTATCTCGGTTTCCTCTGATCAGCCTCAGGAAACTGTATTCCTATCTTCAGCAATAGATACTACACTCCACAAGGGCATGAACATAGTATGTGTCCTTCTAGGGTTTGATAAAATTCTCAACAAATAATCCAAGGGGTTTGGATTTTAAAAGCAAAAGTGTTTTGTAAAACTAGGTTTTAAAGACCTTTTAGTGTTGTATGGGAAAGTCATTTTTGCCAAAAGTCCTATAAAAAACTAATCCCAAGACACCTTTATACAAAAAACACAATTTTTGAGGCGGCACAAATTTTGAGGGCTTGTTCGAACAAAAACAGGAGTTCGTTCGAATGAAAATGCATAACTTATTTGAACCGAAATAAAACTCGTTCAAACGAATAATCAATCTCGTTCCAACCATGTTCGAATGAAATTAGTTGTGCTAGTAAAAAACATATCATTTGATATTCGTTTGAATGAACTACCAATCTCGTCTGAACGAAGACTTAAAGTCGTTCGAACGAAATAAAAAAAATCGTTGAAAAACATTTAAAAACCATCCCTGAAACATTTTTATAAAAACTACCCTTGAATAAAATATTACACACAATCAAAACAATATTCCTTCTCCCATGATTGAAGTTACGATATCAACTATTTCGATCTTAGATTGTTGTATTCAGTCACTAATTTATCTTCATTTGAAGCTCTTGATAATGTATATAATGGTGAAGGTGTAATAAAATATGTCAAACTTAAAAACATGATGAGTAATTATAAATGTTGTTCTTATAAGCCTCAGGTAATAAGACCCCTTATTTCCTTATTTATTTGTGATTGAAACAAAATGTTTTAAAATAGGGGTGGCTAAGTTTGTGTTTGTTTTTTCATTTGAAGTTTGAACCTGAAATCTGAAGTCTAAAAACTGATTCTGAAAAATATGTTTGTTTTTCCTTTGAATGGAGGTATTTAGATAAATTCAGTATCAAAGTTCAAATTCAGAGGTAATTTAACCTCTTAACTATTCAAAGTATAATATAGTCGTTGGTGCCTAAATCTAATATCTATACTTAAAAATGGAGTCTTTTAACCACACTACAACTTGTGGAAATATTTAATGTTAAAATATTACTCTATTATTTTTTATTTTGGCTCATCTCACCGAGATCTTTGAACGCATTTTTCAATGACTTAAATTCAACCTTCATATTCTCTTCATATCCCGTGAAAAATCAATTGACTAAAATCCTGATCTACCACAAACTTCTTCAATCCATTTAATAAGAATGTGAGAACTTCTAAGAAATGAGAAGCTGAAAGCCCATTGGGTTATTAACTCTCGAATCTATGCATATAATGATGTGATGAACATTCTTTGCAGATTGTGATATGATTTCTCACCTCTCTATCTTTAGCAATCCGCAGACTTGGGGACATTTATCCAATCAATTTTATCCTCTGTTTCAGGTCATCACGACATTTATAAACTCAGTGTGTAGTTAAATCTGACAACTTTTAACAAATTGATTTGCAAATGCATTTAAATGACTATTTGGTGTGAATGATTTTTGGATGGGTTATATTTATGTTAATTAACATAAAATAAGTGGATCTTATCAAGTATTAGCTGAAGCTTCAAACAACGACAGCGATGATATAAGTGAAACTGTGATAATATGTGTGTGTGTCAGAGAGAGAGGGAGAAAAGATGTATGAGTGGAACTATAATAACATATGCACCTCATCTCCGATCGACTATGGCGATTTTTTTTGTTTGTATACAAACAAGAGAAGAAGATGAAATTACAGTCTTATCTCTTATCTTTTATTCTTACAAAATAACTCTTACCTTTCAGTTGAAAGTTCTGTATTTTTACACATAATTAAAGCTCCTTAATCTTGATGTTGAGACATCACTATTTGAAAGCTAAATGAAAAATCATTTAGTGTTATGAATTGGTTTGTTGTTTAAAGAAAATGGATGTCCGTTTTAGATCTTTATTATTATTTTCATTATGTTTATATGTATAATTATTTTTTAAATTAATTGGGTTTGCACTATAATTTTACATTTGAATTGTTAATTTCAAATTAACTTTTGATTTCAAACTAATTTAGTTGAAATCTAAATACTGATATTGTAAACACATGGTGTTAACTCAAAGGGTGAACTAATATTTTTAACGCGTGGTTTGGAATTTGTTTAGGTCCTCGTATGAGTTTGTAATGCACTTATGATAATTTTCAGATATCAAGATGAACCCAATTGGGCTAAAGGATGAAGGTGGATTTGATTCTCATCTCCCTCTTAAACTAAATCCATAATAAAGGGATTCTCGTCACATAAGATTATAGAGGTTGAGATTGATACATTTCTCTGCTGGTACTTACATTAACATTGTGAAGGTTTAGTGAGTTATAAGTTTTCTTATATTTAAAATTGATAATTAAGAAAAATGAAGAAAGAAAGTGTGGTTATTTTTCTTATATGTTACTTCCTTACTGTTCTGTCATATGTGTGTATTAGTGTTATCAATATTATTTCGACTATTTTTTGTGGAGCTAATACCTTTCTCTATTGGTAGACTAAGTAATTTATTGTTCTTTACCCTTTCTATTTAGTTATTTTTGTAGTACACTATAATTTAGGTAGTCTAGTATATATTTGTAACCCTTAACTATGTAGGGCTATTTCCCTTGTCCATTATGTGCGACATAACGAACGTTTGGACTTGCAGGAGACGTACTAGAGGGGATATACATAAGGGGCTCAAGATATGACGATTATGATGGTGCCTCCACATTTATTCAAGTTTCAAGCATTAATTCCAGAATTTTCTTCATTCCAAGTATTGTTTCCTTTCTGATTTCAATTGCTTTTACATTTGTGTCTGAGAATTCATAGAAATTAGATTGCAATTTTTATTTACAAGTTTCATCCCAATTTTTCACGTAGTTATGAATTCATGCAAAATAGGTTTTGTGTTGATTCATAGTTTAATTATGTCTATTTAAATTTCTAAGGGTTGGGATGCATGAACCCAACCCGATGTCGTTTATATGAATAGAAAATTGGTTTTGAATTAAATTTTGATCGAATTGTGTTGTGTAGTGATCACAACCATTGTAGGCCTTTTAACTCCATTTGCCATAGGTAATCGGGGTGTTTAAGAATGCGATGTGCGTGTCGGCTATGCAACGCTATTTTATTCTTGGCTTTGATTACGTATGATGCAGGCTAGTACCTTCATATATGTAATGCCTAGGATTAATAAAGACTGGTTTTGATCAACTCTCTAATTCAAAATCTCGTATTCCATCCTATAAATGTACTAGGGTTTGGGGGATTGTATCCTAACTTCCTCTTCCCTTATTCATATTTACTTATTTGTAGTAGTTTCATTTCTGCGCACGTAGCTTAGTTCGTAATTTAAATTTTAGTTGCAATTAGATAGTAGAATTCAGTTCCACAATTCATCATCTTTTAGTCTTTTTCTTGAATCAATTTAGGGCTAATCTTATATGCCTCCGTCGTTACGAGCATTCGTCCTAGTTCCATGTGGATACGATACCGACTTATTGGGTTATTACTTACGCAAAAAGCTTGCACTTGAGCCTATATCAGCACACATTTTAGACACATTTGTGGTCAGGTCATGGTTCCACAATGTTCAACCCCTATTGTGCGAATGGACAAAAACTGGTAATGGACTTCAAGTTGTTAGCAGGTTTATGAACCAAAAGGGAGAACTTCTAGCATTTTTCCCATCTACGAATATGGATACTCGCATCTTTTTGCATGGGTGGCCACCAATAGCCTTATTTGATCTCTCGGAATGCCTATGATCTTCCCTCTGCATGACTTTCATAAATACCATCACGAAGCTCGTTGAGAACTTGCTCGGTGTCTTGCGGGTGGACGTATTGGAGGTAAGGACCTATAAAGGATCTTTTGTAGAGCTTCCCTCCTAGATCAAGATAGAAATGGGATGACTTCATCCTTATCTGGTGAGATAACTTCCTATCGTCTGGCAGTATCTCATTCTATAAGTAGGCAGTCATTAGATCCATCCAGCTAGGAGCTCTTTCTACGAAAATAATTTGGTTGGTGACTGCTATCTTGTCAATGCTATGCCAATCAAGGAATTCCACTTGGATAGTTCTTCTGAGGTCATAGTCCACTGCTGAGCTTAGGTTTGTTAAGGTGTCAACATGATTGTTTTGCCCTCGAGGGAACTACTGAATGTGGACTTCCTTAAATTTTACCATAAGCTCTCGCACCATGACAAGGTAGGCTTCCATCATATTATCTTTTATATTAAAATCTTCACTCATTTTTTTGAAGACCAGTTTGGAGTCACCAAACACATTGAGATGTTTTTTTCCCTGTAGTTGGGCTTTTCGCAGACCAACTATCAGTGCTTCATATTCGTCTTCATTGTTGGAGGCTTCAAATCCCAACCTAGTTCCTTGTTCGATGATAATGTCTTCTACTGTGACAAGGACAATACCTACTCCTGCCACCTTGGAATTAAAGGCTCCATCAATATATAGGGTCCAGTTCGTGGACTATGGTTCCTTGCTTGTTGATTGCTCCATCATTTGTTGGTCAATTGGCTTATCTCCTATGAATTTGGTGATGAAATCAGACAAGACATGTATCTTAATCAATGTCCTTGGCTAAAAGTGAATATCGAACATTCCTAGTTTGACCAACCATTTTAACAGTCATCTAGAGAGGTCAGCTATATGAAGAATAGTTTTAAAGGGGAATTGAGTGATCACGATTATTAAGTGAGCTTCTAAATAGTGTTTCAGCTTCCTGAAGGCAACTATCAGAGCATAAGATAACTTTTCCAAAGGTAAGTAGCACTGTTATGCATCCAGGAATGTCTTAGTGGCATAATAAATAAGGTACTATCTATCCTCCTTTTCACACACCAGAGCCGAGCTAACAACGTGGTCTGATATTGCAAGGTAGAGATACAGGGGATCTCCGTTGTTAGGGATTGCCAACAGGAGTGGTTTGCTGAGGTAGGAATTAATCTCCTCCAAAGATCTTAAGCAATCTTCATTCTAGGCAAAGCCCTTATACCTCTTTAGGATATGAAAGAATGGTAGGCAACATTTTAAAGACTTGAAGATAAAGCGATTGAGTTATGCGAGCATTCCAGTAAGCTTCTGAATATCTCATAACATTCTTGGTGGCTGGACCCTATTGATCGCGTCGATATGATTTGGGTTGGATTTAATCCCTCTCTTGCTGATTAGGTAACCCATAAACTTTCTAGAATGGAAACCGAATGAGAACTTTCTCGTATTGAGTTTCATCCGGTACTTTATAAGGATTTCTATGGTTCTAGACAAGTCTTTAAGGTGGTCGTCTTTGTCCTTGCTCTTGACTAACATGCTATTGATGTATACTTCCATGTTATCTCCCATCTGCCGTTTGAACATCTTCGTGATCAGCCTCTGATAAGTTTCCCCTATGTTCTTTAGGCCAAATGACATGACCTTGTAACAATAAAGACCTACTGAAGTTATAAACGATGTTTTGTCCTGGTCGGGGCCAAACAACGGGATCTAATGGTACGCTAAATAGGCATCCAGAAAAATCATTCTCCCATGAGCTATCGTGGTGTCAACTAGCTAATCAATCTTCGACAAAGGGAAATTTTCTTTGGGGCAGGCTCTCTGTGAAATTGATGTAGACTCTCTAGGTATCGTTACTCTTCTGTACTACTACTGGTTTGGACAACCATTTGGGGAACTAAACTTCCCTAATGGAGTTTACGTATAGAATCTTCCCAACTTTGTTCTCCACTGCTTTAGCCTTTTCTGGGGCTATTTGGTGTGCCTTCTGAGTGATCGACATGAAGGTTAGGTCAACGTCAAAAGGATGGCAGGCAATGTTCTGATCAATCCCTAGGAGATCGTATGGCTCCCAGGAAAAAAACATCTAAATTGCTTCTCAAAAAGTCAATCGATTCTTTTTTTTTTCGTGATTGATAAGAGTAGTCCTGATCAGAAAGTTTCTATTCGGTAAGTTGTCATCGGCACCAACTTGTTCCAGGATTTCAACGACCCTATTAACAGGGTGGATCATGGTATCTTCCACCCCTGGTCGACCGTGCCGTAGTTGCTATTTATAGGGTGTATCCCCATCCTAGGATTCCTATGGAGTGACCTTTGGTTCCTTTTTCTTCTCCTTTCGAGGGCAAATGACGACGATGAAAAATTTCCTTACAGTGGCCTGGTCACCATGAATCTCGATCACAACCCAGTCGGTGACATACTTGAGCTTTTGGTGGTATGTAGATGGTACGACTTTCATGGCGTGTAGCTAGACTCTGCTTAAAATGGCATGTGTATAAGGGTGTTTAAAGCTTCACCACTATATTTGTGGGTGAGGGTCCCTCAAAGACCCCCCTTCAGCTTATAGAAAATATGAGGTTGAGGGAACCCCCAGGGTCCCTCCACCGCAGAAGTGCCATAGTGGAGAAGGAACCACCAGGGTCCCTCCACCGTAGAAATGACATTCGAGAAGTGCCCCACAAGGGCCACTGCAGAAGTCCAAGTTGAGAAGGGCTACCTCAAGGGTCACCGTAGAAATGACATCTAAGAAGTACCTCGCAAGGGCCGCTGTAGAAGCTCAAGTTGGGAAGGGCCACCACAAGGGTTACTGCAGAAATGATATCTGAGAAGTACCCCCGCAAGGTCCACTACAAAAGTTCAAGTTGAGAATGGCCACCTCAAGGGTCACCGTAGAAATAATATATGAGAAGTGCCCCACAAGGTCCACTGCATAAGTCCAAGTTGAGAAGGGCCACCGCAAGGGTTACTGCATAAATGACATCTGAGAAGTACCCCGCAAGGGCCACTGCAGAAGTCCAAGTTAAGCAGGGCCACCTCAAGGGTCACTGCAGAAATAACATCTGAGAAATGCCCCGCAAGGGCCACTCCAGAAGTCCAAGTTGAGAAGGGCCACAGCAAGGGTCACTACAGAAATGACATCTGAGAAGTGCCCCGTAAGGACCACTGTAGGAGTCCAAATTGAGAAGGGCCACCGCAAGGGTCACTGCAGAAATGACATTCGAGAAGTACCCTATAAGGGACACTGCATAAGTCCAAGTTGAGAAGGGTTATCACAAGGGTCACTGCAGAAATGACATATGAGAAGTGCCCCGCAAGGGCCACTGTAGAAGTCCAAGTTGAGAAGGGTCATCGCAAGGGTCATCGCAGAAATGATATCTGAGAAGTGCCCCGCAAGGGCCACTATAGAATTCCAAGTTGAGAAGGGCCACTACAAGGGTCACGGTAGAAATGACGTTAGAGAAGTGCCGCGCAAGGGTCACTATAGAAGTCTAAGTTGAGAAGGGCCACCACAAGGGTCATTGCAGAAATGACATATGAGAATTTCCCCTCAAGGGCCACTGTTGAAGTCCAAGTTGAGAAGGGACACCGCAGAAATGACATCTGAGAAGTGCCCCGCATGGGCCACTGTAGAAGTTTAAGTTGAGAAGGGCCACCATAAGGGTCACTGCATAAATAAAATTCAAGAAGTGCCCCGTAAGGGCCACTACAGAAGTCCATGTTGAGAAGGGCCACCGCAAGGGTCACTACAGAAATGACATCTGAGAAGTGCCCTGTAAGGGCCATTGCAAAAGTCCAAGTTGGGAAGGGCCACCGCAAGGGTCACTGCAGAAATGACATTCGAGAAGTGCCCCTCAAGGGCCACTGCAGAAGTCCAAGTTGGGAAGGCCCATCGCAAGGGTCACTGCATAAATGACATATGGGAAGTGCCCCGCAAGGGCCACTGCAGAAGTCCAAGTTGAGAAGGGCCACCGCAAGGGTCCCCGCATAAATGACATCTAAGAAGAAACCCCTCAAGGCTTCCTTAACAGCAAAAATGATGTTTGAGAAGGAACCGCCCACTAGGGTTCCTCAACGGCAGAAACTTACATGGGAGGAGGGACCCGTAAGGTCCTTGTAACACCCCGTATTTCTATGCATGTATTATTTAATTAATTCAGGAAATTTTAAATTACTTGTGTGTCATAATTTAATTGAATTAATTATGGTAATATTTATTTAAATATTAATCGGAGAGTGACTGGTTAATATTTAGGGAAATTTAATTACTAAGTGAATAGTAATAATTTATTTACGTCATAACGTGTATTAGTGACATGGCATTTATTTATCTCAGTCGGGAGTTGGTATAGACTAATTTGGGTGTGAGATAAGGATTTTTATAAATTAATTTGGATGTCAATTTTGAGTGCACGGTTGAGTCCGGATGGGCCGAGATAGTCGAAAACGTGTACCCGGGGGTAGTAAATGGGTCACGGGGAATTTTTGGGCATAATCGGGCCCACATGAGGGTAGTTGGACCATTTTAATTAAGCCCATTAGGCTAAAAACGGGATTATTGTTTTAAGACCTAAATCTAAGAAAAGGAAAACGACAGAAAACACAAGGGAGAACCTAGGGTTTGGAGAACAAGCTATATGGAGTGATTTCGCTGCAAAATTGGAGTCTTTTGGAGACAAGGCAAGGAACCTATTGGAAGTTCATCATCAACCTTGCGAATCACACTTGGATCAGACCCTACGAACCCATAAGGCAAGTGGTTAACTTGCTGTGATGTTTAATTGTGATATTCAATTCATATTTTAGTGATGTGTAAACCAAAATCCATTTTTGGGTATAAACGGGTACAAAATGGGGGTTTTGTTAATGGAACACTGGAATGAATTCAAAGTGAGAATTAATTGTGTTACATGGTTCTGAGTATAGATATTTGATTTGAATGTGAAATCCGGTAGGAATTGTGAACAAAATTGGGATGAATTGATGGAATTTGGATTTAACGTGTAAAAACCCGGAAATTTCCCAACTCGAAAAAGTAGAAAATCGTTAGATTTAATTTGAGTATGAAGTTATATAAGGTGCCTTGATCCTATTCCTATGTAGATATAGTGCTGATTGTGATTGGGTTAGACAAGGGGAAAGGATAGAACTTGGAGGTTTTCGTTAATGGTGGAAACAGAGTCTCGGAGAAAACAACCACTTGTTCGATCGATCGATCGACGGTTGGGGGTCGATCGATCGACCCTTCAAGTTTTTCGGCTGTTCGACTTAGGGATTTATATGGGTAAAGATTTTAGTTGAAAATTTCCCCTAGCATAATTAAGAGAGAAAAATTAATTATGATATTAAATTCTTAATAATTATAAAGGGATATAATTGGGAGTGGTGGGGGAATTAAGGGCGACACATTGCGAATGAATTTTGGGAAATAAATTCAAAGAAATAAAATAACGGACTGGGTGAATAAGTTAGGGTATAGTAGTAGGGCAACACTAATCATTTAAATTAATGATAGAGGAAAACTAATTAATTTGGAGTCGGGAATTTGACTCGGGTGATATTTAATTTCGGGCCACGTGAGTGAGTCCGGGTATGTGGGTTGAGTGACACCAAGGTAATAAATTAATTAAGGGATAAATTTATTAATTTAGAGTGAGGCCACAGACTCGGGAAAGTAATGAATTAATTAATGTGTAAATTAATTAAATTAGAGTCAAACTATAGACTCGGGGAAATTTTAGGCTAGTGATATTCTAGTCACTGATATATATATATATATATATATTGTGTGTTATTAAATATCAGTGTCTAGATATTTATTTAATTTATATACTCTAGTGCTATCAAGGGAGGTTGCGCGATGTGGGTGAATCCCCTGGCTTGAGGAGCAGGGAGAGTATATCCCCAGATCATAAAATCCGTTATATGGGTGAGGGGCTTATCTCACTTTCAGGGAACGAATATGACCGCCTCCATTATGTCTTTATTTGTCCAAGTTAGTGAGCGATTCTAACTTGGGTAACTAGGTGATGCGAGTACATCAAGTGGAATAGCACTTTAGAGAATACATCCGGTGAGTTATTACTCGGGAGGATGGGTTATTTTTATATTCAACATATGTGTGAATGTTGTAATATGGCTCTACATAGATAATGAGATAGATAGTTATATACGGGTCATTAAATACATATAGTGTATTGCAAGTAATTATATATGGGGTATATTCATATTCAACATACGTGTGATTGTTGTAATATAACTTTACGTATATAATGGGATAAATAATTATATACGGGTAATTCAAATACATGGAGAAAATTGTATTATTTATATAACTATTGAACGTTATATGGATTTCAAGGAAATATGATTAACTAAGTTAAGGTGGTAAATAACTTATAAATCATGCGTTTAAAATACTCGGGATTGAGTAGGGCGATTGACAAGAGTTATATCAAGTATCTAGCTTCGGGGTAGAGGACTATGTGGGATATAAAGGAGGCGTTAGGTGTGAACATTAGTTGAGGGGTGATTCTGTCCTCAAGGGAGTGCGACATTAATTAAAATATGAAGCGCATTCATGCATATTTTATTACTTCAAGTTAATCATTTGCTAAATGTTTTCAAAATTTTTTGGGTTCTAACCTTTGCTATGAAATATTTTCAAAACCTTTTAGGTGTCCGGCCACAGGGACGCCAGGCTTGATTCATTCCAGGGATTCATTGCTGCATCATATGTGGATGTTGCAGGATTTATATAGGTGCCTCTATTCCTTCTATTCCTAGTGTAGGGATTTTCTATCAGATATTCGAACATGTTGCTCACGGTTTCATTTAGTATTTACTTCAGATACTTGAGATCCATTATTGTCTGTATTTACATTTGTGTTGGATTTTAGCCGATGGTTTATTCGGCCAGTTTCTTATTTATATGTCATGGTTGGATTCAGTTAGCTCGTGATTGTTAATACTTTATTTTCGCATGAGTAATTCATTGAATTAATGAAAGATAAAATTTTGGCACCGGTCTAATTTCACTTAGGCGGTTAGTAATTAAAAAGTTTCGACAGTGATGCTAAGAATGAACCAACTAAGAAACTTGTTATAATTTAATTTAGGACTGATCACCCGGGGTTTAATTAGGCGGGGTGTCACATATGGTACCATAGCATCAGGTTCTAGTGTCCTTAGGATCTGTGCTGCTTTTTACGTTTCAGCTTAGCATTCTTTGATATAGAGCCTTATGATTGGATTGTTATATTCCTCTACGTATGCGACTCGCATTTTTCTGTTATTAAGTATAGTGATGTGGTTCATACACAAGTTCGGTTGGTTTTTGTATACCATACATTATTTGGGCGACCAACGAGGGTCAGAGGAGGATTGCAGGAGGAGAGGCTCAACAGAAGACATGGGGTATTCTGGAAATGGTGATCGTGATAGGAATCACCTTGATTGTTGTTCAGGCCAGTGGGGATATAATAATCACCCTGGAGCCATAGTCTCCCAAAGCACTGTTGTAGATAACGGTGATACACCTTCAGTCTCACCCGGCGTAGTTAGCAAGGGGTGGGGAAAGTGTGGAAGGACCCTTTTGGAAGAACCATCTAAAAATTCGAGTAGCGGGGTAGCGTGATAAGTCAATGGGAAGAGATAACACAAAGACAATTGTGTAGGGTGGTGTGCGGCGGCACCCAGGACTAAATTTTGAATAAAATTTTTAGCCCAGTGGGGCGGTGTTATAGTGGTAAGAGTGTCAGTCACCACGTATGAAGGAGAAAATATGGAGTCAAACGAGAAATTTTGGGTACGGTGTGACCATAAGACCCTCCATCCGCTATTCCAATAAGGATGCGAGTGAAATTTCAGAATTTATGAAATGGGTAAGATTGTAACTGATCATGAGAGAGATGATAAATTGTATAAGCGAACTTCGTAACCGACGAAGGAGATACGGAGAACGATAAAGGAACCCGCAAATGGATAATGAAGCGTGTGAGAATACACAATAATGGAGGGGAAATCCGACTAGGATGACTAGTGTTGAAGTTGTCAATATCTTTTGTTTACCAGCTTACATTCACGCTTCTAAGATGCAGGAGCCAATAAGGTTATAGAGTTTAACCTAAGAACGAAATGAGATTTAATGGTGCTAGTGAAGCACGATGGAAGGGTATACCTAGTAAGGAACCCATATTATCATTTAAATTAAGTAAATTTCTACCTATTGATGGTGGATTTGATCCGGGTCATCGAGGCCAATAATGAGTCCCATAGGGCTAGGGAAGCTTAAGGGACAACGGGGGTAACACTTAGGGTCAAGACTACCAAGTACGCAAGAAGGACAACCCCAACATGGACATTTGGGCCAGAGGCAGGGGATTGACACAGAGAGGTGTCTTATGTGTGGAAGCAAAACCACAACAATTGATTATGTCCACAGTGAGGCAGGAGATAGAAGGGAATGCCCAGTAGGGACAACAATTACGATATTTTGGTTTAGTCAAATGGGAATATTATGTCCAGGAACCATTTGGGTCGCCGGTGGATAGGCGTGAGTTTTATCCTTGGATAGATGGGGTGAATTTCGTGACACGAGTGATCACAATATTCTTGTTAGCACTATATTCGCGTGGGGGACGAGTTTGGTGGGTGTATAGTAGTGTTACTATTAAGAATATGGTTACCACGGGGTAATGGGGCTCTCTTTGGTCCTATCTGTAGGGGTGCAGGTGTGAAAACCGAAAGGGTATACTTTATAAGATTTACTCATTTTGAGTGTTAAGGAAGCGTGATATTTCTTGGGTATGGATTGGTTAGCAATGGGTGTGAACTATTATGGATAGTGATAGTAAGTTTTGGTGTTCGTGACACCAGGTTGTAAATGACTCCTACTAGGCACCTGCGAGGGAGACTAGCCTATATATATATATATATATATATATGTGTGTGTGTGTGTGTGTGTGTGTGTGTGTGTGTGTGTGTGTATAGCTTGTATTGAGTGGTACGAAGGACATATAAGAATTTCTTGTATTATTATATTTTTCCCGGTAAGAAGGGATGTATACTGAAGCGATTCAGGGTGGTTAGAATTATTTTTTGAGCGGGGAGAGATAGCTCGGGATTTATTTTGCGTAAGAACTAGTGATAGTAAGTGCGCGGTATTTTATGTTGTATTTTGTAGCATAATAGTATGCGTATATGCTTTTGTGTTAAGAGACAAGTATTTGGGGGTACGTACTATGGACTGAGGATCTAACAGATCTCAACGACCAACAATGTTAAATAATAGTGTATCGAGGGGGTTCCTTATTTGGATTTCTCTTTGCGAGACGTCCCACGCATGAAACTTAGCGCAACGTTGGAAGTGGGCAGATGGTTGGTCGTTAATACATAGGTTGGGTACCCCGGTTATTATTCATGTATGCGATATGACTACGAGTTGGAAGTATACTACGGGTTACGGCTAGCATAGTCGGGTAACCTTCGTGTGGTTGAGCACGGGGACAAGGTGTATAGGCACCCTGGTTAATTAAGGTAAATTTTGTGCGGTTAAGAACGGGACATAGGGTGTATGGGAGCCTTGGTTAGTGTAATGTCGTATTAAATAAAATGGATGTGTAAATAAACATATTGAATATACGCCTGCGGGGCAGTCAGAGAATAAGTGGAAAAGTGTAGTGAACTGAAATCCATGTGAGAAAGGAAATGGCCGGACTATGTATATTAAGGAAAACTACCTCCACCGTAGGGAGTGGGAAGGTGGGGAGACCTATGTAATAAGATATCCCTAGGCAAGGGAGAAACCCACATTTTTGGGAAGATAGAAAAGAGTATCACTTAGTCACATACCTAGAGTGGTTTTACGTATAGACAAGGTATAGATTCTTGCCCGACGAAAATTGCACAAGGAATAGAGTTCTTGAGCGTGGGAATCGATGCTGAATGGGACATAGTGAATTTGTCGTCGGGTAGACCATTTAAGGATGGAAAGTGGTTGATTGGAGGGTATCAACCAGGAAAATATCTTTTTTAATTCTACGGTCCCAGTGAAGGGATTAATGCTCAGGTTGGTAAACTATCAGGAGGTGATCGGGATAGAGTTACATATCGGGTTGAACGTGTCGCCCATAAGTTGATGGGTAGACGGGAAGTGAGGATTGTGCATTTTAGGTTTTTGGGTAATTCGGGAGTAGTATTTACCACAGGAAAAGTTACGTGTGATGCCTCGTAACGGTTTGGTCTGCGTGACACCTTAGGAGACTTTATGGGAAAAGTTTCATTACCCACCTTTGGTAGATAAGAGGTGAGGAAATAACAAGCTGCTAGGACCCGAGATGGTTTATGGTCCATCAGCGAGAATTAAGTAAGTTGCATGCTTTCATACAGTTCAGGGACGTAAGGAGGGGTACGTCACCGTGAGTTAAAGGTTCAAATCTAACATGATTAATCAAGGATGATGCAGGTAATTACATAGAAGATAGTCACGCGCTTTGGCAACAAGAAACTTGACACCCATATAGGAGGGGAATTTCCTAACTGAGAGATAGTGGAGTCGGAAAAGTATAGGCTCATCTTCTGGGGCACTATGTTGTCAGGGGACATCGAGTTAAAGATTTGTGACCATGTATTGGTTCGGGTGTCTCCTATGAAAGGAGTGATGTAGTTCGGAAAGAAAAGGGAGCTATCATCGAGACATATGGGTCCTTTCCCTATCTTTGAGAGGGTGGGACCTGTAGCTTATCGACTGGGTTTGCTAGAACATCTTCAGCGGATACGAGATGCGTTCCACATGGCATAGCTGGAGGGATACAGGAGGAACGATTGAGCTTTTGGGCACGTTCCATTCGAGGATAATGACTTGCAATAAGACACCTCATATGAGGGGAGACTGGTAGCTATGGGAGCGCAAGGTGTAGTGTAAGATAGTACCACCAGTTAGAATGTGGTGGAGTGGGGTCATTACAGTATTAATGAGTATATGTGGGACCGGGAGAAGGATATGTGAGAGCAGTATCCAGAGTTATTCACCGCAGTAATGACCAAATTTCGGGGACGAAATTCCTATGTAAGGAGGGGAGAATATAACACCCAGTATTTTTGTGCATGTATTATTTAATTAATTCGGAAAATTTCAAATTAGTTGTGTGTCGTAATTTAATTGAATTAATTATGGTAATATTTATTTAAATATTAATCGGAGAGTGAATGGTTAATATTTAGGGAAATTTAATTACTAAGTGAATAGTAATAATTTATTTACGTCATAACGTGTATTAGTGACGTGACATTTATTTATCTCAGTCGGGAGTCGGTATAGACTAATTTGGGTGTGGGATAAGGATTTTTATAAATTAATTCGAATGTCGATTTTGAGTGCACGGTTGAGTCCGGATGGGCAGAGATAGTCGGAAAAGTGTACCCGGGGGTAGTAAATGGGTCATGGGGCATTTTTGGGCATGACCGGGCCCACACGGGGGTAGTTGAGCCATTTTAATTAAGCCCATTAGGCTAAAAACGGGATTAGTGTTATAAGACCTAAATCTAAGAAAAGGAAAATGGCAGAAAACACAAGGGAGAACTTAAGGTTTGGAGAAGAAGCCATAGGGAGTGATTTCGCTGCAAAATTGGAGTTTTTTGGAGACAAGGCAAGGAACCTATTGGAAGTTCATCATCAACCTTGCGAATCACACTCGGATCAGACCCTACGAACCCATAAGGCAAGTGGTTAACGTGCTATGATGTTTAATTGTGATATTCAATTCATATTTTAGTGATGTGTAAACCAAAATCCGTTTTTGGGTATAAATGGGTACAAAATGGGGTTTTTGTTAATGGAACACTGGAATGAATTCAAAGCGAGAATTAATTGTGTTACATGGTTCTGAGTATAGATATCTGATTTGAATGTGAAATCCAGTAGAAATTGTGAACGAAATTGGGATGAATTAATGGAATTTGGATTTAACGTGTAAAAACCCGAAAATTTCCCAACTCGTAAAAGTTGGAAATCGTGAGATTTAATTTGAGTTTGTAGTTCTATAAGGTGCCTTGATCCTATTCCTATGTAGATATAGTTTTGATTGTTCTTGGGTTAGACGAGGGGAAAGGATAGAGCTTGGAGGTTTTTGTTAATGGTGGAAACAATTTCTCGGAGAAGACAACCACCTGTTCGATCGATCGATCGACGGCTAGGGGTCGATCGATCGACCCTTCAGGGTTTTTGACAGTTTGACTTAGGGATTTATATGGGTAAATATTTTAGTTGCAAATTTCCCCTAGCATAATTAAGAGAGAAAAATTAATTATGAAATTAAATTCTTAATAATTATAAAGGGATATAATTGGGAGTGGTGGGGGAATTAAGGGCGACACATTGCGAATGAATTTTGGGAAATAAATTCAAAAAAATAAAATAACGGACTGGGTGAATAAGTTCGGGTATAGTAGTAGGGAAACACTACTCATTTAAATTAATGATAGAGGAAAACTAATTAATTTGGAGTCGGTGATTTGACTCGGGTGATATTTAATTTTGGGCCACGTGAGTGAGTCCGGGTACATGGGTTGAGTGACACCAATGTAATAAATTAATTAAGGGATAAATTAATTAATTTAGAGTCGGACCGTAGACTCGGGAAAGAAATGAATTAATTAATGTGTAAATTAATTAAATTAGAGTCGGACTATAGACTCGGGGAAATTTTAGGCTAGTGCTACGGATTTTTGTGCACGGTAATGCCGGGAACTAATATATATATATATATATATATATATTATGTGTGTTATTAAATATCAGTGACTAGATATTTATTTAATTTATATACTCTAGTTCTATCAAGGGAGGTTGCGCGATGTGGGTGAATCCTCTAGCTTGAGGAGCAGGGAGAGTATATCGCCAGGTCATAGCATCCGTTATATGGGTAAGGGGCTTATCTCACTTTCAGGGAACGAATATGACCTCCTCCATTATGTCTTTATTTGGCCAAGTTAGTGAGCGACTCTAACTTGGGTAACTAGGTGATGCGAGTACATCAAGTGGAATAACACTTTAAAGAATACATCTGGTGAGTTATTACTCGGGAGGATGGGTTATTTTTATATTCAACATATGTGTGAATGTTGTAATATGGCTCTACGTATATAATGGGATAGATAGTTATATACGGGTCATTAAATACATATAGTGTATTGCAAGTAATTATATATGGGGTATATTCATATTCAACATACGTGTGATTGTTGTAAGATAACTTTACGTATATAATGGGGTTAATAATTATATACGGGTAATTCAAATACATGGAGAAAATTTTATTATTTATATAACTGGTTACGTTATATGGCTTTTAAGGAAATATGATTAACTAAGTTAAGGTGGTAAATAACTTATAAATCATGCGTTTAAAATACTCGGGATTGAGTAGAGCGATTGACAAGAGTTATATCAAGTATCTAGCTTCAGGGTAGAAGACTAGGTGGGATATAAAGGAGGCGTTAGGTGTGCACATTAGTTGAGGGGTGATTCTGTCCCCAAAGGAGTGCGACACTAATAAAAATATGAAGCGCATTCATACATATTTTATTACTGCAAGTTAATCATTTGCTAAATGTTTTGGGTTCTAACCCTTGCTATAAAATATTTTTAAAACCTTTTAGGTGTCCAACCACAGGGATGCCAGGCTTGATTCAATCTAGGGATTCGCTGCTGCAGCATATGTGGATGTTGCAGGATTTGGATAGGCGCGTCTATTCTTTCTATTCCTAGTGTAGGGATTTTCTATCAGATATTCGAGCATGTTGCTCACGGTTTGATTTAGTATTTACTTCAGATACTTGAGATCCGTTATTGTCTGTATTTACATTTGTGTTGGATTTTAGCCGATGGTTTATTCGGCCAGTTTCTTATTTATATGTGATGGTTGGATTCAGTTAGCTCGTGATTGTTAATACTTTATTTTCGCATGAGTAATTCATTGAATTAATGAAAGATAAAATTTTGGCACCAGTCTAATTTCACTTAGGTGGTTAGTAATTAAAAAGTTTCGACGGTGATGCTAAGAATGAACCAACTGACAAACCTGTTCTAATTTAAATTAGGACTAATCATCCGGGGTTTAATTAGGCGGGGTGTCACAGTCCTACCCCCTCAGCTCCCAGAAAACCAAATTAGGATGATGAGGTGTCTACCATAAGCAACCCCTCATCATGAAAAAAGAATAGAAGTACTAACACTTATTTTCTTGTACAGGTTGCTTTGTTGAGTAAGCAGGGCTCAAGTAGACCAGTTGGGATCTCTTGGGTGTTTTGGCTTGGCGACTGAGGGACAAGGTATGTTGAGCAAGCTCAACCACTTAGCACAATATGATTAAGATAATACTAGTAGGAAGACCCAGAAGTCACTCAAGACTACACACACCTCACTTTTAGTCACAAGTGAAGTGAGCAGCCAAAGGGCTGGCTGCTCACAAGTAAAGAACTGTTTATAAAATGATTTTAAAGGAGAGGGACCTCTAGAACCCTCTCAAGAAAAATGATTTTAGAAGGGGGTTCTCAAGATCCCCTCCAAGGTTACAAAGATTTTAGAGGAGTAGGTCCTCGAGACCCCCCTCAAGTTTATAAAGTTTGTACCAAAAGTTACCGTTTCAAAAGGTATTTAGCAAATCAGATATTTTGTTTCCATAAAAGACATATTTTCTTTTGAACTTTGGTTGGCACCAAGGGGCATCTGCCCGAGGGGACAGGCAGAGCTACCTGTAGGTAGGGACAAATAGTACACTGCAGACTTTGTCCCTCACCAACCCTCTAAGTTTTAGCGCCAAAAGTGCCAACCCAGCCTTAGTGCCCAAGTATAAATAGGACCCCTCGACGAGGTCAAAAAGAGGAGAAAAAACTAAATAGCATTGTTACTCCGCAGAAATCACACCAGACTTCCTAGTATTCTCTCCCTGCTCTCTCTCTAGTGTTAAGTGCCTTGTTCTTTCACTCCCCAGTGACATCCATCTTTCTCAGGAGCTCCTCTTGAGAAAATTACTATTATTTTTGCGGAAGTTAATCTTTTTGCAGGGAGGGCGTTCCAGCTTGAGCTCTATTTTTACCAAAAAGAGAAGGTCTCATCAGAGGCTGCTCCAGAAGTTCTTGAGACCCTTACAGACAGCGTCCATTGGAGTGGGTCACTCCTCACCTTTTCCAGTTATTCATAGACCCCAGTCTCACTACCCTCCTACATTTGGCGACTCTACTGGGGAGGTATCCTCACTTCCATGGACAAAGAAGGTTTTAATGTTTCTAAGCAACTAGTGTTTGAAGACATTCCATATAAGAATGGAGCTCAAAGAGACAAGAACCCTCAGGAGTATGCGGTGGTGATCGGACTTAGAGTACCTGCTCCTCAGCGAGGACAGACTAGTTCATCGGCAGCGGCTCTGGCGATAGCCCCGTCTGCAGGGCAGTCGCTCCGACAGTGATTCTGGTAGATTCAGATCGGCCGCGAAGGGCGGCGTCGAAACAAGTTGTGACATCGTCAAGCTCATCAGCAGGCAAGGGTAGGAGTTTGGAGGAATAACCCTCCAAAGTTGTTACTAAGAAGGAGGTCAGGAAGTTTCTCTCCTCTTCTCAGAGGGAGAAGGTCCTCATTTTTATGAAGAGTTGCAGGACCCTACCCACAAGACGTGAATGAGAAACCATGCCCAAAGGGGTATGTTCTACCCAAAATTTTAAAATTCAATGGCAAGCGAACCAATGCATGAGGAACCTCCTACATCGTAAGGGCTCAAAGTCGCACTTGAACCCAGAGGTAGTTGGCACATAGTCGTCAAGGAACCCAGAGGTAGTTGGGACATAGCAGTCGAGGAACCCACAAACAAGGTGGGTCACGAGAGGCCCTTGGTTGTCATCACACTCCTCATGATAACCACAATTAGCGCGGAATCCCAGAAGCATTAGTCATTTAAGTTGAAACTCCCTTTGTACGAGGGACCCTTGGCAGTGTTAACTATAGGCGAGGGACCCTTGGCAATGGGTCCCATAGTTGAAGCTCTATTTAGCAAGAAACCTATAATTCCTAAACCAGCCACGCACAAGGGACCCCCTATGTTCAAAACTTCAGACGAGGAAACCGCAACTAAGAAGGGTCCAGACGAGGGTACCTCACGGTGAAAATTTTCAACGAGGAACCCCTCGATCCTAAATTAACCAACGAGGAACCCCTGACTATTGAAGGAATGGGCGAGGAACCCAAAGTCACGATTAAAGTAGTCGATAAACCCTCGGTTATGGAAGAAGTGAATGAGTGTCCTATGAAATTAGATTGTGATAAGGGGCCTCTGTGCGAGGACTCCCGTACAACTTATGCAGCGTCGAGGGACCCCTCGTGCTCAAGCTGTCGATGAGAAACTGGAATAAAGAAAGAGATTCAGTACAACTATCGATGAGATACCCACAATCGATACACCCCCAGCTATGAGGATGACACGCGAGGAACCACCAACCGCCGACGTCACTGCTGACGAGTGACCCACGGATATGGTGACAGCCCACGAGGGACCCTTAGTTAAATGGGTAGTCTGCAAAGATGAGACCACCATTCCTCCACGGGTCGATACACCCATTTCCATAGAATCCAAAGATGTCGAGACCCCCTCCTGTTGAAATAAAGAACTAGGGGTCGAGACCCCCTCTCTCCAAGAAAAATTCCAACAGTCAAGACACCCATTTTAGTAGAATCCGAAGACGTCGAGACCCCCTCCTCTTGAAATAAAGAACTAGGGGTCGAGACCCCCTCTCTCCAAGAAAAATTCCAACAGTAGAGACACCCCCTCTAAAAAGAACTCCGAGGTAACCTCTTCTCCAAACCCAGTTCCATCAGACGAGGAACACTCAGTGAAATATGAGGTCGAGACACCTGCATCCAAAGAAAACCACAAGTTACTAGACCTACCAGCTGTCGACGATGGTCCTGATAAGGAAGTCATTCCAAGAAGTCACGTGCGAGGGACTGAGCGGTGTCTCGCTAATAATGGGCAATGATGAGGAACCCTTGACTAATGATGGTCATGAGGAACCTCCTGTGGTCGTGAAGGTAAGCGAGCAACCCCTTGGGGTCAAAGTGCCAGACAAGATACACGTCAAGTGAGAAGCTTCAGAAGAGGGACCCTTTGTGATTGGAGCAGCATGAGGAAACCTATGTTGGTCGAGGAACCTATTTCCCTCATCAGAGGTACTGGTAAAGGTCCCCTCGTAACTGCACCAATGATCGAGGAACCCATAGTCTCAAAGGGTTGAGACGAGGAACTCCCCACATGCACAAACTTCGGTGAGGAGCCCTCGCGAGGAACCCCTGGTATACAAACTCTTGGGCGAGGAACCTGTAATAGCGGGCTCAGTCAAGGAATCCCTCAAATGAAAATTTATGGATGAATCCTCTCTCCTACAAAAGTCCTCTCACGAGGAACCCTTGACCACCATATCAAATGTCGAGGAACCCTCGCCAATTTTTTTTTTTTACAAATTGCAAGGAATCCATACTCCTAAGATTAAACGTGCCACTGACAGTAAATGATGAAATTGCGAGGAACTTGTGCTCCCTCGTAACCCTGATAGCAGATGATGCAATTGGCGAAGCCAAATGCCCTAGTAACAGTGGCTCATAAGGAACCCTGGTTAGACATTTTGTTCAGTGGGGAACACTTGGATCCCAAACCCTCCACAACAGAAATCTGCGTTTGAAGATTGGTGTGCAAAGAACCCATAAATGGTGAGGAACCCTCATCGATAATGACTGGGGAAGAGATGCCACTGATAGTCGCAGAAAGCGATGAGGAATCCTCAAAAGTGCAAGCCTCAACGTGCATTTTAACACACGTCGGGGTGACTTTTAACACACGAGACAGTCTCGAACGGTGGCCACAGTATTGGCGATGGGCGTGGAAATGGCGATAGAAAAGGAGTATATATCCCAAGCGAGGAACCCGAGATGGCTAGAATCCCAGACAGAGAACTTCCCATGACTGATACCTAGCTCGAGCAACCTCCTGAAGCATTTAAACTCAAAAAAAAGTGGAAGCGGTCGGAATATAGACAGAAAGGCCTAGAATTGCTTAACCAAATGTACACTAGACTAATGTTTTCTCTTTCTTAATAATATAATAGAACCTTTACTAGATTAGAAGAGGGCCCGTGATATAAGGAGCTTTCCTCATTATACTTGGGGGTATATCCAACCCAAAAGTAAAAGTATAGTGAGTAAAGTCCCTACAGACACGACAGACCAACATGAGGTTATCCTCCAAGTAATAATAATAATAAAAACAAATTATGTACATTTTTTTATTATTATTTCGTACAAATTTATAGCCTAGAGAATAAGTCCTAACCTCTGTTCTCAAGAAAATTTACTTGACCAGTTTTTAGAAAATAGGGAGAAGAGGGTCTACCCCCCTCTCTAAACCTATTAATTTTCCAAGACAAAAAGGTTCCTAAGAAAATTTTGGAACAAGGACTCTTCAGACCAAGGGAAATTTTTAGTATAAAGAAATAATTATTTCTTTACTTATAATATATGTGAAATTTTATGCAAAGTTTGTGGGAAGGAGAAGGGTTAACCCCATCTCTTACTTACTTCCTAAAAAAATAATATGCATAACAAAATACCCCAAAGTCACACGAGGTTGCACTAAAAAGCACACGGGGCTGCGCTAAAAAATATACCTTACTCAGCTATATGCAAGTACCCCACAAATAGAGGGGAAACTTAAGAAATGACAACTTGCTCAGATCATAGGCAAAGTACCCCACAGACTACGGGGTAATTCGATCTGGAAGTTCTCACAGAAAATAGAGCAACTCACAGTCTTGAGCAAGTGTCAAGCATAAATATAAGGTGCGACCGTTTAGCACCTAAGGCTCCAAGGGCACCGGAGCGCTCACAGTCTTGAGTAAGTGCCAAGTATAAATATAAGGTGCGACTGTTTAGCACCTAAGGCTCCAAGGGCACCGGAGCGCTCACAGTCTTGATCAAGTGCTAAGTATATACATAAGGTGCTCCAGATGAGCACCTAAGACTCCAAGGGCACCGGAGCGCTCACAGTCTTAATCAAGTGCCAAGTATAAATATAAGATGCATCAGTTGAGCACCTAAGGCTCCAAGGACATCGGAGCACTCACAGTCTTGAGCAAGTGTCAAGTATAAACGTAAGGTGCTCCAGATGAGCACCTAAGGCACCGGAGCGCACATAATCTTGAGAAAGCGCCAAGTATAAATATAAGGTGCGCCAGTTGATCACCTAAGGCTCCAAGGTCACCAAAGCGCTCGCACTCTTGAGCAAGTGTCAAGTATAAATATAAGGTGCGACAGTTTAGCACCTAAGGCTCGACGGGCACCGGAGCGCTCACAGTTTTGAGCAACTGCCAAGTATAAATATAGGGTACAACAGTTTAGTACCTAAGTCTCCCAGGGCACCGGAGCGCTCACAGTATTAAGCAAGTGCCAAGTATAAATATAAGGTATGACAGTTTAGTATCTAAGGCTCTGAGGGCACCGGAGCGCTCACAGTATTGAGCAAGTGCCAAGCATACATATAAGGTACGACGGTTTAGTACCTAAGGCTCCAAGGGCACCGGAGCGCTCACAGTCTTGAGAAAGTGTCAAGTATAAATACAAGGTGTGCTAGATGGGCCCCTAATGCTCTAAGGGAACCGGAGAGCTCACAGTCTTGAGCAAGTGCCACGTATAAACATAAGGTGCTCCAGATGAGCACCTATGGCTCCAAAGGCCCCGGAGCACTCACAGTCTTCAGCAACTGTCAAGTATAAATATAAGGTATGAAAGTTTAGTACCTAAGGCTCCGAGGGCACTGAAGCGCTCACATTATTGAGTAGGTGCCAAGCATACATATAAGGTACGACGGTTTAGTACCGAAGGCTCCAAGGGCACCAGAGCGCTCACAGTCTTGAGCAAGTGTCAAGTATAAATACATGGTGTGCCAGATAGGCACCTAAGGCTCCAAGGGCACCGGAGCACTCACAGTCTTGAGCAAGTGCCACATATAAACATAAGGTGCTCCAAATGAGCACCTAAGGCTCCAAAGGCACCGGAGCGCTCACAGTCTTGAGTAACTGCCAAGTATAAATAAAAGGTACGACAGTTTTGCGCACAAGCCTCCCGACATTACAAGACACTTATGCATGAGTGGGATAATATTGAGAAGTCCTCAAGCAAGTGAACAAATAATAAAATAGCTTGGAGTGTGGGGATCCACTTAAAGTGGCTCCACCTTCCCAAGATTGCAAGTTTGACAGAAAATAGCCTAGGGCGAGGGGATCCACCTTGAATGACCCCTCTTCCCAAACTTGATGCTACAGAAAAGAACTCAGGGCGAGTGGCTCACCGCGAGCAACCCCTCTACCCAAGATGAAAGGCCACAGAAGAAGGCCAAGGGCGAGGGGCTCACCGCGAGTAACCCCTCTGCCCAAGATAGAAGGCCAAATAAGAAGTCCAAGGGCGAGGGGCTCACCGCGAGTAACCCCTCCACCCAAGATAGAAGGCCACAGAAAAAGGCCAAGGGCGAGGGGCCCACCGCGAGTAACCCTTCCGCCCAAGATGAAAGGCCATAGAAGAAGGCCAAGGGCGAGGGGCTCATCACGAGTAACCCCTTCGCCCAAGATGAAAGGCCACAAAAGAAGGCCAAGGGAGAGGGGCTCACCGTGAGTAACCCCTCCACCCAATATAGAAGGCCACAGAAGAAGGCCAAGGGCGAGGGGCTCACCGTGAGTAACCCCTCCGCCGAAGATAGAAGGCCACAGAATAAGGCCAAGGGCGAGGATCCCACCACAAGTAACCCCTCCACTCAAGATGAAAGGCCATAGAAGAAGGCTAAGGGTGAGGGGCTCACCGCGAGTAACCCTTTCGCCCAAGATAGAAGACCATATAAAAAGGCCAAGGGCGAGGGGCCCACCGCAAGTAACCCCTCCGCCCAAGATGAAAGGCCATAAAAGAAGGCCAAAGGGGCCATCGCGAGTAACCCCTCCGCCCAAGATAAAAGGCTAACAGAAAAAGGCCAAGGGAGGGGGGCTCACCGCGAGTAACACCTTCGCCCAAGATAGAAGGCCATAAAAAAGGCCAAGGGCGAGGGGCCCACCACGAGTAACAACTCCGCCCAAGATGAAAGGCCACAAAAGAAGGCCAAGGGCGAGGGGCCCACCGTGAGTAACCCCTTCGCCCAAGATGAAAGGCTAACAGAAGAAGGCCAAGGACGAGGGGCTCACCGCGAGTAACCCCTCCGCCCAAGATAGAAGGCCAAGGGCGAGGGGTTCACTGTGAGTAGCCCCTCCGCCCATGGAAGAAGGCCAAGGGTGAGGGGACCACCGCGAGTAACCCCTCCGCCCAAGATGAAAGGCCACAGAAGAAGGCCAAGGGAGAGGGGCTCACCACGAGTAACCCCTCCGCCCAAGATAGAAGTCCACAGAAAAAGGCCAAGGGAGAGGGGACCACCGCGAGTAACCCCTCCACCTAAGATGAAAGGCCACAGAAGAAGGCCAAGGGAGAGGGGCTCACCACGAGTAACCCCTCCGCCTAAGATAGAAGGCCACAGAAAAAGGCCAAGGGAGAGGGGATCACCATGAGTAACCCCTCCGCCTAAGATGAAAGGCTACAGAAGAAGTCCAAGGGCGAGGGTCCCACCGCGAGTAACCCCTCCGCCCAAGATGAAAGGCCAACAGAAGAAGGCCAAGGAAGAGGGGCTCACCGCAAGTAACCCTTCCACCTAAGATAGAAGGCCACATAAGAAGGCCAAGGGTGAGGGGCCCACTACGAGTAACCCTTTTGCCCAAGATAGAAGGCCATAGAATAAGGCCAAGTGTGAGGGACCCACCGTGAGTAAACCCTCCACCCAAGATCAAAGGATAACAGAAGAAGGCCAAGGGTGAGGGGCCCATCATGAGCAACCCGTCCGCCTAATATAGAAGGCCACAGAAGAAGTCCAAGGGTGAGGGGCTCATCGTGAGTAACCCCTCCGCTCGAGATATAAGGCCACAGAAAAAGGCCAAGGGCAAGGGGCTCACTGCGAGTAACCCCTCCGCCTAAGATGAAGATCCAGAGAAAAAGGCCAAGGGCGAGGGGCCCACCGCGAGTAACCCCTCCGCCCAAGATGAAAGGCCAATAGAAGAAGGCCAATGGCGAGGGGCTCACCGCGAGTAACCCCTCCGCCCAAGTTCATACCTAGATAAGGAGGTCCACTATGAGTGGCCTCGTTTACAAAACTTGGGATGAAGTGACAGGACATTTAATAACCCTAAGAGGAATGATGAAAGGAACCCTAGGGTCCCTATAAATAAATAAAAAACTGAATTTATGGCGTACAAAGCCTTTTAGTCTACCCAATACAAAAGACTTTGCACAAGCAGTTAATATAGCAGGCTATTAAAAGCTTGACCACTATATTTGTGGGTGAGGAACCCCACTTCAGCTTATAAAAAATATAAGGTTGAGGGAACCCCTAGGGTACCTCCACCGTAGAAAAGCCATAATGGATAAGGAACCCCCAGGGTCCCTCCACCACAGAAATGACATTCGAGAAGTGCCCCGCAAGGGCCACTGCAGAAGTTCAAGTTGAGAAGGGCCACCGCAAGGGTCACCGTAGAAATGACATCTGAAAAGTCCTCCGCAAGGGCCTCTACAAAGGTCTAAGTTGAGAAGGGCCATCGTAAGGGTTACTACAGAAATGATATCTAAGAAGTACCCCCGCAAGGGCCACTGCAGAAGTCCAAGTTGAGAAGGGCCACTGCAAGGGTCACCGCAGAAATGACATCTGAGAAATACTCCACAAGGGCCACTGCAGAAATCTAAGTTGAGAAGGGCCACCGCAAGGGTCACTGCAGAAATGACATCTGAGAAGTACCTCGCAAGGGCCACTGCAGAAGTTCAAGTTGAGCAAGGCCACCACAAGGGTCACTGCAGAAATAACATCTAAGAAATGCCCCGTAAGGGCCACTGCAGAAGTCCAAGTTGAGAAGCGCCACAGCAAGGGTCACTACAGAAATGACATCTGAGAAGTGCCCCGCAAGGGCCACTGCAGGAGTCCAAATTGAGAAGGGCCACTACAAGGGTCACTGTAGAAATGACATTCGAGAAGTTCCTCACAAGGGGCACTACAGAAGTCCAAGTTGAGAAGGGCCATCACAAGGGTCATTATAGAAATGACATCTGAGAAGTGCCCCGCAAGGGCCACTGCAGAAGTCCAAGTTAAGAAGGGTCACCGTAAGGGTCACCGCAGAAATGACATCTGAAAAGTGCCTCGCAAGGGCCACTACATAATTCCAAGTTGAGAAGGGCCACTGCAAGGGTCACTGCAGAAATGACATTCGAGAAGTGCCTCATAAGGGGCACTGTAGAAGTCTAAGTTTAGAAGGGCCACCATAAGGGTCACCGAAAAAATTACATCTGAGAAGTGCCCCCCAAGGGCCACTACAGAAGTCCAAGTTGAGAAGGGACACCGCAAGGGCAACTGCAGAAGTTCAAGTTGAGAAAGGCCACAGCAAGGGACACTGCAGAAATGACATTCGAGAAGTGCCCCGTAAGGGCCACTGTAGAAGTCCATGTTGAGAAGGGCCACCGCAAGGGTCACTGCAGAAATGACATCTGAGAAGTGCCCCGCAAGGGACACTGCAGAAGTCTAAGTTGAGAAGAGCCACCGCAAGGGTCACTGCAGAAATGACATTTGAGAAGAGCCCCGTAAGGGCCACTGCAGAAGTCCAAGTTGAGAAGGGCCACTACAAGGGTCACTGTAGAAATGACATATGGGAAGTGCCCCGCAAGGGCCACTGCAGAAGTCCAAGTTGAGAAGGGACACCGCAAGGGTCCCCACAGAAATTACATCTAAGAAAAAAAAAACCAAGGCTTCCTCAATAGCAAAAATGATGTTTAAGAAGGAACCCCCACTAGGGTTCCTCAACATCAGAAACTTACATGGAAGGAGGGACCTGTATGGTCCTCCCCCCTCAGCTCCCAGAAAACCAAATTAGGATGATGGGGTGTTTAACATAATCAACCCCTCATCATGAAAAAAGAATAGAAGTACTAACACTTATTTTCTTGTACAGGTTACCTAGTTGAGCAAGCAGGGCTCAAGTAGGCTAGTTGGAATCTCTTGGGAGTTTTGGCTTGGCGGTTTAGGGACAAGGTATGTTGAGCAAGCTCAACCACTTAGCACTATAGGATTGAGAGAATACTAGTAGGAAGATCCCAAATTCACTCAAGACTACACACACCTCACTTTTAGTCACAAGTGAAGTGAGCAGCCAAAGGGCTGGCTGCTCACAAGAAAAGAACTGTTTATAAAATGATTTTAAATGAGAGGGACCTCTAGACCCTTCTCAAGAAATATGATTTTAGAAGGGGGTTCTCAAGATCGCCTTCAAGCTTACAAAGATTTTAGAGGAAGTGGTCCTCGAGATCCCCCTCAAGTTTACAAAGTTTGTACCAAAAGTTACCATTTCAAAAGATATTTAGCAAATCAGATATTTTGTCTCCATTAGAAGACATACTTGCTTTTGAACTTTTGTTGGCACCAGGGGGCATCTACCCGAGGGGACAGGCAGAACTACCTGTAGGTAGGGATAAATAGTACACTGCATACGTTGTCCCTCACCAACCCTCTATGTTTTGGCGCCAAAAGTGCCAACCGAGACCTAGTGCCCAAGTATAAATAAGGCCCATGGACAAGGTCAAAAAAAGGAGAAAAAATTGAATAGAACTGTTACTCCGCAGAAATCACACCAGACTTCCTAGTATTCTCTCCCTGCTCTCTCTCTAGTGCTAAGTGCTAAGTGCCTTGTTCTTTCACTCCCCACTGACATCCATCATTCTCAGGAGCTCCTCTTGAGAAAATTACTATTATTTTTTTGGAAGTTTATCTTCTTGCAGGGTGGGCGTTCCAGCTTGAGCTCCATTTTTACCAAAAAGAGAAGGTCTCATCAGAGGCTGCTCCAGAAGTTCTTGAGAACCTTACAGACAGCGTCCATTGGTCTGGGTCACGTTTCACCCTTTCCAGTTATTCATAGACCCAAGTCTCACTACCCTCCTACAGCAAGATATGATGATTCTATGTCTACCACCAAGAATTCAATCAACTTTGAAATATTACTTGTCCTGATCGGCATGACTATCCTTACCAATGGCATCGTGACTTTCCCCGCAAAGACAACAAATTGAACTGTGTCCTCCTTGAGATAGACTAAGTTAAGCTTTAACTTCTAGAAAAACTCTAGGTACATCACCTCCGATGAGCTTTCCTAGTCTACCAACAATTTGTTGATGTCCCAGTTCGCGATCCTGAGAGTGATCCTGAGTGCATCGTGGTGCAAAGTCCTCACTCCAATAATATCTTCCTCTGTGATGACAATATGTTTGGAGTAATCGACATCTTCTGGTCGTGGGTGCTTGCCAAGCTTGACTTTTTGAAGGGATAATCTGGAATGCCTCCATGACAGTTGTGACCTTTTTTAGCTCCATTCGAACAATAGTCCCTTAGATATGCTTTAGGTCGGATGCTCTATGAATAACCACGAACTCCTGTCCCATGTCTTCATTCGAGGACATCGTTCGATTTTTTATCGCCATTGGTTGTGACCTTATCAACTTTATTTTCTATGTACTTATTCAAATGTCTAGCATGGGCCAACTCTTCCAAGTGAAACTTCAGTGCTTTGTAATTCTCTATCCTATGGTCTCCCTCCTTGTGGAATGCGCATCTCAGTGCATTGTTTGTTTTGGTGGCTCACCACCCATCTTCTTGGGCCACTTGACAAATGGATGATCCTTGATCTTGCTCAAGATCTTATAGATTGGTTTTTAAAGACTGTGTTAACAGCCTAAAATGCCTTTAAAGGATCGACCTTGCTCTCATTCTTAAAGCGATTCGTGCCCCCATTCTTGTTCCCTTTCTTTGGAGTGTCACTTTTGTCTCCTCTTTTGCTTATTTTTGCATGACCGTTGTCCCCTCGGGTAGAGTGAACCACGTCCTTAACCTTGGCATATTTTTTTGATACATTCCATGAGGCTGTCAATGGTGTTTCATATTTCTTAATCAGGGACTGGTGCAACAGAGATGTGGTCAATAGACCAATCTTTAAGGATGTTATAACGACCTACTCTGAGAAATCCGCCACTTCATTAAAGACCTCCCAATATCTCTTAGCGTAATCGCGAAGGATCTCTTGCAAGGTTTTCTTCATCGTGAGCAATGAATCCATCCTTTTGGGGTGGGAACTTCTGGTTATGAAGCGAGCAGTGAAGGCCTCCGCTAGACCTTTAAGCTTTTGATAGGTGTATGGGGTATCCTCTTGAACCACTTCTAAGCTACGTCATATAGGCTAGAAGGGAAGATTTGACATATCAATGAGTCGTTATGGCTCAACAGGGTTATCGCCTGTATGTACTACCGAACATGGTCTATGGGATCCGTCTTGCCATTATAGATTTTTAATCTGGGAATGGAGAACTTCTTCAGGGCTACTCTTCTTTAATTTCCCTTGAAAAAGGGAATTTCATAGGAGTGTTAAGAGCTCTTCTGGCTAGCTCTCTGGTGGATCTAGCCCCTCAATGGGTTGGGTGTTGTTCCATCTCTTTATGGATAAAATTTTGATCTATTTATCTCGATGATCATTATCTCTATGCCGCCTCTCTAATTGGCCATGCTCTGGTCGATCACGCTCTGACCTACCATGATCAGATTGATCTTGGTCGTGTTTGGAGCTCCTCCCTCAGTTGCGAGTCTTGCTCGCCTGAGGATTAGGAGACCTATCACGATGTTTTATGGTATCTCTATGGATATATCTCTCCATCCTTTCAAGTCGCCTATGTAGGCAAGCATTCTCTTCCATCTAGAGGCGTGTTGGCTCCTCTTGCTCTTTAAGCCTTTCTTCGTAATTATAGACCAGCGTAATTGTCGAGCATTCTCTTCCACAACACCAATGGTATGTGGTTCGAAAACTTGTCTACGTCCACGAAGAGGTTATTGTTTTCTATTAGTGTCTCTCAAATAATCAAAGTTACATCCCCTTTGCCCCGAGGTCAGGGTTTACATTTAAAATTATGATTCTAAGTGACTGAATTATACAAGTAACCCAATCGTCTTGTGGATAGCTCATATGTGTCCCTAAATATCTCTCCAAGATTGTTGGTAATCGATTTGAGTCTATCTCCATGCATTTAAGCACAAGTTAAGCACATGGGTATAAATTAAATATCTGAGTTAGGACGGGAAGTCCACTTTGCATACTGGGCTAGTTGGCTGTATCAATGGGCTTGAAGAATAAATAAGCCCCCAGAATGGTGATGAATCATTTCTTGGTAGTGGCGCCTGATCGCCTCAAATATCCACTACTCCCCGTTCAGTAACACACTTGAGATTTTAGTGATAGGTCGAGGATGTGGCTCTCATCGCATGAAGCTACCCTCTGCCTATAATGGCATGGTAGGGGGAGTCTATGTCTACCATCAGGAATTCAAATAATTTTGAAATATTCCCCACCCTTACCGATAGGACTATCTTTCCCAACGACATCATAATCTTCCCCATGAAGCAGTCGAGTGGAACCATTGCCTTTTTTATATCGGCTAAATTTATCTCCCTTAATCTACGAGTAGTCTATCAATGTCCCAGTTCACAATCCTAAGAGGGATTATGAGTACATCGTGGTGTGGTGTCTTTACCCCCAACCAAATCTTCTTTCATGAAGACGATGTGTTTGTTGTAGTCAATATCCTTCGATCACCGGTGCTTGTCTGCTTGGCTTTTAGCGGGTTCGATCTGGAAGGCTTCCATAACGATCGTGACCTTCTTGAGTTCCATTCACACAGTGTTCCCTTGAATCTGTTTGAGGTTGGAGGCTCTGTGAATTACTGCAAATTCTTATTGCATGTCTTCATCTAGGACATTATTCATCTTCTAGTTACCGTTGATTGTGACCTTATCAGGTTTCTTTTCTATATACTCATATTAATGCCCAACCTAGACCAACTCCTCTAAGTAAGATTTAATTCTTCATAGTTCTCTATTATATGGCCTCTTTATTTGTGGAATGCACATCGTAATGCGTTATTCCTGTTCATTAGGTCACCACCCATATTTTTGGGCCACTTCACAAACTATTGATCGTTGATCTTTCCCAGTATCTTATAGATTGGTTCTTTGAAGACCGTGTTAATAGCTTGGAAGGCTTTCTAAGGATTCGCCTTACCCCATTCTTGGAACCATTTTTGCCGTCATTCTTGCTCCCATTTTTTGGGACTATCATCCTCATTGCCTCCCTTATTTACCTTAACGTGACATTTTAGCATGGCTGGTATGGACCACACCATCAACTTTATCCTATATCTCAATGCACGCCATTAGGTCATCAATAGTGTTATCCTCCTTCTTTGTAAGGGACTGATGCCATATGGAGGTGGTTGGCAGATCGATCTTGGAGGATGTTATGGAAACTTGCTCCGAGTAGTCCTTTATTTCATTGAAAACTTCCCAATATCTTTTGGCATACTCACTAAGGGTTTCCTGTGTCTTATTCTTCATCGTGAACAACAAATCCATCCTCTTTTGGTGGGAGTTGTTATTTATAAAGTGAGCGATGAAGGCCTCAATAAGGACCTTAAAGCTCATGATAAACTAGTGGGGTAGCCTCTCAAACCACTTCTGAGCTATGTCATGTAGGCTAGAGGGGAAGATACTGCACATAAGAGGGTCGTTGTAGGTCCACAGGGTCATGGCCTGCTTGTACTGCCTAACGTGGCTTATGGGATCAGTTTCGCCATCATAGATTTTAAACCTGGGGGTTGTGAACTTCTTTTGCGGCCCTTCATCCTCGATCGCCCTTGAAAAATGAGATCTCATCTGTATGTTAAGAGATCTTCTATCCAGTCTTTTGGTAAACCTAGCCCCTCGATGAGCTGGGTGTTGATCCATCTCTTTTCAGACCAAACTTCTTATGGCTTGACATTTATCATTTCTGTGGCATCTTTCTGGTAGGTCGTGTTAATTTTTAGTCACCTTTAAAGGCGAGCATTTTCTTCCATCTAGAGGTGTGTGTCCTCCTCTTTCTCTTGAAGCCTGGCTTCATAGGCAATGACCAACCTATAGATCTGAGTAGACTTAGGCAGTCCGTGACTCTCTTCAGAAGGTAGTCTCTCTTAGAGAAACCTTGGATTTGTTTCCTGATGAATCTCAGACCAAACCCTTGGTGGAACTGGTTCAGCCTATACATTGTCGGCATGTGGCAGGTTACTGTCATGGTGAGACACTATCACACTTTCTTTCAGTGGTTACTTTCGTAAGGAAAGATAATGTCTTCCCACAGACGGAGCCAAATGTGAGTGAAAGAATAATCCCAAGAAAGAAAGTATCTAAAGAAAGTAAATCAATCTCACACACAACACAGAATATACGTGGTTCGGTAACTAGCCTACGTCCACGGGGAGGTCATTGTATTTTATTAGTCTGTCTCTTAAGATTATAAAGTTACATCCCCTTGGCCCCCGAGGTGTGTCTTTATACTTATAGTAATGTTTAAGAGGTTGAGTTGTACAAGAACTCTTTTGATTTTTATGTAGCTCACGAGGTGTCCCTAAATATCTCTCCTAGATTACTAGTAATCGATTTTAGATTATCAATATGTATTTAAGCACATGCCAAATACACATGTGAAATTAATCATTTGACTTGTGCCGGACGCATCTTATCTCTTGCTTGGCTGGTTGACAAAAATTGTGGATGGGCCTAGTGAATTGTTTTAGTCCCCACAACTCGTGCACTTGTGGTAATTTATAAATTGACTACATTCATTCAGAGGCTCTCTAAGATTGTCGGTACACTGACTTACCTCACCCAAAAGGGGTACCGTTTTTATAGAGTGGCGACTATAAAAGAGAGTTTGAAGAGATCAAGAGAGACTCACATATGTACCTGTCCTTGCTTTACCAAGAGGTGGTGTTGTGTATAGGGTTTACATGGATGCAACACTCTAGGGTGACAGAAGTGTGTTGATGCAGGAGGAGAGACCAATAGCTTATGCTTCACGTAACCTTAAGTCTCATGAGGGCATTATCCTACACACAATTTGAAGTCAGGAATAGTAGTTTTTGCCTTTCGTATTTGGAGACTTTACCTATTGGGTGAGAAATTCACATTGTTTTCTGATGACAAGTGTCTCTAGTACTTGTTCACTCAGAGGGATCTGAATATGAGATAGATGATATGGATCGAGTTTATAAAGGATTACCACTTTTCGATTCAGTATCATCTATGGAAAAAGAATGTATTAACAGGTGTGTTGAGTCGGAGGTTAATTGTTACCTTAGAATCATTATGGTTATAGTATGGTAATGATTTACCTAACATTTTGGTGGCACAATGGTGTTCCACACGAGATATGGATTTAGTAGATGCCTTCTTAGTAGTAGCGACAGTTACACCTGTTATCGTGTCACGAACGACGCAGGCACAATTTTTGGACTCCCATTATCAAGATAAGGTTTGAGAGATTGTGAAAGGTGGAGTTACATTTTCTCATTTGGCACAAATAGAGGATTGAGATTCTAGGGATGTTTGGTAGTGCCAGAGGATCCTAAATTACAGAAGGAAATTTTGGATGAGGCGTTCGGTGCATTGTTCATGGTGCATCATGAAGAGGACAAGATGTACCAAGACATTAGGATATCATACTAGTGGACTGGGATGAAGAAATATATGTTAGAGTTTGTGTCCAATTGTACCACCTGCAAGATTGTGTAGGTGGACACCAATGACCATACATAGAGTTGCATCCATTAGAGATTCTCGAGTGGAAATAGGAGAGATAGTGGATTTTATCGTGGGGTTATCTAGTTCCCAAAGGATCCATGATTCTATTTGGGGCAATGTTGATAGATTGACGAAGGTGGATCATTTTCTTCTAGTGTAGATAGATTACACCGTAGAGTAGTATGGAAGATTATTTATGTCGTAAATTATACAACTTCATGGGGTGGTGCTAGATATTGTGTCCGACAGGGACCAAAAATTCATCTCTCGATTCTGAGGGGTTTTCAGGAGGAGATGGGGATGCAATTGAATATGAGTACAATATTTAACTTTCAAATGGACAGTCAAACTGAGCAGGTAAACTACGTTTTGGAGGACATGCTTTGGTCTTGCATGTTAGATCTCAAGGGGAACTGGGATCAGCACTTCCCACTGGTGAAGTTTCCTTATAATAATAGTCACCAATAGACTATTGGTATGGCACTATATGAGGCATTGTATGGGAGACCATGCTGCTCACCCATCCATTGATTGGAGTCAGGGAAATACAGGATATTAGGGTTGGACATTATTCATAACACCTCAGAGAAGGTGACACTCATCCGAGTATAGATGAAGAAAGCTTAAGATTGGCATAAGAGTTATGTAAACAAGAGAAAGCGTAAACTGGAGTTTCGAGTTGGGGCTCAAGTGATATTTAGGGTCTCCCTAATGAAGGGTGTGGTTAGATTCGGATCCAAGGGGAAGTTGTCTCCTTGATAAATAGGTTCATTTACGATACTGGATAGGGTGTCCCTCATTTCATATCAATTGGCCTTACCTGATCATCTTTAGTGTGTACATGACATATTTTATGTGTCCATGCTGATGAAGTTTCTTAAGGATGAGTGGACTTATCAGTATATCGACCTCAACAAGATTGAGCTACAACCCGATGCAAGCTACGAGGTGCGACCACATCATCCAATCAGATAGAGAAGAAATTGTTATCGAAGGTCATATCGTTAGTTTGAGTCCAATATGGAGTCTACATGGGAGAGAGAGGATGACATGCGGGCGAGATATCCAGAGTTATTCTAGTTAGGTAAAAATTCAAATTTTGTGGACAAAATTCCTTGTTTAAAGGGGGAGAAATGAAATACCCCATATATTTATATCCATTTTTAAATTATGAAATTAATTTAATTTAATTGCCTGTAATGACTTATGATGTCACTATTATGTGTGTTATATAGATTGAAATTATAATTAGACTTAATACAAATTAATCAAATATTTGGAATTGACTGTGTAATACGGGAAACTATGGAATGGTGAAGGATTTAGTATCGAGGATTCCTTATTTGGATTATCCCTTTAATGTCAGCTTCCATAGATCGTGAAGTATTTTTCTTTAATTTTGTGTCGCGATAAATTAGTAAATAATTTAATAATTTATTGTTGAACTCTATTAGATAAAATAATTTGTTGTTCTATCTCATAAATTGCATGGACATTTGGGACATTTAGAATGTCCATTTAGGACTTGGAATAATGTATTTTAATCCCTATGGGTTAGTATATAGTTTATGTAAGGTTTTGGACCTATTGGATTAGTATTTGGGATCATTGGGTTGCAGTTTATTTGTGTCTTATAGCTAATTTCGTTGTTAAGTAGGTTAGGGATCATTAAACTTAACCTAGTTTATCCTAGAGGCTGGAGAGAGGAAACAATAAAGAGGAAAGGTGAATTTAGAGGACTTTGGCTTGGGTTCATTCTAAAACTCTAAGGCAAATGTACTTAGACTACATATTTACTCTAGAGTTTGAGTTTCAATGCTCATTATACATTTGAATCTGTAAATTCATGTTTAGAATGTTGATTTCGATTAATTTAGAAAACTAGTTAGTCTAGGAATTTAACAGTTAATCCTTTATTCATGGGATTAGAAAATTTGTATTGAATCTCTTGAATCAGATTAGTTTATCAAAAAAATTTATTAGATGTAGATTCATAATAATAAACCATTGAAAATTCCTATGTTTATTATACGAATTAAATTAAATTTTAACTCAATTAGGAACTTAAAGAACTATGGTTCATACTTTTAAATTTGGGAAATTATCCTCATAACCATATTAAATTGATGAAAACCCATAGATATAATTTTTTATATAGCTAGTTAACTTATATCTAAATGAGAATGGGATTGGTTATGTTTAGAGGATTGAAATTTAGTATGTTTGGTCATTAATGGTAGATGTTTGAGACTTGGAGAGGATGACATCGTGCATCTCGTTTGAACGAGTTTAATATATCATTCGAAAGAGATTTGATTGTTTGTTCGAATGAGTTTGTAACTCGTTCAAACGAACTGGAATTTTTTTTTGAATGACTGAAGCATGTCATTTGAACGACTGGGTAGATCTTGTTCGATCAAGAATAGGGCATCCATTTGAACAAGTTTGGTTCTATTTGGAAATGAAATTATTAATTAATAAAGATTAATTACTTTAGGAATTCGGGCTTATGAAATATTAATCTATGCTAGATTACGTCTATTATTATGTTCATTTATGTGTAAGCATACCATGTGTGAATGTACATATCGGGATCGTACTTATATGGATATTAGTCCAAATTTATTTTATGCGTCGAGATCATACTTATATGGATATTAGACTTGAGATGGTCTTATTCTTGCTTGATATTTTTGTTGAGATGAATAATCTAGTATAGATATTTTGGAATTTTAATTATGTTCAATAGAGATGAATAATAATCAAATATTGAGCTCACATGGGTTTTGGGATTAAACGCATGTGTTATCTAGGGTTTTTTTGGTTGGGATAACTTAAAAAAACCTTTAAAAAATGGGATGGATATGCGTAGTTATTTATCGTAGCCCAAATTAGGGTAATCTTTATTCTTCATATCCTTATTATTGAATATGCTTTTTCAGGATGTAGGTTACAGTCACCGCCTCTGCCCCGACTCATCTACATGCTCATTCCTTCAGTTTTTGTGCATATAGGATGCAAATGTCGATCCTGCATTCTCACTCTTTTATCTCCATTTACATTTAGTTGCATCGAATTTATAGTAGTCGATATGTTATTTGGAGAGTTGGTTTTATATTGAGACAATAGTATTTTGAGGGTTGGATTTTATTACTATTATTGCTATGCTAGCAGCGATTATATGGGTTTACTCTTATGCTTGTATTAATTTATTATTAATATGGAGTTAGTTTTATTTTCGTCATGCTTATAATGATATTTGATTTTTTAGACTCATGTAAATATTTATTTTAGATATGATCAATCAAGTTTAGATTTTATGGGGTGTCACAATCAACCTCTATCACACAGTAACATTTATGCTCATGTATTTAGACTTCTACTCTCCTCTTGTATGCATATATGGCCCAAAGAATTTACTTATTGTATAATTTTTAATGTGAATAAGGCTCAATAGTAGAGTTGGACCCATTTTCATAGTTGAAACACTATAATTCTTGTGTTTCTCTCTCTTTCTCTCTTTTTACCCACTTTTATACTTTTAAATGTTAAGTATAGCTTTGATGACATGGTTTGCATTATTTAAACCATATTTAGACGATAACATGGTCAGTAAGTTTGGTGTGCTAATTTTTATTGTTCTTTGAATTTTCATTCATATTAATATATCTCATATTTAATTCTCCCAAAACACAAAAGAACATATAAAATATGAAACATCCTTATTATTTTTGTTATCTTATCCTCATCATATTTTGAGACCAAAAAGTTAGGTCACATAATATGTGGGAATTTAAATCGACATAAAAATGGCCAATTTCGATGAAATGAGTATATATTGTCTTTCAATATTAAAGGAGTTAATGAATTTCATTTCGCCACCAACCATTTCATTGTACGAATGATAAAAAATAAAATAAAAAATACTTTTTTATTGATAATTTTTTAAAGTTCTAATATTCCGAGATCATTTTATTTGATATGACTTCTACGGTCGTTGAGACTAATTGTAATTATCAAGGGAGTTCTCAAACACGTGATAATATCAATCATCACTTCAAATGGAGTGACAATCCAAATATTTTTTTCACAATTTTCCAATAAACACCGAGTAACCAACATCTTCCGCGACTCATAGATTAAGAGGCACGCAACATGTTATTCCAACCATTTATTGTATAAATTTGATATCGAAAAATAGAGAGAACATTATTCGATAAAATATTGGGGATAGAAAAAATCAAGAATTCTATGAATCCACCTAAAGAGAGGAAGAAACACTCATCACCAATTAAAATCCATTGGATGATTAGGATGGAAGAAATCAAACTTCTCAAATTCTAAAGGCAACAATAAAATAATCTCTCTCAAAATTATCTCACTTTATATATGAGTAGTAATACATAATGAACTTAGAACAAAATAATAATAAACTATGCGTAAGCTCGCGCGATGCCTAGGCGAGGCACAGTGCGCAAGACATAAGTAAGAGGAAAAACAATGGAGCGAACTTTTATTTAAGTTTGCGAGGAGAGGCGAAATGTGCGAAACATAAGTAAGAAGAAAAGTATGGAGCGAGCTTATTTCAGTAAAGTGGAGAGAGATTGTTATAGATAAAGTTTGCATACAAATATGTCTATAATAAGTATAATCTTATAACATTAACTTATAATGATTTTCAATAATTTGAGTTGTTCCACACATGGTGGTCTATTATGAGTAGTTCACAAAGTAAAATTCCTCAACCAATCGAGTAATAAAACAAAATGTATAATTAACTCGTTTGAGAATAGATCATTTTTATGCTTTAATGGATTTTACTCAAATTAGTTGTGTTCTTATTTCATTAAAGATGATCACCAAATATAAATTCACCCCTATTAACATTTCCACATTTTAGTTTTAAACGATAAAATGCTATGATAAAAATCTATATCGCCAAATCTTAAAGAAAAATAGTATTGGTTCGTTCGAGTATACCAAATTGTATGCATATAGTAAAAAACATTAGCTCGTGTATAAGGAGGGAGGGATAGGGGTTTCAAAAGCCCACTTTGAGTCTCTAAATCCATATTAAATATAATCTACATGGCTTAATTTAGATAAAGTAGACATTTTTCACCACCATATATGTAATGGATGCTCTGTCTCTAGAAACCCTTAAATTGATTGCAAATTAAGGTTTTGATTTTAGAAAGAAGTTGAAGTGAGATAAGATTATTTTTATAGTTAAATATATAGGGTATTTTGGCAAAAATAAAATTTGAGTAATGAAACTGGAGGTTATGTCAAATAAAGCATTAAGAAGTGGGGATCAAGTAAAAAAAAGCCAAAAAAAACTACGTGAAAATTTTTAGATTGAAAAACGTACATTGTTATTGTTAATGTTAAAAAATGGACTAGATCCAATTTTCTAATCACAGATAAAATATAAGATTGCAATGAGAAAATTAAATAAAGTCAGAGTTTTTAAAGTTGTTCAAATGTGTAAGAAAGTTTACGTCCACTGTATTGTATTGATTTGAGTGATTACAGAAAGCTAGGTACCCTTCATAAGAAGAATATCCTAGAATCCGTTCTATCATGCCTTTTGTGAAAGGAATACAATGTATTTATAGTGATCCAGAGATCAAGGGTTGGAATGCCTTTATATATTCAGGAATTTACACCCGTACATAATAAATGTGGTGGTTGATTATCTAGACCACATATGGAAGGACCTTTGGCTGATTCCCTCTAGTGGTGACTGGTCCATTTACTTTGATGGTTTTCATTCTTCATGTTGGTCGGCATGCCTATCGAGCAACTGTCTTCGGGGTTGATTAAGTGACTATTGACTAGGATTGTTGCCACATAAGGATACAAGTGTCTATTTATGATTGGTCCACATAGGTGGATAATTTTTTGTATCAACAAAAGCCCCCAATACTTCATTATTTATGTTTTTATTGAAAGGATAGAGAATATTTTCTTCAGACTTGGTCTGCATAAGCCGACTTGCGAGACTTGGGAATATTTTCCACACCTTGATCCCGTAGTGGTATTTTTGTAAATAATTTGAAAATTAATGAACTGCCAAAGGGTATATTGGTATTTTTACGCTTTCAGAACTGTGAATCCGTAAGAATGTCAATTCTCGATACAAGTAATTATTTCTTGTACGATTTCCCAGGCAAGCTATAAGAGACAAGAGTTTGCCAGTTTTTCACACCACGACTTTTCTAAGCCTTTTAACTCTCCTTCTTCTATAAGTTCTCTGTCTTTTAACTTTCCTTTGCGTTCTACCTTTGCTACAGTCACCATTTTTTCTGTAAGCCTTTTCTCCTCTTTCATTTGGATTTCTTTCTTTCTTTACTGTAGCCATGGTTTACATCGTCCATGGGGATTCTCTAGATGAATTTAAGTGGGAAAGGAACATTCCTGACTAGGTAGAGTTAAAAATGGTAGTAACTCATGTTGAGGTGTTATCATTGCCAAAGGGTCACTAGATTCCCTCTTCATTCATTGCTGAGTGTGGTTTAACTTTTCTCCCCAGTCGTTTTTGTCTAGAGTTTTGTTAGTACTTTGATGTCATCCCTGCTAGGGTAGGCCCCAACACTTGGAGAGTAATGAATGGGATACATAGGCTCAACCAAATATATGGGACCCACATTGGCATCTCTGAGCTATTGTTTTGTTACAAATGGAGTACCAATGACAATACTTACTACATGAAGACTAGGTTCGCCAATAGAGCCCTGGTTGTCAATCTTCCAGACTCTAATAAAGACTATTTTGATTTTGGAGTTACTACAAAGAATTGGCAACATGATCCTCTTCAAAGAGGAGAGGAGTATGATGGGCTCAGGTGCCTGAAGTAGGACATGACATAGGTTGTTCAATTTAATTACTGTATTCCTCCATTTATTGCTAACTAATTATTTGACGATATGATAACTTAATGTTTTCTTGTCTTTTTTTGCATAGTTGAGAGCAAAAAGAAGTGTCCTAAAGAAGGTGACGTCAATATTTATGAATGGAAATTCCTTTGGAACATTCATCAGAGGATTATCGAGGAACACCCTAGAGATGCTTCATATTTGTTGCAGTATTGGATTTCAATTACCTCCTTTGTTGCTAGGCCCACCAATTTTGCTACATTAGCGCCCATAAATCTTGAAGAAGAACCAATGCCCACTTCTTCGGCTAAGGAGTTTGCTGGATCTGAGAAGGATTTTGGGACTTCATCTTCCTTTGAGTCTTTGGACATTTCTACTATTCCCTCTTCTCCACTTCTTAGTATGGGAAAGAAAAAGATTCCTGACTTGATGACTGGATCTTTGTCTCCAACTACTAAGAGAGTTGTCGAGAAGATTGGTAAGGCTGGTAATGGTAAGAAGACATATAAAGCATCCAAGGTTTCTGAGAAAGAGAAGGTTCCCCTAGTCATCACCTCTGAGGAAATTGATATTGATGTGCCTCAATTCAAGAGGATAAGGAAAGGTTTGTCTAAGAAGCTGGTTGAGAAGAGTTATGCTGACCAGGAGTTGGTCGAGAATATTCAGGAGGATTTGACTATTGCAGGGTCATCCTAAGTTGTTATTCATCCCTGTGTGTCCAGGAAGTTAATCAAAACTAGTACCCGCTCTGCTGATAGAGCAACTCCTACCCCTCTGCCAATATTAAAGTTGGAAGAAAATGCTTTCCAAAGTTTGGCTATGGTAATTCTTTCTCCTCTATTACTTGCCCTTGATGTCTTGTTTTTCTCCTAGTACTCCTTATAATCTGATGTTGTCCTTTATGTAGTTTTTGGAAAATTTCAATCAAATGTTGGAGAAGGATGATCAAATTCATTCTTAGGGAGGAGATGTGGAAGAGGACCTTGAGGGTCTAAGGCAATATGTTGAGGCTTCAAGGAAGCTATTAAAATCTAAGCAGAAGACTTGGGATGCCGAGCTGAAGAAGGCTATTAATAGAGCCACCCTTGCTGAGGGAAAACTGGAAACTACTGAAACCAGTTTGATAGTTGCTGAAGCTAAGGCCAAGATGAAAGAAGATAAATTAGTGGAAAATCAAGCTCTTATGAAGTCTGTCGAGGAGAAAACTGTTGGTCTGTCCTCTGAGATGGTTGCAGAGAAGGCCAAGAATAAGAAAATAAAAGAATAATGCTTCAATAAAAGCTGGGATAAGACATTTCTGGCAACCTCTGCTCAAATTGAGTTTCTCAGGAAAAAATCCTTCAAGGATGGCCGATCGGATGCCCTTAAGGAGGTCGGCACTGCAGCAGATTCTGAATTATTCCTGAAGCATGATCCATACCCTCCTTTAAACTTGAAGGAAGATTTTGATGATGAAGAAGGGTCTTAGGAATCCTCCCTTCAGCCTACCGGGTCTACTTCAAAGCCCATTAAAGAAGTTGCCCCTTCAGCTGATCAACCCTCTAGGAGCAATGTTGAGGATAAGGAGAAGGTTTAACTCCTTGGTTTTTCTTTTTTACTTATCTACTTTGTAATAGGACCAGTAGTATGTAACCCCTTTTGTCTATTAATGAAAACGTTTCTCCTTTTGTCTAAATGTGTTGTATTTATCATACTTATGCCTTCTTACTTGGTTGAATGAATTTTCATAATTTGCATTATGTTTACTCAATAGTCATTCTTGTGCACTTACATTTCCAATTTTCAGTTTGATGCTAAGAAAAATGCCATAGTTTCTTCTGAATCCAACCAACTCAAGAGGATTAGAAATATTTTGGAAGTTGTCCATGTTCCTCTATCTGAAGAACGCTGTGTCAGCCTATTTGGTCCAGATGTATCCGACTAAGTAAAAGAATCATACATTCACCTCCATTGCTTCCTGGACAAAGCTGTGACAAATAATGCAGCATATTATGAAATGATGGAAGATTTTCAACAAGGCCACTAGTTCAATTTGGCTTCACTGCATGCTGACTATAAGGCTAAGTACAAAGCATTGAGTGAAGGTTGGGGCTTTGAGAAGAAGTTGGAAGAATATGCCTTCTTATGCAAAAGGAAATAATTCCTATTGAGCCAAGAAGTGGATAAAGCCATGGAGTTAGACAAACTTCTTGAGGAGAAAAATAATAAGCTCAAAATTGAGTTGGACATTTTAAAAAAGTCATTTACTAGTGGTGCTGATGAAGGTGCTTATTTCTTAGAGGTTGAGAATGCCAGGCTAGTAGAGGAACTTGAAGCCCTGAAGAAAATCAAACTTGGGCAAACTTCCAGGCAACAAAGAGATGTCTGACCAACTGTGGAAGAGACAAGAACCAGGAAAACCTTAGCCGACCAAGATGCCCAGTTGATTTGTCTGTGAAACTAGAAGCTAAGGATAAAGCCATCGCTGACCAATCTATTCACTAAAAAATAAAGAGTGATGTTTTGAAGAACTTCAACATCAGGTTAAGAGGTCAACCTTTTAATTTCATAAATAATCCAAGGAGGTCTGGATGGAAGGCTATAATGAGGCCCTTAGCCATGTTGATGATCATCTTGCCCAAAGCCATCATGAAGGTTACAGGTGGGGATGGACCAATTATATGACTTTGTTGAAATATGATCGACACAGCGAGCTATGGTATTTGAATGAGCCTGGTCTTCTAGATTGCGATAAGCCCCCATTAAGTTGGACATATCGTGGATTCCTGCTGATGCTATTCCCCAGTGATTGATCATCAAATATTTAGGAGATTATGGTCTGCATGATGTACATGAAATGGTTCGTCCTCCTCATTTGATCAATGCTCCGAGCAGTAGTAATGGGAGAATGTCGAGGGATTTTAATTTCATCAACTCCCCTTATACTCTGGATGATCCTCCTACTGGTATAGAGAGAGTGCAACCAACTTCCAAAGCTTAAGGAAAACGTCCAATTGAATAGCTTTTTCTGTATTTTGTATTCATTTGATCTTGAATGTAATACAGTTACAATTTGAATAGAAATTCATACCTTTCTGTTGCCAACTTATGATTATTTAATCAATCACTCAACTGAGTTATCGTTTAATAATAAATTATTAAACGGTGATTGTAAGGCCATAGATTCTACTAATGCACTTAGATGAAACTATAAATAGTTTTATTGATCCATGTTTAGCATCAGTTATCAGTGGTGACCAAATGTGTGAGGAATATATGTGTGTATTCTAATGGTTAGGAATTTTACATGTCTTCCTTCCTCTAACTTAATCGGGTAAAACTTGTTTGTAACTGTTTAAGCTGTATATGAAGTTTTATAGATGTCTTGTTCTTGACTTGTCAAAGATGAAGTCATACATGAAGTAAATTAGTAGTGCCGACCAATTGTGAGGAATGTAATCCTGTATGAGGAATGTATTCCTGTATTTAACTTGGTCGGGAAGAACTTCTTGTTCGTGACTTGTTAATATGAAGTCATGCATGAAGTAATAAATTCTTATCCGTGACTTATATGTACGAAGTTATACACGAAGTAATCTTAATTTGGCGAGATACGATTGTGCATGAAGCTGTTGGTACATCTCGAATTTAATAAGTTCAACCTGATTAAGTATGTGTTGTTGATCGGCCGATAAGTTCAACCTGATTAAATATGTGCTGTTGATCGGCAAGAGCTGAAGACTAAGAGATATTTTTTTGTTTTTTTGTTTATTTTTTGGGGTATTATATCGCCATACTCCAAAAAAATTGAAGAAACTAAAATCAAGATTTTTATTGAACTTGCATAAAGAAATAAAATATGTCAATGCCTTCACTGATAATATTTTCGAAGGTGCTCAGCGTTCCAAGGGTTTTTAAATTCTTCCCCTTCTAGTGTCTCAGGTCGATAGGTACCTGGTCGGATGATTGCTGAAATGCAATATGGGCCATGCCAATTGGCCTCAAGCTTGTTGCCCTTATGAATGACCTTCTTAAGGACATAGTCACCTTATTTTAAGTTAGTCGTCTTGACCCTTTTGTTATAAAATCGGGTTATCCTGTGTTGGTATGCAGCATTTTTTAGAGCAATATCTTATCGGATTTCCTTCAACATGTCTAAATCTAATCATCTCATCAAGTCATCTATTGGAGAATCAAAATTCATCACCCTGTGAGTTGGTAGGCCTATCTAGGCTGGTACCATGGCTTCTGTCCCAAATGCAAGCATATAAGGTGTCTCTTCAGTTTCTATCCTCGGCTTGGTTCTATAAGCCCAGAGAACAATTCATTAATCCAGTTTCCCTTTGCAGCATCAAGCATATTTTTCAGTCCATTGAGTAAAGTTTTGTTTGCCACTTTCGTCTGACCATTGCTTTGTGGATGGCCTAGTGCAGAATGGAGTTTCTGGATCCTGGAATGAACACAATATGCTTCAAACTTATTATTGTCAAATTGGATTCCATGGTTTTTAATGAAGGCGTAGGGCATGCCATACATACATATGATGCTCTTCCAAATGAACTGATACACCTTATCATAAAGCATCTCTATCAACGTCTCTACTTCCACCCATTTTATGAAATAGTCAACAACAACTACTATGTACTTGAACCTGCCTTTGGTGGTTGGCAGTGGGCTTACCAAGTCAATTTCCCAAATAGCCAATGGCCAAGGATATGCGATTGGTCCTAGAGCAGCGTTGGGTGCTTTATGAATTGCAGATAACCTCTGACACTTGTCACACTTTCTTGCAAAGGCCTTACAGATTCTTTAGAGTAACGACCGACGAGCTGAATGAGCTCCACAAGAACCTTCATGCACCTCCTTGATAATATCTTTAATCTCTAATGGATGAACACAGCGTAATAAGGAGTTAGTTAATCCCCTTATGTATAAGACTCCTTTGTCCAATGCATATCTGGTTGCTTTGTAGCAGAGATTTTTTACTTCTTTGGGATCACTTGGTAAGGTCCCATCTTCAATGTAGACCCTGATTGGATCCATCCAGAAAGGTCCCAAATCTACAGTGATGAAACTGACCATTAGATCCTTGTCGATGCTCCTGCCTGCCAATATCTCTATTGGAACACTTCTACGGAGTTCTATTCTTGTTGCTGAAGCTAGTCGAATAAGTGCATCTGCTCAGGCATTAACTATTCTCGGTATCCTTTTCATTTTCACACCTGGAAACTTGGAGATAACTTCCATGGCCTTGGACAAGTATCTAGTCATCAATTCTCCCTTGACTCCATATAAATGAAGCACTTGGTTGACACCAACTCCGAATCACTGTGCACGATTACTTTCTCAATGCCTAATGAATGGGCCAATTCCAATCCGACTATTAAAGCTTCATACTCTGCTTCATTGCTTGATGCCTTGAATTGAAACATGTGGCCACATTCATCATCAATATCATCAGGAATATTAAGTATGATATCTGATCCACTTCAAGTTGCACATGAAGATCCATCCACATTTAAATTCCACAATGGGATATCATTACTGAATCTCTCCATAGACATTTCCATGGTAGAATATCTTTTTACCCTCCTCTACATATTTTTGAGCCATTTCTTGAGTTTCGAATGATTTAGGTTGGTCGACTACGACTTTGGCTTTCTTTGAGCCGAGCTCTCTTCCGCAAAAGTCTGCTTGACATGCAAGTTCTATTAATCTGTAACCTCTAGATAGGTGAACTTTGTTATGAAATCTTCCAAAGTTTGCCCTTTCAATGAGAACCTTGATTTATAGACGATGTCATATTCTCCCAATTCTATTTCCCAGTAAATCAATCTTCCTAACTTCTCAGGTTTGTGGAGTTCTTGCTGAAGAGTCAAATCGGTATACACAACTATGGTATGTACTTGGAAGTAGGTCTTCATACACCTTGAGGCTTCAATGAGTGCTAGGGCCAGTTTTTCCAAGTGCAGATACCTAATTTTGGCTCCCCTGAATGCTTTACTAGTGTAGTAAATTATCCCATCCAACCAAGGCCGAGCTAACTGCAACTAGGTATAAGTCCAAATTTTCTCCCAAAATAGGTCAAGAAAATAAAGGTGGTGATCCCAGATACTTCTTCAATTCTTAGAATGCTTCCTCACACTCTGCATTCCACTCAAAGGTCTTTCTAAGCACCTTGAAGAATGGCAAACACCTATATGTTGCTCGAAAAACAAACTTGTTTAAAGCTTCCACTCTTCCAGTAAGCCTTTGTACATCCTTCTTGCTATTCAGTGACTACATTTCTATAAGTTCTTTTATTTTGGATGGATTGGTTTCAATTCCCCTCTGGTTTACTATGAAGCCAAGGAACATTCCTTCTTACACGTCGAACACACACTTGGTCAGGTTTAGCTTCATCTGATGCTTTTTTAACTGATCAAAAGTTTGACTGAGGTCCTTAATATGATTTGAAGTCTTCTTGATTTTAGTCAACATATCATCCACATAAACCTCCATATCCTTCCCTATCTTCTCTTCAAACACCTTGTTGACCAACCTCTGGTATGTTGCTCCAATATTTTTTAGCCCAAAGGGCATTACATTATAGCAATATATACCTCAGCTTGTGATGAAAAAAGTACTTTCTCTATCTTCTTGTTCCATTCTTATCTAGTTATACTCCGAATAAGCATACATGAAGTTGAGCAGCTCATATCCTAATGCAGCCTCCGCCAACTAATCAATTCTAGGTCGAGGAAAGTGGTCCTTTGGGCAGGCTTTATTTAGATAAGTAAAATATACATACATCCTCCACTTATCATTTTTCTTTTTTACCATCACAACATTAGCCAACCAGGTTGGATATTTAACAACTTCAATGAATTAGGGATTTTATAGTTTTCCCACCTCTTCCTGTATAACTTGATTTTTCTATGGACTAAAAACCCTACACCTTTGATTGATCGGCTTGGCATCCTTATTAGTGTTGAGCTCATGACAAAGGAAGTTGCGATCAATCCCAGGCATATCCTCATGACTCCAAGCAAACACATTCCCACGATGTCTCAATAATACAATTAGTTACTATTTAAGGAATGGATCCAGTATTGAGCCGATCTAGGTGGTCCCTTCCGATTTGTCATCATCCAAGATTATGCATTCAATGGCTTCAAGAATCTTCTCTTTGACTAACTTTGTTTCATCACGGGGATTAAGAGTTTCAACTTCTGATTCACTATTGGGCTCCATAGTATCTACCTGATAAGTGGTGGTCTTCTTCTTTAAATAAATCAAGTCTTCTTGCTCGACTGAGGAGTAATAGCACTCTCTGGACACTTTTGATCCCCTTTTACTACACCAAACCCAAAGTTAGTGGGGAACTTCAAATACTGATGAATTGTGGATGGTACCAACTTCAAGCTTCTTTACTCCTACACTGCCAAGGATCACATTATATGCAGATTGAACATTTTTGTCCATGACAAATAAGCATATTTTTTAGTGCAACTTTCTAGCCAAGTGCTGAACAATACTTCTAGCTTGACTGCCCCCAGTGGGCAAACATTTTTGCTCGAAAAACTTATCAATGGCCTGTGGTATGGCTCCAGCTGACTGAGTTTCAAATCTAAACTCTGAAAGTAGGGGTAGAACATGATATCAGCCGAGCCCCCATTATCAATCAAAACCCTAGCAATGATGGCATCCTGGATTCTGAATTTGACGACCAACGGGTCATCATGGGGATACAATAACCCAGAGAGGTCGTTCTTGGAAAATCCAATTATAAGTTTGTCTTTATTGACTTTCTCGGGTCGATCATCTTTGTTCAAATTCATTCTCTGGATATAAGAACAAGACTGTGCTTCATTCAGGTAGGCCTTTCTCTCTGCAGTGTGATCTCCTCCTCCTGTATCGCCACCTGTAATTATGTGGCAGTCAAAAGAACCCAAAATTATCATAGCTACCTCTCGCTCTGGTTGCTTAGGCTTCTTTGGTAGGTCAGGATCATCTTTATAACCATCTTCATGGTTTCTCTTTCTGTCGTCTCTGGATTTATAGGGAGAATTTGACCTTCCTCTTGTTTCTCTACTTTCTCGCCATTAAATAATTTATTCAATTTTCCTTGACAAATAAGAGATTCCACTTCATTCTTCAAAGAGATAAAATTATCAGTCGTGTGACAATGATCCTTATGGAACTTTCAATATTTAGATTTGTCCCTCCTGTTAGGCAGTTCTCTCAACCTCTCGGGCCATCGCCAATCTTTATTGTGTTTGATTTCTTCTAGGATATGGTGAATGCTGATAGTGAGTAGAGTATATGTTCCATACTTTTTGAGCTTATCATCCTTCTTCGATTTCTGATCCTTCTGCTCCTTATTTTCTAGTTAGTGGTTGGACTCTTCTTTGCAGCCATTGCTTCCTCGACGTTCATAATTTTTCCTGCCCTAGCCATGAGCTCAGTCGTGGTTTGAGGAGGATCTTTGGCTAATGCGTAGCATAGCTTTTATGGAAGCAATCCACTCATTAAAGTAGTGATGGATATTTTTTCCTCATAGTCAACCACTTCTAATTTCTCGTTGTTAAAATAAGTAATGTACTCCCTGGTGGTTTCCCCTACTCGTCGTCTGACACTCACGAGATGGGATACTCTCTTCACTAGCTTGGACCCCAAATATAAGTTGTTGATGAACAACTCGGCACGTTGGTTGAAGTTAGAAATTTGTCCTCGGGGCAAGTTATTGTACCATATTTGGGTTGAACCTGTAATGGATCTTGAAAAAGCCCTACATCTCATATCCTCAGGAATTGAATAAATGTCGACCGCACCTTGATGTTGCTCATTGTGTAAAATTAGATTAGTTTTACCATCATATTTAGGGGTGACCACTCGGGTTTTAAACTTGAATGGAGTTAGGAAGTCAATAATTGCCTGAATGAATGGAGGTCCCTTGAAGAAGTTGCTCTGCAATGGATTCTTTGACTTTGCCACTTCTCCCAGCCGATATTCTAATCGCTGGATTGACCTTTTCCATGAAGGGTTACCTGCATCAAATTTGTGCAAAGTTGCTTGGCTATTCCAACCATGCATCTGTGATGAGATATCTTCTTGAGAAGTCTGTTCGACATGCATAGATCATTGGAAACTTGATCTGGACCTCATTGAGGCTTCACGGTGGTCGACTGGGTGTTGATTAGCTCTGGATAACTCTCTAGGAGTATTTCTATTTGCTTGGGGCCTCAAACGGTCAAAAGGCAAAGCTCTACTCAATATTTCCAAAACACTTGGTCTTTCAGGAGAAAAAGAATTTCCATCATAAAACTCTATGGATTTGATCAATGAACTAACTCCTGGATGGTAAGACTTGTCGCGTGAATATCTGGAATAACTATATTGGCTTTTCCTAGGAGGTGGAGGTTGCACTTCTCTCCTTGGCCAAGGAACCATTTTCTTCCTGGAAAGAGATGAAGATCTGGCTTGTAGTGACTAAGACAATTGCCTCATTATTTCCTACATGGCGTCCTGACCCCAGGCAATACTAGCAAGAATTCCATTCAGGTCGGCTGCTGTAGGCGCAACAGTTGGGACGGTTAGGTTGCCTTCATTTCTAGCACTAGGATTAGGATCATTCATCTTTCTTTGAACAAGGATGTACGAGATAGAGAACGGCAATTAGACACACGTTCCCACAGATGACGCCAATCTTTTAATTATGTCGAAAAATGGACTAGATCTAATTTTCTAATCACAGATAAAATATAAGATTGCAATGAGATAATTAAATAAAGACAAAGAGTTTTTGAAGTGGTTCAGCTGTGTAAGAAAGCCTACGTCCAATGTTATTGTATTGGTTTGAGTGATTACAGAAATCTAGGTACCCTTCTTAAGAAAAATATCCTAGAATCCGTTTTATGATGCTTTTTGTGAAAAAGAATACAATGTATTTATAGTGACCTGGAGATTAATGGTTGGAATGCCTTTATATATTCAGGCATTTACACCCGTACATAATGAATGTGATGGTTTATTATATAGAGCACGTTTGGAAGGACCTTTGGCTATTTACCTATAGTGGTGACTGTTCATTTACTTTGATGGTCCATTCTTCATGTTGGTCGGCACGTCTGCCGAGCAACTGTCTTCGGGGTTGATTAAATGATCGTTTACTAAGATTGTTGCCACGTAAGGAGACAGGTGTCTATTTTTTATTGGTCGACGTAGGTGGATAATTTTTGGTATCAACAGTTATTCTTAAAAAAATGTCAAATAATACATGATAATGTAAGTGGGTAAATACACCATAATAACTCGGGATAATAGGCTTTAAAATTATATTGGGGTGATTTAAAAAATAACTACTACAATCTTCATGTCCCATAATTAAATTGTCCCCATAAAATAGTTGATTATAAGTATAATAAAAACCTAATATGGAAAATGTACATTACTTACAGATGCAATCCTAAAAAAGCACTTGTAAAAAAATGTAACATCTGGCAGAAAAATTAACTCCACTTATTCTACTCTCTTCCCAATCACTCTTTGTGTAGCTAACTGAACTGCTACCTCCTCATATGCTTCATCCATGTTATCATCTTCCGAATGCGTACATGTATAATGTGTTGGATTAATTCCAATATTTATTGAGTTTAATTTTTAGTTGTTAATATTTTATTATATTATTTGTGTTTTATTTTAAACATAGTTTGGGTTTTAATTTAGAAAGTAGAAACATGAGCAAATGGGTGTGAAAGATATGGGGAATGCTCAAAATCCCATATTGTCCCACATTGGAAGAATACTACAAAAGGTAGTGGTATATCAACTAAAGGACAACTAAGATTCTTAGTTGACAAGTCAAATAAGAGGCTATGATCCTACGCATCGCGGTGGTGCTTAAGCACCACCAATCGCGACACGCGGCGCGCGAAAGGGCGATTGGGCGACTTAGGGCGCATTGCGCGCTTTGACGCGCACTTGGCACTTCGCACGTGCGCATCGTCGCTTGGAGCGTGGGAGCCTAAAGTTTTGACGAGGTAAAACAGATCAACGGTTGTGATTAAACGATCCGATCAAAGGGTTTAAAATCCGAAACGGCTTGATCTAAACCGTTAGATGAACTCGTAGCGTTTCGTGTAGGGGATGTCCATTCGCTTACGATGGGACGCCTAATCTGAACCGTTAGATCGTAGCTGTTCCAAACAGGCACGATCCAACGGTTGCTGAGTCACTCCATGAAGAGTTGTGACTGTTGAAGAACAGTCACAGAAATGGCTATAAAAAGAGTTCCAGACCTCTGTTTTGGACACCGAAAATTGCTAGTTTCTCCTCTCTCCGTCCTCTATACTTTGGCATTATCAAGTTACAAATTCAGAGTGTTCTCGGGTTTGATCAAACAGTACATAGTTTGAATCAAACAACTGTTCATACTGCATTGTATCCTGAAGGCAGGTTCTACTAAACCCATTGTGTACTCGCGGTTCTGGTTCTGTCTCAATCGGATTGGGAGAAATTTTGCCTAAAAGAAAGCGTTCCAAGAACGTGCCTTGCAGAAATTAATTATTATATTTCGTTCTTTCCATAAGAAAACTCCAACAGTTTTAGGCAAAAAATTTTATATTCTAATTACTCCACTCAAATGGAAGGAACTGTGGCACAATCTATCCAAGTCATGACTCAAGACTTAATTCGACTCGACCGTTTTGATGGCGGAAATTTCACCCGTTGGCAAGAGAAAGTTATGTTCTTCCTCACATCATTAAAACTTGCATACATTCTAGATGATAACCTTGAACAAATTCCCGAGCCCACACCCGAAGACACCGAAGGAATAAAGCAAAAACGTGTGAAGAGGAAAGAAGACGAATTTATGTGTCGAGGACACATCCTCAATGCTTTGTCTCAAACTGTTTATAGCGCTCATAGAATGATTCCGACGGCAAAGGAATTATGGAAGGCTTTGGAGATAAAGTATCAAAACGAGGAAGCGAGCAATCGTAAGTTTCTAATTTCAAACTATATGAATTTTAGAATGAATAATGATAAATCTGTCGTTGCACAAGCCCATGAACTCCAACAAATTGTTGGTGACCTTAAAGCCGCTGGTATTAATCTGCAAGATGAATTTCAAGTAGGGGTGATTGTTTCAAAACTTCCATCCTCTTGGAATGGCTTTAAGAAGAAAATTAATCATGATGAAAAGACTTATACTGTGGAATCCCTTCTTCGTCACCTTCGTATTGAAGATGATACTCGTATTCGAGAAAAGAAGGATGAACAAAGTGAGGGTCATTCAAAAGCTAATATGGTTGAGGATCAAAAATCCAAGATTACCAAAGACTCAAAATTTAAAGCAAAGAATGATTCCAAATTCAAGAACCAAGGTGCAAATAAGAAAAAGAAGGGAAAATGTTTCTTCTGTGACAAACCGGGCCATTATTCTCGAGAATGTCGTCTTAAAAAGAAGGCATTTAAAGAAAAACAAGGGTCGAAGGAAACCAACAATGTTGAAGATCTTATTGCTACTGTTTGCGAAGCAAATTCAATTGATAATGAAAGTGGATGGTGGCTGGATACCGGCGCAACGGTCCACATATGCAAAGACCGCTCTTCATTCAAAACATATCAAGAAATTGATGGAAAAGAAGTGAAGATGGCAAATAATCTTCGCGCAAATGTAGTTGGAAAAGGCACAGTGGAATTGAAGCTAACTTCTGGAAAGACACTTACTCTAATTGATGTACTTCATGTACATGATATGTGTAAAAATCTTGTGTCTGGGGACCTTCTCAATAAGAGAGGTTTCAAACTAGTGTATGAGTCTGATAAGTTTGTATTGTCTAAGAATGGCCAATTTATTGGCAAAGGGTACTCTTGTAACGGCATGATTAAAATTAATGTAATCAATGATATTAGTTCTGCTTATATGGTTGAGTCTATTTCTTTATGGCATAGTAGATTAGGTCATGTGAATTATAGAAGTATAAAAAATATGACTAATCTCGGCTTAATCTCGGATTGTAAATTTGATAACCTTTCTAAATGTGAAATTTGTGCTCAATCGAAGATAACTAGAAAGTCGTTCAAATCTGTTGAGAGGAAATCCGAAATGCTTGATCTTATTCATAGTGATGTATGTGATATGAAGAGTAATATGACTCGTGGTGGAAATAAATATTTCTTAACTTTCATTGATGATTACTCTAAGTATGCATATACATATTTACTTAAAAGTAAAGATGAAGTTTTCGAGAAATTCCTAATTTTTAAAGCAGAAGTTGAAACTCAACAAAATCGAAAAATTAAAGTCCTACGATCCGATAGGGGTGGTGAATATTACCCGAGTGAGTTTATACAATTTTGTAACACTCATGGGATAATCCATCAAGTTACGGCGCCATATACGCCACAACAAAATGGAACGGCGGAAAGGAAAAATAGGACTTTAGTTGAAATGATAAATTCAATGTTAATCAGTTCTGGTTTACCTTTGTCAATGTGGGGAGAAGCGGTTTTATCCGCATGTTATATTTTAAATAGAGTTCCATTGAAAAACAAGGATATTACACCATATGAATTATGGTTTAATCGTAAGCCTAATCTTAGACGTCTTAAAGTTTGGGGATGTCTTGCTTATGTAAGAAAACCCGAACCTAAAAGACCTAAACTAGGAAATAGGACTTACAAATGTGCTTTTATTGGATACTCTAGTAACAGTACGACTTATAGATTTTTAAACCTTGAAACTCAAGAAATCATTGAGTCGGTAGATGTGCAATTTTTTGAACATCTAACAAAGTTTAGTACTTTGAATCAAGGTTTAGAAAATAATAATCCGACTGTTGACTCCTCAAATTTAGAAGAAAATTCACAACCTATATCTTCTTCAGAAACAACGAATGACGTTGAACCACGAAGGAGTAAAAGACAAAGAACTGAAAAAACATTTGGGCCTGACTTTGTTATTTATTTAGTTGAAGGGGATTTAAATGAGACTAAGAACAAAACTAAATTTGTTCTTAATGTAGAAGATGAACCGACCACATTTCATGAAGCGGTAACATCTAGGGATGCTGTCTTTTGGAAAGAAGCAATAAATGATGAAATGAACTCAATTTTGTCAAATCAAACTTGGGTTATTTCCGATCTTCCCCCCGGGTCTAAACCTATTGGGTGCAAATGGATATTTAAAAGAAAATTAAATCCGGATGGTTCTATAAATAAATTTAAGGCAAGACTAGTTGCTAAAGGCTATAAGCAAAAATATGGAATTGATTACTTTGATACATATGCTCCTGTTGCTCGAATCACTTCCATTAGGATATTAATATCTCTTGCTTCTATTCACAATTTAGTTATTCATCAAATGGATGTTAAAACTGCATTTTTAAATGGTGATTTAGAAGAAGAGATTTATATGGAACAACCCGAAGGGTTTGTATTGCCTGGCCAAGAAAAGAAAGTGTGTAAATTGGTTAAATCTCTTTATGGCCTTAAACAAGCTCCTATGCAATGGCATGAGAAGTTTAATAATATTGTTATATCCCATGGATATAAAGTTAATGATGCCGACAAATGTATATATAGTAAATTTGAAAATGGTGTTGGTGTTATTATATGCTTATATGTGGATGACATGTTAATATTTGGGTCTAATCTCAAATATGTTGAAGAAACCAAAAGGTTTCTTTCATCAAAATTTGATATGAAAGATCTTGGAGAAGCTGATGTGATTTTAGGAATCAAAATTGTGAGAAAGGATAATTCTTTAGCGTTATCTCAATCTCATTATATAGAAAAAGTTCTTAAAAGATATAATCATTTTGAACTTAAGCCAGCTGCTACACCAGTGGATCCTAGCATCAAATTAATAAAAAATACTGGGCGTGCTATGGACCAACTTAAATATGCTAGTATTATTGGGAGTCTAATGTATGCCATGCATTGCACTAGACCAGACATTGCTTATGCAGTGAGTATATTGTGTAGATTTACAAGTAATCCAGGACAAGAGCACTGGAATGCAATTTCTAGGGTGCTTAGATATCTGAAGAGGACTTTGGATTATGGCTTACATTATGTAGGATATCCATCTGTTTTAGAAGGATATAGTGATTCAAGTTGGAATAATCTTGAATCAAAATCAAAGTCAACTACTGGTTGGATTTTTACGCTAGGAGGAGCAGCTATCTCTTGGGGATCCAAGAAACAAACATGTGTATCAGATTCAACAATGCAATCTGAATTTATAGCCCTAGCAGATGCATGTAAAGAAGCAGAATGGCTTAGAAATGTGTTGTATGATATTCCTTTATGGAAAAAGCCATCACCTTCTATTATGATAAGTTGTGATAACCAAGCCACAATTTATAAAGTTTCGAACAAAACTTACAACGGAAAATCTAGACACATTAGTCTAAGACATCAAATTATAAGAAAATTACTCAAGGAAGGAGTAATTACAGTCGACTATATTAAAACGAACAAGAATTTAGCAGATCCTCTGACTAAAGGTCTTGTAAGAGAGATGATATATATCACCTCAAAAGGAATGGGACTAAGGTCTATTAAATAACACAACTATATTTAATGGGAACCCAACTCATATCTTGAAAATATAGATAGAGTTCAATGTGGTACAAACAAGTTAAATTATAGTTATGGAACACTAGGAATTTATACAAAAAGTTCCATTCCTATATGCCTAGTGTTGGTTTTCTGCATGTTAGAGGATGAAGTTCACTTCTTAATAAATCATATAAGTGTGACTCGCAGAATCACTAAAGTTGATTTACCTATTCGAGTGTCGAAAGTGTGGCCGCTTTCTATGAAATCAAGACCGATCCTAAAGCGCTCGTGAAATCAGGATTAGCACAAGGCCATAAAAGTGCATGCTAGAAGAACACTTATAAACTCAGAAATCGGTATGTGTGATAGTTCCGGCTAGTCTCAAAAGGTCCTTGGTTCAAGATACGTTCACCACAGCACCTTGATGAAGCTTTGAATTATTTTCACTATATGGAAGTTCAAGTCCGAAAGACACTTCTCATTTATGTACTAGATTTTAGCGATAATGCCAAAAGTTATTTATTGTCTTTTTTGCTTTGCTCTCTTGTGTATATTGAAATTGGTGGGAGAATGTTGGATTAATTCCAATATTTATTGAGTTTAATTTTTAGTTGTTAATATTTTATTATATTATTTGTGTTTTATTTTAAACATAGTTTGGGTTTTAATTTAGAAAGTAGAAACATGAGCAAATGGGTGTGAAAGATATGGGGAATGCTCAAAATCCCATATTGTCCCACATTGGAAGAATACTACAAAAGGTAGTGGTATATCAACTAAAGGACAACTAAGATTCTTAGTTGACAAGTCAAATAAGAGGCTATGATCCTACGCATCGCGGTAGTGCTTAAGCACCACCAATCGCGACACGCGTAAGCGCGACACGCGGCGCGCGAAAGGGCGATTGGGCGACTTAGGGCGCATTGCGCGCTTTGACGCGCACTTGGCACTTCGCACGTGCGCATCGTCGCTTGGAGCGTGGGAGCCTAAAGTTTTGACGAGGTAAAACAGATCAACGGTTGTGATTAAACGATCCGATCAAAGGGTTTAAAATCCGAAACGGCTTGATCTAAACCGTTAGATGAACTCGTAGCGTTTCGTGTAGGGGATGTCCATTCGCTTACGATGGGACGCCTAATCTGAACCGTTAGATCGTAGCTGTTCCAAACAGGCACGATCCAACGGTTGCTGAGTCACTCCATGAAGAGTTGTGACTGTTGAAGAACAGTCACAGAAATGGCTATAAAAAGAGTTCCAGACCTCTGTTTTGGACACCGAAAATTGCTAGTTTCTCCTCTCTCCGTCCTCTATACTTTGGCATTATCAAGTTACAAATTCAGAGTGTTCTCGGGTTTGATCAAACAGTACATAGTTTGAATCAAACAACTGTTCATACTGCATTGTATCCTGAAGGCAGGTTCTACTAAACCCATTGTGTACTCGCGGTTCTGGTTCTGTCTCAACCGGATTGGGAGAAATTTTGCCTAAAAGAAAGCGTTCCAAGAACGTGCCTTGCAGAAATTAATTATTATATTTCGTTCTTTCCATAAGAAAACTCCAACATAATGAAACATATAATTGGACAAAAACATATAGCTCCTTAGCAAACTTCATAATGGGAGTTTCCTCACGCGACTAGTTGGGAAGAGAAATGATTTAGGTTTAAGAGAGAAATTTTTTTGACAAAGAAAGCGTTGCCCCTGAGAGGTTCAGATGTGTATAGATAATCACCATCAATATTCTATTTATACTATAAATTTTCATAACGAATTTCAAAATTATGAACCGAAAAGAATTCAAGAATAATGCAGATAAAAAATGAATAGAAAGTGAAGTTTTAAAAAATAAATAGAAAGAGTAAAAAACATAGATCAGCCCTAATGGAATACACAAAGTTTAATTCTCTAAGAGAGAGAGGGGGAATAATGGAGGAGAGATGTTTTTCAGATATGGTTTCATGAGAGAGCCACATGTACAATTTATAAAACAAAAGTTAAAATTAATGTTTTGTAAAGCATCTTATAGTATAAAAGATAACACAACACTAAAAAAATGCTTGGTTTAAGAAGACTCCTACGAATTATGAAATTTGGTTTCTGTTCTTGACCTTGTCGTTTTATGTGAACTTTGAATTATGAGATGTGCCATATACCTTATCAAAGCTCTAAAAGTCTATTTTAGAACCCAACAAATGATTCCTTAAATAAAGTAATGACTATTTTAGTAAAATTTGTTTAAGCTCACTACACAAATAAAAAATGAATTATTTTTATTTAATTAATGAAAAACTTGATTTCTTTCTCCTAGATTTGTAGAATTTGGAAATATTAGTTTTTATTGTGGCATTAATTCGTGGGTTACCCTTGTGTCATTCCATTAATGTGAGCTCCCATAGTACTTTTAGTATACATGATAACAATTTTTGTTTACATATGTACAATGTTTGAATTTATATGTTCTCATTTACTATATGATCAAGAACTACTAGAACTGATTTGAATTTCCTAAAACAAAAACATTACTAAAAATTAAATAATCTTGTTGGCACTTCAATATTTTTACAGTATCTCGAAAAGCTTGGAGTTTTCTCTAGTCTTTAGTTGATTTTAAAGCTATTATTTAGTTAAGTACAACATATATTTTAAATTAGTATTTAATCATCAGTCAAATAGTTAAATCTAATTAATAAAGGGATAAACATTACGAATGTATCTTCATCTAGCAAACCATCAAAAAAGGTACTTTCCAATCATGTCATGTAATATTTTGGGTTACTTTGTTTTTGGCCATAATCGTAACGAGTATTGTGACTTTACCATCCAATAGTTTGCATAATTTAGGTTTGGCACACAAAAGTAACAAATAATATAATGTCTCTATAAAATATTATCAAAAGTGTAAGAGAAGATTATTTGACCTTTTTTACAAAATTATGGGTGCCGAAGTCAGGTTACTTGTAACAAATGGGAGTCAAATGTCATATATCCCTTATTTTGTCTTAAGTTTAAATTAGTTTTTTATTTATTTAACCCCCACTTTTTAATGTGTTATTTGACTTAACCCCTAATTTACAAATTTCTTTTATATAACCCCCTGCACGAGGGGTTTTTCTCAAAATATTGCATAAAAAAGGGGCGTAAGTCAAAGGATTTATTTGACTTTTCGCCTTGCTTAAACAAATTAAACTCAACTCCTATGTTGGGAACAAAGTTAAAGGATTTTGAAAATGAGGGGGTAAGTCAAATTAGACATGAAAATTTAGAGATTAAGTCAAAATGACCCTGTAAATGATTAAGCCATTTAATTGTTCTGCATGTTTTTATTATAATTGGAAATTTTGAATTCTTTCATTGAGATCTCTCCAAACAATATACATATTGACTCTTTAATTAAGAAAGCACCACACACAAGATCATAATAGATGGAATCATGTAATTTTGCTTCATAATTTTAGGCAAAAATGATGAGTCTTTTTTGTTAATTGTTATTTATTCTTATCCTCGAGTTTTCAATGTTTCATTAGATTTAAACCCACGTATCATAATTTCTCTTACATACCCTAAATATTTTGATGGGTGAGTAACACCAAAATACATTTCTAAATAAAAATTAGTCCCTCACTTCATCTTCTTACCCAAATCAAAACCTTAATTTTTGAAATCAAAATCGAAACTAAAAAGGGAGCTTTTGACAAATTAGTTCGGTTTACACACGAAAATTCTCCATTTATCCTACCAAAACAATATCCGTCAATATGTCGTATTCATACATGTAGCAAATATTTACTACCTATTTTAATGGGATCTATTGGATTAAAATTATTTTTTCATTGAACCTATTGACCCAGAAAAAAAAAACATAAGAGTGGATTAACCTAAAATTCATCATTTGGATGCTTATACCCCTTATATTTCTATGAATACCAAAAATAACAGTCATCCCTAAATTATTCATCTCTCTCAGAACATTGAATTCTATGTCTCTCCCTATCAACGATCCTTTTCTTTCAACCATATCCTTCCCTAGTACATTCTCTCTCTCCCCCCCCCCTCCCTCTCTCTCTCCCTCTCTCTCTCTCTCTCGCACGCGCACGCTTTGTCAACTTCAACCATTCCCCTTCATATATCTTTTACCTTGTGAACTAAACTACATCAATATGATTTTTATTTCATTAGTCAATATCATATTAATTTTATTATATTGAAGAGACTTGTAACAACCGGTAATTTTGAGTAATTTATTTTAGCAGTGAAATTGCACATGTGATGTAATTTAATATAAATAGGAAATAATGTGAAATTAGTCAATATTAATTTGTGAGAATAAGATTAATATATATGCAATAAATTTACTAGCGTGTTCCAGTAAATTTAATTAAGTCAATTATAGTGCATCGTATGTGAGTAGAAATGATGGGAATTGACGATATCGCAACTGGGACATTTGTACGAACTATTTTCGAGATAAAATAGGATAGTTATATTTAGTGACTCAGATGGTGATTTCGAGTGCATGGTTGATCCGGAATAGGTCGAAATAGTCAGAATTATATACCGGAGGGTAGTAATTGGGTTCCAGGGGTTTTTAGACTAGTCCGGGCTCACGTAAGGGTATTTAGGCCATTTGATTGTGGGATAATAACCTTATTTCAGGATTAGTGAATTAAATTATAAGGGTTAGAGATGTGAAACAGACATAACATTTATTCTAAATCCTAAGAGATAAGGGGGGAGGAGTAAGAAGAGAAATCAAATAAGAAAGCTAGAACATGCTAATTTGAGAGGAGATTCGAGGATTCTAACATCAAACCAACACACAAGAGAGAGATCAAACCCTATGAACATTCAAAGGCAAGTAATTAACTTGATTTAAATCAAAGTGAGGTATATTCATGTTCATATCATGGTAGGTATAGAACAAAAGAAATTTTGGGAAGGGTTCTCACATATAAATAGAGTTTTTTTATGAAATCGATATCATGTGTAGTTTAGATGATCAATTGATGAAGTAAAACTATTTATTATTGCTAGAATTAGATTATATTTTGAAATTTTATTTTTAAGACACGTAAATATGTAAGCTTGTTGGGTTCTTAGTTGAAGAACATGAATCTTGAATAACTTAGGGTTTAATTGATGAACATAAGATGGCAATCTGCCAGAATTTTTTATGTTACTTTAAACTTATGCCATTTTAATTGTACTAAGAATTAAATTGTGCTCCATAGATGTTTGGAAAGGTCTAGGTATTATCTTTCCAATTATATTTTTATGAGGTCATTTGGAGTTTGGTAGAGGGAGAAATCGAAATTTTACTACGAGGCATTTAATCTGCCAGCATATCAATCTGCCAAAATTTTCAATGTTAGTTTAAACATATGTCGTTTTAATTGTACTTATAATTGGATTGTGTGTCATAGATTTATAGAAAGGTTTAGGTCTTAGATTTCCAATGAGCTTTGAATGAGGTTAATTGGAATTTTGAAGAGGGAGAAATCACAATTTTGCTACAGGTTTAATCTGCCAGGAAATTTACGACTCGATTCAGTTGCTTAGAAAATAAAAATTTTGTTAGTTAGGTGTAAAACTTGAAATATATTTTTGGAAACATAATTTACGTAGTTTGGGATTATCGATCCATCAATGAATGATGATTTTTTAGATAATTAAAGTTGTATTCTCAACTAAAAAGCTTGATCTTAGTTGTCTTATTTTCAGAATCAGTACCTTCATTTACAACAAAATTTTGATAGGGTATTGGTCTGTATCTAGTTGAGTTATGTAATTTTATCTTTCTAGGATATTGGGTAGATATAATTTTTTTATAGGACTAGGTTTTTCTTATTCTTTTGTATCCCTACGATTCCTAGATGACTCAAAGGAGATTTTGTTTCATATTTCCAAAGGGGGAGATTAAAGCACCTTATATCTTTGACTCACTTGAGTCTATATTATATAGGTGCTCATCTAGTTTGAAAATAGTGACAAAATTGAGTCATACCCTTTTTAAACTAACAAGTCTTCACACTCTTCATTTTGAATTCCTCTAATAGTCCAAAGGTACAAACACCAACACCACACCTAAGATCATTTATGTGTTGCATACGAGGTTGCATTCTTCATAATATGTGTGTGTGTGAGTTAAATCCCTTTAAAATAATTTTTTCATAATTTTTGGGATATTTAAAAATGTTTTAAACAATTTTTAGAGATTTAAAATTGACTTTTACGAAGTTTGTGGGCTGTTTTGTAAATTCTCTAAGCGGTTAAAAACTTGCTTGGGTAGAAACCAAATGCGCTTGATAATTATGGGGGTGTAAATTTTATTTTTGATAGTTCAAAAACACGCGTTTTATATGCCATCACAGCCCTACACGTGTTAATCTCACAATGACTGGATTTGTGTTTTCTTGCCCTCACATACTCGTGTTTGATTGTGAACCCTTGGATCATTTTAATATATGGTCTGCATGCGTTCTTACCCGATCCTTGTGTTTTCGTTTAAACTAATCAGAGGCTTTATAATTGTGGTGCATTGATAACCATCAGATTGACCTTGATCATTTAAGACTTAATCGTGACCATTCATTGGATTTGAAGTTTCAGAGGCTTCCATGGCTTAGTATAAATACATGCCTTACGTGTTGCGTTTACAATTTTTTGCTTACCTCACTTATGAGAGAAAATAAAGAGAGAAGAGAGCGAGAGAGAGAGAGAGAGAGAAAGAAATAACAGAGAAAAAGAAAAACCTAAACAAAACTCCATCCAAATCTCACCAGAAAAACATTTCTGAGAGTGTGTAAGTTCGAGAGTTGTGAAGATAATTCCTCTTCTGTCCTTTATTTGTTTTCCAACTTAATCACAATAGTTTGATCTCATTTTCTTTCATAGAAAACTGAGATTGAAATTTTGTGATACATTTCACGTTTATCTCTCTTAGTTTTGATTTCTTATTTCGAGAAATCATAGTTTTGTTGGATCTTTTCAACTGTTATGTTTTCAAACCCTAAAACCAACAAAATAGTTTCTGATTTCAGTTTCTTTGAATATTCAAACTCAGATCTTGATTGGGGATTTACACTTTCACATATTTCACATTTTGTGAAATATTTTGTATAATTTTCAAAATAAGAAAGTGTTTAGGATATTGGCTCGTGTTTATAACAAGATTCCCTCTTGATCTGTGGATATATTGAAAGATCCAAAGTCTGATAATTTTGATTAAACTGATTTTGGAAATCTTTACATATTTGTGATATGTTTATAATTTGATTAGAATCTTGTCTGTAATTAAGTGTGTGTCAGTTGCATGCATGTGATTTAGAGCACATCACCACTTACACTTTCACACTACTACACTAAAAAGTGTTGGTATTGAGATCTTGGATTTTTGAGTCGACGTAAAGCTAAAAGGAGTGGGGTTACAAAGATGAGAGAACACTAACAACATCAGGTCCTTAGGAGAAGTCAAAAAATCTAATGGAGTTGGTACATTTATGAACTTGGAATTAGGTTTGATTGTGTGTCTTGATTGTTATATAGTTTGTAAATTGTTACTCTATTTTAGTGGATTTTTACTTTTGAGGTGTAGAGACCTCCGTGGATGTTTCCCTAATTGGGTGGGGTTTTACCACGTTAGAATTGTACTTGTATACTTCCTCTTCCTCTCATCCCTTTCTTGAGGTTGTGTTGATCTAATTTCTTTATAAGTTTTGGTTTTCAAAATCGGTAAACCTATATCTTAAATAACTCATTCATACTGTTTTAGACATCTTGTGTTAAGAAATTTGTTTCAAGAAAAGAGCTTCTTCAACAAATTGTTCAGAGCCATTTAGATTGTTTAATATTGAATTAAACGGCTTAAGTGGTACTTTCTCAAACTTGAATAATTGTACGCCGGACTGGTTGGGTATGTCTAAGAATTTTAGCAGGGTGATGCTATTGTATTTTAATTCAAAGATGAGAATTTAATTAATTAAGAGTCATGAGATAGACTCAGGATTTGTAGGCTAGTGCTTTAAGCAATAGGCACGGGTTAGCCTGGTTTTGTGATTTAATTTATATATTCGGGTATAGAGACGATATATATACGAATGTGAATAATATCTGGGTGTATGATATTTATATTAAACATACCTATCCTAGACGAAATCCTATCAGGGAGGTTGCGCGCCGTGGGAGATCATTCAGGAGAATCCCAACAAAGGTAGTACTGTTCCACAGGGTCATAGATGTTATGCATGCTGGTGTAATGTAGGTTTGGAGTACCGTGGAATAATGTGGTGTGGTTTTTACCACGGACTAAAGTTCATTACCGCCTCCAAAGTTTATTTGTGATTTTTGGGTCCGGTGGTGATATTCCGACCCAGTTGCCGAGAATGTGGTGGACATTCCTAGAGCACGATAGCATGTTAGTGAGCTCTCCTTCAGAATGTGGAGGACATTCGAAATTCTTGTTCCATTTATTACGAGTGATATATATATATATATAGTGTCTTAGAGTAACATGTCTTATAAATGTATATATTAGTGTGGTAAATTATATACATGCATAATGTGAATGATGAACGTGGTTAAATAATTGGAGTAAAGTTATAATGTGATTAATGATTTAATATGTTAATGAAACATATAGCTAATTAAGAAATGAAAGTTAGACAATACTCGAGTCAGGGTAGTGTGCTTGTGAGATTTTCAATGAGAGTAGTTAGACAGGGTAGTGTAACTAGGTGCGCTAAGATGTCGGCGCTATGTACGCACAATAGTTGAGAGGTGAGGGGTAATCTCATGACAGTGCGACACCAACTTAAATATGAAAATTTTAACTACATATTTATTTAGTGATTACTTGCTAATTGTTTTCAGAAGGTTTTGGGCTTTGACTCGTTTCAAATCTATTTTCAAAACTTTTAGGTTTCCCGCCACCGGGACGTCAAGAATAATTTTTTTCCCAGGAACACGTAGCTACAACTCATGTGGAAGCTTGCAGGATTCTTGAGTAGCCAATTTAATTCTTGATATTCTTGATTAGGTTCTATATTCTAGTATTGTTGGTCATGTTTTCCCTTTTATTCAGACTTATGTTTATAAATTTTTAGTTGGTTGGATTTATTGTATTGGATTCTTACTCGATGGTTTATTCGGGAACCTTAATTGTTCATCTCAGTTTTATTTATCTAGTGTTTCATTTATACTGTCACTTTGTATGGATGTACGGATTTATTGGGTATTGGTTAATCTTGTTATATGGATAAACATTGACACTTCTTCTGAAAGTAATTAGGTGGTTAGTAATTAATCATGTTTCGACAGTGATGCTAATAATGAGCCATATGGGACTAACGTTTTATTTTGGTAGAGGGTTGGCCACCCGTTATTTTAATAGACGGGACGTCATAGATGGTATCAGAGCATCAGGTTCAAGTGTCCTTAGGATTTGTGCAGCTTTTTAAGTTTCAGCGTAGCATTCTTTGATATAGAGCCTTATTGTAAGATTATTGCATTGCTCCTTACGTACATGCATCTACGTTCTTCTGCTGATTATTTTGTATTTGACTGTGAGCTTATACAAACTTCAATATCATTTAAGATGCTGTCAAAGATAACCCTTCAGATGAGAGCAAATTCTTGGAAGGTAGGTGGGAATGGTGCGAGTGAGGAACGACAGTAGAAGGATCGGGATTCTCAAAAAGGGGATTCAACAAGAAATTTAGATCAGGAGGTTTCAGACCCAAGGGAAGTGGGTTAAGATAGGGCCAATAGGTTCCTCATTCGCAGCAGCAGCAGCTTCCCATTCCTCAAGGTCGCCAGGTCTAAGGGAATGGAGGGGAGGCCAGTAGGGCCAGGGCCAAAGATAAGAAGGTTTTTATGGCAATTATTTCGGTTGTGGATAGACGGTCCACAGGAAGTGGGATTGTCCAAAGTGGGGAAGGAGGAATCTAAAAGATGGTATCCTAAGGGTGCAACCATTACAAAAAATCGTGGATAAGTTCTAACGTGAGGATCATGTACAGGTTCTCGTCGACCAGGCAAAGCAGTTAGCAACTCGAGGTATAATTTTGTTTTCCTTATGAGTATGGGGTAAGTTTTGGTGATATGGGTGCGTCATAATATATTAATATTAAAACTAAAACCCGCGTGTGAGTCAGGTTTAATGGGTGCATTGGCAGTATTAACCTTATTATAAATATATGTCTCGTTGGGTAGTGGGGCTCTTCAATGCCGCCTACATGGGAGCGGGTGTGTACACTAAGAGGATGTTTATATTGTGTGTTAGTTTTGATCCTTTTAAGAGTTATGAGACTAGAGCATATTATTATCCCGAGTGGTGACTAGTTGGCGAGGGTTTGAGCAGTAGTGGACTGTCATAGTAAAACTATCGTATTCATTATTCTAGGGTTGGATGTATTGTTTTGCAAGGTATCACCTGAAAGAGAGTTGAGCCTGTAAATATATTTCATTGTATAAGAGACTTCGGAGAGTACAGTTTTATCATTACATTTGATCCCAGTGTGTAAGGACTTTTACTGATGTGATTCAAGGTATATTGGGTTTATCGTCAAGCGGAGAGATTTAGCTCGTTATTGACTTAGCGTGGGAGACTTAGTGATAGTAAGAGCATCGTATTATATAACTCCTTTTGTGATATAGGAGTGGGCGATTAGACCTGTACGTATGGGGACAGGATTTTGGGTACCCTAGTTATGTGCTTTGGGCTTATTAATCTCGATGACCGATAATGATGGGTAGTAGTGTATGGGGGATTCCTTGTTTGAATTTTGCTTGGAAGACGTCCTACGTATGAACCTTAGTGATCATTAAGAGTTGAGAGATGTGTGGTCGTTAGACCATGGAGTTAGTACTTCAGTTGTTGCATGTGGATGTGGATAAAACTATGAGTTGATAGTTATTTGATGATTTAAGGCCAGTGGATCCCGGTAGTATTTGTGCAGATATGCACAGTATATAGTGTGTAAGGGTGCCCTAATTAGTTGGATTTTTTTGTATTGTCTGCGACGAGAAGACGTGGCAATGTATGGGTTGAATGCTTGCGTATGGGTAAGTTAGATGCAGAATTGGAAAGAATTTGGTAACCAAGGTGAAATGGTAAGTAAAATAGCGGGTATTTCGATGTAAGGTGACTGGAGCGAACTGGTCACTGGTTTGAACGGTAGTGTATAGACCATCGGGCTGAAGAGTGCCATTAGTAGAGGTGTAGTGAGAACAACATAATGGTTTTGACTTTGGGAAGATATGGATGTTGTGCGAAGAAGTATTCGGAGCTATTAGTACTAGACTTATCCGAATTTTGAGGACGAAATTCCTTTGTAATGAGGGAAGTGTGTAACATCACATAATTTTGAGTAATTTATTTTAGCAGTTAAATTGCATGTGTGATGTAGTTTAATATAAATGGGAAATACTATGGAATTATTAAATATTAATTTTTAATAAGAAGAATAATATATATGCGGTAAATTTACTAGCGTGCTTAAGTAAATTTAATCAAGTCATTTGTAGTGCGTCACATGTGAATAGAAATGACGGGAATTGACAATATCATAACCGGGGAATTTGTGCAGACTATTTGGGGGATGAAATAGGATAATTATTTTTAGTGACTTAGATGGTGATTTCGAGTTCATGGTTGATCCGGAATAGGTCGAAATAGTTATAATTATATATCCGGGGTTAGTAATTAGGTTTCGGGGGATTTTTAGACTAACCCAGGATCATGTAGGGGTATTTGAGTAATTTTAATGTGGGATAATAATCTAATTTCGGGATTAGTGAATTAAAATATAAGGGTTAGAGGTGTGTGGCAACTATAACATTTATTCTAAACCCTAAGAGAGAAGGGAGAGAGGAGGAAGAAGAGAAATCAAAGGAGAGAGCTAGAAGAGGCTAATTTGGGAGGAGATTCAAGGATTCTAATATCAGACTAACACACACGAGAGAGAGATATGACCCTACGAACATTCAAAGGCAAGTAATTAACTTGATTTAAATCAAATTGAGGTGTATTCATGTTCATATCATGGTAGGTATAGAACAAAAGAAATTTTGGGAAGGGTTCTCACATGTAAATTGTTTTTTTTATGAAATCGATATAATGTGTAGTTTAGATGATCAATTAATGAAGTAAAACAATTTATGATCTCTAGATTTCGATTATATTTCAAAATTTTATTTTTAAGACACAAGTATGTAATCTTTTGGGGTTTTTTGTTGAAGAACATGAATCTTGAATAACTTAGGATTTAATTGATGAACATAAGATGACAATTTGCCATAATTTTTTACGTCAGTTTAAACTTATTCAATTTTAATTGTACTTATAATTAGATTAAGATGTATGCAAAGGTCTAGGTCTTTTCTTTCTAACGAGATTTGAATCAGGTCATTTGGAGTTCTGTAGAGGGAGAAATCGTAATTTTACTGCAAGGTGTTTAATCTGCCAGCATATCAATCTGCCAAAATTTTTAACGTTAAGTTAAACGTATGTAGTTTTAATTATAATTAGAATTAGATTGCGTGTCATACTTTTGTAAAAACCTCTAGGTTTTAGAATTCTAACAAGCTTTGAATGAGGTCATTTGGAGTTTTCTAAAGGGAGAAATCGCAATATTACTACAGGGTGTTTAATCTACCAGAAAATTTACGACCCGATTTAGTTGCTTAGAAAATGGAAATTTTCTTAGTTAGGCGTAAGAATTGAAATAAATTATTAGAACCATAATTTGATTAGTTTGGTATTATCGATCAATCGATGAATGATGATTTTTTAGATAATTTTGGGATTTGATTATTAGGTAAATTCCGGGGAGTTCCAAGTAAAATTTATAAGTCGTAAAGGCCAGATAGTGTTTAATGAAGTTATTTAAAGAGATTTTATTGCCTAGGGGGTGAGTGGGTAATTAAATTCGAATTAGAAATCATGAGAGAGATAATTGATGTTAAAGTTTAAATATCAAACTGATGAGTTAAATTCCGTAATAAATGAACGGGTTGATTGGGTTTAGTCCGGGTGTTTTATCGGAGTGATGTTACTTGATAAACTTGAATAATTATACGACGAGATGGTTGGGTAACTTCGGGAATATTAGAGGGGTGACGCTATTGTATTTTAATTAAAAGATGAGAATATAATTAATTAAGAGTCGTCAGATAGACTTAGGATTTTTAGGCTAGCGCTTTAAAAGATAGGCACGGGTTAGCCGAGTTTTGTGATTTAATTTATAGATACAGGTATAGAGACAATATATTTATGAATGTGAATAATATTTATGTGTATGATATTTTCATAAAATATACCTATCCTAGACGAAATACTATCAGGGAGGTTGCGCTCTGTGGGAGGTCACCCTTGCGGTTCCTAACAAAGGTAGTATCGTTCCCTGGGGTCACAGGTGTTGTGCATGCCTGTGTGATGTAGGGTTGGAGTACCGTGTAATAATGTGGTGTGGTTATGACAAAAAACTTAAGTCCATGACCTCATCCAATGTTCATTTATGATTTTTGGGTCCTGTGATGAGATTCCGGTCCAGTTGCCCAGACGTGATGGATATTCTTGGAGCACGTAGCATGCTAGTGAGATCAATTTTAGAATGTGGAGGACATTCGGAATTGTGGTTGCATTTATTACGAGTGACATATATGTATATAATATCTTGGTGTGACATGTCTTATAAACGTATATCATAGTGTGGTAAATTATATGCTAGCTTAATACATTAATGATGAATGTAGTTCAATAACTGGAGTAAAGTAATAATATGATTAATGATTTAATAAGCTAATGAGAGATATAAATAATTAAGAAATGAAAGTTAGACAATATTTGAGTCAGGGTAGTGTGTTAGTGAGATTTAAAATGAGACTAGTTAGACATGGTAGTGTAACTAGGTGTGTTAACATATAGACACTAGGTGTGCACAATAGTTGAGAGGTGACGACTGATGTCATGAGAGTGCGACATCGTCTTAAATATGGAAAGTTTAAATGCATATTTATTTACTGCATCTTAATTACTTACTAAATGGTTTTTAAAAGTTTTTGGGCTCTGAAATGTTTGAAATCAATTTTCAAAAAATTTAGGCGTCCAGCCACAGGGACGCCAATGATGATTGTTCTTTCTAGGTACACGTAACTGCAGTTGATGTGGAAGTTTGCAGGCTTCTTGAGTATTCGATTTCATTCTCGATATTCTAGATTAGGTTCTCTACTCTAGTATCATTGGGCATGTTGCCCCTTTTATTCAGACTTATGTTTTTAGATTTTTAGTTGGTTGGATTTATTGTATTCGATTCTTACTCGATGGCTTACTCAGTAACGTTAATTATTTATACTTTATATGGTGTTTCATATATACTGTCACTGGGTATGGATTTATTGGGTATTGGTTAATCTTGTTATATGTTAATAAAACATAAAAATTGACACTACTTGTTAAAGTAATTAGGTGGTTAGTAACTATTCATGTTTTGATCGTGATGCTAAGAATGATCCATATGAGACCAATGTTTAATTTTGGTAGAGGGCGGGCCACCCATTATTTTAATATGTGGGGTGTCACAAGACTCACTAGAATATTAGTATATTCGTTGTGTACTAGCATACACGGCACGCGATGCGTGGTCAAAACTTTATTTTTTTAATTGTTGTCTTTTTATCATAATAATGTATTCCAAGAATGAAAGGAGATATAATTTTAAATTAATATTTAAATTTATATGATTGACATATATTTTATTTAAATTACGCGAAAATGTTCTGTAAAAATCCAAGAATTTTTTTTTAAGTATCGGAGTATTGGTAATTGTAACAAGTGTATACCAAATATCAAAGCAACCAAGTAAAAAATAAAATAACTTTTTATTAAGTGCATCTTTTTTCCTACTTTACATTTTGTCAAATGCGTTGTGTTCATAATATAAAGATTAAACAACCTCTATAGCTTTAAACCCCAATAATGTAAGCATATATAGATTAGTTTTACAAAAGTGGGTTTTGTAGAAAAATATTGTTGAGACTTCTACCATTTTAAACAATCTAAATTTCATACCTAACGTCTACCATTTTAAAGATCTGCTCCAAAAAATTATTTGTATCTATAAAATTCTTTTGGCTTCTACCATTTAAATAGCTTCATATGTTCCTCACCACCTCCACCTCAATGAATACAAAAAAGTAGCATCCACTCAACCACCTAGGTTAATCTGAATATTTCATCCAAACTTGTACTATCTCAACCTATTTTCAAACATTATTATGAATAGATCAATCATCAAGAAATAAGGGTAAATGAATAAAAATTAAGACGTTAAAACATGAGGGTACTCTTCAAATATTGTAGTAATAATAAAATGACTTCACGAGGAACTTGTATTTTATAAATCTAATAATTAGTTATATTCCACACCAATAACAACAAATTATAATAGGTGATATTGTGGATTTTTCCTGCAAAGCACATAGCACACATTCTCATTGTAGTAATTCAAATTGAAGTCTTGTAGCTCACTATAGTAATTCCCCACGTTCTCAACTTCCTGTTTGATTTTATGCAAAAAGAGAATATTGCGTCTTTTTTCAAATGAATTACACAAATACTGAGATTTAAAAAATAATAATAATGTATTAACATACCCTTCTGAGCAATTCCTTATGATGAGTTCATCCATCTACAATCTCCAACCACTCATCTCTTGTCTGCAAAAAAAATGCACAATAAAAATCGATTAGTACAATAGATATCTTATATGTGTGCGTGTGTGGGAGATAGGGAAATTAAATAGAAACTCATTGTTGATGTAAAAAAATAGATTATCTCTAATTGTTTAATCACAGATAAAAAAATAAATAAGACAAGAGATTTTAAAGTGGTTCAGCCTTGAATGAATGGCCTACGTCCACTGTTTGTGTTATTATTGACTGTTTGGGAATTCTCGAGGTAGGATTTATCTCAAGAAATTCCATTCCCCTTATAATGAGGATGATACAATGTATTTATAGACATGAGGTTGTGCATGTGAATGGGTAATACATAGTTGTTCAATAAGCGTATAAATCCGTGTGATAATAATCAGCATTTAATGCGCATTTAATCCTCTTAATTGTCTGATAATAAATGCTCTGATCGAAGTACAGCTCGGACCGCCTAAGATGGTCGGACCGCCTAAGTATCTCGGTATCCATAAGTTGCTCGGTGCAGTAAATTTCCTCGGTGAGCATTTACTGCTCGGAGTATTTGAGTTGGTCGGGGAAATTGAGTTCCTCGAAGTCAAGGTATTGTTCAAAAATATTTTTTAGTGCCATGTAGATTGACACGTGTCTTCACTTAACTGAGCCATGTCAGCAGACTAAATTTGGTATCAACAGAAGCCCCCAATGTTTCACAGTTCGAGACTGAGGAGTGTGGAACATTCTTCTCGAAATATGGCGGGATTAAATGGTCATCCTGAATTTTAGGAGCGTTTTCTTTTCATTCATTTTTCTTTTCGAATTCATAGAATCAGACTTTTCGAATTTTTCTAACTGCTTCGATCTCCGCGTCCTTTTTGTCCTTTTAGCCGCCGGTAGCGTAAACGTTTCCCTTTATAATCATTATTTTTACCTTTTCCTAAGGTAAGGTATTTAAGCGTTGCAGAAAATCATATCGTCTTCTACTTTTTCAAATCTGTATCTTTGAGTTTTCCATTTTCTCTCTCTCTTGTGCGTCCATCCCTTTCATCGTTCGTTGTCAACAGATCCATCCTTTTCCTGTAAGATCTTCTTCTTTCTCTTTTATTTCCTTTACTCATCATGGTTTACATTGTTGAGTCGCTTGATAAGTTTCGTTTTGATTTCTCTATTCCTTCATGGGTTATTCTGGAGGAACTTTCTGAACCTTCAGATTATTTCCGTTTGGCTGAGGGACATTGGTTCCCCAGTCTCTTTGCAGCTGAATGCGTCTTTTCTTTTCCCCCAAACCCTTTGTGTCTAGAATTCTGTCAATATTTTGACGTGGTTCCTGCAAAAATAGCCCCCAATACATGGAGAATAGTTAATGGAGTTCATAGATTAAATCAGATTCATGGAACTCGTATAGGAATTCCAGAAATTATGTTTTGCTATAGATGGGTTGTCGACGACAGTACTTTTTACTTGAAATCTAGGTTTTTAAATAGAGCTTTAGTGGTCAATCTCCCAGATGCCAATAGGGATTATTTCGAGCATGGTGTTGTTATGAAAAATTGGCAACATGCTCCACTATCTGGAAATGATGTGTATCAGGGTCCCAGATGCCCTCCCTATGGCAATGGGATAGGTTGTTTTTACTTTACTTTATTTTTGAAATTATGCTTTCTTTGTGTTTGATAGAATGTGTCACTGATATTTTAATTTTCATTTATTTGCAGTTGACAGCAAAAGAAGGTCTCCAAAAGAGACAGAAGTTAATTTAAAACATCTGAAACTTATCTGGGGTTTGCATCAGACTGTTGCCGACGAGCATATCAGATCAGCTTCATATTTACTGCAGTATAAGAGTTACACCTCGTCTTTTACTGCTCGTCCGATGATAAGTGACGTAGAACCAGTACCAGCTTCTGCAAGTTCTTCACCTGAGTCACATATTCCTCTGAGTGAAAGAATGAAGAGAAGAAGAGCTCCTGCCCTCTTCTAGAAATCTGCCTCTATTGCTGGAGAGGCAAAGAAAACCAAACATGATGTCCCAGAAGAAGGGACAAGAAAAATTGATGCACCTCCTCCGGCTGCTACTGTGAAGGTTGCCGAGAAGCCCCCAGTGACTCCGAGCAAAGTCACTGCTCCAAGCGAGGTTATTGTCATATCCTCAACTAAGACTACATCCTTGGTCGAGACCGTTGATGCTCCTCCGAGGAGGCTGAAGAAGAGCTCCTCGGTCAATTTGGCTGAATCCATCTCTCAGCCTCCAACTACTGGAAGTGGTGTTCCCACTTTCATTGCTCCGAGCTCTGCCATGAACTCGGTGAAATCTTGGATCATCCCCGAGATCCAAGGTATTGAAGAAAATATTTCTCGAGATATGGTTACCACATTGGTTGCTCGTCATATTGCTTCTATAAGTATTATTGTCCTAAACTTTCATTTTTCCACTGTTATATCTTTACGCTGACTTGCTATTGTTTTCTTTTCCCAGTTGGTAACCTTTTTTAATACAATTTTGAAGAAGGATGAAGCTATTAAAGCTTTAAGTTCCTCATCAGGTGTAGAGGAAGCTTTAGTGGGTCTGATGCAGTCTCTGAAGGATTCTCGTCAGAAGTATGTTGATGATAAAGCTTCTTGGGAGAAACAGCTTAATTTTATTGAGCAGGAGAGGGATCAAGCTGTTGAAGTCTCCAAGGGGTTGGAGAAGAAAATAAAAGACTTGGAGGAGAAGAATAAAGAGCTCTAGGGGAAGCTTCAAAATGCTGGAGAGCTTGAAAGTAAGCTCAAGTCTGCTGAGGAAGAGTTAAACAAGCTTCGTGAAGTAGGTCGTCAGAAGGAGGAAGTGGAGAATAAATTAAAGGCTACCGAGGAACTTCTATTCGAGAAGCTTTCCTCGGAGAAGGTGAAAAGAAAATTAGCTGTGAAAAAGTCCTTCAGTGTTGGCTGGGACAAAGGTTGGAATAAGGGTTTAGTTGCCATGATGTCACAAGTGGAATATGGTAGCCTAAAGTACTTTAGGGATAGCTGGGTCGCTACTCTGAAAGAGATTAATGTTGATGAAAATTCCGACCTGTTTCAGCGACATGTCCCTGGTTCCCCTCCAACTCCTGAAGAAGAAGAAGAGGACGAAGCTGCCTCTGAGGAATCCTCTATGGTGATGGGAGATCAAATTTCTCATCCCCCAGTTGTCCAGTCCTCCTGCGAGCAACTTTAACCATCCATTATTTCAATCGAGCAGCTCCCAGCACCCACCGAGCAGCCATCTGTGCCATCCGAGCAACCTACCTCCTCGTCCCAGCCTCCCGAGAAAGTTTTGGGAGACAAGGAGAAGGTGTAGAGTTGTTCGGATTTTTCTCTCTGTTTATTTTTGCCAATTGTATCTCTGAACTATGTACTTCTCTTTTACGATGTAATAAAATTTAAAATTTTGACTATTCATACTGTTGATTCTCTTCCTCTTGCTCCTTATTGATTCTTGCTATCTCTTCTTTTTACTAGTTTATGGCCAGGATGGAATTGTTATCTGCTCATGATACAAAATTATTGAGACAATGCAATGAGTACTTCAAAGCTGGTCATACAGATATGACTGATGCTCAGATTGTTGATATCCTCGGTCCAAATGCTTCAGAGCAAGCAATCAAAGCTTTCTAGTACTTAATGTGTCTGCTCGACCGAGCAGTGGCTAATAATGTATCATATTATGAAATGATTGAAGACCTCCAGGGCACTCTCGAGGAGCTTCAACAATAATACAAGGAATCTTCAGCCCTCTTGCACCAAGGATATGAGAAGAAGTATCAGCAACTGAATGCTGATAAGGGATGTGATAAGTTATTTGCTGCTTATGATGTGAGGGAGAGAACTTTGAAAACCGAGGTCGAGGAGCACAGGCAGATAGCCAAGTTACTGGAGAAGGAAAACAATAACTTGCGAGGAGAGGTATCCCAGCTGAGGTCTGCAGCCTCTACCTCAAACGCTTTGGTCCCTGTAAACGACGAGGGATTCTCTTTCTTGGAGGTCAAAATGCCAATCTGAGAGACGAATTAGAAACCTTGAAGAGGATTGAGCCTTCTACCTCTGCTCGGGGATGAGCAAGAGCTTCTCGGGGACGAGCAAGAGCTGCTCGGATTACTATTGAGGAATAAAGAACTCAATCGGCTCTGGAGAACCAAGCCTTCCAATTGATGGCAAAGAACCAGGCATTGGCTGAGATGTCTAAGAAAATCATGAATCTAGACGAGCAGCGCTCTGCTCAAAAGTCTGCTTTAGAGAGTAAAGAACTTTTAGCGAAGAACCTCCTCGAGCAATTGGAGAGGCTAACCTATCAATTCCACAAACAGCCCAGGGAGTTTTGGATGGCTGGTTATAATGAAGCCCTCTACCATCTAGATGATCGGATCCAAAATGCAAATAATGTGGGTTACAAGCAAGGATGGCTAAATGCTTTGGGCATGCTGAAGTTGGAACAAGGTCATTACTTGTGGGATTACCACAATCCTGGGTTGCTCGACCTACCAGTGCCTCATTTCAAGCTTGATATGAGCTGGATTCCTGCTCGGGCCATTCCACAATGCCTAATTTCAAAGTATCTTGGCGACTACAGTCTTCACTCCAACTTTGAGATATCTCGCCCAGAGCACCTTCTTGATCGGCCATCAGTTATGAACATCAGGATGCTTAAAGATTTGAACTTCATAAACTCCCCCTATGCCTTAGACGATCCTCCTGCTGGTGAAGAACCTGTTTCAAAGGCAGAGGGGAAGAAACCCATAGAATAGGATTCCTGATGTAATAATATTTTTTTTTATGTATTTTATTCCCAATGTATTTTGTTTTGGATTTAATGAAAACTTCTATTTTTCTTTGAAATCTTGATTGCCATTGTCTTGTAGGTATTTTGTAAAACACTTTACTTATTTACTAATGAATGTGCATGTATATCTGTTAAAAAGATAACAACATTGTGTTATTTGCCGACCAACTAAAGTTGGTGAAACTTATTATTGACTATCTTAAATTGATAATAATCATTTATCGACCAACCAGAGTTGATGATATTTTGTTTCTCGACCAACTTGGTGAAATGTTTCAAGTATTAAAATTTTACTTGATCACTTTTTAATTCTAAGCCATTATTTGTTTAACCAACTATTTCCGACCAAAGAGAGTTGGTGTTTTTAATTCTCGACCAACCTTAGTTGGTAAAATTTTTTTATTCCCGACCAACTATAGTGGGTGAATCTTCTTCCCAACCAACCGGAGTTGGTATTTCTGGGAAATATTTTTTATTCCCGACCAACCGGAGTTGGTGGATTTTCTTCCCAACCAACCGGAGTTGGTATTTTTGGGAAATATTTTTTATTCCCGACCAACCGGAGTTGGTGGATTTTCTTCCCAACCAACCGGAGTTTGTATTTCTGGGAAATATTTTTCTTCCCGACCAACCGGAGTTGGTGGATTTTCTTCCCAACCAACCGGAGTTTGTATTTCTGGGAAATATTTTTCTTCCCGACCAACCGGAGTTGGTATTTCTAGGAAATATTTTTCATCCCGACCAACCCTATTTCTGGGAAATATTTTTCTTCCCGACCAACCCTATTTCTGGGAAATATTTTTCTTCCCGACCAACCGGAGTTGGTGGATTTTGCTGAGTAGTGTGTAGCACTAGTATTCCGCGAAAAAATTTCAACAAAAGGAGAGAATTGGGTAGAATATTCACATTTTATTCATACTGATGAAATTGCATTACATGAGGGTTTACATTACTGATAATATTTGCACAGGTGCTCTGCATTCCATGCATTCTTAAACTCCTCCCCTTTTAAAGTTTCTATTCTGTAGGTTCCTGGTCGAACAACTTCTGTAACTCAGTAAGGTCCATGCCAGTTCGCTTCCAGTTTGTTGTGCTTTTGAATCACTTTATTTAGCACATAGTCTCATTCTTTCAGGTCGCACTTCTTCACTCTCTTGTTGTAGAACAAAGTTGTTCGTTGCTGGTAAGCAGCATTCCTGATGGATGCTTCTTCTCTAACTTCCTCGAGCATGTCCAAGTCTAAACTTCTCATTAAATCGGTGACAGAGGAGTTGAAGTTAAGCACTCGGTGTGTTGGGAGGCCCAACTCGGCAGGTATAACAGCTTCACTTCCAAATGCCAGCATATATGGAGATTCTCCAGTTGCTGCTCGGGGAGTAGTACGATAAGCCCATAGTACTGAATATAGCTCGTTGATCCAATTTGCTTTCACGTCATTCAGTCTTTTCTTCAAGCCATTTAGCAGCGTTCTGTTTGTCACTTCAGTTTGTCCATTGCTTTGGGGATGGCCTAGTGCCAAGTGGATTTTCAAGATATTTGACTGATGACAATAAGCAGTGAACTCCTCGTTGTCAAATTGTGTTCCATGGTCGGTGATGAATGCATGGGGAAGACCATATCTACAAATGATATTTTTCCAAATAAATTGGTACACATTTTCGTACGTCATGTCGACAAGAGGATTGGCTTCAACCCACTTAGTAAAGTAATCCACTGTGATGACGAGATATTTAAATCTTCCTCTAGTCGTTAGAAATGGCCCAACCAAGTCAATTCCCCACATGGAAAATGGCCAAGGGGAAGTAATGGGTGTCAATAATGCTTGGGGAGTTCTTCGGATAGTGGAAAAGCGTTGACACTTGTCACATTTCTTGGCATAGGCTATACAATCATCCCTCATCGTTGGCCAGTAGTATCCTTGCGTCATCACTCTTTGCAAAAGCGTTTGACCTGCTACATGGGCTCCACAGGACCCTTCATGGACCTCTTCAATCAAGTCTTTCACCTCGGAGGGATGCACACATCTTTGCAAACCTGCTATAATTCCTCGTCTGTATAGAATACCATTAGTCAGTACATAACGAGCAGCATTAAACTTCAATTTCTTGGCTGCGAGTTTTTCAATCGGTAATTCTCCCTCCTCAATATATGCCCTGATGGGATCCATCCAAGATGGCCCTAAGTCAAGGGTAGTAAAATTCAAAGTCAGATCTTCATCTATGCTCCGACCAGCTAGAATTTCAATTGGGATTGTTCTTCGTAGCTCGGTACGAGTAGCTGATGCTAATCGATCTAAAGCGTCTGCTCTTGCATTCTCCATTTTTGGTATTCTGACCAGTTGAACAGTAACAAATTCTGATACCAATTCCATTTCCTTTGCATGGTACTTAATCATCAACTCCCCTTTTGCTGTATATACACCAAGCATTTGGTTTATAATCAACTGTGAGTCACTGCATACGATTACCTGCTATGCCTTCATGGTTTTTTCCAGACTAAGATCTACAATCATCGCTTCATATTCGGCCTCATTATTAGAAGCTTGAAATTGAAAGCGCAGAGCATATGCTATATCGACCTCGTCTGGACTTTTCAATACAATCCCAGCCCCACTACCTGAGGTACATGATGAGCCATCCACATATAGGTTCCATACAGGTATTTCATCCTCAAACTTCTTATTGGACAAAGTTTCTCGATGGAATATTTGTTGCTCCTTTATCTCCATTTCTACCACACCTCGCTGCTCGTCGACCTTCTCCTCTTGCTCTCCGACCAACTTAAGTTGATCGGGGTTTAAATTTGATGATCCTGTAACATCCACAGGTTGGTCGGTGTTCAGCTTTTGCTCCTCGGGGGTATTAGGATAAGTGAACTCTGCTATAAAATCTGCTACTGCTTGCCCTTTTAGTGACGATTTAGGTTCATAAATTATATTATATTTACCGAGTTCTATTGCCGAATACATCAATCTCCCTGATTTTTCTGGTTTACGAAGAGCTTGCCTCAACGGCATATCGGTATATACGACTATGGTATGAGCCTGGAAGTATGGCTTCATTCTTCTACTCGCTTCGATCAGCGCCAGTGCCAACTTTTCTAGTTTTGGATATCTAATCTCTGCTCCTAGGAAGGCCTTACTAGTGTAATAAATTGGTTTTTGTACTTCATCCTCTACTCTTATTAATGCCGATCTAACTGCATTTTCCAAAACTTCCAGATACAAGTACAACCTTTCTCCCATCACTGGTCTGGACAATAATGGAGGTGCTCCCAAATATTTCTTCAATTCTTGAAAAGCTTTCTCGCATTCTTCATTCCATTAAAAAGTCTTTCGGAGCGTTTTGAAGAATGGGAGGCATCTATCAGTTGCTCGCGATACAAATCTGTTAAGTGCTGCTACTTGCCCTGTAAGACTTTGCACTTCTTTCTTCGTCGTTGGAGATCGTAGTCCTAATAGAACTTTGATCTTTTCAGGGTTTGGTTCAATGCCTCGTTGATTGACAATATACCAGAGAAACATGCCTTCTCGTACTCCAAATATGCACTTAGTCGGGTTCAACTTCATTTGATATTTATCTAATTGATCAAAGGTCTGGCCTAAGTCAACTAGATGGTCAGCAGCTTTCTTGCTCTTTGTCAGCATATCATCAACATAAACTTCCATATTGCAACTGATTTTCTCTGCAAACACCTTGTTCATCAGCCGCTGATATGTTGTACCTGCATTTTTCAAACCAAAAGGCATAACATTATAATAATAAGTTCCCCTAGGGGTAATGAAAGAAGTACTCTCCCTGTCTTCAGGTTTCATTTTAATCTGGTTGTAGCCAGAATAAGCATCCATGAAGCTCAACAACTCGTGTCCCGAGGTAGCATCCACTAATTGATCAATTTGGGGCAGGGGAAAATGATCCTTTGGACATGCCTTGTTGAGGTCGATGAAGTCTACACACATCCTCCATTTGTTGTTGTTCTTTTTCACCATCACTACATTTGCTAACCAGTCTGGATATTTAACATCTTCAATAAAGCAAGCATTTTGGAGCTACTCAACCTCCTCCTGTATAGCTTGGTTCTTCTCGGGGCTGAACACTCTTCTTCTTTGCTTCACTGGCTTGATCTCCTTATTCACATTGAGCTCGTGACATAAGAAATTTGGGTCTATTCCGGGCATATCCTCATGACTCCAAGCAAAAGTTTGTTTTCTGCTTTTTAAGAAAACTATCAACTCCTGTTTTAGTGAGGCATCTAACGACGAACCAATCTGAGTTGTTCGTTCAGGGTGCTCGTCGTCCAGAATGATGTTTTTAGTAGCTTCCACCACCTGACCTTTCACGAGTTGCGACTCGTCTCTAGGATCCAATGTTTTAATTTTTGCACCCTCATCCACCTGATAGGTAGTAGTCGTTTTCCTAGATTCCTCTAGTTCCTCCTGCTCGGCAAATAAATAGTAGCATTCCCGAGCTACTTTTTGATCACCCTTCATAAATCCTACTCCAAAATTGGTTGGAAATTTTAGGCATTGATGTACCGTAGATGGTACTGCTTCGAACTTCTTCAATCCTACCCTTCCCATGATGATATTATAGGTTGATTGAACATTATTATCCATCACGAAGAAGCATACTCTTTCTGTTCGACAAGCAGGCCATGTACCAATGAACATATCCACCTTGATCGTCCCAAGTGGAAAAACTTTCTCGCCAGCAAAATCGAGGAGGGGCCTATGATAAGGCTCCAACTGAGACAACTTTAGATTTAAGCTGTCGAAGCACGAGTAGAACATAATATCAACCGAGCTACCATTATCAACCAGTACTCTCGAGATCATCACTTCCTTCATTCTCATTTTGATCACCAATGGGTCATCATGAGGATACAGCACACCTGTGAGGTCATTTTTTGAGAAATCGATGACCAATTTTTCTTTGTTGACCTTCCTCGGGTGATCATCTTCGGCCAAGTTTATTCGTTGAATATATGAACAGGCTTGAGCCTCATTGAGGTATGCTTTTATTTCTGCAGTAAGGTTTCCACCTCCTGCATCTCCACCTAAAATCACATTGCAATCAAATGATCCAAAACATATTGAAAATACCTCACGTTCTGGCTGCCTTGGTCTTTTGGGAAGATCGGGGTCGTCTTCTGGATCATCTGCATGGTCTCTTTTCTTGTTCTCCTCTACTCGACGAGGAGATCTAGACCTCTCTCTTGCTCGATCGTTGTTTCTTCTTTCATTTCTATGATCAACATACTTTGACAGTTTTCCTCGTCTAATGAGTGATTCGATCTCATTCTGAAGAACTATGCAATTTTTGGTCGTGTGGCCATGATCCTTGTGGAACTCGCAATATTTGGCCTTATTCCTCTTGTCAGGGTCTGACTTCATTTTCTCTGGCCAGTTTAACTCCTCGCTGTTCTTGATTTCTTCTAGAACATGGTTGATGTCTACCTTCAAAGGAGTATAATTTTCAAATTTCTTTAATACCTCCCATGATGGCTTTGTTTTTGAGTGCTTGTCACCACCATCGTTCTTATGCTCTTTCTTTTTGGCCTTATCAACCTCCACCTTGGTCTCTTTGGTATCCATATTCTTCTTTACAGCCATAGCCTCCTAGGCATTCATGATCTTGGCCGCTTTTGCCATCAATTCTGACATGGTTCTGGGTGGATGTTTAGCCAAAGTGTAGTACAACTTGTTGGGCAACAACCCACTCATCAGAGCAGTAATCGCTGTCTTTTCCTCATAATTAATAACTTCGAGTTTCTCGTTATTGAAACAAGTTATATAATCCCTGGTGCTCTCACCTGCCTTTTGTCTAACACTTAACAAGTGTGCTACTCGTTTAACAGGTTTTGCTCCAAAATAGAAGTTTCCAATGAAGAGCTCGGCCAGTTGAAAGAAAGTTGAAATCTTACCCCGAGGAAGATTATTGTACCATATTTGAGCAGATCCTGTAAGAGTTCCCGAGAATGCCCTGCATCTCATCTCATCTGACACAGCATAGATGTCGGCAGCAGCTTGGTATTGCTCTATATGAAGGACAGGGTCGGTTTGTCCATCATATTTAGGAGTCACAACAGGTGCTTTGAACTTTGATGGTGTGGGAAAATCCACAATTGCTTGGACAAAAGGTGTCCCTTGGACAAAAGTTCTTTGTAGAGGATTCTTGGCCTTAGCCATTTCCCCTAATCTATCCTCCAACCTCTGAATAAAGCCTTTCCATGCATCATTTCCCTCCTCGGGCCTATTGGTTCGAGCAATTGATCGTGTTGAAGTCGCTTCATGGGATCTATCTTGTCGAGCAACTGGTTGTGATTGGGCAGAACCCTCTCTTAGATCAAATGGTCGTCGAAATTTTCTCGACACAGCCTTAGGAGGACTTTTATTCTTCCTAGGGCCCAATCGATCAAAAGGAGAGACCCTACTTAATCTTTCCAGTGCACTGGTCCTTTCTGGAGAGAGAGAGTGATGTGTTGTTCAGTATCTGTGGCTCGTACTGACGAAGTTCGACCCGGTTGATAAGAAAAATCTTCAGATTTCTCAGTGCGATATGAATCGCTTTGCCTAATGCGTGAAGAAAGTAAACGAGTATTTCTTTGAACACTTTGTTGTCCTGAATAGGTTGATGCTCCATCCTGGATAGTTTGCGTGAGTTGTCGCATTATTTCTTGCATGGCCGTCTGACCTTGAGCCAAGCTGGCCATGATTCCATCCAGATCTTGGATATTTGGAGGAGCGGATGGATTTGGGGGGTTTCCAGCGTTTCGATTACTGGATTCAGGATTGTCAGTCATTGGTGATGAATTTTTTTTGGTGAAAAACGAAAATTACAGTCGTTTCTCACAGACGGCGCCAATCTGTTGACGTAAAAAATTAGATTATCTCTAATTGTTTAATCACAGATAAAAAATAAATAAGACAAGAGATTTTAAAGTGGTTCAGCCTTGAACGAATGGCCTACGTCCACTGTTTGTGTTATTATTGACTGACTGGAATTTCTTGAGATAAATCCTACCTCGAGAATTCCCAAACAGTCAGTAATAACACAAACAGTGGATGTAGTCCATTCGTTCAAGGCTGAACCACTTTAAAATCTCTTGTCTTATTTATTTGTTATCTGTGATTAAACAATTAGAGATAATCTAATTTTTTACATCAACAGATTTATCTAATTTTTTACATCAACAGATTAAAAATAAATAAGACAAGAGATTTTAAAGTGGTTCAGCCTTGAACGAATGGCCTACGTCCACTGTTTGTGTTATTATTGACTGTTTGGGAATTCTTGAGGTAGAATTTATCTCAAGAAATTCCAGTTCTCTTACAATGAGGATGATACAATGTATTTATAGCCATGAGGTTGTGCATGTGAATGGGTAATACATAGTTGTTCAATAAGCGTATACATCCGTGTGATAATAATCAGCATTTAATGCGCATTTAATCCTCTTAATTGTCTGATAATAAATTCTCTGATCGAAGTGCTGCTCGGACCGCCTAAGTATCTCGGTATCCATGAGTTTCTCGGTGCAATAAAGTTCCTCGGTGAGCATCTACTGCTCGAAGTATTTGAGTTGGTCGGGGAAATTGAGTTCCTCGAAGTCAAGGTATTGTTCAGAAATATTTGTTAGTGCCATGTAGATTGACACGTGTCTCCACTTAACTGAGCCATGTCAGCAGACTAAATTTGGTATCAACACTCATTGCCAGACAAAACCCAATTGTGATGGAAGATTTAATGACTTATGTCCTATACACACTTTGGGGGTTATTGATGCAACTATATTAATTGCAGGAATTATAAAATATATGGGATAGGAAGAGTTGGATAAGAGGTTTGTAGGGAGAAGAAATAACTTTAAGATAGGGACGGGTACGTAGGTCTAGAGAGAAGAAAATAAATTTTGTCTTGATATTGAGGGTGAGGAATGTGAAATGGATGGATTGGAAAATGGAAAAAAAAAGGGATGGACGAAAAATCGGGGGAAGAAAAATAGAGGAGATTCAACGTGGATGGCCAAATGGCTTTCAACAGGAGTAAGGTGGAACTCCTTTATGATATGCCACATGACATGTTGGGGTGCTTTCAGACTACAATTTTATATATATATATATATATATATATATATATATATATATATATATATATATATATATATATATATATATAGATTTGCTGTTAGTTAAGATTCATCATGAAGCATAACCCAAAATACCATATGATCAAAGGTAATTTTGTATACAATTTGATGGTATAATATATTGTGATACCCTACCTAATTAAATCCCGGGTGATCAACCCTAAATTAAATTAAAAATAGGTTTCTCAGTTGGTTCATTCTTAACATCATTGTTGAAATTTTTTTAATTACTAATCACCTACGTGAAATTAGATCGGTGATAAAATTTTATATTTCATTAACCTGACAAAATATATCATGCGGAAATAATAATTAAACATTCACAATATACTAGAACTCAAACCATTTCACAATATATAATGAATAAAGTCTTGTCGAGTCAACAATCGGCTACAATCCAAAACTGCTAAATAAACTAATATAATCCAAAACTGAATATCTGAAATAATGGAAATGGACAACATGTCCCAATAGAGAAAACTAAAATGAGATCCTACACTAAATTTGAATAAACGAATTGTCTATGAAAAGTCCTGCCAGCCTCCACAATGTTGCAGCTACGAGTCCCTGGAATGAATCCTCAAGTCTGCCATCTTTGTGGCTGGACACCTAAAAGGGTATTGAAAATATTTTGATAGGAATAGTTAGTACTCAAAATATTTTAAAAGTATTTAGCAAGTGTTTATCACAGTAAGATGAGCTATTGATTACATATGTTAAGATTGTGTACACTCCCTTGAGTTACCTCACCCCTCATCTATAGTGCACGCCTAACATCATGTACTTATCCCACCTAGCTGTACTACCCAAGCTAATTGGACTACAGTATTGAACTGAACTTATCTACGCAACTAAGTTCCCATACCGCCCATATAGTGTGTAATATTAGCCATATCTCATGTTATATAATTAAATAACTTTCCACGCGTTGTTATCTTTAACCTTTTATAATTAAGTTTCCCTACTTAATTTACTTTTAGATGTATTCACGGCATCTCATTATCTACTAACTCATATAAGTAGATTATTTATACAGTATACATTTCACACACAATATATACTTATAAAATTATTCGTCCATATCATGTCCTCGTAACACACATTAAGGACCCTTGGTTCAGAATGGTTCATCGACACCAAGTAAAAGTATTGGTTCGAAATATCACTTCGACCCCAAGTTTATTTCATGTACTGGTTCGAAAAGCCACCACGACCCCACTAATTAAATTTTGTGTATATATTGGTTCGGAACTCTCTCATCACGACCCTAATTTACAATTACCATATATTAGTTAGGAATCCTACCTCGACCCTTATATAGGCATATATACTTTAGGTGTTCTCTCCACCTAAGTATCTTTACAATTCAGAAGGTATACACGCAACCTAATAATAGTGCTCGTACATAATATTTTCTCTTTAATATTCACCATACTTATTAATTTACGATTTATCTCACTATTACATTTTAATTGAGTATCCACACAACTCTAAGGGTCCTAGTTACCTCTGCATTCATTTAAGTAGCTAAAATATCTCTAACCTACTGATATTAATTTGGATTGACTTAGCTTCCCTCGTAACTCAAATCCGTAATCCCCGATACACGATTGGATCGGTTTATCTTCGTCGGTCCATCTCTCCAAATCTTACACCCATGAATATAATGGACCCCATTAAATACCTACTGATCTAAACTATGTCCCAACATAGGTATAATATTATCTCTAAGGTTTTTCTCAAACATTGCAATCGGTTAGAACTCAACCAATAAAAGAACCCAAAATCAGCTAGGGTCGATCGATCGACCACAAACATAGATCGAGCAGTGACAGACGCAGTTCTTCTTCTTCTTCATGCTTTTTTTGCCATTTTCAATTATCCAGCTCACATGATAATATACCAAACTTGCAACTAACGATCCCTAAGCATTCCTACGGACACTAGGATGATTTCCAACGATTTAAACATTAAAAATCTTTACAATTTAGCCCAGAATAATTCAAATCTCCTAATTATTCAATAACCCTAATATAACATGTTCTTCCCTTATTTTCAATCATAAACCCAGATTCTAATTCGTACTAATAATCATGGTTCTTCTGATTTTCAATCATCTACATATATAAATCTAACTACATGTTATTTCTACCCAAACATGCAATTAATCAATTCTTTTTTTTCTCCATGAATATTCATTAAAATCAATTATTCATAAATCCTACTCATGGATATTATAACTCAAAATAATTTACAAATAACCACTTGCCTTGATTACAATAGGGTCTAATTTCTTGATTTTTGGAGGGTTGATGTTCTTCTGCTCCTTTCTTTATTCCCAAGATGCTTGTGGTGGAAGAACACACTCCAATGTTCTTTAAATCTCTCTCTTAGGCTTCACAATAGTTCTCTCTCTATCTCCAATGGTTTTTGTTAGTTTTTCTCTCCTCTAACACTAGCCTCCAACTCTTATAATCTGATTTAGAGTTTATAATTTCGTAGGTCTACTCACCCCCAAATTCCAAGAAACTAAAACGCCCCCGTATGGTCCCGGTTTAGCCCAAAAATGCACCGATACCCGACTAGTACCCCCGGATATACTATTTTGACTAATTCAACCCTTTAGGAATCATCTGTGAGCTCTAAATTATCATTTGAGTCACTTAATAATATATTTCCTATCTCAATCTAAATTTAGTCTACACGCGACACCTGGGTGAGATAAAATCAAGTACGTCCATATCACTTGCTATGTCATACAAATTAACTATAAATATTTACTGTTCACACTTAGTAAATTTGAATCATAATATTAATCAGTGTCTATCTCTCGATTAATATTTAATAACCATAATTATTATTTTAACCCTTAATAATCATAATTATTATTAAATCGCATTAAATTACTTCACTCGCGTAATTTAAATTAAAACATATTTTTCTATTTAATTACTCAATTAATTAAATTCTAAATACGCAAAAATATGGGGTATTACATACTTCCCCCCTTACAAAGGAATTTTGTCCTCGAAATTAGGACATACCTGCGGTGAATAACTCTAGATACTACTCTCGCATATCCTCCTCCCGCTCCCACGTCGACTCCTCAACATTGTGATGTCCCCACTACACTCGCACTAATGGCACCACCTTGGATCGTAGTTTACGCTCACTATGATCTAGAATAGCCACGGGTCTCTCTTCATATGAGATATCTGGCTGCAAATCAATATCCTCAACTAGAACGTGCCAGAAGGCTCTCTCGTCCTCCTGTATTCCTTCAGCGACGCCATATGGAACACGTTGTATATCCATTGAAGATGCTCTGGGAGTCTTAATATGTATGCTACCGGTCCCACCCTCTCAATAATAGGGAACGGTCCCACATATCTCAGTGCTAACTTTCCCTTCTTACTGAAACTCATAATCCCCTTCATAGGAGACACCCGAATCAACACCTGGTCGCCCACCTCTAGCTCCACGTGTCTAATATCGGCGTTAGCATAACTCTCCTTCCTATCGTGTGCTATTTGAATATGTCCTCAAATTAACTATATCTTGGTAGAAGTCTCCTTTATCATCTCCAACCCCAATAGCTTGTTGTCCCCCAACTCTAACCAGTAGGCGGGCGGACGACAAGGCCTCCTATAAAGTGCCTCGAATGGAGCCATATCGATAGTGAATTGGTAAGAGTTGTTATGCCCAAATTATACCAATGGGAGATATCGCTCCCATCCTCCCCCAAAATATAGGATACATATCCTCAAGCATCTGGTTTACCCTCTCTGTCTGCCCGTCTGTCTGCGGGTGATACGCCGTACTTTACCGCAAGTCTGTGCTCATGGCCTCCTGAAAACTCTGCCAGAAATGCGACACAAATATTTCATCTCTATTCGACACAATATTAATAGGAACCCTGTTCATCTTAACGGTCTCTGAAATGAATAGCTTCACGTACTGCATCGTATCAAAGTTAGTACGAACCGACAAGAAATGAGCTACCTTGGTCAGCCGATCCACTATCACCCATATGGAATCGTGACCCCTCTATGATGTCGGTAGCCTTGTAATAAAGTCCATCAAAATATTCTCCCAATTCCACATAGGAATCTCCAGTGTCTGTAGAATCCCTGAAGGTCTCTAATGGTCAGCTTTCACAAGATGACATGTAACACACTTCGATACAAACTTTGGTACGTCTCGCTTTATACCTGACCACTAATATTGTCACCGCATATCCTGGTACATCTTATCCCCACCGGGATGTACCACAAACCTCGACCTGTGCGAATATTTCATGACTGCATGCCTCAAATCTTCATCCTCGGGTACTACCCGTCTCTCATTAAATCATACTCCACCCTCTGAGCTTATGGAGTAGGACTCTGCCCCCTCAGCTAGTAACTATCGTACTTTGTCCTTATGAAATGGGTCCTCTACCTGTGCCCTCACCACCCCCATAACATTCTCAGGAGTGATAGCTAAAACTTCCATGTATGATCTGGCTACTTCATCCTCATGTTGAAGTTTGCTCCACTTCAATTTCCAAACCTCTGCCAACTTTATAGTAGGTCTTCTGCTAAATGCGTCCGCCACCACGTTAGCCTTACCAGGATGAGACTGTATATCAAACTGGTAATCCTTCACGAATTTGAGCCACCGCCTCTGCCTCATATTCAGATCCTTCTGTGTGAAGAGATACTGAAATGACTTATGATCTGTGAACAGAGTAAACTGCTTCCCCCAAAAATAATATCTCCATATCCGAGATGCAAAAATGATCGCTGCCAACTCGAGGTCATGGGAGGGGTAATTCTTCTCATGTGGCTTTAGCTTTTGAGACTCATAAGCTATAGCATTGTCCTCCTGCTATAAAAACAACCCCAAGTCCTTGCAAGTATGCGTCAGTATAGACCCGATACTCCAATCCACTCCTAGGCAATGTAAGTATGAGTGCTGATGTCGACCTGTCCTTTAGCTCATCAAATGTTAACTGATAGTCACTACACCAGAAACTGAAAATGCTCACGAAAATGGGGTCACGACCAAGAGCCGTGACCATCTGGTCACGACCCAAAGCCGTGACTACCATCAAAATAAGCGTGACCAATTTCAATACCTAGTGTGGTCATGGATCGACTTGTATGTGGTCATGGCCTTCAACCGTGACTCACATGGGTCACGGTTGATAGTCGTGACCCAGTCGTTACCATTATGGCGCCAAGTTTTCGGCCAAGTATGGTCATGGATGGAGTCACGGCTAATGACCGTGACCAAGGGCCCAAATACACATCAATGTAGTCACTGCTTAGGACCGTGACCATCGTGAGGATAGAGTCACAGCTTTTGACCGTGACCATGGTCTTTATACTTTAAAAATCCAGAACAGGTTTTCATTTCCCTTGAAAACACTTTTCCCTCCCTCTCTCCGGCGATTTCATTCCCTCATTCTCTCAATCTATAAAGGTAATCCAAACCCTAATTTTTTCATTGTTATTTTTGTGTGTATTTCTCTATGTGTGTGTGTGTATACATGTATGTAGTTTTATGTGTGTGTGTATATGTGTGTATATAATCTCATACCCTTATTAATTATTTCATTGTGTGTGTATTTCCAAACCCTTGTTATTTATTTCATTGTGTGTGTGTGTATATGTGTGTGTGTGTGTGTATACGTGTGTGTATTTATATGTATGTGTATATGTGTATGTATTGTGTACGTAGGTGTGTATAAATTATCATTGCATATTGTGCCCGTATTCTAGAAAAAAATACATATATATGATTAATGTTGGTTTAAATTTCAAACTAGGGCAAATTTTAATTTAATGGATATTGTTGGTTTAATTTTCAAACTAGGGAAAATTTTAATTTTATGGATATTGTTTATTTAAGTTTGGGACTGAAATATAAAAAAATACCTCTCCATTAAAAAAATACCGGACCATTAAAAAAATACCAAACCTAAGGGTTAATTTTAGGGATTGTTGGGTTAAATGACAAAAGTAGGTATTCGAAACATAATAAATTAACGGTTGATGATTCATTAGAGCCATTGTTTATAGGAATCATATCCAAGCCCTTGTACACAATAACTAGTTAATAATTTATTAGAGCCATTATTTATAGAAATCATATTCACGCCCTCGTTCGTTATTCTCAGGAAAAATGAGTCACGGTGATAATCGATGGCAACAAGGGTATGAAAGGTTGCAATTGGTCCGCACTCTTACCTCTTTCATTAATGATCCTCATAAAGTGGGTAGTCCGATTAATTGGTATGTGAATAGTAAGATCGAACAATTTAACTACCTTGTAAATCGTGGAGTTAATGTCCAGCAAGAGTATTTGTTCGATCATATTCTGTTTTCTCTGTCACATTGTTGGGATGAAGCTGTACAATATATATATCGGGTACATAATTTCGATAGATAACTGACCTTGCTTACGCTGTTAGAGAAGGCCGAAAAAAATTCACCCATTATGGATAGAATTACGTACAAATAGCATTGACGAAGACTGTGATGTCTCACGACATATGCACATCAAACTCGATCTTGCCAATAGGATAAATAGGATGAGATTTCGAGTTCATGTCGTCGACATCTATGCATCCATTATAGATACGCTTCCTCTTAATTGGCCACATGTAAAAATATATAGGTTTTTAAGCTCAAATCCTGAATGGATGGAGATCAAACACATTGAACTTTTCTTAAACTCTTACCATGAACAAGTAGATTATAATATATGGTCAAAAAATTAATTTTGTTATTTATATTTTCATATTGAAATTTGAAATTATGCATCTAATATTATAGGTACACATTTAACTTTTATTATTTTTGTAGATAATGTCGGGCGGTAACGGAACCAACGCTCCAACCAACAACAACCAATAACCACAAGGAGAATTCTCATCACCAATTGGTGACTAATACTCAACTCCACCAACTGTTCACGGGACCCGTTCTCCACAAACTGCTCACTCTCCTACTTCGAGTTGTAGTAGGCAAGGTACTTATCCCACTAATCTAACAGACACGTCCAACATTCCTGAAATTGTTGGGTCAGTTGAGAATAAGCCCATTGGGTTCTCTCTTTTGGGAAGTAACCCCACAGGGGATAAGAATCACGTTCAACAGTTTAAATTCCAGTGTTTGTCATTGGCAAAAATGAATGTGGGAGTGGGAGGAGCTGACAATTGAAACCTCGTAGATAAAGCTATTAAAGATGACATCTACGAGCAACTCAGAAAACGGTTTTCATTTTCCTCCAACTCAAAAAATAAGGTGTTTTCTCGGGTTGCTGAACAACTCCGAACATATCGGAGAAACCTAAGGAAGAAGCATTTCCCTAAAGGAGCATCAATCTCTGACATTTTGGCGCTCAAAGACAAAGTCCCTTCGACCGTTGATATGATAGTCTCTCAATGGAATGCTTTTCTGGAGAATGAGGCGAAGGACTCCAAAATGCAGCAAAGGGAGAAAAATAAGCAGAATAGGGCCAAAAAAATTGATGTCCATCGGCTTGGCTCAAAATCTTATGAAGATTTGAAGAATGATTGGATGACCGTTACGAAAGGTAGTCCGAATGAAGGAGAGATATCGAATAGGGCCAACTTGTATGTGCATGGTAGACGAGACAAAGATAATAAATTCCCTCCTCACTTGGCCAAGACTCTAGAATCAATAGAGTCTATCAGTAGTCAGTCAGATTTAACCCCGATCGAGGATATTGATAATGATTCCACCACACAAACCTTAGGGAAGGACCGCAGAGGGAGGACGAGAGGTTTGGGGTTTCATATGTTAAAAACAAGATTCAAACACACCGCACCTCTTGTAGATGAGTTTTCTTCTGTTAATAAGCATTTTGCATCCAGCGATGATCGTCAATCTAGGACTGAAGGGGATATAGTGGGGCTTCGAAATGAATTGGGAGGTGTGAATGATAAACTTTCACAAATTGTGTCCCTTTTAACCTGTCGTATTCCCCTGCATCCCCAATGCATCATGATTTCCCTCCACAGATGCCAAGGATTCCTCAAAATTTTCCTCGTTCTCCATTCCCCCCACACATTTTGGTTCCTCCTTGAACATTCCCTTTTTCAGTGCCTCAGCATGGCACAGGTCTTGGATCATCATCAATAACCCACAGTGACTATGGAGAGAAATACTATATACAGGACCTGAGCGGTAAATTTGTCATTGGGATCTGCACGCTCATGTCCACTATCGTAGGAAATTTAGTACATAATCGACCTTTGCAAGAGGGTGAGTGTCAGGTCATGGTTGATACAATATATGAGGGTTATGAAACTGTTCCAGCGCACGTCAACAGTGGAGAAGGGAATTTTTTGAAAAATTATGTAGACTCTATTACCACTTGGCTAGTTTATCGCTTGATGAAGATGTAGTAACATTTTTCTTATGTTGTAATAATATCAGTAGAAAAATTAATTTCATTTGAGTTTAAGGGGTTTTGTAGTATCGTTGATTGGCGTATTCTTGTATTTAAGTTATTGCATAGTTTGATTGATTGGTGCGTTGTTAACTATATTAGTTCTTTGCTTTGATACTATATTAGTGCTTTACTATGCAACGTGATATTTATGCAACACGATATTTATTTTATCATGTTAACACAGGACTGCAATTTAAATATTATTAAATGGATTTTCCACAATACAAAGAGTGGATGGGGGGACTGACCGAATAGATAATAGTTATGTTAAAGGAGTCCAAGAATTTATTAGACACTCTTTTAAGAACCTTAAAAGTGAAAAGATTCTGTGTCCGTGCACCCATTGTACAAACGGAAAATATAAATCTTTAGAAGATGTTGAGTTACATTTAATAACGTGGGGAATTTGTCAAGATTACAACAAGTGGACATACCATGGTAAAAACATGTACCTTATATTCCCGAAGAATTACCAGTAATCGACCACGTAACAAAACACCAACGAGTGGAAGTGGTAAATCATTCGCCAACAAATTATCCGTTGACCATCCTTATTGACGATGCTTAGGGAGTCCACCACGACCAAAACCACCAACCTATGGAGACAGATAATGCACACAATGAACAATTTGATACTGAACTACCAGGAGACCGAGAATATATACGGTTGAAAGCCGATGCGGCTAGACCGTTGTTAAAGATTGCGATGAAGATCATTAGATATTATACGCAATGATTGGTTTTCATAACTTGAAGAGTCAATTTGGCTTATCTGGGAACAGCGTAACCAGAATTCTTAAGTGGGTTAAAGAAATTATCCCCAAAGAGAACACGTTACCAGACAATTATCCTACCATGAAGAAGATCTTGAAGGGTTTGGGATTGAAATACAAATCTATTCATGCATGCAAGTATGATTGCATATTTTATCGCAACGAACACAAAGAAAAGGATGAATTTTCAGTATGCGATGAGCCTAGATATGTCATTTGTGAGAAGGTAAATGACAAACCTACAAAATATCAAAAGAGCTCTCAAGTCCCACAAAAGGTTTTGAAGTACTTTTCACTTGTTCCATGGTTAAAACGATTTTTTAGTGTAGTGTGGATAGCGGAGGCCATGACATGGCACGCTCGATGGGAGGTGGGTGGGAATATAATGCGTCATCCGGTTCGTTCACTCATCTGGAAACTTTCAAATGCAAGACACCATGAATTTGCAAAAGAACCACACAACGTTCATCTTGAAATTTCAACTGATGGGTTTAACCATTTTGGTAATTTAAGTACTAGTCAAAGTTATTGGACAATTCTAATGGCGCCTTTAAGTCTCCCTCTGACACTGTGCATGAGAAAGGAGTTCACATTATTATCTTTATTGATACCCAGGACGAAGGCTTCGGGTGATGATATTGAAATATTCTTAGCCCCATTAATTGAAGAGCTAAAAGAGTTATGGGATAAAGGCTTGATGGAGTTCGACTCTCACAAGGGTGAAGAGTTCACACTTAAAGCAATGGTGATGTGGGCGATCCATGACCTTCCTGCTTATGGGACCTCGTTCGATTGTAATGTTCATGGTTATTATGGATGTCCCATATGTGGAGAGGAAACTGAAGCCATTTGTCTACAATATAGTAGTAAGATGAGTTACACGGGTCATCATAGATTTCTGTCGACCAGTAACCCTTTCAGGAATGACAAGTCTAACTTTTATCCTATTGGTCACGAGCGCCGGATGCAACCTTCTCGGTTTTTTGGTCAGCAGATCGAGGAGAAGGCAGCGGCTGCGACTGTGAGGAATAGGTAGGTAGGAAAACACCCCAAGTTTGTAAACCTAAAGCGTAAAGCAAGGTGAGATCCTAACGACCCTACTAAAGTAAAACCATGGTCCGGGCGATCAATATTTTTTTATTTGCCGTATTGGACAGATTATTGTGTAAGTCATGTAATTGATGTGATGCACACAGAGAAGAATGTTACAGATCATCTGATAGGAACATGTCTTAGTGGATCTCATTCCAAAGATGGAGAGCGAGCCCGCTGAGATCTACATGATATGAAGCTAAAGAAGAATCTCTGGTTAAAAAATGATCCTACAACAAGAAGAATTTCTACCCCTCTAACTGCTTTCACTTTGACTACTAGTGAGAAGAAGATCCTCTTAGACACTTTGTTCAACTTGAAGACTCCAACTGGTTATTCTGGTAATTTACGTAGGGTCGTTAACTGCCAAGAAAATGACTTAAAATAGTGTAAGTCTCATGACTAGCATGTAATCATCCAATTAATCCACCTGTTATTTTGGCATTGCTTTTCTGAAGATAAAGATCTCCATCGGGCAATTTTTTACCCTAGTTCGTGAAAAAGTGGGAAACAAAAGGCACATTAGAACTGCAAAATCAACTTTAGCCGAGGCAATTTTTGTATTAGTGAAATATTTTCCTGCGTCGTTCTTCGATATCAGAATCCACTTGCTTGTGCATTTATGTGATGAAGCTTTATTATGTGGTCCCATTGGGTATCGTTGGATGTATCTTTTTGAGCGCTTGATGAAAACTTTCAAAGATTATGTAAAGAATACACGGTATATTAGAGGGTCAATTACTGAAGAATATATAACTATGGAATCATCGTTATACGTTAGGGAATATATGTCAGAACAAGAGGTGGGAAGGTTCAATCCTCATAGAGGAGGAGTGATTGAGGAACCCGACGAGTTTGAGGATGAAGTACCATTTGGGAACCCTAAAGAAGTGAAACTCATAAATATACAATACGAGCAAGCAGCTCGTAATGTCTTCGAATCGCAAGATGAAGTCAAAGAATGGAGAGAGTGGGTATCTATTGAATTCTTCTTCTTTGATTATATGTATTTTATATTTTACGATCTAAACTCTATAAGTTACCCGTAGGAAGTATGAGAATGAAATTTCTCAAAATCAAAGGAGAAATTGCACGACAACTGATTTTAGGGCATGGGTATCAAAAGAGGTAAACTTCACATCTTATGTGTGCAGTTATTTATTCATGTGTGATAAAAACATGCCTTAATACAAATTCATTAATAAATGTAGCTTCTAAAAAGAAGTGATGTCTCTTCCAGGCTTTCACGCCTAGCAAAAGGCCCTAATTTTCGTGCGAAAGAGTTTAAGAAATTTCGCACCAACGGTTTTGATTTCATTTCATATCCATACGAGGAAAAATTTTTGATGCAAAATAGTGGAATATCAATTTCTGCCTTGACCACCTGTATCGCTAGCAAAAGCGATAAAAATCCAAAGAATACGGTGCTAACCTATTATGGGATAGTCCAACTAATCCTCGAACTTGATTACTTAGATTTCACAAAAACTGTATTCTATTGTGATTGGGTAAAGGTGGAGGATACTACGAATGCTTACAGAGTTGATCCTGACTCCAAACTTATTATGGTAGATTTATCAAAGCTGAAGAGTAAAGATCGCATAGTCGACGAGCCTTTTATTTGTGCCTTTCAGAATGTAAAGAAGGTATTCTACTCCAAGTGCATAAACAATGGCAGTTGGTCTATTGTTGTTCATGAACCAAAGGGTATGACTACTGAAGTGGATGCATTGAAGGCTCCAAAAGAGTTCCAGTCAGCTCTTGATAACAACCCTAATTTGAAGGATCTTTTAGTTGATATAGAGGAAGATTGAGTATAAAAATATTATGTTAACCTTGTCAATTTGTATCCTATTTTGATATTGACATTGTATTAGCGCTTTACTTTGATGTATGAATGTTTAGTTACTTTTACGAATGTTTAATCTTATTTATGTACGTTAACTTTCGATAATATGTTATGCTCAGTCGAATATTTAAATGTATGGGATAATAATTGATTTTGTTTGGTTTGGCTGTTGGATAATTATTGGTTGTTGGCTTGTTGTTGTATAGTATGTTAGAAGAAGTACGTGATAATTGTTAGTTTTGTTTGGTTTGGCTGTTGGATAATTATTGGTGTTGGCTTGTTGTTGGATAGTATGTTAGAAGGAGTACGTGATAATTATTGGTTTTGTTTGGTTTGGCTGTTGGATAATTATTAGTTGTTGGCTTGTTGTTGGATAGTATATTAGAAGGAGTATGGGATAATTATTTGGGTTTTCACCCTCTAATACCATGTTTTTAAACCTAATTCTATATATTTTCAAATTATCATCATATTCTCAAATCGGGGGTCCCTTTACCACGCGGCCAGTTCTTGCGAGTTACGTTAGTCCCGTGCGAGGTGTTCAAACTTCTTTAGTGATTGTAGGGTGGGCGTTAAGGGGTTTCCCCCATAACGACATGTTTTGAAGCCTAAGTATGGATTTTCTCAAATTATTATCATATTCTCAAACCGTGGGTCTTGTGACCACACGATCGGTACCTGCGAGTTATATTGGTCCCGTTCGCGGTGATCGCTCCCCTAAAGGGTCCGCCTGGGGGGCACTAAGGGATTTCACCCTCTAATGGTACGTTTTCAAGCATAAAATATTGATTTTCTCAAATTATCGTCAGTTTTTGGAACTAGGGGTCCCGTGACCACACGATCAGTTCCTACGAGTTAAATTGATCCCGTAAGAGGTGTTTGCACCTCTCACGTGGCTGTTTGGGAGGTGCTTTTGGTTTTTTCCCTCAAAAGGCATGTTTGGTAAGAAAATCTGAACAGTCCTGGCACGGGAACACTATAACCGTGATCTGAACGGTCTTTGGAGTTTTATCCGGACAGTCTTTGGATGAGCGAAGCCACGTAGTCTCCCATGAGTGAATCCCTGGTTTTGTACAACTATAAAAAGTGTTCCCATTATTGATTTTAGATGGTGGAGTTCAATTTTGTTGAGTAGAATGAGTGGTAATTCTTGAAATGGAGTAATTTCAAGGTGAAGGGAACTCAACATTACAAGGTGGCCTCACATGAAGATTAAGAGCTTGACAACCCTCATTTGATCTCACAACCTTGTCATTTGAGCTTGTCATTACTGACCCAACTAAAGTCTCAAATGAGGGTTTTCAAGCTCATAATCTTCCTATGAGGCCACCTTGTAATGTTGAGTTCCATGCACCTTGAAATTAATCCCTTACAAACATTACCGCTCACTCTACTCAACAAAATCGAACTCCACCATCTAAAATCATTAATGGGAACACTTGCTATAGTTGTAAAAATCTAGGGATTCACTCGTGGGAGACTACGTGGCTCCACTGGTCCAAAGACTATTCAGACAAAACTCCAAAGACCATTCAGATCACGGTTCTAGTGTTCCTGTGCCATGACTGTTCAGTTTTTTTTTACCAAACATGCCTTTTGAGGGCGAAAACCAAAAGCACCTCCCCAACGGCCTCATGAGAGGTGCAAACACCGCTTACGGGATTAATTTAACTCGCACGAACCGACTGCGTGGTCACAGGACCCTTGGTTCCAGAAAATGACGATAAATTGAGAAAATCAATGTTTTATGCTTGAAAACGTGTTGTTAGAGGGCGAAACCCTTAGCACCTTCCAAGCGGCCCCTTTAGGGGAGCGATCACTACAAACGAGACCAATGTAACTTGTAGACACCGATCACATGGTCACGGGACCCACGGTTTGAGAATACGATGATAATTTGAGAAAATCCACACTTAGGCTTCAAAACATGCCGTTATATGGGAGACCCCTTAACACCCACCAAACGGCCCTTTTGGGGAAGCGATCACTGCACACGGGTCCAACGTAGGTAGTAGGATCCGATCGCATGGCCGCGGGACCCCCGGTTTGAGAGCACGACCCATATTTCAGAATGCCCACACTTAGGCTTGAAAAGTTATCATCGGGGGCGAAACCCTTAGTGCCACCCAAACGGCACCGTGAGAGGCGCCAACACCTCGCACGGGACCAACGTAGCTTGCACAACCCGACCTCGTGGCCACGGGACCCCCGATTTGAGAGCACAGCCCACATTTCAGAATGCCCACACTTAGGCTTTAAAGGGTGCCATCGGGGGGCAAAAACACTTAACACCCCCCAAACAGCCCCGTGAGTGGCACCAACACCTCTCACGGAACCAATGTAGCCCGCATGAGCCGATTGCGTGGCAGCGGGACCCCCGATTTGAGAGCAGGGCCCATATTTTATAATTCCCACACTTAGGCTTAAAAAGGTGCCATCGGGGGGAGAAACCCCTTAGCCCCCCCACCCCCCAAAAAAAAAACAGCCTCGTGAGCGGCACCAACACCTCGCACGGGACCAATGTAGCTCGCATGAGCCGATTGCGTGGCCACAGGACCCTTGGTTTAAGAGCACGTCCCGTATTTCATAATTCCCACACTTAGGCTTGAAAAGGTGCCGTCGGGGGGGGGGGGAGGGGACGAAACCCCTAGGTGCCCCCTAAACGGCCCCGTGAGTGACGCCAATACCTCATACGGAACCAACGTAGCCCGTACAAGCCGACTGCGTGGCTACGGGACCCCCGATTTGTGAGCACGACCCATATTTTAGAATGCCCACACTTAGGCTTGAAAAGGTGCAATCGGGGGTGAAACCCCTTAGCGCCCCATAAACGGCCCCGTGAGCGGTGCCAACACCTCAAACGGGACCAACGTAGTCCGCACGAGTCGACCGCGTGGCCACGAGACCCCCGGTTTGAGAGCACGGCCCATATTTTAGAATTCCCACACTTAGGCTTGAGAAGGTGCCGTTGGGGGGCGAAACCCCTTAGCCCCCCCCCCCCCAAACGGCCCCGTGAGCGATGCCAACACCTCACACGGGACCAACGTAGCTCACATAAGCCGATCGCATGGCCACGGGACCCCCAGTTTGAGAGCTCGTCCCATATTTCATAATTCCCACACTTAGGCTTGAAAAGGTGCCGTAGGTGGTAAAACCCCTTAGTACCCCCCAAATAGCCCTGTGAGCGACGCTAACACCTCGCACGGGACCAACGTAGCCCGCACAAGTCGATCGCAGCACGACCCATATTTTAGAATGCCCACACTTAGTCTTTAAAAGGTGCCATCGGGGGGCGAAACCCCTTAGCGCCCCCCAAACGGCCCCGTGAGCGGTGCCAACACCTCGCATGGGACTAAAGTAGCCCGCACGAGTTGACCGCGTGTCCACGGGACCCCTGGTTTGAGAGCACGGACCATATTTCAGAATGCCCTCACTTAGGCTTGAGAAGGTGTCGTCGGGGGGGCAAAACCCCTTAGCGCCCCCAAATAGCCCCGTGAACGGTGCCAACACCTCGTACGGGACCAATGTATCCCGCACGAGCCGATCATAAGGCCACGGGACCCCGGGTTTGAGAGCACGACCCATATTTCAGAATGCCCACACTTAGGCTTGAAAAGGTACCGTCAGGGGGTGAAACACCTTAGCGCCCCCAAATGGCCCTGTGAATGGCGCCAACACCTCACATGGGACCAACGTAGCCCACACGACCTGACCGCGTGGCTACAGGACCCCCGGTTTGAGAGCACATCCCATATTTCAGAATGCCCACCCTTAGGCTTGAAAAGGTGTCGTCGGGGCGCGAAACCCTTTAGTGCCCCCCAAATGGCCCCGTGAGTGGCGCTAACACCTCGCACGGAACCAACGTGGCCCGCATGAGCCGATCGCATGGTCATGGGACCCCCGGTTTAATAGCACAACTCATATTTCATAATACCCACACTTAGGCTTGAAAAGGTGGCGTCGGGGGGTGAAACCCCTTAGCACCCCCCAAACGTCCTCGTGAGCGGCGCCAAGACCTCCCACGGGAGCCCACACGAGCCGACCATGTGGCCACGGGACCCCTAATTTGAGACCAGGGCCCATATTTCAGAATGTCCACACTTAGGCTTGAAAAGGTGCCATCGAGGGGCGAAACCCCTTAGCGCCCCCTAATCGGCCCCATGAGCGGCGTCAACACCTCTCACGGGACCAACGTAGCCCGTATGAGCTGACCGTGTGTCCATGGGCCCCCCGGTTTAAGAACACGACCCATATTTTAGAATGCCCACACGAGTCCCGTGATCGCGTGGTCATGGGACCCCTCGATTTGAGGGCAGGGGACCCCTGATTTGAGAGCACGGGACCTCCTCGAGGTCACCCAAGGAGCACTTGCAATAACTGACCGATTAACCTCCCGATTCGAGAATTTTTTATTATTATTATTAAAACTGGTCACGGCCTAAAGCCGTGACAATGATTTATGCAAAGTAAGTGTAGTCACGGACCATGGCTATGACAATATTTAATGCACAACAAGTATAGTCACGGCTATGGTCCATGACAATATCATATGCACATTAAGATTAGTCACGGCCTTAAGTCGTAACAAATATGGATCTCACAGCGAACTGGTCCCTGTGTAAGTTCGTGACCACATGTTCTTTAGTCGTGAAGTGGTCACGGATTTGGGCCGTGACCACGCATACAATTAGGGTCAGGGCTATGGGCCGTGAGCAGATATGTAACTATGTGATATTCATGACTAGGCTTTGGATCAAGGATTTGGTCCATGACCACTGGAAATGGCCACTCCCGATTTGGTCACGGACCAAATCCACGACCCACCCTTCATGGTCAGGGATAAAATCCGTGACCATTAGCCCAATTTTGGTGTAGTGAGTAGTCGCTCCACACAAATGGTACTCCCTTTCGAGTCAAGTTCGTTAAACGGCTAACAATCTTTGAGAACCCCTTGATGAAGCGACGATAGTAACCAGCCAACCCCAAAAATCTCTGAACCTCGTTCAGTGTCGTGGGCTATCTCCACTCCCTTACCGTTGATACCTTAATCGGATCAATAACAATGCCTCTGTCGGATGCAATGTGGCCAAGAAATTGAACCTCCCAAAACCAAAATCCACACTTCCCGAATTTTCCATACAACTGATGGTCCCTTAACGTCTGAAGAACCATACGTAATTTCTCCGTGTACTCCTCCTCCGTGTGAGAGTAAACCAGAATGTCATCAAAGAATACGATCATAAACTGGTCCAAAAACTCCCTGTATACCCTGTTCATGAGATCCATGAACACTGCAGACGCATTAGTGAGCCCAAACGGCATCACCCGAAACTCGTATGACCCATACCGCGACAAGAAAGTGGTCTTAGGTACATCCTCATCTCGAATGCGCAACTGATGGTAACCTGACCTCAAATGGATCTTTAAAAAGTACGCAGACCCTCTCAACTGATCAAACAAGTCATCAATCCTAGGTAACAGATACTTATTTCATATTGTCATTGTAAGGACACAAATTTCCAATTGAGTCCTTTGTAGTTTTGGCTCAATTCCGGACAAAAGTGTTTGAGTCATAGGATAGAGTTATTAACCATCCTTCAAGCCTATGACGTGTTTGTTGAAGACGTAGCGATCAAGTTTAAAGCTTCATCAAAATGTCAAGTTTAATGTGCCTCGTTTCTACGTCAACAACATTGGTTCCATTGCTCCTAAGGTATGAATGCATTTTTAATATATATATATGAGCTTGGAACAATTTGTATTGGGAGTATTTTGTTTTTAAAATTGTTGTTTATTTTTAAAAAGATTTAATTAAAACTTTAAAATAAAGTATATAAAGTTTCTGGGCTAAAATCAAAATTTTATACTTTCTAGAAGTTCGTTCGAACGAGTTTGTCATTCGAATGAGAATGTCGTTCGAACGCGTTTGCCAACGAGTTCCCACATTGGCCACTGGAATGTCGTTCAAAGTGTCGTTCGAACGAGAATGATGTTCGAACGAGAATTCCAACGAGATTTCTAACGAGTTCAACTTTTAAAACACTGGAATTTCGTTAGAAGGCTCGTTCGAACGAGACTTCGTTCGAACGAAAAATCTCGTTCGAACGAGATTTGGCGGGAACAGTTAATTGGCAGTTTTAAGCAGTTTTTCCCACTTTCCCACTTCTTTTCCCACTAACTATTTGGGCAGTATTAATATGTGCAAGAACTAACTTTTTCCACATAACTTTTTCACATCTTCCCATCTCCAAGAGAGAGTTTGAGAGCATAATTCCAAAAGGAAAAAGTTCATTGTTTAAGTGTTGTTGTTTTTCAAGAAAAATCTTTTAAACACTTATTTTACACCCAAAATTTGTTTATCCATGTTCCTTTATATATATATATATATATATATACATTGCTTGGAGTTTTGGCACCGGTTTTTATCTCTACCGTTTGAAGAAAAGTTTGGGTTTGCTAATAAATCCCACAAAGAAGAAGAAGTTTACGTTGTCATACCCACTTGGAGAAAGGCTCCTTGTTCGGGTGGCGGTGACCGACAAAGTCCGATCGGTGGATTTCGAGACCGCGGTGGAGCTCCGTGGTTATTCGCTAGGAAGAGGTGTATACAAGAAGAAGCGTCGGGGCTTGGACGGAGTCAAGTCGAGTGTTGTAAGTCTTACTGTCTTGTATCCGTAAAGCCGTACTTAGTGGATTTGAGGCTAGGGGCGTCTGATGTTTTTCCCGTTGTGGCTTTTTCCTCTTACATCGCGGCGTAATGATTTATTGTTTATTTTATCTTTTGTAAAACTCACCTAGAACGCATGCTTAGGTAAAAAGATAAAATTTGGTTTAATCACTACTCATCTTTAATTTGGTGCTACATAATTAATTGGGTAAATGTTAATTTAATTCGAGTCGTCACTTAATTTGATAAATTTGATTTGGCCTAATTTGATAATATTAAAAATATGAATTAGGCAAATTTCTAGGACTTGAATTGAATTAATTGTGTGTAAGTGAAATTTAAATTGTGTGTGTGTTTAATCTAATTTCACTTTGTTTAATTTTAATTTGAAAAGAAATTAAAATTTGTTGTTTAATTGAACCATCTTCAGCTTCCGAATATTTAAAAAGGAAATTATCGTTTTGAAGTAAAAAGATTTTAACTTTGCGGGCCCTTCGACTTTTCAAATTGGTATCAGAGCCGGAGCGCTAATTTATCGCGTCAAAGATCTGTTTTTTGGTTTTTATAATTTTTGTGCTCCTTGTAATTTTAGGTGGTTCAATTTTTACTCACTCTCATTTTATTTGTTTCTCTCGATGGGATGCCTTAATGATAATTTGTCCATTTCTAATGATAATGAAGTTTTTTCTATTCGAGAGGAATTTAATGAGCTTAATAAGTGTAATGAAAAATTAAGAGAATTATATTTGAGATTTGCAAAAAGAATTAAATTTCCTGAAAATGAAAATTCTTGTTTTAAAACTAAAGTTGAGTTTTTGCAAATCTCCTATCTCAAAAAGATATTTTTTGTGAAAAGCTCATGGACATAAATTACAATTATAATATTTTAAAAATGTCAAAGAAAGAGAGTGATAGTCGAGGAAAGACTCTTAAGGACAAGTTTGCTCATATTGAGGGGGAACACGATAACCTTCTAGGAGTTATAGAAAATTTAAAGAAGGAGTCCCGTAAAATTGAGGAGTCTAATTTATTACTTGAGTCCAAAATTTTAAAAATAAAAAAGGATTTACAAGACTCGAGTGGTTGTGATAATGGTTCTAGCTCATCTTGTTCAAATACTTCCGTTGCTAAAGCTAAGACCATTGTTAGTTTTAGAGGGTTGACTTTAACCAAGGACTTTAGAAAAGGTCACACCGTAGGTATCATTCCTCGTGTTTTCACATGCTTGAATTGTGGTAGGAAAGGTCACCTTAGGTCATTTTTTTTTATCTTAAAAGAAGTCCTAGGAAGTCTATGTCTAGTATTTCATTAGTTTCCAAATCCCAACATTTTAAATATACATCTATATGGGTTAGGAAATCATTTTTAGACGCGCTAGATATTAGATTTGTTGATTCTCATTTTCTTTCACATGAAACCTCCCTTGCAAAATCTAAAGGTTGAATGTGTTAGTTTTCTTTGCATACTCTAGATTTTTGTGCTTCATATTATATATCATTGCTAGGTGTATGCATGTTTAATCATTTTCTAGTCTATGCTCCATGCTTAATTACATGCTAGAATAATGATTTTTGTTTATCTTTTGTATTTTATTTCCTTCATTTTTGTTTGCATTAAATGAAAAAATACAAAAAGATTTTGTTTATCATTTGTGTTTCATCTTTTTATAATTTAGGATTAATGAAAAATACAAATGATTTTTGTGTCTTTTGAGTAAATATTTTTGTTGTTTGGTTTAAAATTTTCAAAAACTCAAAAAGATTTTTTATGTGTGTATTTTAGTTTGACACACTTTATGTGGCATACACTTATTTTAGAATCCCATTCTTTTCGCTCCCATGTGACTAGAACTTTTGGTTTAGATTGTCAATCCTTATTATGTTATTTAACACGCTTACATGGAGTAGTTGGATTTTGTGTTGATATAATGGATTCTATTTTTTATATGCCTCCTTTACACACATGCACGAGCTTTTTGAAGCTTAACTTCACATGTTATATTTGAGCTTTGTGAGATGTTCTCCTACCAATCTTGTCATCTACATATTAGTGACCTAGGAGGACTAGTGCATGTCAAAATCCGTTGCACGTGAGATTTGTGAGAAATAAAAAAAATAATATGTATAAATGTGCACGGGGAAGGGATCCGAAAGGATTTATTATCCTTTGCGAATAGTTAGCCACCGTTTGTTTGGACTTAAAATAAATACGTGGTCCAAAAGCCTAAAAATAGAATTATGGCATTAAAAAGAAAAATAATTGCCAAAGCCTATTTTTGTTTGATATATTCATTCAAATAATATATGCTTATTGAGGGAGATTGGATGGTATATCAACGGTTTGCACAATGTCCGTTTATCCTAGTTGTACTGTCAATGTCATGACTCTATTGGTTTGTAGAATCATCAAAAGTCTTGGCTTGTATGCATTGTGTATGTTTGTTCATTGAGTTCAATTTAAATTGTCACATGAGGTTATATCCAAATGTGCTGAAGTTTGCAATCAATTGAGAACTCTGTGAACATGTTTTAAGTGTTTAGGTCTAAATTTAATTGTTATTAGTTCACACCCCAACACTTTTGTTTCCATATGCCACATTTTTGCCATACGAGTGTGAAAATCTTATCTTATTTTGTGTCATTTGTGTGCTTATATCTATATATATGTGCGTGTGCATCCTTGGTATATCTAGAGTACGTATATATATGATATTTTTTTTTGGTATTTGCCTTGCTTTCTAGTCCATCTATATTATAATTCATAATTGATATCTATCTTGTTGCATTCTTTGTTGATATCACATGCTTAATAGGTATGTATCATATTGGTATCATTTTCTTGCATCTTAGTTAGTATCCGTTATTATTTGCATGGATTAGTTGTGCTTTTGTTGCCCATATGCTTTCATGTTCTTATCACTCTAAGCTTTATGTTTAAATTAGTTTGTTAACCTTTGTCTATTCCTGAACAAAAAGGGGGAGAATGATAGGGGGAGAAATGGTATCTATTCCTATTGTAATCTTATCTTAGTTTGGGGGAGATTTAACTTAGGGGGAGTCGCTATCTTCTTAGGTTAATCATAGATGATAAAGGGAAGAATTAATTTAGGGGGAGTCTTTATTTATATTGCATTTAATATTTTAATATTCCCTATGCGTTTAATGTGTTTGCTTAAGTGTGCAGGAATTCTTCTATATATGGCAACTTTCATCTTTGGCAAAGATATTGATCCTTGGGTTGTTTGAGTCAAGCTATGTATTTTTATTTTGGGTGGGACTTTTTATTAGTCTATTAGAGCTTGACGGCCCTTTAGGATTTTTGTTGGTTTTTGTCCCGAAATAGCCAAAGGGGGAGATTTGTAAGGATACAAATTTCCAATTGACTCCTTTGTAGTTTTGGCTCAATTCCGGACAAAAATGTTTGAGTCATAGGATAGAGTTATTGACCATCCTTCAGCCTATGGCGTGTTTGTTGAAGACGTAGCGGACAAGTTTAAAGTTTCATCAAAATGCCGAGTTTAATGTGCCTCGTTTCTACGTCAACAACATTGGTTCCATTTCTCCTAAGGTATGAATGCATTTTTAATATATATATAGGTGCTTGGAACAATTTGTATTGGGTGTATTTTGTTTTTAAAACTGTTGTTTATTTTCAGAAAGATTTAATTAAAACTTTAAAACAAAGTATATAAAGTTTCTGGGCTAAAATCAAATTTTTATACTTTCTGGAAGTTCGTTCGAAATTGTCGTTCGAACGAGTTTGTCATTCGAATGAGAATGTCGTTCGAACGAGTTTGCCAACGAGTTCCCACATTGGCCACTGGAATGTCGTTCGAAGTGTCGTTCGAAGTGTCTTTCGAACGAGAATGATGTTCGAATAAGAATTCCAACAATATTTCTAACGAGTTCAACTTTTAAAACACTGGAACTTCGTTAGAAGGCTCGTTCGAACGAGATTTAGCGGGAACAGTTAATTGTCAATTTTAAGCAGTTTTTCCACTTTCCCACTTCTTTTCCCACTAACTTTTTGGGCAGTCTTAATATGTGCGGGAACTAACTTTTTCCACTTAACTTTTTCACATCTTCCCATCTGCAAGAGAGAGTTTGAGAGCAAAATTCCAAAAGGAAAAAGTTCATTGTTTAAGTGTTATTATTTTTCAAGAAAAATCTTTTAAATACTTGTTTTGCACCCAAAGTTTGTTTATCCAAGTTCCTTTATATATATATATATATATATATATATATATATATATATATATATGTATACATTTCTTGGTGTTTTGGCACCGGTTTGTATCTCTACCATTTGAAGAGAAGTTTGGGTTTGCTTCTAAATCCCACAAAGAAGAAGAAGTTTGCGTTGTCATACCCACTTGGATAAAGGCTCCTTGTTCGGGTGGCGGTGACCGACAAGGTCCGATCGGTGGATTCCGAAACCGCAGTGGAGGTCCGTGGTTATTCGCTAGGAAGAGGTGTATACAAGAAGAAGCGTCGGGACTTGGGCAGAGTCAAGTCGAGTGTTGTAAGTCTTACTGTCTTTTATTTGTAAAACCGTACTTAGTGGATTTGAGGCTAGGGTCGTCCGAGGTTTTTCCCGTTGTGGGTTTTTCCTCGTACATCGCGGCGTAGTGATTTATTGTTTATTTTATCTTTTGCAAAACTCACCTAGAACGCATGCTTAGGTAAAAAGATAAAATTTGGTTTAATCACTACTCATCTTTAATTTGGTGCTACATAATTAATTGGGTAAATGTTAATTTAATTCGAGTCATCACTTAATTTGATAAAATTGGTTTGGCCTAATTTGATAATATTGAAAATATGACTTTGGCAAATTTCTAGGACTTGGATTGAATTAATTGTGTTTAAGTGAAATTTAAATTGTGTGTGTTTAATCTAATTTCACTTTGTTTAATTTTAATTTGAAAAGAAATCAAAATGTGTTGTTTAATTGAACCATCTTCCGCTTTCGCATATTTAAAAAGGAAATTATCTTTTTGAAGTAAAAAGATTTTAACTTTAGGGTCCCTTCGACTTTTCAGTCACCTTGTTCAGCTCCTTGTAGTCTACACATAAATGAAGCGAACCATCCATTTTCTTCACAAATAACACCGCCGCACCCCACGACGATGTACTCCGCCGAATAAAACCCTGTCCCATGAGCTGCTGAATATGCTCTCTCAGCTCTTGCATCTCTTAAGGAGCCATGCGATACGATTCTCTTGCAATCGGTCTCGTCCCTGGTGCTAAGTCGATAACTAACTCAATCTCCCTTCTGGGTGGTAACTCTAGTATCTTCTGAAAGACATCCTCGTAATCCCTCACGACTGGGATTGGGTCCAGAGAAACAACCACCTCCTGTGAGGTCTCCTCCTCAATGTAATATAAATGAGTGCGAGATCCTCCCTCGGGAAGAGGCATCTCCACTAGGAACATCTCATGTCCGGAAATGGCGAACACGATAGTCCTCTCATAGTAATCTACTATCGCCCTATAACCCGCCAACCGATCCATGCCTAGGATTATGTCATAACCCTCCATATCTAACACTAGAAGGTCTTCTGCTAGACTCAATATCCCGATCATAATATCCACACCCCTACAAATCAAGTGTATAAGGGACCCACTACCCATCGGTGACTCCACACACATAAGATGAGTGTTGACAGTCTCTAGAAGACTGGGTGCTCGTGCAAATCTAATGGCAATAAAAGAATGTGTTGCACCCGTGTCAAATAGAATACTACCCTCATGCCCATGGATAGGAAACATACCCGCGACTGTCGTCGGTGCCTGAGGTGCTGCCGATATAGGCACGTCCCGAACGTTATACACATGCTCGTAGTGCATCTAGCCCAGCTACTACTGTGGGGCCTGTATTGGTTCTAGGGCTAACCAAGCCTGCTGCCCCTGTTGGGTACCCTGCTGCTGTGCCCTGTCTCCATGTGGAAAAGTCCTACTCTTGTGACCCTGCTGGCCACATGTGAAGTACTGCCCTTGGAACTATCTCTACTCGTAGCCCTGCTGGCCCTGACGTTGTCCCTGATGGCCTTAGCCCTGCTGGCCTCCACCTTAGGTCCTTTGGCCCTGACGACCCTAAGGAACCTGCTGCTGGAGACCCTGATGTCCTTGTCTATCAGATCGATGTCTCCCATACCTAAATCTCTTGGTAGAGTTCCCTTGTCGGGAATCCTATCCTAGCTAACCCGTTGTCTGCTGTTGCGGTATACTGCTATCACTACCCCCATTTGCCTTGCCCGGCTGGCTAGGATCACCTCTCTTGCTTCCTTTCGCATGGAAGCGATGATCCTGACAATGCACTAGTGAGGCATTGACAGCATCTATATATGTCATCAATGTTGTGTTACCGATCAAATATTGCATGATCCTCCAGGACAAGCCATTCATGAACTTTGACTTGTTTCGCTCCTCGTTGCTCACCTCGTCTAGCACAAAGTTAGCCAGACAGGTGAACTCCTCCTCATAGTCAGCTACGGAGCGATCACCCTGAACCACCTCACTAAATATCTTCCTCATCTCTGACTCTACTGCAGGCGTAAAGTACTTGCTATCAAACCGCACCCAAAACTCAGTAATCGTCATCAAGTCCCTCTCCTCTGCGGTGGTAACTAACTCCCACCACTATAAAGCTACTCACGCCAGACATAAAGTAGCAAGCATTTTCTTCTGCACCTCGGTACATTCAAGCATGCGTAGATGGCGCTGAATGTTCTTCTTCCAGTCGCAAGCCTCCACCACGTCAGTACTGCCCTAAAACTCGGGTGGATGGACCTTCTGAAAGGTCTCCCTAACTCGCTGCCAAGAAGGTCGCCCTTTTGGGGTCTGAACTACTGGTGCCACTGGAGGTTGTGCCTGTGCCTGAGGAAAATGGACTGCCATGGCCCTCATAGCTGTCTCAACGGCCTGAGCCACTATCACTGCCACCTGAGTAGTAGAAATCATCTAGGGTGGGGGTGGGGGAGGCAGCATATGTGGCTCCAGATGAGCCTCCCTCACCTCATCCCTGGCCTCGACCCTCTCTGCTCACTGTCTCCTCGGTGGCATATGAAAATAGATCAAATTGTATGAGTACACAGTTTATAAAAAATCTAATGGCAGATGTACGATATCTTAAGCACGTAAAGACAAAAACAACGGTCCTAAAATAGGGCTCTACATTAAAAGAACGAAACACTGAAATCGTAGTAAGCCGCTCAGATCCTATGGACACTAGAACCTAATGCTCTAATACCATCTGTGACACCTCTCATAATTAAATCCCAGGTGATCAGTCCTAAATTAAATTAAAAACAGGTTTCTCAGTTGGTTCATTCTTAGCATCACTGTCGAAAACTTTTTAATTACTAATCACCTATTCATTGGTCCATGTGGAACTGTAGTTTTTACATACAACAGGTGTCTGACTCATTTTATCTCTCAATTACTTATATATTTATCCATGATTATAAAAATTGTACTATGTAGCTAAAATAATATTGCTACAAATTTTAGACATCAATAGATTGGCACAAGTGGTGGTTACTCGGCCAACTGTTGAGGAGGAAACGATTGAGAAAACATTGGCCGACCAAGCTGCCTTATTGAAAACCAAGGATCAAGTCATCAAGAAACTACAAGATCAAGTTGATAGGTTGACTTTTCATTTTCACAAGCAACCTAAAGCAGTTTGTATGGATGGTTATAATGAAGCCTTGACTCATATGGATGACCATTTGGCACAGAGTAATCGTGAAGACTATAAGTGGGGTCAGACAAATGTGTTGACATTATTAAAGCATGATTACAATAGCGAGTTGTGGCATTGGAATGATCCAGGAATGCTAGTTTGCCAAATAAATCAACACTATTAAAAATGAACAACTTCAATATTAACAATGAAAATAAACATGAATAATCATTTTTAGTTATTTTTTGGGTAGCTCTAATTTGGGCAGTGAAATTAAAATCATAATCATGAAATTAAAACCATACTGAACTATTTTGAATCTTACATTTGGTAAGATTAAAAAATTATAATGAACAGAGGCTGGATCGAAGACTCGGAGTAGAGGCCGGGGCTAGATCGGCTTGAAAGAAAAGATGTTTTGAACAACTTTTGTTTTTGGTTGAAATGATAAAAATCGAGGATAGTTTAAGTGTAAGGTATGTTTTAGGTTTAAGTTGATAGTTTAGGTATTTAAAGTTTTGGCCCTTTATTTTTTAAAACCCTATAAAATACCTTTAACTTATTTTTTTTACACAGAACACCCCTAAAAGATTTCGCGATAATTTTTTTCCAAAAAGTTTGGGGGAGCCTCTGTACCCCCTCGCGTCTATGTAGAACCACCCTGACTTTACATGAATTTTCTCTAAATGAGACAATGATCAACTTTAGTTGACTAATAGTCAAAACTTTTGAGTACGAGTAAAACAACCCTAATCATTTTTATATATTAAAAAAATACACTAAACTATTGTAATTCGGGAGGTGTACATTTTGTAGGGAAGTGCCTACTAGGGTGGCACTTGAAGTGTGTATTCTACTTCAACTCATACGGGGATACGAGTTAATTTATACTATTTTTAGTACCAAAACTCAAATAACATTAATCATTTTTATAGATAATAAAAAAAAACACTCCAAATTATCATATTTTACTCTTGTACATTTAGTAGGGAAATGCCTAAGATGGCACTGGAAGTAGGTCACTTCAACTAAAGTGGGGAGAAGAGTTAATTGTAGTATTCAACGCCTTTCAACATGTTGTACTTAAAATTGTTACACCAAATTTATATAACAATTAAACTTACAATACATTAAATAAAAATAATAATTAGATTACACTATATTAATTAAAGATTAATTAGAAGAATTAAAATTAAACCAGCATATAACCCGCACGATGCGCGGGCGTAATATAAAAATGATTGAAAATACAACAATTATCTAAATTAATTAACTAACGACTACCAATTTTATCACCAAAAGCACCCATAAAACTCTAAGAGATGCATTGATATTTATATGGTTTTAGCTAAATAATGTATTTCGTATGCTTTTAAGCATATATGTAAACTTTAGGTATTTGTCTTTTTTTCCCCATCAATTATTTGCATTTATCATTTATGGGATGTTCCAAAACTTCAAGATAATATTAGTGCGTACAACATAAATAATATTATAAACCTTAGAGCTTTACACATCTAGAAGATTTCTAACATGATAACATTTCTTGAGGATGGGTTATTCTATTAGAGTTGTAAGCAAAAGAAAGCATAGTTCAAAAAGGAAATATTATTAGAATATTTCAAAAGAGTAAATATTTCAAAAGGAAGTATAATATTTTACGTTAATATAATAATAACATTGAAAAGTTGAAAACATTAAAAGCTCTCAATAACAAAACTTGTCGATTATAAGACGTTTGTTATTGTGCTGACACGTGCTTCTTACTATCACACCATTTTTTCTTTATCACAATTTCAACAATGAAGAGAATCATGATTTTTCGTTTCATTGTAACTCTCTTCCTCCTCCATTTCACCATCTCCTTGAAAGAGGCTTCATGGAATGAGTACAATGAAGAATCCTATACTATCTCATTTCAACAGCCATAAAAATGTAAGAACTGAATTCTTTGTGAGAATCACGAAGATATATAGTAAAACTTTTGGAAACACAAAAGCACACGTTTCATATCTCAAAAGAAACAAATAAAAAGGACACGGTTTATTAAAGACATTTTTATGTATATACTATACTAATGAATTTTTACATTTCGGTTAGAAAACTTGCATGCCTTCCTCATCAAAATATGCATTGTCAATCGCTAACAAATTGTTAACAAACTCAGTATCTTCAAGCTTGGAGGGATATGTTCTTGAGCAGTTATTATTTCATTTAATACCAATAATCAAAATTTTAGTTTGATTACGTTAAATTATGGATTATTTGCATTTTAGGATACATTTGTTCTTAGTTATTGTTGACTTATTTATTTATAAAAAATGTATAAAAATCAAAAAATGATTTTTTTTATAAACAATAGATTATTCTTATAAATAAAAAAATTGACTTTTTATTTTATAAAAGCATGTTTTTTAGAACTTTTTAAAAAAAAATAGCTTATTTATTTATTAAAAATTTATAAAAATCAAAAAGTGTTTTTTTTTTATAAATAAAAGATATTATTTTTATAAATCTTCTTTTTTACAAAACAACTTGTTTATTTATAAAAAAAAGTATGAAAATCAAAAACTGCGTTTTTTTATAAATAAAAAACTAACCTTTTATTTTATAAAAATAACTTTTTTATAACTTTTTTTCGCAAAACAATTTACTTATTTACAAAAAAAAAGTAGAAAAATCAAAAACTGGCTTCGTTTTTTTAAATAGAAGACTGTTTTTTATAACTAAGAAAATTGACTTTTTATTTTATGAAAGCATCATTTTTATAACTTTTTTTTTACAAAACAGCTTATTTATTTATAACAACGTATAAATATCAAAAAATGAATTTTGAGAAATATAAAGACTGTTTTTTGTAAATAAAAAAATTGACTTTTTATTTTATAAAAGCATCTTTTTATAACTTATTTTTTACAGAAAAACTTATTGATAAAAATTAAAAAACTGACTTTTTTTTATAAACAAAAGACTGTTTTTTATAAATAAAGAAAATGACCTTTTATTTTATAAAAGCATGTTTTTTATAATCGTTTTTAAAATAAAAACAACTTATTTTTGTTTTTTTTAAAGTATAAAAATAAAAAACTGTATTTTTTTATAAATAAAAGATTGTTGCCATTATAAATGACCCACCCTTTTACCAACATTTTGGACACCATAGCAGGAGCTCTTTTTTCTTTCAGATTTAGTGTCTGGGTTATAATAATCAACACACATATTTTTACTACAAATAAAGATATTAGTATATATGCCCATTCATACATAAGCAACATCACATTATCTTAAAAGTCTATGTTGAAAAACTTTGCTCAATTGAAACCTAGAATTGTCAAAAACAAACGCATAGCACACATGAAGCCCGTGGGAACCTCCACCATCTCTAATCCATAGCACACATAAGCCTTTTAAAAAGACTTAGATATCTTTGATATTTTTTACTAATACACACATTACACATGTACAAATACCCCAACATTAAAAATGAAATGAGAAATTAAAAGCCAAAACATTAAATAGAGTGAAGAGAATTACCTTAACCCCACAGTCAATTTTATCATCCAGATAAGACGGGAGAAAGGGTGAGTGAGGTGCAAGGGAGAAATGAGTTTTGGTGAGAAGACATGAAAAGAGGATTTAGATTCTCAAGAGCACGGCCTAGTGAATAAAACAATGGGAGATTTGGATTTGTGGGTTCCAATCTTACAAAGAAGATAGGGGAACCCATAAGTTTTTTTGGCCTCCCTGTGACTTTTGATTTTTGATCCAGAACCCTTCATTTTATAATAATAAAATAAAATAGATATTTCTTCAATAGACTTTAACATAAATTATAAGGGTTCAACATTAATACCTCTAATACTATCGTATTAGAGGTATAATATAGATAAAAAATTTATCATATTACAAAACATGAACTAGGTCAATAAATAAAAACCAACAAAACTTTGGGAGTATCGTTGTCGAATTTATGCAACCTGTTCGGTTTCCATCTCATCCTCCCACTTGTTCACATAGATTGTCCAAGTTGGAACAATGCCTTGTTGTTTTTTGTCACAGTTTTTTCCTATAGTGTTTGTTGTTTCTGTTTGGAAATTTTTATTTTTTTCCTCCATCAAGGTGGTATTTATTTCAACTCCTCGGTATGGAAATTATCCAAAGACGTTATCCACGCATTGAGATTAATTATAAAGTCAGGCATGCTGGTGTCAGAATAACGGTTGCCCATTTTCTTCTAAACATATTTTTTAGTTGGTCACTGAGACCTTCATTAAATTTTAGGAGGGATTTGTTCTCATTTGACATACTAGAATTGGCAGGTACATATGCATCATCAACAGGGATAGTGGATAGGTTGGGGTTAGTCTTGATTGGTCCAGCACTCAAGGTTATGTATCTCGGGTACCTCCGTGGAGCATATCCTTATCAAAGCCATGGAATAATTTAATGAGGATGTGCATTTCATTGAGATTGATATTGAAAAGGACTGTGAGGTTACTGAGATTGCCGGAGTTAAAAGCACGCCATGAATGCAATTTTTCCAAGAACCAAAGATTAGTTAAGACTCAGTCTACTAGACTCACAGCAGTCAAAATGCAATGATATTATCAAGAGTTTATTGTTGAATTGAAGTAGTTTAGATCTTATTTTGTTGGAGAGGTTTGGCCTAGTCCCCCACTTCTTTTGTTGCTAGAGACCTGTTTTACAAGTTAAATAAATTTAATGCTCGTTACTTGATTCCATTCCGGTTGCTTAAATTACCAAAATTTTCTTCAAGTTCATACAAAAGCTTACGGTAAGTATTCACATCCATTATGTCTTTTCTTGCAATTCCTCAAGGAAACGGGTGGCATCTTCAACCATTCATTACCGACAGATCTCATCAAGGACTGTCCGGTAGGTAATGAGATCGACTGCCCTTCCATTTTCAGTCGTCTCCCATAGAAAATTCACTGCTTCCTCAACCTCTCCACCATGAGCCAATGAATTCACAAGTGAGTTGTATGATTTACAACTCAGGACAAACCCTTTTTCTCTTCATTTCCTCACACTGTCCCCTAGCATTGTTTATTTGGCCTTGGGTACATAAATCATGGATTAGGTAATCATATGAAAATTAGTTGGGTTGACAATCATAGACCACACCCATCTGATGAAATATTCTGAGGGCATCATTTAGATCAAGTGAAAGTACATACCTTTTTATCAAAGAAGTCATTTAGAAAATATCGAGTTCTACCCAATCATTGACCATTTGCTTAAAGAGGCCTCTAGTAGTCTCCATATACATGTGGTTAATATACGAATTTCTCCCATACTTAGAAACGCAGAAAAAAGAAGATTATAGGTTCTTATTGAAGGCCTACAATCCAATTTCCTGCTATTCGTCATGTGTTTAAATATATTGACAGCCCTTGTCAATTTGCGTGCTTCCGTGAAGAAGTAAATCATTGTATTGTAAAGAGCCTTAGAACCAATGGAAGGAATCGCAAGCACTTGGTTAACAACATCATCCATTTCTTCATACATTTTTGCTGCACCAAGTTTTTTTATCGTAGTGTGATACGTGGAGACATCATGCCTAAACCTGGACTATTGCGACGCCCAATGGAAGAGCTCTAAGCACACTAAAGGATCTCTTTGCATAGTAATGACATTGCAGAGTTCTTCATGAGTAAATCTAGGTAGGAGCTGCGAAACAGCATGCTGAAATTGGGTTTCATCTAGAGATGGTTTTGCAGCAGCTTTTGCTCTTTTACTAATTCTTCTTCTTAAGGAACTTGTTGGGGATCTAGTTCGATATGAAGACCAAAATGAATTGAGCATGTACCTAGATAAAACCCTTGATGTAAATTTTATGGCATCCAAATAACAAGAAACGGTATAGTAATTGGAGTAAAAAGTATTGTGTTGATAATTAGAGGCAGTTTTTTAGTAGGAAACAAAAGTGTGAGGTGTCCTTATAAAAAGAAGTTTCCTGATAGGGATTTTACAGGAGTTAAATTGTCGCACATGGTGTCTTACCTAAAAGATCAAACCTTTTGTAATTGCAGAGATTAAATGGAGATTAAACTGTGTATTGAAACTTAAAAGCAACTAACGAACAAATAGAGGTCAATGGCTTTGCGGTATTTGGGGTAGGATAAGGACTTGAAGAAGAGTCTTACTATACCGAAAATCGTTGTGTGTTGCAAAGACTGCAAAGAGAAAGACATATCAGAAGATGCCAACAAATAGAAAAAGTGAAATTAAAATTAAGGAGCTTGACATATAAGTCATATTTTCACGACATTTTTCCTCTTTGGTCCTATCAAAACAAACTTCTCTCAATAGGTCATATACATATACAACGTAAATATTCACTATATGTTTTCTAATGGGACCTACTGGGGCAGAAATGTTTTTTTCATGGGACCTATTGGAGAAAACAAAAAACATAGGACCTATTTGATTGCATAACAAAACCAATTGGTAAAAATCCCTTTAAATTACAACTATATTTGCTTCAACTGCTCATTGTTACATGTGATAACATATACTATACAAATTTACTCCATAAATACTATTACTGTAAATACCTTTTTTTTAATAAGAAACACGATTTATAAGAACAAACAGAATAGAAATTGCAGGACGTGGAGTCCTCAAACTTACATCCGGAACAGAAACAAAATAGAACATACAATATAAAAATAAAAAGTCAGAAAATGGAGGTATAATCTGGTATAAACTGAGAGCAACCTCAGGTATCATCCATATCTTTCTCTAGACATTTCAGTCATACCCAATGAACTCCAGATGGAACTGCTCTACTCCAAATTAAAAAAAAAACTCAAAAGAATCCATACACCAAGACTCATTTATTATGTTCTCATAGATTCTAGAATTTCTCTTACCTTTCAAGCCAAAAGTTAAAATAATAGTGTGCCACAGACATTAGTTTCTTTACTTATTCCCCCAAAACACCCATTTAATTATAACAAAATTATGTCATTATTGTAAAAAGCAAACCATGATGAATAGAAATTCTACTGGATCAATGAGTTACATACAGTACTTTGGGCTTACAGAACAACACAAAGAACTACTACTGGAGAAACCCCATACATGCTTGCATTTGGTCCTGAGGCAGTAGTGCCATCTGATATACGTCTCCCAAGTCATAGGTTATTGAACTTTGATTCTCCGAAGAGCGGTGTTATGCGAAGGTTGGATCTGGATTTGATGGAAGAAGACAAAGAGGATGCAACTATTAGACTTTTTGCCTATCAATAAAGAACTGCACGTTTTTACAACAAAAGGGTTAAGACGACCACTTTGAAAGAAGGAGACTATGTCCTTAAGAAGGTGATCCAGAAAGGAAATAAGTTGGAAGGTAATTGGCATGTTCCCTACCATATCTCGGCAGTTGTCCTACCAGGAACTTTTCAATTGGAGACTCTGGATGGAGAAGAATTCAAGAACTCTTGGAATACAGATCATCTCAGAAAGTATTATCTGTAGCAATGAATTTTCTATGTAATCATTTCCTTCTAAGATTCAATAAAAAGTTATGATTTCTTGTCAATTATAATTCTATTTTGTAATTTTTTCAAAGTATGGTGATATAGATCCCTAACAAAGAATTACAATATATCATGATATACATCCCCCAACAGAGAATTACAAAGTATTAAAAGTTAGACGACAGACTCAAAAGTTAGTCGACAGACCAATTGGGTCTCTACCAATTAAGTTATCAGGTTCCCTACACCTGCTACTAACGATCATTACTTCTTGTATAACTTCATGTCACGAACAAGAAGAAGATTAATGGTCGCCTACTATTAATGATCATTACTTCATGAATGACTTTAGGTCATGAACAGGAAGATAATTAATGATCATTACTTCTTGAATGATTTTGCCTTATGACGGGTCAAGAACGAGAAGCATGTAAAACTTTGAAAATTTTATAAGTTTTACCCAACCGAGTTATATAATGGGATAAACATATACATATCCCCAATACATTTGTCTCGCCACTGATAACTAATGGTAACACTTAGATCAAAACTTTGCAGTTGGTTTTATTTAAGTACATTTGTAGAATCGAAGGCCCTATAATAGCAAAGGATAGTAATTAAGCAGATTAAATAGTCGGATAGCTGATTAATTAGTCATTGACTTAACCACAAGTATCCAGATTGCAAACACAAATATAAGTCAATAAACGAAAGATGTTTCATTTCACTAGAAAAATTATGCACGTTACAAGTTACTACTTGGCTAGACGTTTTCCTTGAGCCTTATCCATCCTACTTGGAGGATCGTCTAGGGTATAAGGAGAGTTTATAAAGTTAAAATCATCCAGCATCCTTCTATTACTATTGCTCGATTGATTGATAAGATGTGAAGGACAAACTATTTCAAGCTCATTAGGAAGCCCATAATCCCCAACATATTTGGATATTAAACTTTGAGGAAGGGAGTTAGGGGGAATCCAAGTCAGATCTAGTTTGAAAGGAGGATTCTAACAATCCAAGACGCCCGGGTCATTCTAGTACCATAACTCACTTTTCTTGTTATATTTTAGTAGAATAAGCAAGATGGTCCATCCCCATTTGTATCCTTCACGGCGGCTTTGAGCTAAATGATCGTCAATATGGGATAAGTCTTCGTTGTATCCTTCCATCCATATTTCTCAGGGTTGCTTGTGAAACTGGAAGGTAAGCCTTTCCACTTGATGTCGCAGCTTCTTGATAACACCATCATTTGTTTTCAATTGAACAAGTTTCTCGGCAATGGACGAATCTTTCATTTTCAATAGGAGATTAAGATCAGCAATGGCAGAAATTCTAGCGTTTAGTTGAGAAGCTTGATCGGTCAGAGTTTTTTAAGTTATTTATTCTTCAACTGTTCACCGAGCTACTACCATTCTCCTAGAAGATTGGACAGATTTAGTTTTCTTTCCTTATAGAGATTCCAATTCCTGGATCAGCCTAGCATTTTCTTCCTCCATGAAAGTAACTCCTTCACTTGGACCATCAGTATTGGTAGATCTCTTAAAATTTTCAGGTTCATCCCTTAGAGTGTTATTTTCCCTTTCCAACATGGCAACAATATCCTGGGAAGATTTGATATCATCCTTCAATGCCAATTATTTCTTCTCCATAGTCGAGGTGATTGTTTTGAAGTTTTTTATTAAAACCAGCAACTTCACTGAACATTTTGAGTTTGGCTTCATAATCGGCATGGAGAAGGGACCTATATTGATTGTGATCTCACTACAGTTGCTCAATTATCTCGAAGTAAGCAACATTGTTGGCTACAGCCCGATCAAGGAGAAATTTGAGGTAAGTGTAGTCATCTTTAGCCTGATCAGAAATGTCTAAGTCGAGCAAGTCTACCAATTCTTCATCTATCAGATCCAAGTGACCTACTTTAAACAAATTGCGGCCTTGTTTGAGTAGTTCGAAGTCATTGGAAGCAATTTGTTCCATCCTGGACACGAAATGAGAAAGAAACAAGCTTGAGTTTATGATATCCAAACCAATAATACATGGGATAAAGCTACAGTTGATCAACAGGAAATTAAAGGCCACAGACAAGGTCTGCAAAAAAAGTGATTTTATTAATAGATAACACCATAACAAAAGCCACACTAAGAGAACACAAAGGATAAAGAAAAATACAAAATACAAAGGTTGAAAACTGAAAGGAATTGACACATTCTCCTTATCCTTTCCCACCTCTTGGGCCTTCTCTTGGTCAGCAGGTGGGGCAGCAGAATCTACAGCATCATTTTCTTAGTCGATAAGAAGAAGAGTTGATCCATCTGCCAGAGATGACTCCTCTAAACCTGTATCATCATCTACTTTGTCATCAAGGTTGGGAGGGGAACTGGGATCATGTCTGAAATAGTTCAAAATCTTCAGCAGTGTCAACCTCCATCAAAGCAGCCGACCAGCCATCCTTGAAGAATATGTTCTTTCCATACACTATTTGAGTAGGAGTGGCAGCAATGTCTTTCTCCCAGCCCTTGTCAAAGGAGGTTTCTCTGGTTTTATTCCTTTTAGCCTTCTTGGTGGACAAGTTCTGGTTTAAGACAACCACCTTCTCATTAGCCAACTTTTCCATGTGCAGAGCTTCAGCGGTAAAAGTGTTAGCAACAGCTAACGCATCTTCAGCCTTCTGTTGGGCATCTCGGCAGCCTTCATTTTCTCATCCCAATTTTTCTTCTTCATCTCCAAAGCTTTTCGAGACTCCTCTAAATATTTCCTAAGGCCTTCGAAAGCCTCTTCTACTTCTCCTGAAGAAGAACGTAGTTGGTCGTCCTTCTTCAGCATATGGTCAAAAGCAACCAGGAACTGCAAGACAATAGAAAATTAGTGCAAAATAGGAAAGAAATGACAATGACAGAACTACGATAGAAGTAAGATCTTACTAAAGCCAAACTTTGAATATCCCTTTGTGATAGTCTTGATCGGGGCATAGGGGCAGCAGCCGCCCTATGGTTAGAAAGGGTGCCAACCCTGATCAATTTCCTAGCCAAGCTAGGACTGAAGGGTACAAATGACCTAGCTGTAGTTAAAACATTCTCAACTACCTTTTGTTGGTCGACAGCAGTACATTCTTCAACCTATTTCTCGCAGGACCTCTCCTTAGTCTCTTGAGAGAAGACTCATTAACTTTATTGGTTAGGGGCTTCTTACTATCCCCAACCTTCTTCCGGGATGCAATGTGAGTTGTTTTCTTATCCCCAGCAGCAGGACCTTCCTCCAAGAGATTGAGAATCTTTATATTTCCCATGTTGATAGATAGGGGAATATCATAATCAAGTGAAGGCAAATTGCCTCCTGTGGCGACCTCAACACAAATGGATTCAAAAGTTAAGGAAGTAGTAGCTACATGTTCCTCTTCCAAATTCACCATAATTAATGGAGTAGCAACTGTGGGATGAGCAATAAAGGAGGTGATGGAGCTTTTGTATTCCAATATCACAGACGCTGAATGGGGGTGCTCTTCTCGTTCTCTTTGATTAAGGCTCCATAAAAACTTGAGCTCTTTTAAGTTCACATCACCCTGCCTAGGGCAATTTCTCTTACGCTCTTCTGCAATAAAACAGTCAACAAATGGCATTTAGTATATACCAGATAAAGAACTTATTAAAGAAAATTAAGAAATAGAGATATAACCTATCCCATTCCCTGATTGAGGGCATCTGGGACCATTGTAGGTCACTCTAATACCAAAAGGAGCATGTTGCCAGTTTTTAACTATCAAAGCATGATCCCAATAATCCTTATTAGAATCGGGTAAGTTTAATACCAAAGCCCTATTGGATTGTTTAGTTTTCAAATAGTGCGTGCTCTCCCAAGAAATATACCATTTATAATAAAACATTAATCTCTGGAATCCCTATATGAGTTCCATAGACTTCGTTTAACCTATTTACACCATTAAAAACCCTCCATGTGTTGGGGGCTATTCTTGTTGGAACGACGTTAAAATATTGACGGAAATGAAGAAGGAGGTTTGGTGGAAAGGTAAAACCACACTCAACAATAAATAAGGTTGGGATCCAATGACCCTCAGCCAAAGAGTAAACATCTAACGGACCATTGGGGATCTCTAAATCAACCCAGGAACGTATTTTTCTCTTTTCCCTAAATTCTTGTAAAGAACCTTCATCTACTACGTGAAACATGATTTAGAAAGAGATGAAATGAAGAACAACAGATAAAAAGAAAGAAGTTCTTCTATAGATTTAAGGATTCAGCAAGAACTATTAAAAGATATGAGGAACAACAACGAATAATTATACATTTAGTTAGTTTTTTGTCTCTCTCTTCTCTCTTAACTAAAAAATGTTAAGAGAATATGGCTTTTAAATCGCCACCGTGTTTAGATTATGACCCTAAGCCTTTTGGTGATAATTTTTGGTCACCATCTAATGGTGCTTCTTTTGATAGCAGCCATACTGCTATTACCCAACATCACTCCTTTGTTGATATTGTTGGCAAGAAAGATGCTCCTTGCAATTTAGAGGCCTCATGCCTTCCACCACTTTCTGCTCCTTACATGCATGGTGACACAGTAGCACTTAGGCTACTAGATGATGTCTATAAAGATGTTATTAATGATTGTGGCTCTTCTTCACTTATTGGTCGTATTGTTCTTTCAAAAGGAGACAAACCATGGAAACTATCTGATCTAAAAATGGAGCTCTCTTCTATATGGCAGATCAAGAAAGCATGGGTTCTCACACCCATTGGCAAGGGTTATTTCAACCTTCGATTTTCCTGTTCAAATGTTATGAGTAAGGAAATGCTCTCTCGTTCGTTCAAACTTTCTTCTGGAACTTTTAAGTTATTTCCATGGGTTCCCGACTTTTGTCCAGAACTACATGTTATTTCTACGATTAATGTATGGGTTCATTTTATGGGGTTGTGCCAAGATTATTGGGACCCAAGGCTCCTTCTGCAAATTGCCCAGGGAGTGGGTCTTCCTCTACGTCTTGACAAAGCAACTATGGAACGGAGTTATGAAACTTTTGCAAGAGTTCTTGTGGAGGTGGATCTTTTATCTCCTCCTCCTGAGCGAGTTTTGATTGAAAAAAAAGATGGTTCCTTTTTTGTCAACGTTCGTTATGAGTCTTTACCTTTGTTCTGTAATTTTTGCAAATCAGTTGGGCATTCTATTAATGAATGCATAAACTTGCACACGAGGGTGGCCTTACCAATAGCAAAACCTCCAAAAGTCCCATCTCCAAACCAAATACCTACTGCCATTGAAAGTATAACTACAGTTGGTAATTCTAATCCTACTGTAGGTCAAAATGTTCAGTACCAGTCCATATCAATGGACGCAGTTCCTGTGCAAAAATCTATGATGACTGTTCAACAGAATATTGGGATAATCCCAGTAAATCCGGAGAGGTTTGGATTCGGCTTTAGTATAAAAGGTTAAAATGGCAGCTCCCAATTATTGACGAACAATAAGGAACGTGGCATTATAGAGGTTGAGGAAATATTGGACACAAATTTGAATCAATGGGAACTCACCTTTATATCAAAAAATGTGGAAGGTAAGTCCACCCAGTCAACAATGGGTATGATTGAAGCAACCAAACAAATAGGAGGAAATCAATCCCATGTGGCGCACGGAAAGGATAACTCTGCTAATATTAATGGGAAGGAAATTATTAAAGTGGATAAATCAAAAAATCCACTTAAAGGTAAGTTAAATACGGAATTTAGTGCAGACGTAATATGCGAAAATATTGAGGGTTATGCTCCAGGTACATGTGGTTTTATGGCCAAGAAACTGGGTCATACAGTGGATGTGGTATCTCCAATAGTGAATGATTATGATAGCGTTAATCGGGAGACTAACGAGTCAAATTCTGAAGATGAAATGCCCCCTCTAGAGGGCATACCAAATTTAATCACTCCTGGAGTGAATTTATATGTCGAGCTCCCCCAATTTGATTTAGGAATGAGTTCTAATTCCGCCAAAGCTAGGGCTTTTATTGAAGAATCGATTACTAAAAAGGTGGAAACATACATTCTCAAACTCAAATTAGCAATTCTTTCGATGTCCTAGGCAGCCTTGAAGATGATTTGGTGGACGACAATTCTCAAAAGAGAAGAAATGAGAATTATCAAGTGGATTTTCCGACCTTAACTCGAGAGGAGTAATCGGCGCTTAAATATAATTTAAGGTCCTCTTTTTCTCGTTCAAGATCTCGTAAATTTTAGTTTTATTTATTTTTCCATTGACGCTTGTGAGAGCCACTAGGAGAGGCTTTTTCTCCTACTTGGTTATTAATAAAAATTCTATTTGGAAAAAAAACAACGAACAATTATGCAAGAGAAAAGCTTGAATTTCGCACAAGATAAAGCTTGAGTAAATCCCCTTCAGTTCAAAGATTTAGGGTAAGGTGAAATCTGGGAAAGTCTCCCGCCTTTTTATAGCTTGCCTCCAAGTCGACGAAAGTAATGATTGAATGTACCGGCGATTCATATTCCTACGGTGAGATGTTCCAAAAGTGAGAATATACGAATTTACCCTTTGGCGGTTCGCTAAAATTTAAATTATTTACGAAAATGTCATCTTCAAATAGTACCGAAAAATTTTTACAAGTGTGGGAGGTCGACCACCGACCAGGCACCACGGTAATATGTCGAGCTACTTCCTGGAATAAATGTCCCATACTTTCATGCAAGCATCAAGTACAGAGCATTGAGGGCTTTTGTTGTACATAAAAAATACACTTCCACGTGGACCAATGAATAAGGCACACTTGTCATTTAGCATGGCAAGGTAGTCTACATGATCGAAATTAGATACTCTTAGTCGGCTGGAAGGTCGACCAACTCTAGAAGGCAGACCAACCAGAATATTAAAGGTTACTCGGCCCAGAATGCCAACATACTCTAAATTACAAAAGACATATTATTGTATACAGATGTAAACACTTGGCATATGAAAGCGTTCCTTCTATAAATGTATGCCAATACCTCAGCTCAAGGGACAACTTGAATCATATACGCACTGAAATATTGTAACAATCAATAACAATCACAGTGGACGTAGGCTAAGTTGTAGCTGAACCACTTTAAAATCTCGTCTTGTGTGTGTGATTTGAGTGTTTCCCATTTTATTTATCTGTGATTATAAAATTAGAATTAATCCAATTTTATACATCAACAACACCAAAGGTTTTTAATGTGGTTCAACTATAAGAAAGCCTACGTCCACAGTTATGGTATTAGGGTTGGTGATTGTTGATACAAAAATGAGTCAACTGATGTGGACCAGTTATATGAAGACATATTTCATCCAACGTGGCATAAGTATATGTACCGAGCAACTTAAAGTACCGAGCTGCTCAGGGTACCGAGATACTCTGCATACCGAGCAACCCATTGGGAAGATTAAACGACCACGACATATTCAATGACCATTATTTACTATGTACAGATATATATGTCTATTCAATAACGGCATATTATCTATTCACACAGACAGCCCAAGGGATATAAATACATTGTAAAACCCTCATGGCAGGGTAAGCAATCAGAAGCAAACATAATCGAGATCAAGGCAAGATACTCAATAATACAAGATAGTGGACGTAGGCCATTTTCTTAAGGCTGAACCACTTTAAAAATATCTTGTCTTATTTCTTTATTCTTATTTATTTTTGATTAATTAATTAGATCGAATTTGTTTTTTTACATCAATAGATTGGCGTTGTCTGTGGGAACGACTATACATAGCATTTTTCATGAAAAACTTATCCTAAATGACTGATATTCCAGAATCTAGTAATAAGAACAATGACGGGAATCCTCCCAACCCATCTGCTCCTCCAAATGTCAACGATATCACAGGAACCGTGGCAAACTTAGCCAGGGGACAAATGGTTATGCAAGAAACTATGCGACAGTTCATCCAGACTGTTCAAAATAGGGCATACTCCCATTCAGGCCAACGAAGCATTCAGAGAAGCATGCGTCTTTCATCTTCAAGATCCAGATGTACTAAAATTCATCAAACTAAAAATTCAAGTGATCCCTCTTATGAACCTGGTTTGACTTCCCCCATAAGCATTGTGGATTCTCAAGAAAATGTCACTCTAATTCCAGAACGAATAAGCGCCTTAGAGAGGTTGAGCAGAGTTTTACCCTTTATCCATTTGGGCCTTAGGAGGAACAGAAATCCTCCTCGAATTGCGTCGATAAATTATCAACGACCAAATGATTTAAGAGAAGGCTCAACCCAATCACATCCCAATCCCAGGCCTGCAGCTCGCATAGAAAGATCCCAATAGGGGAATTCTGTGCGATCTGTTGCTCATGCAAACATAAATAAATTAGAGGTTGGAAATGATGCATGGAAGGGATCCATTCAGAGATTGGAAGACAGGTTAGGGTAAATGGCTAAGGCCAAAAACCCTCTCCAAAGAACCTCTATCAAAGGATCTCCATTTGTGCAAGCAGTTATGGATTTCCCCACACCATTAAAATTCAATGTTCCTATGGTCACACCGAAGTACGATGGAAAAACCGACCATGTTCTCCACATAGAGCAGTACCAAGATGGAGCAGACATTTATGCAGTCCCAGATGAAATGGGGTGCAGGGAATTCTCTGAAACTATTACCAGATCTGCTCAGATATGGTATAACAGCCTTCCTCGGGGGCAGATCACAACCTTCCATAAATTGGGTAGCACATCTATTGAGTGTAAGGCAAAAGGCAGGAGAAATCACCAGGGACTACATCACTAGTTTTAATAAGAAGAAACTAGAAGTTATTAAATATGAGGAGAAGACAGCCATTACAGCTCTCATGAGTGGTCTTTTACCAAATAAGTTGTACTACATCTTGGCCAAGGATCCCCCCAAATCCATGGCTAAATTGATGGATAAAGCAGCTAAAATAATGAACGTCGAAGAAGCTATGGTTGCGAAGAAGAATGCTGAGGCGAAGGAAGAAACTAAAGCTGAAGGCAAGACAGAGAGGAAAGATCACAAGCATAATGGTGGGAGAAAGCAGTCGAAAGGGAAAGAAACCTTGGAACACTTAAGGAAGTACTAAAATTATACTCCCTTAAAGGTGGATATAAACCACGTTCTAGAGGAAATCAAGAACAGCGAGGAACTGAATTGGCCAGAAAAACTGAGATCAGCCCCCGAAAGAAGGGATAAATCTAAGTATTACGAGTTCCATAAGGATCATGGTCACACGACCAAGCAGTGTGTAGCTCTCCAAAATGAGATAGAAACACTCATTAGACGAGGAAAGTTAAACAGGTATGTTGATCGCCAGAATGGTGGGAAAGTTAAACAGGTATGTTGATCGCCATGAAGTGGCCAAGGTGAGTGTACTCACTGGAAAAAGATGTATTATACATGGATATGGAGATGATTTGAATATCACTCACGGGTAAGATTTATTACACATGGTTATGGGTATGATCCGAATATCAATCACTGGTAATATGTATTATACATGGTTATGGATATGATCAGAATAATATTGAATATGAATTTATTCATTTTGGTTTACCGAAATGGGAGGTTACTCCCCGACCCGGAATGGGGGAGATTTGTCTATTAAAGACAAGGGGTTACTCCTCGATCAGGAATGGGGGAGAATTGTCTATTGCAGATAGGATATATAAATCATGATTCGGATAAGTTGGTCATTCTTTATGAATAAGCCGGATAAGTATATAATTGGTCATTCTTTATGAATGAGCCGGATGAGTATATAATGGGTCATTCTTTATGAATGAGCTGGATAAGTATATAATTGGTAATCCTTTATGAATGGGCCAAATAAATATGCATATATCATCACGAATGATTTATTGCATTTAATTTTATGCAATAGTATAGTAGTGATGAATTTGCTGAGCTATTTTGCTCATGGTTCCTACGTTTATGTTTTTCAAGTATTGTGATATCACTGCCAAATCTAGTAGTTCGGTGGGGTTAGCAAGGGGTGCATAAAACCATGATTTGTTCAAACGTAAATGGGGTAATTTAAGCCTACTTATCTTTTCAGTAAGCTAGAATAAGCATAATTACCTTAAATTTGTGAAAGGCTTTTAGTTTTATTGATTCATGTTAATAATTGAATAAAGATACTCGTGTTTATGGTTTGATTTAGGTAATTATGATTTGACTCACTTTGACTTTCAAACTTAATTATAAGTAACTGGGTTGGGGTGTGTCATAGCGCCTCCCGAATGACCTTATCGGCGGTACTCTGGAGCCATCGCCAACCCCGTCGAAAGAGACCTCCGACCAGATTTGCTCCACTTCTGACCACAATGCACTACACCAAAATTGTCACCTTTCAGCCGGCCACCTTTGTCAAGGTCATTGACCGTGACAAAAAACACGCGTTTTGTGTCACGGTCATTGACCTTGACACGACTGTGACAATTCTTTAAATAATTGTCACGATCAATGACCTTGACACGACCGTGACAACTTCTATAGCAAAAACCCTTACCCCTTCTTTTTTCCCTCCCGCCGTTCCCTCCCTCTCTCTCTCTACGCTGCTCTCTCTCTCTCTCTCTCTCTCTCTACTTTCAGGTTTATTTCTCTCTCTCTCTCTCTTTTCCATTTATATATATATTTGTGTGTATATATATATATGTGTGTGTATATATGTGCGTGTGTGTATGTGCATGTGTGTGTGTGTGTGCGTGTGCGTGTGTGGAGGGTGGGGCAGGGTGGGGGTAGGGGGTGGAGCAGGGGGATTGTTGTGTGTGTGTGTGTGTGTATGTGTGGTGGGTGGGGGGTGTGGAGGGAGGTGGGGCAGGGTGGGAGGCTATTGTGTGTGTGTGTGTGTGTGTGTGTGTGTGTGTGTGTGTGTGTATGTGGTGGGTGGGGGTGGGGGTGGGGGTGTATGTGGTGAGTGGGGGGTGTGGAGGGAGGTGGGGGTGGGGGTGTATTTGAATTAACCCATGAATTTGTATTTTTGTATTTGAATTAACCCATGAATTTATTTTTGTATTTGAATTAACCCATGAATTTGTCAATTTGTTTGTGGGGGGGTGGGGGTGGGGGTGGGGGTGGGGAGGCGGGATAAGTCAAGGTACCATTGTAATTCTCTTAATATCGTGCAAGTACCCTATGAAAGTAGGATTGACCCTCAGTGTAAATTAGTAAATTAATAATTATATACGTTAATTGTTAGTTTAATTGATGAAATGAATTAATTGAGTAGATGAATTAGAAGGAGTACGAGATACACATTTGTTGTTGACATTGCTGTTGGATTATTTTGTTTAGTAAATGTTTGGTTGGTTAGTTTTAAAAGTGGCATGACCACTGGATTATTGTCCATATGGGGGTGGGATTTTTCAACTTTTTTTTTAAAATTACTCAGTATATCGAACAATATATATATAGTATGATAATTAAATGAAACATACTTGAAATTAAATATAGTGCGCATAGATACTAGCCTCTAGTTCTTATGCGTACGCATTCAATAGCCCTTAGACCCGTTCGAGAGTCATTACCCCTGTAATGAGATCTCTCGAATTGTCCCGTTTGGACAGTTTGAGACTGTATAATTTCTGTATAATATTCTTATTGGCTTAAAGTTGTTACTTTTGGAGGAAGTTCTGCAGTCGTATCTTAATGTTCTCTGGGTACATACTAGATTGACAAGTGTGACTGTTATTTCAATTGATCAATTGAAATAACACTCACACCTGCCAATCTACGTCGTGTACTTGGAGAACTACGGGGATATGCTGTCGAATTTTTTTCAAATCGTAACAATGTGCATGAGCTGTTAAGTATATTATAGAAAAATGCAGTCTTGAATGGGATAGGACCACTCAACCTTTAATAGGATAATTAAATGATGGGATAATTAAATAAAACATACTATAAATCTAAGTTTGGTTTACCTTTAATAGGTGTTTAGTTGTGGTAGCTGTGATGGGATATCCAAAATACAAAGAGTGGATGGGTGAGACTAATAGAATGGGGGATGTGTTTCGCAGAGGTGCTAACGAATTTGTGAAATATGCAAAGAGATGTCATAATGATGAAGAGTTTTCGTGTCCGTGTGCTAGGTGTAAGAATGGTAAGGTGTTTGAGTGGAAAACAGTTGAACTATATTTGTTAAGATCGGGTATGCAAGATAGTTATCGATTTTGGAGTTTTCATGACGAATTGAAAGTTCCTTTTGTCCTCGACCAACCTTCACAACAACCTTCAACAAGTAAAATAGATGTAGAAGGGGACGACGTAGATCATAATATGTTAGAGGATTTAGTTGATGATGCGTACGGAGTTTATGAAGCAGAGGAGAATGAGGTTACTGATGATGTAGAAGATTCAAGTGCTCGTGAAGATAACACGATAAAACTTGACGATGACTACCAAAGATTAAAATTTAAGGCGACCCAACCGTTATACTCTGGCTGTGAGAAAGATCAAACAACTTTACATGCCATGGTTGGTTTGCACAGTTTGAAGACGCAGTACGGTTGTCTGGTAATAACATGACGGGAATTCTAAAATGGGTGAAGGGCTTATTATCCAAGGTGAATACACTTCCAAATAGCTATCATGTTATGAAGAACAGTTTGAAAGGTTTGGGAATGAAGTATAAATCAATTCATGCTTGTGTGTATGACTGCATAATATACCGAAAGTAGTATGAAAATCTCGATCGTTGTCCGATATACGATGAACCTAGATATGTCCAATCTACTAGTAAGGAAGGCACAAGCTCAAAAGTGCCTCAAAAAGTATTGAAATATTTTCCCGTTGGGCCTAGATTAAAGCGATTTTTCACGGTACCATAGATTGTAGAGGCAATGACTTGGCATGCTAGGGCAGAAGTAGGGGGTAATATCATGCGTCATCCTATTGATTCTACTGCCTGGCGGAGGATGAATTTTGAGTATCCCGATTTTTCTCGAGAACAACGCAACATTCTTTTGGCTATATCAATAGATGGTTTCAATCCATTTGGAAATATAAGCACCAATCAGAGTGTATGGCCAGTGATCCTAGCCCCACTCAACCTCCCTCCTTCACAGTGTATGAGACCTGAATTTTCGATGATGGCTTTGTTGATACCTGGGCCAAAGGCACCAAGTGATGACAATAACGTCTACCTGGCTCCTTTGGTATAAGAATTAAATGAGTTGTGGGAAGAGGGTGTGCAATCATTTGACTCTTTTAGAAAAAAAAAGTTTACGCTGAAAGCTATGTTGATGTGGGCAATTCATGATTTTCCAGCTTATGGGACATTATCCGGTTGTGTAATACATAGTTATTTGGGGTGTCCTATTTGTGGAGAGGAGACTGAATCTCTTCATCTATCCTCTAGCTTAAAAAATGTATACCATCGCCACATGAGGTTTTTACCCCCAGCTCATAGTTTCAGATCTGAGAAAGGTTCTAATTTTTTATTGGGCGGAGTTGAACATAGTCTACCGCCGAGACAACTTTCGGGTTCAGAAATTGAAAGTACATCTTCTGAATGTGGACCTAATATGCCAGGTAAGAATCCCAAATTTAAGAATGTCAAGCATAAGAAGACCCCAACTGGGAATGAAACTGAGATAAGAAAGGCACGGTCTCGGAGGTCAATTTTATTTGACTTGCCTTATTGGAAGAATAACCCCGTACGCCATGTATTAGATGTGATGCATGGAGAGAAGAACTTCGCTGAACATATTGTGGGTACTTGCCTTGGGGGGAGTCATTCGTAGGATGGAGAAAATGCACGAAAAGACCTTAAAACGTTAAAACTTAAGCCACAACTATGGTTGAAAGAAGATAGTAGGGGAAGGACAATAATTCCCCCTGGTGCGTTTACTTTGACGAGTGGGGAAAGGAAGGTGCTTCTAGACACAATATATAATTTGAAGGGCCCATCTACTTTTTCGTCCAACTTACAAAGGATTGTGAATTATGCTACTCATGATTTACATAAGTGTAAGTCCCACGATTGGCATGTGATCATGCAATTGGTTCCTCTATTGTTTAAGCACTGTTTCTCCAAGAACAAGGATTTGTGTAGGGCTATTATGCAAATTAGTATTACCTTCTCCCTCTTGTGTGAGAAGGTAGTGAATCGAGAACACGTAGTGGCCGCAAAATTGGCTGTGATCGAAGCGATTTGTGTATTGGAGAAGTACTTTCCCCTAGCATTCTTTGACATAAGTGTTCACTTGTTGGTACACCTATGTGACGAGGCACTTCTTTGTGGTCCAGTTAGATATCGGTGGATGTATCCGTTTGAAAGATTGATGAAAGTTTTTAAAAATTACGTCAAGAATACGCGATACATTGCAGGATCAATTGCAGAGGAATACATCACCGTGGAGTCATCAATATATACTCAGGAATATATGCCTGACTCGACCAGCGTTGATGACACTGATGAATTCGTTGATGATGGTGGTCATGTGATGGGAAAACGAGTGAAATTAACGAGTTTGCAACATGAACAAGTAGCTCATTATCTATTTGACACACATGAAGATGTCGAAGAATGAAAAAAGTAAGTTTCGATTATTATAATGTTTAACATTATTTTAGATTATTTTATACATGATTAATTTTGTAATATGCAGAAAATATGAAGCCTGTGAGAACAATAAAAGACGAAAAATAATGGTACAATCAGACAGCGAATTTAGGCTGTGGTTGACACAAGAGGTAATTATAATGAAAACAGTCGTTATATACCATTACATTACACTCAAATTTTACCACTAATATAATTAATTTATCTATATTCTCAGCTCCTAAAGACGGGTGATGCGACATCAAGGCTTGCTCGTCTAGCCACTGGACCCTTGTTCGTGGTACAAGAGTACAAAAAGTATCGATTGAACGGTTACATTTTTGACGCTAAAGTGTACGAGGAAAGTACAAATGTACAGAACTCAAGAATTTCATACAGAGCTTTTACTATCTTTCGAGCGAGCGCAAAAGATAAAAACCTCGTTGAAGCTGAAATGACTTACTATGGTGTAATCCAAAATATATTTGAATTGGATTATATAATCTTCAAAGAGGTTGTATTTTACTGTTACTGGGTAAGAGTTGAGGATAAAAATGCTTGTAAAGTTGATCATGTCACCAATTTGATCATGGTTGACTTGTCCAAGTTGAATAGCAACGACCACATGAGCGATGAGCCGTTTGTTTGTGCATTTTAAAAGGTTAAGCAAGTGTTTTATTCGGAGTATATCAACAACGAGCCGTGGTCAATTGTCCAACACGCTCCAAGGCGTCTAAATAGTAGTGTGGATGACTTGGCTACTCCTACCAAATATCAATCCATTTTTTATGATAACCCGAATTTGAAACAATTTTTCAATTTGTAATAAATATTTCAATTTGTACTGAAACATCCATTTTTAATGCTTTTAATTGATTTGTACTTTATCATTTTCACTCTTGTGTGGTGTGCGTGTGTGGAGAGGAGATTAAAACATAAATATTCCAACTACATCTGAGTTTTCTTTATACTAATCCATGAATATACGCTTCTTACCTTTAATAGGTGATTAGTACATAGTTATTTGGGGTGTCCTATTTGAGGAGAGGAGACTGAATCTCTTCGTCTATCAGAACACTAAGAAATGCCATAATCCTATGGAGTTATGCTCTGCAAATTCCTCCCAACCATTATGTAGCCAAACATCACCAGTTGAAGTTGTCAATTCCACTTTACATACCCCACCACTTGGAACATCTAGCAAAACATGGGAGACCATTGAAAGGTGGAATTGACAACTTCAACTGCTGATTTTTGGCTACACAACGGTTGGAAGGAATTTGCAGTGCATAGCTCCATAGAATTATGGCATTTCTTAGTGTTTAGATATGAAGAGAATTATATTTGACACGATTGTCCGGGGTACATTAGTTGGAAGGAGGTGCCATATGAGCTCAAGTTAGCTGTTTGGGTGACACTACAGGTAATGTATTTATATTTCGATTTTGATTTCGATTTCGATTTCGATTTTGATTTTGATTTTGATTTATATTTATCTATATTTGCGGGGCGGATACTAATTTTACTTTATTTCAACTCAGGGGACGGGGAGTGGCCCTGAGGGTAGGCCACATATGCTTGATATTTATGTGGCTATTCGGACAAGAAGGGAAGGATAAGGAGGTGTCCCCGAGCATCGCGATACAAAATCTCTTTTCCAGCTAAATAGTTTGTAGATTTGAGATAATTGATGGTGATGTTGTTTCTTCTTAAATAGTTTCTATTTTGAGTATATATTTGCATTATCTTTAGTTTGTTTGGATATATGATGTTTGAACAGGTACAACGTTGCTATAACAGGTACAAATATACTGCTGGGCAGTGGCAATGGCCATACTGCCCAGCAGATTTTTTTTAAATTATGCCCAGAATTGTCACGGTCATTGACCGTGACAAGTCCTTGACAAATAAGGTTGTCACGGACTTGTCACGGTCAATGACCGTGATAATTTTTTTAAAAAGGGTCAAGGCTTTGTCACAGTTATTAACCGTGACTAAACTTGTCACGGTCATGGCCCGTGACACGGCCGTGACAATTCTAATGAACTTGTCACGGTCAATGACCGTGACACGTTCGTGACAAAAAAAGTTGTCTCGCCCCGAATTGTCACGGTCATTGACCTTGACAAGTCCAACTTGTCAAGGTCAATGACCGTGACAATAGTGCAGATTTGGTGTAGTGATGTGTAGAGCTGACCTAGTTCAGCACTTCTCCCAAGCCCCGTAAGAATTTCAACCAAAACTAATCACCCCATAAAACTTTTGACTCGGATCCAAGACGAATCAGTTGTCGATGCACCTCCGTCCAGCTTTCCAGCAACTTTTGTTTCACCGTCGACCTTCTTCGACCATGGAAACCCCACGAAGGCCCAATATCGCAAGCCACCTTCGTCAACTTTTTTGTGAAGTCCGACCAACGCCAGACAGTGCTAGAACTTCAGTCATCAACCCCTCTCTTACACTTTCGATCACCTCTTGCTATCCGGTGACCCCATAGTAAGCCGGCAGTCTCCTGTGACACCCCAACCAATTAAATACCGGGTGGCTAGTCCTTTATAAAATTTAAAACAGAATATTCAGTAATCTTTCTTAGCATCACTGTCGAAAAACAATTTTCTTATTAACCACCTAATAATTAATTAAGCTAGTGTCAAAACGTTTAATCCACTTGATAAATATTAATCAAATTAAACAATTTAAACATTCACTATTCTCACAATTTAGTAACTAAAGAATAAAACATCATCCAACTGAATATAATAAACTAGAATAATCGTCCCAGTAAAAATAAATCCAAACCACAATAATAAGTCCAACTAAAAATGGGAATCGAGAATTAAAAGTACAATGTATCTCTGGCATAAATAAAAAGAGAATGGGCTATACATGCCCTAACTGAGAAGACTAAATACTAAAAACGGAAATGATAAGTGTGTAGGCGTCTATATGCGAGGACCTGCAACTTCCACAGTCACTGCACAGCGTCAAAAGATCCAATGGTCTAAAAACGGGATACAGGCCGAGTGTAAAAGGTTTTAAAACATTTAGCAAGTATTTAAAAATTGCAATAAGCAATTATTAAGTGCATGTTAGCTTTTTGAGCACTCACTTGAGATTCTCACCTCTCAATTATTGTGCACGCCTAACGTACTTCTAAACCGTTCTAATCATAGTTATCACCTAACAAGATTATAGATTTAAACTATCTAGCTATCATCCATAGTAATGTATCGCATTTCCCCACGTACTATTACTATACATTCCTCTTTTATTTGCAATCCCGAATATAAGGTTCACAAAACTATTAAGTGTTCACGTACTTAAATTATTTAAAGATTATTTATCTTCTTTATCTACAAGTCTCACACAGTAGATAGTATTACAAATGCATATACATAATCATCACAATATTATATATATACTAATACGGCACCCCAAGACTCAGCTGCGGTGCATGCATACTCTGCAATCAAGTCCCGGTACATCTCGTACTAAATAAGGACAATGGGTTCGGAATCTCTCACGAACCATAAATTTCAAATCACACATATTGGAGATGAACATAGTTCCAAGCCTATGGGCTATGCACATACCTACGCACCCATATGACCATCATCACTATCGTTCTCACATATAGCCCGTACCTAGGTTCCACGCTCTGAGGCACAAGTCAAATATCCCCCCGAAAGGCTCCTCAAGATAGTACTGCCCCTTTTTTTTTAAATCACGTGATAGCAAGTATGGTAGGTATATTATACACATAGAAAATCAATCATATAGGTATTCACGTAACCTATTCCAATTAGTAGGTGTACACAACCTAAGTATATATTCATAAGTGGTATACTTCTCACTATGCTCCTGATATCATTTAATTACGACTATTTTCTCTATCATGTCGCATGTAAGTCATTTCATAAGCCTAAGTATGTTTTATAGTAGTTACCCCACTCTTATACTACTAATCTATAATAAGGATTCATGTATACTATTTCATCTCTCTCAAATTAACTATGTTGCAAGTTTAAACATCAAACTGCAAATTTCCAAAGTTTTAAAACCTCGTTCAAAATTTCGTTCGAACGAGGTTGTTCGAACAAACCCTACCTCTTGAAACTTCGTTCTTCACCATTTTTTTACCCTAGAAACCTCTACAAATTCATACCAACCACCAATCAATCAATTCTAATCAATTATCTAGCATATATATATGATTTCTAACAACCTAGAATCATTAAATCATGCATAACTCTTTGTAAATTTTGAAATCCCCAAATTAATTTATTAAACACTAGTTTTTCAGACTCACATTCAAGATTACCATAATCACAGATTCGTTCGTCATAATAAGTCCTCAATTCGTGATTTCTAATCTACATACATGAAGGGTTTAACCTAATTAATTCTCAGATTCAAATTAGTTGTTCCAAATCTCTAATTTCATTCAAGAATCATGAATAATACATAACATTCTACCCTACACCAACATGAAGATGTTTATTGCTAAAAGAAAGCAAGGTTTAAACACTTGCCTTGTTTATGATGGTCTGATCCGCTGATGTAGGTGGTATGGGTGTGTTCCTCGTTCTCCGATCTACAGGGTGGTGGTCCGGGTGTTGCAAGGTGGTGGTTCTAGGCCTTAACTCCTTGGGTTTGTTTCTCCCTCGCCCTCTGTGGCTCTCCATTAAAACTTGTGAATGAAAACCCTAATTGGAGTCACGTAGAAGATATATTCTATCTCTAATTTTTGTGAATATTAATTTCCCAAAAATGGAAATTACCTAAACGCCCGCTCGGGATGCCGATTTGGCCTAAAACTGTCCCGGGATCCAAACTAAACCCTCGGGTAGATTTTTTTTACTATCTCGATCCTTTCGAACTCAATGGCGCACTTGAAATGAAGTTTTGGATTACTTATAAATAATTCACTTTTATTTCATTAATTTAGTTCCGACATGACTGACACGCGCGTCTCGACTTAAATACTGTAATTGTCGTATTTCTCACTCGTGATAATTTTCATAAATTCTCAATCATATTCACATTCATATATTACTTTATTCACTCAGTAATATTCAATATAATTCTCGTCAATAAATACCAACCCTTATCTCACTAGTTAATATTTATTTTAATCCGAATTATTTATCAATTAATTTCCCACTTTTAATTTAATTAATCCAACATTTAAAAAGCATTAAAAATACGGGGTGTTACATACTTCCCCCTTACAAAAGAATTTCGTCCCGAAATTCAGAAAATAAAAATATCCCTGGTAAAACTAACCCTGGATATTTCCTGTGCATTTCACCCTCGCGTTTCCAAGTAGACTCCTCGACGATATAGTACTCCCACTGAACACGCACAAGTGGAACTACCTTCGACCTCAATATCCTCTCTCTATTGTCTAGGATAACCTTCATTCTCTCCTCATATAAACTATCAGGCTGTAAATCAATCCGCTCTAGCGCAAGGTGAGTGTGAGCTAACTCATCCCGGAGATACCGTCTAAGCAAAGAAATATGGAACCCATCATGTATACGATGCAAGGCCTCCAAAAATCCCAATCTATATGCCAATGGTACAATCCTCTATATGATGGGAAATGGACCCACATACCTTGGTGCCAAGAACCCTTTTTTCCAAATCGTATTATCCCTTCATAAGAGATACTTACAATAAAATCTGATCCTCCATAGAAAACTCATGAAAGAACTGCTTGGCATCGGCATAGCTTTTCTGTCTATCATGAGTTACTCGTATACGACCCCAAATAATTTCTATCCTAGCTGCCGTGTCCTATATCAACTCTGGACCTAGTAGCTTGTTGTTCCCCACCTCTAACCAACATACAGTAGAACGACAAGGCCTATCGTACAACGCCTCGAATGTGGTCATGCCAATCGTAAACTGATAGGAGTTATTATATGCAAACTCCTCCAGTGGAAGGTATTACTCCCAACCTCCCCAAAAATCAAGGACACACATACGCAACATATCCTCCAGTATCTGATTAATGCGCTCGGTCTGCCCATCAGTCTGCGGGTGGTAGGCTGTACTCAACCACATCTCGGTGCCCATAGCCTCCTGAAAGCTCTCCCAAAATCGAGACACAAAAATCTTATCCCGGTGGGACACGATGTCAAATGGTACCCCAAGCAATTTCACTATCTCAGTATTATTCTGCTATTCTCTCTATATTTCCACTAACGACTTCTTTCAGCCCACCGGTCTTCTCTTACCATTCCATCCTATTGACTAATTCACTTTAGTCATCACATATCGAACTATTCAATCATTCAATATAATGATTCACCTCAGTGCTTACACAACATCTTGAAAATTTATTTCCGTTGCCAATAATATAAGTCTCTCTATGCACGACTAAGATATTTCCTCTACTGGAGAAGAAAATTTCCAGCATCCCCCATTTGTTAATTCCCTAAGTCATTAGTTCTCATCACACATACATTTACACCTATGTTAATATTTTTGGAACATTACGTTGTCCCTCATGTCCCTTCATTAATGGTACTCTTTAGTTCGACGATTTATCCACTACCATTTGAACTAGTGACCCATCATCTCGTGGGAGATATTTGTAATAATACTCAGTTACCCTTGATAGACTTCAAAATCTTCTAATTTGGTATGACATAGCCCTCGTAATATTACTCTTGTACCTAACAACTGTTGATTATTTTCAAGAATTTACATTGTACGTTCCTCGTACTTTACGCCACTATAACATGCCTTATTCTACTACTCTTCGGTTTCTAGTGATTCCCTTGCTCACTAAGAAATTTCGTTACCCCTTTGTCTCATTATAGTTCTACCTCAACTCTATTCATATATCTACGTGTATTCCTGTGCATTCTCTCCTTCGCCACGTAATTATTTTCAAAGGCATGATTAACTAAGGCGCCCATACACCCTATACCCCGTGCATTTCTGCACACCCATACTAAACGTTATATCTTTATCTCGAACTATGCCTCACATACTTGGCATGGTTACATAATGAGGTCATACTCGACCACCTTACATTTACGACTTAATTATAATGTAGGTTGTCCCACCGGTCTGCTCGTGGTGTCAACAAATATTAACATTTTCTCATTTTAACATTATACGGCTCTACCGACCTTATTTTGTAATATAACTATTATCTCATAGTTATAGCTACATATACGTGTAATAAATATGGTACCAAAAGCATATACTACAAACAAAACATCTCCCAACTCCCAATATTCGTTACGCTTCATTCGTGGGAAGTCTCGCAAGCAAAATCCAAACAAGGAACCCCCTTGATACACTACTATCTAATTTTACTGGTAGTCGAGATTTGTTAAGTCCTTAGTCCATAACATGTACTCCTGAATTTCCGTCTATGAACATAAAAGTCTACTCGTCCACTCTCATGTCTCTAAGATAACCTTTACACGGCATTCTCACTATTACTAAGTTCTTTATGCTAAATAATTTAATGAGTTATATCCCTCCACTCGACAATATATCAATATACTATGAATCTCATCAGTAAAAGTCCCTACTCATTGGGATTGAATATAACAAGACAACATACTCACAGAAATCTATAATACAACTCAATATATATGCAGGCTCAACCCTCTTTTAGGTGATGGCTCGCAAACCAAAATATATTACCCTGAAATAATGAGCACGATAGTCTTAGCACGCAATCTACTATCAGTCATTACACAATATAATAATAACATGCTCTACTATTATAACACCCAAAAGGAGAAAAAATCGCTATGTAATATATATACAAATTCTATTAGTGTCCACACCTACTCCTCCATGCAGTTGACACAAAAGTCTCGCTACCCAAAGGTAGTCATGTACATAATAAGACTATTATCGCCAGTGCGCCCACTAATTCGATCCACACTCGAATTGTAGTGTTACTGGTCAATTATTGTGACTTCTTCATGTCACCCTGAAGCGTCATAACTTACTTGTAAGGGTAAGGAAATTATTTTATCCCCATTTGTCGTCAACCTTGCACTGTTAACGAGTCCCTGAGCCTAACTCCTGTGCCAGAACTGACGACCCATTATTCAGTTGTAATGGTTGTATACCCAATATTTCATCTTGTGGTTACCCTCTTTCCTGCTTTGGGTAATCCCTATTTCTGCGGTCCGTCACTCCATAACCGTAATAACTTGTCAGGGAAACTCTCTCGCTTCCAGCCCTGGCCCTACTAGCCTCCCTCACTCTCTCCTTCGCCCTGACGATTTTTTTTAGGGATGGGGAAATTTGTTACTATTATTGAGGACCTTGTTGGTCCTACCTGGACCCAATTATTCCTCAAGTTGATAACTTTCGGGCCTAAATCTCTCAGCCCGATCCTCCAACAGGGAATCCCTCTTCTACTGCTATTATGCCCCATTGGCATCGTTTGCATTTATCTTCCCAGTTTAACTGTTCTCGCTTTCTCGTTGTGAGTGAGTTTAATGTCGGTGGTTCTACGCACCACCCATAGAACATCTTCATGTGTCCATCCTCTATCTCGGGCTCTATAACCATGTTTGGTTGTCTTATTTTCTCGGACTGGATAGACAGAGCCCATGATTCTAATGTGGGAATCCTTGTAGTGCTCACAACCATTTCCCTCACCAACGATAATCGAAAAACTCTGTTACCCGATGATAAATATATATATTCAATATGAAGACACAGTAATTTACAATATTACGTACCTCCAAATGCTGATAGTGCCTGCGGCACTAGTGGCAAGACTGCATAATGAACGTTGTAAGCATGACAGCATGGTAATGGCCCCTATTGCGATGGGGCTGGCACTGCAGAGGTAATTGTATTTGCTCTCCCCTGATAGTAATTCTGCAGCTCCTAGCGGGCACCCTGCGGAGTCCTGCCCTTCTCAGGGAAATCTTGACACTTGTGGCCTCGCCTGCTACAATTAAAACACTTTCCATAAAATTTTCTTCCTTGCTTACTCTATTGTGCACGTTGCTGGTCTTGCTGACCTCGTTGATTTGGCCAGGGATGCCCTCCGGCCCGTTGCGGGCAAGCTAGACGTTTATGGACATTTTTTCCACACTTAAAATACCTTTTTCTTTTGAGGTTTCCTTATTCTTGGCTTAGCTGGCCCTGGAGGTTTTGGCTCTGCCCACCATTCCCATCATCCCCTTGGTCCTGATGACGCTGAGGAACTTGTCGTTGTTGCAACGGTACTTTCCCTCTATTATTACCCCTTGTCTTACCATATTGATTAATTTCTCTTTGTCTCCTGCCATCTATAAACTCAACACGGTGTTCTTGGAAATTCAGTATTACATTAGTAACTTCTTGTGCAACTATACTTTCCACCTCCGCGATTGTCACCATTTATTGGGGTACTTGGTGTGCTTGTTGGTTTTGTCCCGCATTCATTCCTTCAGCGGTATTAGTTTGTCATTCTTCATTAAGCGACATCTGAAACTTTAAATGAATTATATAATTCCACCTTCAATATAAAACATAATTGCAGAAGTACGAACTCTCCAGTACGTAAAGACGAATACAACAGTCATAATAGGGCTCTGTATCACAGAACGCTAAGCTGAAACGTAATAAGTCGTACGGATCCTAAAAGACTCTAGAACCTGATGCTCTGATATCACATGTGACACTATGCCCAATTAAATACCGGGTGGCCCTTCCTTTATAAAATTTAAACAGAATATCCGGTTGGTTCATTCTTAGCATCACTGTCAAAAAATAATTTTCTTATCAACTACCTAATAATTAATTAAGCTAGTGTCAAAATGTTTAATCCATTTGATAAATATTAATCAAATTAAACCATTTAAACATTCACCATTCACCATTCTCACAATTTACTAACTAAAGAATAAAACATCATCCAACTGAATATAATAAACTGGAATAATAGTCCCAGTCAAAAGAAATCCAAACCAACAATAATAAGTCCAACTGAAAATGGAAAACTAGAATTAAAAGTACAATGTATCTCTGGCATAAATAAACTGAGAATGGGCTATACAGGCCCTAACTGAAAAGACTAGATACTAAAAACGGAAATGATAAGTGTGGAGGCGTCTATATGCGAGGACCTGCAACTTCCACAATCGTTGTAGCACGTCAAAAGATCCAATGATCTAACCGTGGCGTCCCTCTGGATGGGAACCTAAAATAATACACAAGAAAAAAAAGATTTTGCAAGAAATGGGTTAGAGACCGAGTGTAAGAGGTTTTAAAACGTTTAGCAAGTATTTAAAAATTGCAGTAAGCAATTATTAAGTGCATGTTAACTTTTTGAGAACTCACTTGAGATTCTCACCTCTCAACTATTGTGCACGCCTAACGTACTTCTAAGCCGTTCTAATCATATTTATCACCTAACTAGATTATAGATTTAAACTATCTAACTATCATCCGTAGTAATGTCTCGCATTTCCCCCCGTGCTATTACTATACATTGATCTTGTATTTGCTATCCCAAATATAAGGTTCACAAAACTGTTAAGTGTTCACGTACTTAAACTATTTAAGGATTAATTATCTTCTTTATCTACAAGTCTTACACAGTAGATAGTATTTCAAATGCATATACATAATCATCATAATATTATATATATATATATATATATATATATATATATATATATATATATATATATATATATATATATATATATACTAATACGGCACCCCTAGACTCAGTTGCGATGCATGCATACTCTGCTATCAAGTCCCAGTACATCTCGTACTAAATAAGGACAATGGATTCGGAATCTCCCACGAACCATAAATTTCAAATCACACATATTGGAGGCGAACATAGTTCCAAGCCTATGGGCTACGCACATACCTACGCACCCATATGACCATCATCACTATCATTCTCACAGATAGCCCGTACCTAGGTTCCATGCTCTGAGGCACAAGTCAAATATCCCCCCGAAGGCTCCTCAAGATAGGATTGTTCCCTTTTTACAAAAAAATCTCATGATAGGAACTATGGTAGGTATGTTATACACATAGCAAATCAATCATATAGGTATTCATGTAACCTATTCCAATTAGTAGGTGTACACAACCTAAGTATATACTCATAAGTGGTATACTTCTCACTATGCTCCTAATATCATTTAATTACGACTAGCTTCTCTATCGTGTCGTATGTAAGGCATTTCATAAACCCAAGTATATTTTATAGTAGTTACCCCACTCTTATGCTACTAATCTATAATAAGGATTCACGTATACTATTTCATCTTTCTCAAATTAACTATGTTGCGAAGTTTAAACCTCAAACTGCAAATTTCCAAAGTTTCTCGTTCGATATCTCGTTAGAAGTTTCGTTGCAAATCTCGTTCGAACGAGGACGTTTGAACGACTTCCCCAGGTTGTTCGAACGAGATTGACATGCTTCGTCCCCTACCTCTTGAAACTTCGTTTTTCACTATTTTTTACCCTGAAAACCTCTACAGATTCATCCCAACCACCAATCAATCAATTCTAATCAATGATCTAGCATATATATATGATTTCTGACAACCTAGAATCATTAAATCATGCATAATACTTAGTAAATTTTGAAATCCCCAAAATAATTTATTAAACCCTAGTTTTTCAGATTCACATTCAAGACTACCATAGTCACAGATTCGTTGATCACAATAAGCCTCAATTCGTGATTTTTAATCTACATACATGAAGGGTTTAACCTAATTAATTCTCAAATTCAAATTAGTTCTTCCAAATCTCCAATTTCATTCAAGAATCATGAATAATACATAACATTCTACCCTACGCCAACATGAACATGATTATTCCTAAAAGTAAGCAAGGTTTAAATACTTGCCTTGATTATGATGGTCTGATCTGCTGATGTATCCGGTATGGGTGTGTTCCTCGTTCTCCGATCTACAAGGTTGTGGTCCTGGTGTTCCAAGGTGGTGGTTCTAGGCCTTAGCTCCTTGGGTTTGTTTCTCCCTCACCCTCTGTAGATCTCCCTTGAAACTTGTGAATGAAAACCCTAATTGGAGTCACGTAGCAGATATATTTTATCTCTAATTTTTGTGAATATTAATTTCCCAAAAATGGAAATTACCAAAACGCGCCCTCTCGCGATGCCGGTTTGGCCTAAAACTGTCCCGGTACCCAAGCTAAACCCCCGGGTAGACTTTTCTGACTATCTCCCTTTCGGACTAAATGGCGCACTTGAAATGACCATTCGGAATACTTATAAATAATTCACTTTTATTTCATTAATTTAGTCCCGACACGACTGACACGCGCGTCCCGACTTAAATACTGTAACTGTCGTATTTCTCACTCGTCACAATTTTCATAAATTCTCAATCATATTCACATTCAAATATTACTTTATTCGCTCTGTAATATTCAATATAATTCTCGTCAATAAATACCAACCCTTATCTCGCTAGTTAATATTTATTTTAATCCGAATTAATTATCCATTAATTTCCCACTTTCAATTTAATTAATCCAACATTTAAAAAGCATTAAAAATACGGGGTGTTAGATCTCCCAGATGAAGCCCACCAGTGCAAATGCCTCTTATCCACCTCACTACCAAACTCTATCTAGGGTTTCCTCAAAAGAGAGAGTAAAACCCCTAAATTCCCACTCTAACCCTGCTATTAAAAATTCCTCTACACCCCATTATACTAACCCATAACCCTTCCAAAAAAATGGAAACCTAGCCTCTTTATCACCTAATTCCCTCACACTTAGCTCCATATATGCCTATTGTCCCTCGTTAGGTGTTTTACCAATTCCTGCCATCATCTCGTCACTAGATGCCTGTTCTATTTGCCATCGTCGAGATACATTTTACCACCTCTAGGGAAAGCACGTCACCCTAGTCCCCATAGCCACGTCGACCGATGTTATTCACACTTTGGTGGTTTCCCTCACCCTAAGCCCGCAGTCAGAACTTTCGGAGGATACTAGTTGGCTCCGCATGAGCTTGTTTTTTACATGTTGCACAGCCAAGGGGCGACTTTGCACTATTATCATTGATGGAAAGGAGGGTGACAATATGGTCACTCAAGAGATGGTTGATAATAGACTTTCCCCATGGAGCCCATTCCTAGACCATGTCGTATCACTTGGCTCGGCAGCAACGAATTTATTGCTCCAAGCCGACAAAGTCTTGTTTTTTTTCCATCGGTGCTTACGTCGATGAGGTTCTATGCACAGTAGATGAGGGTGTGTCATTTTCTCCTCGATCGTCCCTGGCAGTATGATCATTAGAGCATGCATGGAGGGCGTGTCAACACCTATACTTTTCAATATCAAGGGCAAAAGTTTCAGTTACAATCGATGCGTGAGATCCGCCCCACTTGACCCTCCTCTCTCGTCATCTCCCATGAGGACCTGACCACTGAGGCCTTAGATGTCGGTCTCTGTTACGCAGTCATCAGCCCCATTAGTACTCTGGAGATAGACGTTTCCTTGGTGATTCAGGACCTTTTGGATTCCTATGCTGACGTCTGCACCCCTCCAGATGAGCTACCTCTGCTCCATAGCATACAATGCGCCATTGACTTTGTACCGGGAGCCTCCCTCCCCAATTTACCTCACTACTGCATGTCCCCCACGAAGTACGAGGATTACAGCGACAAGTTAAAAACTTGTGTGATTAGGACCTTATTAGGGAGAGCATATCTCCATATGCCATCCGAGCTTTGCTCAGCCCAAAGAAGGACGATAGTTGGCGCATGTGTGTGGACAGTCCTGCCATCAACATGATCACCGTTATGTATGGCCTTCCAATTATTCGACTCGATGACATGTTAGACCAGTTGCATAGGGACCGAGTCTTTTCTAAATTAAACTTGAAGAGTTGTTATCACCAGATTAGGATGCGACTCGGGGATGAGTGAAAGACCGCATTTAAGACAAAGAATGGGTTATATGAGTGAACAGTGATGCCATTCGGGTTGCCTAAACCCCGTCTACATTTATGCGAGTTTTGACTAAAATTCTTTGTCCGTAATGGGCAAGTTTGTGTTAGTATATTTTGACGACATCCTCATCTACAATCGATCAGAAGAGGAGCATCTAGATCATGTCGCTCAGGTCCTAGTAATTCTTCGGGTTGAGCACTTATACCTCACTCTGAAGAAGTGCGCATTCATGGTTCCTTCAGTCACATTTCTGGGCTATGTTGTATCGGGCAAGGGAGTTCACGTGAATACCTTTAAGGTACAAGCGATTGATGATTGAAATTGGCTTACACCTATCACAACATCTCAGGTCCGCAATTTCCACAGTCTAACTATTTTTATCGGCATTTTATTATGGGGTTAAACACGGTTATGGCCCCATCATGGACTTGATGTCCATCTCATCAGACATAGAATTTCGATGGATAGATAAGGCGGACAATGCATTTTTTTGCATTAAAGAGTTAATCACCTATGCCCGACACTCCTTGATTTCACCCAATTATTCGAGCTATCTTGCGATGCTTGCAAGATGGGCATAGGAGCGGTCCAAAACTAGAATGGGAAGCCAGTTGCCTTCTTTATTCAGAAGTTGATGGGAGCAGCCTTGAATTTTGGTAGTTGAGTTTTGGCAGGCCTACCTTCTCCACAAGGAGTTTGTCATTAAATATGATAACGAGGCTCTTCGTAATATCCACAGCCAGATCCGGACCAATGATCGCCATGCTAAGAGGATGACCTATCTCTAACGGTACACCTTCCATCTTCAATATAAGCCTAGGAAAGGGGACCAGGTTGCTGATGCCATCAGTCGTTGGACACATGCATTGGTCACCATATGCAGTAGGTGCTTGGTTTTGATGAGGTCCAGGCTAGGGTGACTATTTTCTACTCAAAGCATCAGCAACAACATTAGCTTTACCTTGTCATTAAAGTGATAATATGCCTAGTTAAATTTCGAGGACGAAATTTTTATAAGAGGGGTAGAATTGTAAGGCCCTAAAACACGATTAGTAAGGTTAATTATACGATTAAGTATAAGTTATGAGTTATAAGTTATAAATTGGTTATGTGGTTAAATTCATCATGAAAATATGTTTCTAAATGCATCATTATGTTTATAAAAAGTAAGCTAGAGTGTTCGTGCGAAAGTGGCGATGTTTGGTCGCCTAATGTGAAAGTTATGAAATTTTGAGTAAATAATTACTCTTCTGTTCGAGCCCAAATTAGGTGTACTAGTTTTATGATTTTGGGAAAACACAAAACATGAAAGTTGTGCATGTTTAAGCTATATACTCATAGACACAAAGTGAGAGTAAATCGGGGCCCGAAATAGTGAGTTATGGTGATTTTACAAGGCAGGACAAATCTGTCATTAACGGAATTGTCCTATTGGACCCCTTCCCCAACGAATCGCATAATACCACCTTAAAGTGGTCCCATAGCCACGTTTTTTAGCTCATAAGGCAGAAATTATCATCCTTTTCATTTCCTATTACAAGCTTGAGAAAAATATGCTTATGGAGAGAGAAAAACAAAGTTAAGGAAGAATTTCTTTGAAAATTCACCATAAATCGAGGAATTCTCGTGAGGTAATTACATCTTTATTAAAGTTTGTCACATGGATGAGTTATATACTTGGCATGTTTTTATTTCTGATTTGGATATATATTTTAATGATACCCATATTGCTGAATTGTGTTGGAACAAGGATGGGTTAAGAACATAGGTTAGAACCAGAGCTAGGATCGTAAATGCATACTTTAAAGTCCTAAATTTACATCATCTTTTCGTAAAGCATTTTGATTTCGAAAATCCATGATTATGATGTATATTTCTGCTAAAACATGTTTATTATATGTTTCCATGAATTATACTCAAGGTCAAGGTTATGTATGCTTAAAAATGTTAAGTTATGCCTTAATGTTGTATTTTGACCTAGTTATATTTAAAATGGCATAAATCATGGAATACTTATTGGAATTGAGTGATTCAAGTTGGAGAGTAAAATACACTCATACATGTATAACATATCCGAAAATTGTGTAAAAATACCAAGGAATGAACCCTTGGTGATAGTTTGAAGTCGTGGTTTAAAATCTGCCCTAAAGGAGCAAGAATGCATACCAAGTGTTTGACGTTTTGATCGACATAGAAAATGAGACCTAAAAATTATGAAACATTAAATTTGTATTATTCAATGTGTTTACTGATATTGGGTGGAATATCATGAAAAGTTATGTTGTACAAAAATTATGAGAATTCCAGGAAGTTGAAGTTATGTTGATGTTTTTCTTGAGAAACGATTTGGAAAAGGCTATAATAAAATGGGCATAACTTTGTCTAGCAAAGTCATAATTTAATTCCGTAAATTGTGTTAGAACCCTAATTAATTGGGTGTTATATAAATGTGAAGTGTCATATTTAATTCCTCCTTAGTTATTTCTGATTGACCAAATGATGTGATGTATTACTGGGTTTGATGTTAATCGGTGTATTCAAATACTAACGACATTGACTTGTTAGGTGGGGAAGAAGCTAATACTACCATACCAAGGAAGTAGTTGGTATTAATCTTAGCACTAAATCCAAGGTGAGTGACCTTCCTTATGAAATATAAATGCTTATAATTTCATATGAAAATGTGTAGTTAAACACATGTGTGAAAATGTTTATGGGAGTGATGTTGTATTTATGAGATATATGCATATGATTAAAAATGTTAAGCGATGTTATAAAATGATATGGACTAGTGAGTCCTTTATCTAATGTTAAGGACTGTGGTGGGTCCTACGGGATGTGGTGGTCCTGTTAATCCAACTTAAAGGTTTGTGTACTCGGCCCTAATAAAGGGATGTGGTGGTCCCTAATAACTGTGGTGGGTTAATTGGACTGTGGCGGGTCCAGGCTTGCGAGAGTTTCACAATTCCTGTTGGGTTATAGCATTAGAACAAAATAAAAATGATTATTCAAATTGGTTATATGTGGGGTATGTGGTCATTCACTAAGCCTTTATAGCTTACACTCCTGTAATGTTTTGTTTCAGGTATGCTTATAATTTGGAGTTCACTGCCAAGTTAGGACCTTAAAACGGGGGAGGGACGGATATTTACTATGGTTTGAATATCAGGATTTCTTTTGTGTAATTATTAAACTAAGGATCTTGGTTATGTAAAGTTATATAGTACTTATCAGTTATAAGTAAAGGCAGTTATGTTTTCATCTACACATACCTTTGGGGAAAAAAAAATTCTTATGCTATTTTCCTTAGAAATTTAAATTAAAGCATTGTTTAAGCAAATTTATCTCTAATTAAAAGGACGAGTTTAACTTAATTAAGTCGGGGCGCGACAACTTGGTATCAGAGCGTGGTTATTTGGTTCTAGATAGGGTGTGAGGGTCTATATTGGCAGTGGACACTAGAAAGTGAGTTTGTTATGCACCTGGATTTGACTAACAATGTTAATATTAAATTGCTGCTATTGTATTTTGTTTAAGTTAATTATATTGCAGTGAGTGATGGATCCACACGAGCCACATGATAGAGCGAAGGGTGAGGCATCTTATGTTCCTAATAGTCAGGAAGGACATAGACATATTCAAGTGGAGGAACCAGAGGTGCAACAACAACCTATTGATGATGTGGGAAGAATATTATGTGCTGTGGCACAACTTATGGAACAAGCAAGAGGTGGAGAACGTGGTGGGGATAGGGACAAATTACATGAGAGGTTCATGAAGTTAAATCCGCCAGCATTTACTGGGACTACTGATCCGTTAGTGGCAGAGGGGTGGATTAGAAAGATGGAAACAATATTTAAGGTGATGGAAATGCGAGATGAACAAAAGGTTTTGTTATCAACCTTTAGGTTAGAGGCTGATGCAAAGTTATGGTGGGATGCAACAGAAAGGTTACTTACTACAATGGGGGGAGTGGTTCCAATAAATCCTCCACAAATTACATGGGAGAGGTTTGTGAAGGTGTTCTTTGAAAAATATTTCCCAAGGCTTTATAGGAAGGAGAAAGAGGAAGAATTTATCACGTTGAAACAGGGGAATCGAACAGTGGCAGAGTATGAAGCTTTATTTATATCCTTATCTAGATTTGCACCTGACTTGGTGAGGACGGAAGAAAGTAAATGTGATCGGTTTCAAACCGGGCTGAGTGTAGAGATAAAAAGCATGGTTGCTAATATGAAGATAACGGATTATGTGGACTTGGTGGATAGGGCCATGGTGTCAGAAAAGTCAATAAAAGAAATGCAAGTTGAACACTCGAAGAAAGCTAGACATGATAGTATAAGATCATATGGATGGGAGGCGGGAACCTCAACTCAGAGTGTAGCACGAGGAGTGCCTAAGGGCCAAGAGTTTAAAAATAATAGAAATTCACGTGGAAGATTTCAAGCTCGAGGTGGAAGGACTGGGATGAATCGGTCAGAAAATGCATCTGTGATGGGATCGAGGGCCATATATTGTTATAGATGTGGTGGTCAAGGGCACATATCTCGGGAGTGTACAATAGCTGAGACGACACCTTTATGTTTCCATTATCATCAACCGGGGCACTTACGAAAGAATTGTCCAGCGATGGGAGCTACAACTTCAGTTGGGAGTGTGACAGTAGGAGATAGGATTTCTACCCCAAAAGTACACAGGGGAGGTAGAGGAGGCGTGACTCAAAACCAAGGCCAAGGCAGAGTGTTTGCACTGACGCAACAAGATGCACAAGCTATGCCTAACGTAGTGACAGGTACACTTCCTATTGGTGATAAAGATGCTTATGTGTTGATAGATCCTGGTTCTACACATTCTTTTGTGTCTTTGCTTTATCTTTTGCATCTTAATAAACCATTATCATCATTAGATTCTGGTTTAGCTATTGTTACTCCAGTGGGGGGGTTGGTTTTTATTGAGAGGGTATATAGGGAGTGTGTGGTGCGAGTGGGTGAAAAAGAATTACTAGTTGACTTATTACCTCTCGATATGCGCGACTTTGATGTAATACTGGGTATGGATTGGTTAGCTTCATATCATGTATGTTTGGATTGCTTTAAAAAGGAGGTAGTGTTCCAGTTACCGGGTGAACCTGAATTTAAATTTATTGGGGAACGAAATGTCACTCCAACTTGTTTGATTTCTGCTACAAAATGTTATGAACTGCTAAGGAAAGGATGTGAGGGTTATCTTGCCCATGTGGTGGACATACGACAAGAGGCTGGAAAATTATCAGATATACCAGTAGTTAATGAGTTTGCAGATGTCTTCCCAGAAGAACTTCCAGGGTTAGCACCAGACCGTGAGGTGGAATTTTCGATTGAGTTGGTACCAGGAACTGCACCAATATCTATTGCACCATATCGTATGGCCCCTCCAGAATTAAAAGAGCTAAAGATACAGTTGCAAGATTTGTTAGATCGTGGTTTTATAAGGCCTAGTGTATCACCGTGGGGAGCCCCAGTATTGTTTGTGAAGAAGAAAGATGGAACCATGAGGTTGTGCATCGATTATCGTCAATTGAATAAGGTGACTATCCGTAATAAATATCCACTACCCCGCATTGATGACTTATTCGATCAGTTGCAAGGAGCCAAAGTGTTTTCCAAGATCGATCTCAGATCCGGATATCATCAATTGAAAGTAAGAGATTGTGACATTTCTAAAACTGCTTTTCGTTCCAGGTATGGACATTATGAATTTCTTGTCATGCCATTTGGGTTAACAAATGCACCGGCCGTATTCATGGATTTGATGAACCGTATATTTCACCCATATGTGGATTCTTTTGTTATTGTCTTCGTTGATGATATTTTGATATATTCTCGTAGTAGGGATGAGCATGAATGCCACCTGTGTATTATTTTACAGACCTTGCGAGAGAAGCAGTTGTATGCTAAATTTTCTAAATGTGAATTTTGGCTAGACAGGGTAGTATTTTTGGGGCATGTTATTTCTGCTGATGGTATTTGTGTAGATCCCAAGAAGGTAGAAGCAGTAATGAATTGGGAAAAACCAACTAGTGTGACAGAGGTACGTAGCTTTTTGGGATTGGCGGGCTATTACAGGAGGTTTATACCGGGGTTTTCTTCTATTGCATTGCCATTAACTAAGCTTACCAGAAAGGAGAACAAGTTTGTGTGGAGTGGTGATTGTGAAAAAAGCTTTGAAAATTTAAAGGGTAAGTTGACATCAGCTCCAGTATTGACTATCCCAACAGGTACAGAAGGTCTAGTTATTTATAGTGATGCTTCGTATCAAGGACTTGGATGTGTATTAATGCAGCATGGAAAGGTAATTGCTTTTGCTTCTCGACAGTTAAAGATACGTGAGCGCAACTACCCTACTCATGATCTTGAGTTAGCTGCAGTAGTTTTTGCATTAAAGATCTGGAGACACTACTTATATGGTGTTAGTTGTGAAATTTTTACTGACCATCAAAGCTTAAAATACTTGTTTACTCAAAAAGACTTGAACTTGAGGCAAAGAAGGTGGATGGAACTTATAAAAGATTATGATTGTACGATACATCACCATCCAGGTAAAGCTAATGTTGTTGCTGATGCTTTGAGTAGAAAATCTCTAGGCATATTATCTTATATTTATTGTATTCGAGTTGACCTGCTGAGAGAGTTAGCTTTAATGGGGGTGGAATCAACTTTGAATGAGTCTTATGGAATAGTGGCACATTTAAATGTTAGACCCACGTTGATAGACTGGATAAAACAAGCACAGGCGGGAGATGCAGAATTGGAGAAAGTTAGAGATAATATGAAAAAGGGTAAAGCAAATGAATTTTCTATTCGGGATGATGACATTGTTATGTACGGAGACCGTTTGTGTGTACCTAATGTGCCTGATTTAAGAAGAACAATTTTAGAGGAAGCGCATTGTTCTTTATATGCTATGCATCCAGGGAGCACGAAACTGTATAGAGATTTGAAACAATGTTATTGGTGGTTGGGAATGAAACACGACATTGCAGATTTTGTTGCTAGATGTCTAGTTTTCCAACAGGTGAAGGTGGAGCATCAGAAGCCAAGTGGTTTACTACAACCCTTACATATCCCTGAGTAGAAATGGGAGCATGTTACTACAGATTTTGTTGTAGGTTTACCAAAATCATCACGAGGGTTTGATTCTATTTGGGTTGTCATTGATAGGTTGACTAAGTCTGCACATTTTCTTCCTGTTAAAACTACTTACTCCATGGATAGATATGCCAAATTATATGTGGATGAGATTATTAGATTGCACGGTGCACCTGTTTCTATTATTTCTGATCGAGATCCTAAGTTTACTTCTCACTTTTGGCCTAGTTTACAAGAAGCTTTGGGGACTAAATTGAAATTTAGTACAGCTTTTCATCCTCAGACTGATGGAAGTCAGAAAGAACGATCCAGACACTCGAAGATATGTTACGAATTTGTGTATTGGAGTTCAAGGGAAGTTGGGATGAACACTTATCACTAATAGAGTTTGCTTATAATAATAGCTATCATTCGAGTATTGATATGGCTCCTTATGAAGCTTTGTATGGGAGAAAATGCAGAACTCCAGTGTGTTGGACTGAAGTAGGAGAACGAAAACTTCTTGGGCCAGAAATCGTACAGCAGACTACTGAAAAGATAAATCTTATCCATAATCACTTGAAGGTGGCGCAAAGCAAACAGAAAAGTTATGCAGACAACCGAAGGAAAGAATTGAAATTTGAGGAAGGTGATCGAATATTCCTGCGTGTTTCTCCTTGGAGAGGGGTTATGAGATTCGGGAAGAAGGGAAAGTTAAGTCCCAGGTACATTGTCCCTTATGAGATAGTGAAACGGGTTGGAGCTGTAGCTTATAAATTGGCGTTACCACCAGAATTTTCTCGGATACACGATGTTTTTCATATATCCATGTTACGTAAGTATGTGTCTGATCCTTCACATGTGTTTACTTCACAACCGATAGAGCTTCAAGAGGACCTAACCTACGTGGAGGAACCAATTGCTATTGTAGATCGAAAGGAGCAAGTGTTACGTAGTAAAACCATTTCACTAGTTAAGGTGATGTGGAGAAGTCAGAATGCGGAGAATGACACCTGGGAAGGGGAGGATAACATGAAGAAGCAATATCCTCAATTGTTTGGTAAGTTTCTTATGCGTTAAATTTCGAGGACGAAATTTTTATAAGAGGGGTAGAATTGTAAGGCCCTAAAACACGATTAGTAAGGTTAATTATACGATTAAGTATAAGTTATGAGTTATAAGTTATAAATTGGTTATGTGGTTAAATGCATCATGAAAATATGTTTCTAAATGCATCATTATGTTTATAAAAAGTAAGCTAGAGTGTTCGTGCGAAAGTGGCGATGTTTGGTCGCCTAATGTGAAAGTTATGAAATTTTGAGTAAATAATTACTCTTCTGTTTGAGCCCAAATTAGGTGTACTAGTTTTATGATTTTGGGAAAACACAAAACATGAAAGTTGTGCATGTTTAAGCTATATACTCATAGACACAAAGTGAGAGTAAATCGGGGCCCGAAATAGTGAGTTATGGTGATTTTACGAGGCAGGACAAATCTGTCATTAACGGAATTGTCCTATTGGACCCCTTCCCCAACGAATCGCATAATACCACCTTAAAGTGGTCCCATAGCCACGTTTTTTAGCTCATAAGGCAGAACTTATCATCCTTTTCATTTCCTATTACAAGCTTGAGAAAAATATGCTTATGGAGAGAGAAAAACAAAGATAAGGAAGAATTTCTTTGAAAATTCACCATAAATCGAGGAATTCTCGTGAGGTAATTACATCTTTATTAAAGTTTGTCACATGGATGAGTTATATACTTGGCATGTTTTTATTTCTGATTTGGATATATATTTTAATGATACCCATATTGCTGAATTGTGTTGGAACAAGGATGGGTTAAGAACATAGGTTAGAACCAGAGCTAGGATCGTAAATGCATACTTTAAAGTCCTAAATTTACATCATCTTTTCGTAAAGCATTTTGATTTCGAAAATCCATGATTATGATGTATATTTCTGCTAAAACATGTTTATTATATGTTTCCATGAATTATACTCAAGGTCAAGGTTATGTATGCTTAAAAATGTTAAGTTATGCCTTAATGTTGTATTTTGACCTAGTTATACTAAAAATGGCATAAATTATGGAATACTTATTGGAATTGAGTGATTCAAGTTGGAGAGTAAAATACACTCATACATGTATAACATATCCGAAAATTGTGTAAAAATACCAAGGAATGAACCCTTGGTGATAGTTTGAAGTCGTGGTTTAAAATCTGCCCTAAAGGAACAAGAATGCATACCAAGTGTTTGACGTTTTGATCGACATAGAAAATGAGACCTAAAAATTATGAAACATTAAATTTGTATTATTCAATGTGTTTACTGATATTGGGTGGAATATCATGAAAAGTTATGTTGTACAAAAATTATGAGAATTCCAGGAAGTTGAAGTTATGTTGATGTTTTTCTTGAGAAACGATTTGGAAAAGGCTATAATAAAATGGGCATAACTTTGTCTAGCAAAGTCATAATTTAATTCCGTAAATTGTGTTAGAACCCTAATTAATTGGGTGTTATATAAATGTGAAGTGTCATATTTAATTCCTCCTTAGTTATTTCTGATTGACCAAATGATGTGATGTATTACTGGGTTTGATGTTAATCGGTGTATTCAAATACTAACGACATTGACTTGTTAGGTGGGGAAGCAGCTAATACTACCATACCAAGGAAGTAGTTGGTATTAATCTTAGCACTAAATCCAAGGTGAGTGACCTTCCTTATGAAATATAAATGCTTATAATTTCATATGGAAATGTGTAGTTAAACACATGTGTGAAAATGTTTATGGGAGTGATGTTGTATTTATGAGATATATGCATATGATTAAAAATGTTAAGCGATGTTATATAATGATATGGACTAGTGAGTCCTTTATCTAATGTTAAGGACTGTGGTGGGTCCTACGGGATGTGGTGGTCCTGTTAATCCAACTTAAAGGTTTGTGTACTCGGGCCTAATAAAGGGATGTGGTGATCCCTAATAACTGTGGTGGGTCAATTGGACTGTGGCGGGTCCAGGCTTGCGAGAGTTTCACAATTCCTGTTGGGTTATAGCATTAGAACAAAATAAAAATGGTTATTCAAATTGGTTATATGTGGGGTATGTGGTCATTCACTAAGCCTTTATAGCTTACACTCCTGTAATGTTTTGTTTCAGGTATGCTTATAATTTGGAGTTCACTGCCAAGTTAGGACCTTAAAACGGGGGAGGGACGGATATTTACTATGGTTTAAATATCAGGATTTCTTTTGTGTAATTATTAAACTAAGGATCTTGGTTATGTAAAGTTATATAGTACTTATCAGTTATAAGTAAAGGCGGTTATGTTTTCATCTACACATACCTTTGGGGAAAAAAAAAAATTTATGCTATTTTCCTTAGAGATTTAAATTAAAGCATTGTTTAAGCAAATTTATCTCTAATTAAAAGGACGAGTTTAACTTAATTAAGTCGGGGCGCGACAGAGAATCTCATCAAGAACTCCGTGTATCTTTGATCAACTTGTACAAAGAGAACCTTATGAACATGATTACGAGATTTTGCTTTATGAAAAAAAAATCCCCCTCGGAAGACAGTTGTTAATCCAAATAGAAGGCCATGGGTTTGATACGCATGGCCTTGACCATCGTCATAGAAGGAGAACACTTAGATGCACATGCATCCTAGTGATGGTTGGGCATCCTAATCTAGGATTCCCCAAGAAAATCTCTACAATCATCGTCATCAAAGGCTACAAGCACCATGTCATATAACATTTATGCTTCAACGCTCAGTAAAGAGATCTTAGGGTAGTTGATGTTAGAGGTCTCCTAATCCGCTTCAACAAAAAAGTCTAGGTCCTAATTGTGATGACCTTAAAGAATTCATAAAGAAGGAGTGGCCTTGATCAACATCTCCATTCCTCAAATAAATCAAGGACACGTAGTTACTTAAGAAGTTCTCGGCACCTAAAACACCACTTATAATGGAAAGTCCAAACTTATGAACTACATTCTCCATTATAGGTAGTCCATGACCCTGTGGAATACCTACGGAGAGATCGACCTGAAGTGGTTTGAGAATCTAACTCCTAGGTTGATCTCAACTATTACCGAGCTATCTAAATAGGCTACTGCATGATTTATTCCCAATAGCAAAGTCGTAAAGGAGGTTAACTCCTTGAATTTCATTTCAAAAGAAAAAAAAAACTCTTAGGAAGTATGTGCAAAGATATTGGAAGATGTCCAATGATATTGACAACTACAATGAGTTATTGGTGATCTCTTCATTCAATATCGGCCTTGCCATAATCGATGATTTATACCAATCACTCACAAAGAAGTCGACATCTATGGACAACATCATGTCTCGCATTGAGAAATATGTCAAAGTAGAGGATAAGCTTCTAGGGTTGGACGATCAGAATAGTTAGTCGCCCAAACTTTAAAAGAAGACAAGTTTCTAAAAAGGAAGGAAATAACGACGAAGTGTCAGTTCCGACTAAGAAAAAAGGAAATCAAGACAAGGCCAAATGAAAGGAGAATTTGATGACCAATAAGAATCCCCATGAGTGGATAAACACAATCTTCAAATTGCTTATTTATAAGATTTTTCCCCAAATCAAGGCTTCATTTGGGTTTGGGATTAACACGGCATCCTTATTTAGGTTGCTTGGGTTGGGTAACTCAAATAACTTAAAATGAACTTAAAACAGGAGCAAGATGTGCTATTATTATTGTGGCTCAAATGTAGTTAAATTCTTAAGCATTGTAGACTTGCGAGGTTTAATCTTCGTTGTTGAACTATTTTTACATGTCTTAGTCCACAATCACTGCCGCAAACTTGAAGTATTCATTAGAGGAGTTTCTCCGTCACCAATTATATATATCATTCCTAGGATGTAGGTGTCGAGCATTATAGATCATTTACATCCCTCTATTCAGGGGCGGATCCATGTGGAAGGGAGGTGGGGCAAGTGTCCCACCCTAAATCTCAAAATTAAAAATTTTACCCTTAGGAAATTGTAAATTTAAAGTTGTGCCTCACCCAAAAAAAATCAAATTTTTACCCCTAAAAAATTTGTATCCTAAAAAAAATTCGGGGGCGGCCTGGCAATGGTTTGTGCCCCACCCGAAATAAATTTCTGGATCCGCGTATATTCATTTATGTTTCAATTATAAATCAGGTGTATAATTTCAGATTTCCCGAGTCAGAAATTAAGACGAGATATATTTATTATTCAGAGTTGAATATTAAGACATTGAGATATATTATATTCCGAAGTTGGATTTGATTATATTGTCAGTTGGATGGTATCGGAGATGTTTTAATTTATTCACCATTTTATTATCCCATGTTGTATTTACTTATATCATTTTATTTATTTCGTTATGCTGAGTATGTTACTAATTATTTTTTACTCCCGTGATTTTTATATTAGAACTCATCAATATATTTATGAATTTTACAGGTTTAAAAAAAAAACAGGTGTCTAGAAAAAATTTCAGAAATTCCAAGTTTGACAAAAAAAAGGTAAAAAAAAATCCCAACAAAAAAAAAATGAAATTTCCACCCAAAAAAAAATCCAAATTTTCAGCCAAAAAAAAACTTTTTCTTCAACGAATCCATTTCAAAGAGACCATTTCAAATCTTACCTTCTTCTTCAACATACCCATTTAAAAAAAAACACCTTCAAAAAAACCCATTTCAAATCCCACCTTCTTCCTCTTCTTCTTCAACAAACCCATTTAAAAAAAACACCCTTCCTTTTTCAACAAAGCTGGAAACATATCCCAAATAAAATATTGGATGAGTAAACAATAAAACTACAAATCCAAATCCAACAAAAAAAATAAGAAAATATATAATATGCATACGTGTATGCATGTAGATCTGTGCTTGTATAGATCCTTCTCTATCTGTGAGTGTGTATGTGTGTGTTTTCATGTGTGGAGAAACAAGAGAGATAGGGGCGCAAAAGTTATTTGAAGTCCTTTTGGAAGTTTAAAGGGTTAAATTCCAAAAATGAAAGTTCGGTTGGTGAAGTAAAAATGAAGATGAAGTTCAGAGGTAGGTTTAATTAACCCAACATAAATTGGAGTAATGAATTTTAATTGCTTTCTTTGATTTTGTGGTATTATCCTATTTGAGTCAATGGAATTTGTTATGGTCGATAAGGAGAGTGCATTAGTTAATCACACCATATAAGGTCTATAGTTTGATATTTCAAAGTTTGTTAGATTTTGCAAGTTACTCTTCTAAGTTGAAAAAAAAATATTGTTAACGGATGTGCTGAATAGAATTTGTATCGTGTGCATAACCCAAACTACTTTTGAAATATTAACACTACAAATTAATAAAACATATAATGATTTTTTAAAGCAAAACTGCCACACTAAAATGTTTGTTTCAAAATATTTCACTTTATAATTTTGTACTATAGCATTTAAAGCTCGTTGACATCAACTGTTTTTTTTAAATTCTCTATATGAGTTACATGTGATGTTAGGTCATTCAGGAATGAAAATTTCTTATATTTACTCAATTGTTTCATGTTAGCAGGGAGAGGTTTGGCCAAGTCCCCCACTTCTTTTGTTGCTCAAGAATTGTTTTACAAGTTAAAGAAATTTAATGCTCGGTACATGATTCAATTCCGGTCATTTAAATTACCGAAATTGTCTTCAAGTTCATACAAAAGCTTCCGATAAGTATTCACATCCACTATGTCTTTCTCTTGCAATTCCTCAAGGAAACTGGTGGCATCTTCAACCGCTCGTTGCCGGCAGATCTCATCAAGTACTGTCCGGTAAGTGATGAGATCGGCTGCCCTTCCATTTTCAGTCATCTCCCATAGAAAATTCATTGATTCGTCAACCTCTCCACCAAGAGCCAAAGAATTCACAAGCGAGTTGTATGACTTACAACTCGGGACAAACCCTTTTTTCTTCATTTCCTCACACAGCTCCCTAGCATTGTTTGTTCGACCTTGGGCACATAAACCATGGATCAGGTAATCATATGAAAATGAGTTGGGTTGGCAATCATAGACCACACCCATCTGATGGAATATTCTGAGGGCATCATTTAAATGAAGTGAAAGTACATACCCTTTTATCATAGAATTCATTGAGAAAATATCAGGTTCTACCCCATCATTGACCATTTGCTTGAAGAGGCCTCTAGTAGTCTCCATATACATGTGGTTAATATACGAATTGCTCCCCCTACTTAGAAACGCAGAAAAAAGAAGATTATAGGTTCTTATTGAAGGCCTACAATCCAATTTCCTGCTATTCTTCATGTGTTTAAATACATTGACAGCCCTTGTCAATTTGCGTGCTTCCGTGAAGAAGTAAATCATTGTATTGTAAAGAGCCTCAGAACCAATGGAAGGAATCGCAAGCACTTGGTTAACAACATCATCCATTTCTTCATACATTTTTGCTGCACCAAGTTTTTTTATCGTAGTGTGATACGTGGAGACATCATGCCTAAATCTGGACTGTTGCGACGCCCAATGGAAGAGCTCTAAACACACTAAAGGATCTCTTTGCATAGTAATGACATTGCAGAGTTCTTCAGGAGTAAATCTAGGTAGGAGCTGCGAAACAGCGTGTTGAAATTGGGTTTCATCCAGAGATGGTTTTGCAGGAGCTTTTGCTCTTTTACTGATTCTTCTTCTTAAGGATCTTGTTGGGGATCTAGTTGGATATGAAGACCAAAACGAAACGAGCATGTATCTGTACCCAAATGGGGTTAAAGTGTTTTTGGCATTGGTACCAACTGGAGTCCTAGATAAAACCCTTGATGTATATTTTGTGGCATCCAGATAACAAGAAACAGTAGAGTAACTCGACTGAAAAGTATTGTGTTGATAATTAGAGGCAGTTTTTGAGTAGGAAACACGAGTGCGAGGTATCCTTGTAAAAAGAAGTTGCCTGATAGAGCTTGTACTGGAGTTGAATTGCCGCAAATGGTGTTTTCGAACTGAGAGCATATTCATCAGACCCAAAATGCAATTCATACATCTGAGAAGATCAAATTTGTCTACGACTTGTCAATTTGAATCAGAAGGGTTGCCGAAAAGACCAAACCTTCTGTAATTACAGATTAAATGGATTGAAGAACAGAGTCTTACTATACCGCAATTCGCTGTGGGTTGCAAAGACTGCAAAAAGAAAGACATATCAGAAGATGCCAACAAACAGAAAAAGGTGGAATTAAAATTAGGGAGCTTGACAAATAAGTCATATTTGCACGGCATTTTTCCCCTTTGGCCCTATCAAAACAAACTTCTCTCAACAGGTCATATTCATACACAATGTAAATATTCACTACCTGTTTTCTAATGGGACCTTTTGGGGCAAAAATATTTTTTCAAAAAATATTTTTTGGGGCAAAAAACATAGGACCTATTTGATTACATAACAGAACCAATTGGTAAAAATCCCTTTAAATTACAACTATATTAGCTTCAACTGCTCACTGTTACATGTGATGACATATACTATACAAATTTACTCCATAAATACTATAACTGCAAATAGCTTTTTTTTAATAAGAAACACAATTTATAAGAACAAGCAGAATAGCAATTGCAGGATGAGGAGTCTTCAAACTTACATCAGGAACAGAAACAAAATAGAACATACAATATAAAAATAAAAAGTCGGAAAAACAGAGGTATAATCTGGTATAAACTGAGAGCAACCTCAGGTATCATCCATCTCTTTCTCTAGACATTTCAGTCATACCCAATGAACTCCAGATGGAACTGCTCTGTCCAAATTAAACATCCCCTAAAAAGAATCCATACACCAAGACTCATTTAATATCTTCTCACAGATTCTAGAATTTATCTTACCTTTCAAGCCAAAAGTCAAAATAATGGCGTGCCACAGACATCAGTTTCCTTATTTATTCCCCTAAAACGCCCGTTTAATTATAACAAAATCATGTCATTATTGCAAAAAGAAAACGAAGATGAATCATAGAGAATCAGTGGCAGAGTAACTTGGTACCTAAGAGAGGAGGAAGAGAGGGGTGGGGGGTGTTAAACTAAATTTGCTAAATAACTTTTAAGGCAAGAGAATTTAATTTGTAACAGTGACCCACCCAGGATCTATTTTAAATCTATTTTGTCCCTTGATTTGTATATTACAAAATTTTATTTTATCATTGTTTAGGGTTTTGTTATTGACTATTGTGTTTTCTAGATGGTAAATTTATGATACTGTGATGTGAGGTTGTTTTCTTTGAATTATAATTGGCTAAAATTGCAAATTATCAATTGAATATATGAAGAAAAAAAATAACTAAAAATAAACCCTAAAAAATTCATATTGCACAGAAGCCCCACCAAAAAAAAATCTCTCTCCGCCATTGTAGAGAACAATAATAGGAAGAACTTTACAAATGCAATGATATTGAGTTTATAGTATTTTTGATCAGTGGGTAAACTAATTTGATATTATCAGTAAAAGAAATTTGAAATATTATTCTAGTAAATGGCACAGATATAATTAAAGTAACAAAATACAAAGGGTCTAGCTTCCCTAATTAAACAACGATTACATATTATGTTATTTGTCAACCACAAGCTTCAAAACCCAAGACCCCACCTTTTCTTAGTGATGTCTTAATGCCTAAGAGCATCTCCAATGCGACTATGAAACATAAGGAACTGATAGCTTATTGGTATATTATTCCTTTGTAATTGCTAAAATGTGTAGTATTTGATAGGAGGTAAGAAACATTATCTTTTCCTAGGCTACCTTCCTAGTCAACTTTGTTTTTTTCGTAAGAAATATACTATTTAACCGTCCTCCTGATGGGACGGCTAACTCATTGTCGTCTAAGCAATTTGTTAAGGATTGTCCATCCTTATAGCTCCTTATTGATGTGTAATTTGATGAGCGAAAGCGCTTTAATTACTAACTACACAACAATAACATAATGAAAAGAAATTAACTTTTTCTCTATATATTCGCATTCTCAAAGCAAGGAGTGAGTACGATTGAGGGGTCTAAGACCCTATTTGAAGGAGGAGATTAGCTTGCTAAACAAGCTAACCCTAAAAAGGTAAAAGTAATAATAAAAGACAAAATAAGCCATAAAATAATATGCTCCTACACTCTCTCATGAGAACTCGCCATGTACTTCGTATACTGGTGGTAAAAATCCAGGTCGAAGAAGATGTCAAGTCGGGGGCGTGTTGGAACTATATCAAGATTAGAACGACCAACCATCGGAATCCTCTGTCGTGGGACGACCATGCCCACGAACCAAGTATTGGGTATTATCGTCGAAAGAAGATGAGATGGCCTCAGATGCAAGAACATCCTCAATGCGGTCCACATGCTAACGAATAGGATGGCCCTCAGATGGGGGAAGTGGAATCGGCGGAACATGAGTGCCCTGGAATGGTGAGAGGTCCGCAACATTAAATGTGTGGTGCATTCGAAACTCGACAGGTAAATCAACCCCATGCGCATTGCCCCCGCAACGAAGAATGATGAGGAAGGGACCAAAACGGCGCATCTACAACTTATGCCCCTTCCCTTGACGATGCGCTTTATGTAGATAAACCATGACATGATCCCCCGATTCGAAGGCCACAAAAAGGCCGTGTTCATCTACCTGATGTCTATAAGATGGGTAGACCCGTTGCAGGCGAGCACGAACATCAGACTGTATAGTTGTTAACCGGACGGCGAACTCTGCTGTCGACGGACTAACTGAGATATTAGGTGGTAGCTCAGAGAGATTTATGGGGATGGTGGGTGAGGTACCTAATACTATCTTAAATGGAGAAAGGCTAGTGAAGCGGTTGACCGCATTTTTTAACAGAAACTCGGCCTGAGCAATAATTATATCCCAATGCCACAAGATCTTCGACGCAAGGCACAAAAGGAGGTCACCCATCCTCCTGTTGATGGCCTCAGTATGGCCATTTGTCTGGAGTGAAAGGCGGTGGAGAACTGTAAGGAACAACAGAGCAAATCCCAGAGTGTACGCCAAAAATAACATGTGAAGCAAACGTCTCTATCCGAGTTGTTGCTGCGGGGAACACCGTACAGTCGAACGACCTCCTGAAAATAAAGGGTAGCCACGTGGGAGGCATCGGAGGTCCTGGTGCACAGGATGAAGTGGGCCATCTTCGAGAAGTGGTCTACCACGACAAAGATAGAATCATGGCCGTGTGTCGAGTGTGGAAGCCCGATAATGAAATCAATGAAAAAGTCCTGCCACTGTCAATCCGGGGTAGGTAGAGGAGAGTAGATCCACATTAGAGTGTTCGCCCTTGGTCGTCTGACATGTGTAGCACCGGTTGATGTAGGCATTTGTGTCCCGTCTTATAGTAGACTAGTAAAATCGATCACACAATGTGGAGTGAGTACGGACCTGTCCCACATGACCAGATAATCCCCCGAAATGGATTTCTGCAATGATTTTGGAGGGAGGAAGATGGAATGCATAGGTCGATGCCTGTAAATAAAAATTCGTCCTGAAGCAAATAGTCACCCGGACCTACACCTCATCAAAACCAAACATCTGACTGCGTATGGTGACCAATGCATGTGTCCAACGACTGAGGACATCGGCAACCTGGCTCCCCTTCCTAGGCTTATAGTGAAGATGGAAGGTGTATCGCTGGAGATGGGCCGTCCTCTTAGCATGGCGATCGTTGACCCGGCTCTAGCTATGGAGATAACAGAAAGCCTTGTTATCATATTTAATGACAAACTCCTTGTGGAGAAGGTAGGCCTGCCAAAAGTCAGCTGCCAAAATTCAAGGTTGCTCCCGTCAACTTCTGGATAAATAAGGCAACCGGCTTCCCATTCTGGTTGAAGACCGCTCCTATGTCCATTTTGCAAGCATCGCTAGATAGCTCGAATAACTAGGTGAAATCAAGGAGTGTCGGGCAGAGGTCATTAACTCTTTGATGCGACGAAAGGCGTTGTCCACCTTATCTGTCCATCGAAATTCCATGTCTGATGAGATGGACATCCGGTTGCTTTATACCTTATCTTCCTTGCATCCCCTTTTGATCAGTAGGTAAGACACCTTTGTCAATGTATTCTTTTGATTGGATCCATCCATGATGGCCCCAAGTGTACAGCAATAAAACTGACCATAAGATCTTCCTCGATGCATCTGGATGCTAGGATTTCTACTAGTATTCTTCTTCGTAGCTCTATCCTGGTCGCTGAAGCTAGCCGAGCAAGTGCGTCTGCTTGGGCATTTTCTATTCTTGGGATTCTAGCTATTTGGATAGCCTGGAATTTGGATATCACCTCCATTGTTTTGGCCAACTACCTAATCATCAAATCTCCTCTAACTCCGTAAATTTGAAGGACTTGATTTACAATTAATTATGAGTCACTGTAGGCCCTAACTTGTTTGGCTCCTAGTGACAAAGCTAACTCCAACCCATTGACTAGTGCTTAATACTCGGCCTCATTGTTGGAGGCTTGAAATTGGAATCTAAGAGCATATTCCACATCGAGATTATCAGGAGTATTATTGAGATTAATTTCAGCTCCATTGTCGGTTGCGCATGAAGATCCATCCACATATAGCTGCACAAGGGAATTTCTTTATCAAAGCACTCATCAGACAATACTCCTTGTTTGAAAATCTTCTTGCTCTCTTCTGAGTATGTTTTAACAAGCTCCTGAACAATAGATGATTCAAGTTGGTCGGACACTACTTTAGCGTGTTTTGAGCTCTCTTCCGAAGAAGTCTGCTTATTCGGCAAGGTGTTTGAGCTCTCTTCCGAGAAAGTCCGTTCAGGATATGAAAATTATGCAATCAAAACAGGCACTACTTGGCCTTTTAATGACAATCTTCATAAATGATATCATATTCACCTAACTCCACTTCTCAATACATAAGTCTTCTTGATTTCTCTGGCTTATAAAGGGTTTGCCGAAGAGGTAAGTTTGTATACACTACTATCGTGTGAGCTTGGAAATAGGGCCTCATTCGTCTGGACGCCTCAATTAAAGTTAAGGTCAGCTTTTCTAGGCATGGGTATCTAACTTCTACTCCTCTAAAAGCTTTAATTGTGTAGTATACCGGTTTCTGTATTCCATCTTCTAACCGGATCAGGGTCGAACTAACAGCTGATTCAGAAACTGCTAGGTATAAGTACAATTTTTCCCCCATTGTTGGTCGGAACAACAATGGTGGGGAACCTAGATATTTCTTCAATTCTTGGAACATCTTTTCACATTCTTCATTCCATTCGAAAGTCCTCCGTAGCACTTGGAAGAACGATAAACATTTATATGTTGCTCGAGACACAAAACGATTAAGGGCAACTACTCTCCCTGTGAGCTTCGGAACGTAGACCTCCATATTTTTGTCAATTAGTTCTTCAAACACTTTGTTTACCAACCTCTGATAAGTAGCACCTACATTTTTTAGTCCAAAAGGCATGACATTATAACATTAAGTTCCTTGACTGGTAATGAAATAAGTACTTTCCCTATCCTCAGACTTCATCTTGATCTGGTTGTAGCCAGAATATGCGTCCATGAAGCTGAGAAGCTCATAACCGGCAGTAGCATCAACTAATTGATCAATCATTGGCAAAGGAAAGTGATCTTTTGGACATGCTTTGTTAAGATCGGTGAAATCCACGCACATTCGCCATTTGTTGTTTTTCTTCTCGACCATTACTACATTTGCCCGCCAATGGGGATACTTCACATCTTCAATGAATTGAGCCTTCTGAAGCTTCTCCACTTCTTCTTGAATGGCCATGTTCTTCTCGGGGCTGAAACTCTACGCCTTTGCTTGATCGGCTTAGCATCCTTACTGATGTTGAGCTCATGACAAATGAAAGTAGGATCAATACCAGGCATATCTTCATGGCTCCAAGCGATTTCGCTCCTTGAGGAATGCAATCAGCTCTTATTTAAGGGATGGTGCTAAGGTAGAACCAAAACACAAATTGTTAATGAATAACTCGGCGAGCTGCCCAAAAGTTACAATTTGTCCTCAGGGTAAATTATTATATACCATATCTGGGTTGGACCAGTAATAGTACTTGAGAAAGCCCTATATCTCATCTCATCAGGGACAGCAGATATATCTGTCGTAGATTGATATTGTTCGATATGTAAAACAGGATCAGTCTTACCATCGTACTTGGGGGCGATTGCTGGTGGCTTGAATTTGTCAGGGGTAGGAAATTCCACAATCGCTTGGACGAAGAGTGATCCTGTAGTCAAGTTTCGTTGCAATGGATTCTTCGCCTTGGCCATTTCTCCCAGCCAATCTTCTATACGTTGAATCGATCCTCTCCATGCAAGATCTCCAGCAACGGATCTGTCGGAAGCTACTCAGCCAACATTACCGTGCGTTTGTGCTAAACTCTCTTCCTGAGAAGTCTGCTCGACACGCACAGCTCGTCGGACGCGTGATCCAGTCCTGATAGACTTTCCATGTCGCTCGGCATAGTGCCCATGCGATCGGGAGAACTCTCTAGGAAGACCTCTATTTGCTCTGGGGCCTAAGCGATCAAAGGCTGATGCCCTACTTAACCTTTCCAACATGCTCGTTCTCTCAGGAGTAAAAGAACGTCCATCATAATGCTCAGAAGATCTGATGGATGACGTGATACCAGGACGATAGGATCTGTCACGAGTTGATCTTGACTGACTGTAGTAAGTAGGGGTGCACATGGTTCGGTTCGGTTCGGTTTCACTACGGAACCAGAACCAAAACCGAAATTGATCGGTTCCATGGTTTTGGAACCAGAACCAAAATTGGTCGGTTCGGTTCGGAACCGAACCATCGGTTCTCGGTTTGGTTCGGGTTGGTTCATGGTTCTGGTTCTTGGTTCTGGTTTGCGGTTCTGGTTCGCGGTTTGGGTCGTGGTTCTGGTTTGCGGTTCTAGTTCGCAGTTCTGGTTTGCGATTTTCATTAATGGTTCTGGTTCGTGGGTTGGTTCTCGGGTTGGTTAATGGTTCTGGTTAATGGTTCTGGTTAATGGTTCTGGTTCATGGGTCGGTTCTTCGGTTCGATTTTTTGGTTCGGTTCCATGGGTTCGGTTCTCGGTTCGGTTCGGTTTGGTTCAGGTATAAAACCGAGAACCGAACCGAACACTTCGGTTCTCAATTTTTTGGAACCAGAACCAACCCGTGGAGAAAAAAAACCGAACCAACCCAACCCACGAAGATCGGTTTGGTTCGGTTCTTCGGGTTAACGATTTTTTTGCACACCCCTAGTAGTAAGCGATCCTAAGGCGTAGTGGTGGGATTCCCCTTCCTGGCAAGGGAGCCACAGTTTGTCTCGACGGAGCAACAGATCTGGCTTGAAGAGAATGAGCCAATTGCCTCATAGTCTCTTGCACCCTGGCAAGATTCATCAAGACTCCATTCAGATCAACCACAATACGAGGAGTTGATGGTACAATAGGATTACCATCGTTTCTGTTACTGGCTTTTGGATCATTCATATTTGAAGTGTTTTGGTAGAGAACAATGACAGACAGTCGTTCCCACAGACGGCACCAATCTGTTGATATCTAAAATTGGATTAATTCCAATTTTATAATCATAGATAAATAAAATGGGAAACACTTAAATCACACACACAAGACAATATATTTTAAAGTGGTCCAGCTACAACTTAGCCTACATCCATAGTGATTGTTATTGACTGTTACAATATATGATTCAAGTTGTCCCTTGAGCTAAGGGATTGTCATACATTTATATGGGTGTGAAACCCTAGAGATGGAACGCTTTCATATGCCAAGCATTTAAATATGTATACAATAAATATGTCTTTTGGAATTTAGAGTCTATTGGCATTATGGGCCGAGTAACCTTCGATATTCTGATTGGTCTGCCTTCTAGAGTTGGTCGGCCTTCCAACCGACTAAGAGTATCTGATGTCGAACAAGTAGACTGCCTTGCCATGCTGGATGACAGGTGTGTCTTCTTTATTGGCCCACGTAGAAGTGTATTTTTTACGTACAACAGGTGTCTGGCTCATTTTATCTTTCGATTACTTATATATTTATCCATGATTATAGAATTGGTACTATGTGGCTAAAAAAATATTGCTACAAATTTTAGACATCAACAGATTGGCGCAAGTGGTGGTTACTCGATCAACTGTTGAGGAGGAAAGGACGAAGAAAACATTGGACGACCAGGCTGCCTTACTGAAAACCAAGGATCAAGTCATCAAGAAACTACAAGATCAAGTTGATAGGTTGAATTTTCATTTTCACAAGTAACCTAAAGCAGTTTGTATGAATGGTTATAATGAAGCCTTGACTCATATGGATGACTATTTGGCGCAGAGTAACCGTGAAGACTATAAGTGGGGTTGGACAAATGTGTTGACATTATTGAAGCATGATAGCAATAGCGAGTTGTGGCATTGGAATGATACAGGAATGCTAGTTTGCCAAATAAATAACACTATTAAAAATTAACAACTTTAATATTAATAATGAAAATAAACATGAATACTCATTTTTTGTTATTTTTTGGGCAGCTCTAATTTGGGCAGTGAAATTAAAATCATAATCATGAAATTGAAACACTCAAAATAATCATGAAATTAAAACCATACTGAACTATTTTGAATCTTACATTTTGTAAGATTAAAAAATTATAGTGAACAGAGGCTGCACCGGAGACTCGGAGTAAAGGTCGGGGCTGGATCGGCTTGAAAGAAGAGATGTTTTGAACAGCTTTTGTTTTTGGTTGAAATGAAAAAGATCGGGATAGTTAAGCGTAAGGGTATGTTTTAGGTTTAAGTTGAGAGTTTAGGTATTTAAAGTTTTGGCCCTTTATTTTTTAAAACCCTATAAAATACCTTTAACATATTTTTTTAAGACCAAACACCCCTAAAAAAAATTCACGATAATTTTTTTCGGAAAAGTTTGGGGGAGCCTTCATACCCCCTCGTCTCTATGTAGAACCGCCCCTAACTTTACTTGAATTTTCTCTAAATGCGACAATGATCAACTTTGGTTGACTGATAGTCAAAACTTTTGAGTACGGGTACTCAATATATTAAAAAAAAAATACATATATTAAAAAAAAATACATTAACTATTGTATTTCGGGACGTGTACAATTTGTAGGGAAGCGCCTACTAGGGCGGCACTTGAAGTGTGTATTGTACTTCAACTCATGCGAGGATACGAGTTAATTTATACTATTTTTAGAACCAAAACTCAAATAACATTAATCATTTTTATAGGTAAATAAAAAAAACTCCAAATTATTGTATTTTTCTAGTGTACTTTTAGTAGGGAAACGCCTAAGGTGGCACTTGAAGTAGGTCACTTCAACTAAAGTGGGGAGAAGAGTTAATTGTACTATTCAACGCCTTTCAACATGTTGTAATTAAAAAATTTACGCCAAATTTATATAACAATTAAACTTACAATACATTAAATAAAAATAATAACTAGATTACGCTATATTAATTAAAGATTAATTAGAAGAATTAAAATTAAATAACATATTTATCATATTACAAAACATGAACTAGGTCGATAAATAAAAACCAACAAAACTTTGGGAGTATCGTTGTCGAATTTATGCAACCTGTTCGGTTTCCATCTCAACCTCCCACTTGTCCAAAATAGATTGTCCAAGTTGGAATAGTGCCTTCTTGTTTTTTGTCACAGTTTTTTCCTACAATGTTTGTTGTTTCTGTTTGGAAATTTTTATTTTTTTCCTCCATCAAGGTGGTATTTATTTCAACTCCTCGGTACGGACATTATCCAAAGACGTTATCCACGCGTTGAGATTAATTATAAAGTCAGGCATGCTGGTGTCAGAATAGCGGTTGCCCATTTTCTTCGAAACATATTTTTCAGTTGGTCACTGAGATCTTCATTAAATTTTAGGAGGGATTTGTTCTCATTTGACATACTAAAATTAGCAGGCACATATGCATCATCAACAGAGATGGAGGATAGGTTAAGGTTAGTCTTGATTGGTCCAGCACTCAAGGTTAAGGGAGTTTGAACTTTCTTATTTGTCTTGCACTTCTCAATGAGATTGTTGTTTCATTTTAGAGTGTCTTTCAAAACATTATAGCATTCTATTAACTTGAATGTATTACGCATCTACACTTTACATGTTGTACGAGTGATAGTAAACACATTGTGATCATAATAGTTATTATTGTTGTTGTCTCTTGTAACCTTATAGACGATGGGGCATAATTTGTTCGTGATCCTTTTTGAAGTGGTTCACCTTGTAGTGGGTGAATATTTGTAGTGAACTTCGTCATCTTTGTTAGCGACATTAGATTACGTCGCATATTTTTCCAACCTCACACCTAGAAGCCCGTGGTCATCTCACTTGATAAGTTGCGTATATAAATTAGCAAAGGGGTACGTTGGTGTGGGGACATACTTTGGCATCAACTTTGGTCTCTAAAAGCATATATCCTTATTATAGTGTATGTTACACCTTTTATCAATGAATCGATCGACATCCAAACTTGTTGGATAACAACAATTACATATAAGGTGTCACATGGGATAAGCACTTTATTTGCTCTAATATTATAGGAGACTGAAACTTTAAAGAAATTTTCACCACTTAGGTTAAAGATATATAATATAAGAATGGATTTCATCAATTATAGGCTTTGTGGAATAACAATGAAGTACATATGTGCCATATTTTCCCTCTAACTTAGTCAATATGTCCTCGAAATGGTTTGAGAAGTTGCTTGCCGTTTCAAGGAGTTTCAATCAATTAGTAAAGGTGTTCACAACAAGATTTATCACTAGACGATTTCACTCAAATAAGATGGGTTCAGTTCTGAAGCACGCTATATAGTTGACTCACTTGAGTCTGCACTATATAAGAGCCTCAACTAGTTTAGAAATATTGACAAAATTGAGTCCCTCCTTTAAGTGCATCATAGTCTCTCATGTGCTACATCAACATCAGCAAAGATCAAACATAAAGGTAGTATTCCAACACACTCACGGCACATAGAATTTCATTTCATATCATAATTGATTGGTGTGTGTTAATCAGAATTAAAATAAATTTTCTATAATTTGGGGGATTTTAAAAACATTTAAAATCTATTTTTAAAACAATTAAAATAAGGTTTAAATTGTTTCGTGGTTGAAATTTGAATTTCAGGAGTTCCTATAAATTGGCTTGGGTAGAATCCAAAACCGGCACAAACATATGTGGTAGAAAATGAGATTTTAAAGAACTTACAACACACGCTTTTGATTCAGTTATAAAGCTGCACGTGTTTGCTTGTGATTGGTTATACATGTGTTTCTTTACTCTCACATATCAACGCATCCATTATAGTCGTTGGATCATATCTAATCAACGTTCAGCATGTTGTATGAGTTAATCCCTGTGCAACTTTTCTAACCAATCAGCTTGAGTTTTTGTGCGATCGTTTATCAGCCTTTAGATTTAAACGGTTTATATTCAACTTAATCTCAGCCCATGATTTCGAATTAACCTTCCAGATCCTTCCTTGAGCCTATAAAAAGGGGCTTAGTCTCTACTTTTCGAAAATTTTGGAGAGTCTGAGAGTTGAGAGAAAAAAGAGAGAATAAATTTCGAAAGGAAACTCGATGAAAATATTTTTAGAAATATTTGAGTGATAAAAAATTTTATTCCTCACTGTTGTTATCTCTCTCTCAACAGCCTCACGTTTTTAGATCTCATTTTTTTTTAGAAATTAATAAATTTAAATACTGTGTGATACATTTCACGTCTAGAGTTTAGACTGTTTTGATTTCTTGCTTTGAGAAATCTTCTCACTCGTTGGATTTTGTAAAGTTTCAAAAAGCTTTCGAAATCCAACTTTAATTGTTTTTACAAACTGAAATAAAGACTTGCATGTTTCATATCTTAAAAAAAATTATAGCGAAAAATTGTGTTCATACATAATTTCGGTGGATCTCAATTTTAAAGATCCAAAAGGAAATCAGATCTTGAAATATTTTACACGAATAGAACAGAGTCTAAATTTCATAAGTGTAAAAATATATCTCATTTGTTAGACTTGTTGTAATTCATAGGATTTGTTGTATTAAGTGTGTGTGTGAGTACATGTATAGCCATTTAGGCACATCACTCACTACACAATCACCCACAAACACTAAAATGTGTTATTGGTTGAGAGATTTTGATTGCTAAGTCGACATCGAGTAACGGAGAAAGGAAGCAACGATTGTAAATAAGACATACCCCAGAGAAGACATACCCCAGAAGGAGTGGATTCTCGCTTAAGTATATTTCTGAACTTAGAATAGGATTGGTTGTATGATTTCTTGTACATGCTTGTAACCTATATCTGTTTATAGTGGATTTGTGGCGTAGAGGTCACCGTGGATGTTTCCCCAATTAGGTGGGGTTTTACCATGTTAAAATTGTTTGTCTCTTGTGATGGGAATCCATTGTTATTTTCCTTTTATTTTTTATTTTATTTCTATTTTAGTTCTTTTTAGGTATTTTCTCTACTTAATTAGCCTCCAAGCGTGTTTGGAACTAATTAGGCATTCTTTTATTTTTAGTTGGTCATTTTAGTCATTTTAGCTAATTACTTGATTAGCAAGTAATTCATCCCATATAAATACCCCATGTAATATCATTTGTACTCACTTTTGCAATACTTGATATATAAGACAACTCTTGATTCTCTCTCAATTTAGGGTTTGGTATTTCTTTCGACCCATTGACGTGGAGTTTACGTCAAATTGGTATCAGAGCGAGGTGTCATTCCCCAATTGGTGTGTTGGTGATCAAAAATCGTGCACTACTTTTAATGGCCACGGAGAAGACGATGCGAATTCAAGTTGATGAGATCAACAAGGAGTTAATAAAAAAAACCATCAAGAATTGAAGAAAATGTTAGAGAAATTAGCACAAGAACAACAACAACCTATGAAGCACGAACTCGACACGTAATACGTGTTTTGACACGACACGCTACACGTAATTTTTTCAAAAACTAGGATACGACACGCTAGGATACGTAAAATATATAATATATGTTAAAATATATAATATATATTTAAATATATATATTAATGAAATAAAATAGATTTTTTTCCATAAAATACATTATTAGAGCATTCTTAACATGAAATTAAGAAAATGGAACATATAAAACAAAATTCAAACACACTTTAGCATTAAAAATCATAAATAAGGCAGAATCATAATCGCATAAGGAAAAATAAAAATAAAAAAATAAGTGTCCTTTTTACATGTCCCAGACTCCCAGCGTGTCAGAAACGTGTCCCAGCGTGTCGGAAATGTGTCCAAGTATGTTTCAACGTGTCCCAACGTGTCGGAGTGTGTCGGAACGTGTCGCGTGTCTAACTCGTGTCAAAGCCGACTCGTGGCTTCCGGGAGAGTGTCGGTGCTTCATAGACAACAACAAACCCTAATTTTCCAAGACCTCAACCAAAAATTTGGCCTTCTCCTCCAACTCGTCTCTTCCAAGATTTCACCCCCCCCCCCACCACCACCCCCACTCAAAACCCACAATTTGACAAGTTGCGAAACCCTAACCTCTCAATTGAAAAACCAAGTACCAAACCACCATTCAAAAGTCAGCCCCAGGCCACCACAACCAGAAAACCCCCTTTCTGAAAAACAAAAACCCGGCCGAAGTCAAATGGAGGACTTAAAGCCTCCTGCCGCTGCCAATCATCAACATTCCACTGCCGATCTGGCCACAATGAATTGTCGACCGCCTGCTTGCACTACTGATCCAAATCCGGCACGGAATGAACAGATTCCTGTTCAAGAACAGGCCGACAGTCTCCTGCTGCTACCTTCAGCATCCACAAGGGACCGGACCACCCCTCCAGGGGTTGATGCCACTCTCTCAACCCTAGACTTCCCCTACCCCAGTACTTACACCTCAAATCTCTACCAAAACCAGCCTCTAAACCTTCAAAACCCTCATTTCTGCCCAAGCAACACCAAAAAAAATCACAAACCTGTTGTCCCAATAGAAACCCTAGTTCAAGAACCTCATTAGGTTCGTTCCGACCACGAAAAGCTTCACAAACCCTCTGATCACCCTACCGAACAGCTGCCCTATTTTTCTGGCTTCAAGAAAACCCTCCCAAATGTTCAAGAACTAGAGTTTGAAGCCAAGAAAATGGTTTTTGACCCGGGTGGACGCTATTTTTGTTGGTTGACAAGAGAGGCAAGAGGAAGATGATGAATCTTGATATCAAGAATTGAAGAATGACCCTTCCTCAAATTTTCAAGAAAATATTTTTGGCCTCACAAGTCTTTGTGTCTACTTTCAAGAATATTTTTGGAACTTCTCATGCGATTCTCTAATTTTGCAAGTTCGAGGACGAACTTTTTTGAAGACGGGAAGAGTGATGGGAATCCATTGTTATTTTCCTTTTATTTTTCCTTTTATTTCTATTTTTAGTTCTTTTTAGGTATTTTCTTTCTTTAATTAGCCTCCAAACATGTTTTGGACTAATTAGGCATTCTTTTATTTTTAGTTAGTCCTTTTTAGTCATTTTAGGCTATTACTTGATTAGCAAGTAATAACCCACCTATAAATAGCTTTGTAGTCTTCATTTGTACTTGATTCTCCAATTCTTAAAATATAAGAACTCTTTTGTTTCTCTCTCTAGAAATCATATTGTCTTGATTTTTAGGTCATTGATGTAGTTCACGTCATCTTGTGTGTGCTTTTTATCTCTTTTTTGCTACATTCTGCAAATTAGACTTAGGTTTAACTTAAAACCTACTTCCAAGAGACTGAAATAATTTGTTTTACATTGTTTTACACATCTTGTGTTTTTATAAAGATTTTTGAAATAGTTTCCTCAAAAAGTAATTTCGAAACTCATTAAACCATTTTAACTTTTGTTAAAATAACATAGTGAGCGATTTCAATTGGTATCAAAGCTTTGTACTGTTTAGGACCTTTTGATCTTGTACTTTGAAACTGTTCTAAAATCTCTTTATGGACGAAAAGTTTTAGCGTTTTGGAAATTTGTCCAGACCTCCCCTCTTTGATAGGAACAATTTTCCTTATTGGAAAATAAGGATGAAAATGGATATACATATCCAACTAAGCCTCTTGCAGAGGGTAGTGCTATAAGGGTTAAAAAGCTCCTCAATGAGTTTATTAAGGAAGAAAAACTTGCCTCGTTAAGTAATAATAAAGGGAAACATGCAATATTCATGTCGGTTAATGAGCACGAATTCAAACGCATATCTATTTGCACTACATCTGAGTAGGGATGGCAACGGGTCAGTTCGGGGTCGGGGAAAGCATCCCCCTCCTCGTCCTCGTTAGAAATATCATTCCCCGTCCCTGCCCCGTTCCCCGTTATAACGGGTTCGGGGATCCCCATCCCCATTTAAAATGGGTATCGATTTCCCCGTGGGGAACCCGTTTCTTTTTTTTTTAATATAAAAAAATCTTTTCACCGTGATAATCTTTAAAAAATTCATTTCACCATTTTTACCTATACAAATTTCAAAAAAAATACATTATTACACTATCTGTTAAATCTTTAAAAAAAGTAAATTCGGTCATTAATATACATTATCTGCTAATACTTAAAAAAAAAGTAAATTTCGGTCAATAATATACATTATCTGTTAAATCTTAAATTTCGGTTACTAATATCCATTATCTGTTAAATCTTATAAAAAAAAAAAAGGTAGTATATTGCCTGCAAAACCCATCTTAAACAAATCTCAAACATCAGCTTCACATCTCAAACAACTTAAACAAAGAGAAAACATCAGCTTTACATCTTAAACAAATCTCAAAGAGAAAACCCATCTTAAACAACTTAAAACAAGCTTAAACAGTAATAATAAATAAATAAAGGTCTCCGGTCGTGGGAGAGGAGGCGTCGCAGGGGGCGAAATATTAAAAAAAATATAACAAATATTTTATAACAAACAGGTATAAATCATAACAGGTATTTTCCGCCACTGTTTTTGTTCTAGTTTTCTGTTGTTGTATTTTTGATAATTTGACTATATATAAAAAATTTATATGTGTATTCTATACAATAAATTCCATAAAAGCAAGCAAGCACAACAGGTATTGGTATATAGAAATGTCAAGATGAAATAGCAATAATAGCAGGTACCAGGTAAATAAAGTATAAAGGTATAACCATTAAAAGATGAAATGAAACATGTAATAAATAAATACATATACATACCTGTTTTTCCGGCTGAATTCCAGCTGTTAGAAGCAAGGGGCGGAGATGGAGGGATGCCGGCAAAAGGGGCGGGAGAAATGGAGGCCGGCTCTTTGCTTGGAGAAAGAAAGAGGTGAAAACAAACTATTGTGTGTGAGATGCGAGGAAAAGAATTTCTTGGCCGCTGTTTGCTCACTTCTCCTCCTCGTTTTTGACCCTAAACTTCATAAAACTTTATTAACTTTACTTTTAACTTTCTACTTTTACGTATAGCACCCTTAAAAAATATTTTCGATAATTTTTTTTCAAAATCTCATGAGGGGCGGAGGCGCAGATGATTTTAAGAGAGAGGATGAGGTCGTGGAAATGATTTTAGGGTTACACTAAAAAACAATTATCCCTTTTCTCATTTATAATTCTATCTTATATATTAATTATAATATAAGCATATATATATTAAGATCAAATACCAAAATGACCCTCAAATATTTTTTAATACATATTTAGTCCAAGTCTTTTCATTTTGTTCCAAAAAGTCCCTCAAACACATATTTAAGCAATATTCTCTTATTTTTAAAGTCCGCGTTAGCGGCATGTTAAGGAACTTTTTGGAACAAATAAAAAGGCTTGGACTAAACGTGTATTAAAAAATGTTCAAGGGACTATTTGGTATATGACCCTATATTTAATTATATATTAATAATTCGGGTATCCCCGTGGAGACCCGAGGCCATACCCGAAACCGATCCAAAATTTTCGGGGATTTTTTTTACCCCCGAACCCGCCCTAATCCCCGAAACTTAATCCCCATATCCTACCCGATAGGGCCGGGTATCCACGGGGACCCGAATTTGCGGAAAAAATTATCATCCCTACATCTAAGGAAGTCTGGGACACATTAGTCACTGCTCACAAAAGTGATGACCGTGTTAAGGCAACCCAAACTCGGATGTTAATATAACAGTATACCATTCTACTTATGAATGAGACTGAGACATTTGACGAATTTTATATTAGGTTGACTGACATAAGCACAAAACTGGATGCAAATGGAATCATGTATGATAGGAAAGAACTAGTGTCAAAAATTCGTAGGTCCCTCCCCCCTAAGTTTGATAACAAAAGATATGCAATTGAGGATATACTTGATCCCTGAACTCCTCACTAGCAAACTTAGGATGGTAGGGATGGAACTTGAGTTTAAGAAGCACAATTCCAATAATAAAAAATACAGTCCAGTCCCAATGTAGTTTTCTAGTCTAAAATGGCCTCACCTCAATTAGTCATGCCCAATATAGACTGGGACTCTAATGAGGACTGTGATTTAGAGAGTTTGGATAACCAGATAGTCCTAATGTCAAAATAATTCAAGAAAATTTTAAAGTTTAGAAACAATGTTGCTTCATAACAAGGGAAATCTGGATATCAAAATAACTTTAATAACAGGCCTCATGAGAGGAACAATGACAATCAGATAATTGATAACAATGCTAGACCTGGAAAAGACCTTAAAAATACGCAATGATATAGGTGTGGTAAAAAGGGTCGCATAGCCTCTAATTGTAAGGTTAAAATGAATAACACTCCTAAAGCTAATATCAGTAAGACTTGGGATGACTCAAGTGACTCTGAAGAAGATGAGTTTGGGTCTTCTAACTCTTTTGATCCTTACATGGCTTTCTTTACAAAAATTATCTATTCTGATGATATGTTTGTGAATAATTATGAACCTGATGCTATCATGCCCAGTGCTGTTATGTCTGGTGATGTTTTGTCCATTTCTAGTTTATGTACTCTTTGCTTAGATAATACACACGTTGATATTGCTAATAATAGTTCTTCGACGATGTGTGTGAGTCAAAGTGTTCTTACTGATAACGAATTGAATGGGTGTGTGAGTTCGACTAGTGAAATGCTAGGGGACAACTCACACACTGCACATAATAAGTCTGATAATGTTGATCTCCCTAACACTCACACACTCTACACTAAGACTCTTAGTAAGAGAATTAGACTATAAAATACTGTCAAGGACTTAAATGACAAGGTAGAATCTTTAAGCCTATTGGTGAAACAAAACGCAGAGGACTATACTAATCAGTGTCTGGCCGATGAAATGAAAACTAAATCTTTTGTTGAAAAAATTAAAGAACTTTTTGAATCAAATATCGTTTTGGAAAAGAAATATAAGGCAACTTTTATAGAATTGGAAGAATCTAAACAAAAAGTTTCAACCGTCTTAAAAAAAAAATTAAGTTTGAAAACAATTCTAACTATTTTTAAGACTGCGTTACTTCAAGCAAAATAAATTCTAAAGATAAAACTGGTTTAGGTTTTGATCAGAAAGCTAAGGCACATACGAAAACCATTCAACATGCGCAATTTGTTTCTTCTGAAAAAAGACCAGATGACCTATGTCCTGATTTTCAAACCTTAAAGAAAGATTTTGAAAATAAGAAAAATTGGTGAGATAATCAGATGGAAAGACGTCCAAAGCCAACTGCTGAACCTAAGGCTAAGTATGGTTGCCTCCCTAAAAGGCAATTTGATCCCAAATTTAAAACTGTTGCAGTTAGACTTAAGGTCAATGTCCAACAAATGGATAAACCTATCGTTAAAGGTTTTCAAAACGTGAAAAAATCATCGAGCCACCAATATTATTCTTATTATGATGTTTATGGACATTATCTTGCTGAGTGTTTTCAAAAACGACGGTATAAACCCTTCTATATTTTACCTGTTTACAAAGACTTTAACTATTCTAGAGAGAGCAAGAATAATTATGTACTTCCTAAATAGCACAATAAAAACTCTAACTATAGAGGTAGGAAGAAAAGATCTCATGCTAAGAAGAAATCTAAGAGAAAGTGTCATAAATCTATTTATAAACCAAAAGCTCATAAACACTTTAAAAATAGAGCTATTGGGGTTAGAAAGAACGATCTAATACCCCAGTTGAAGTGTAATATTGTTACTAGCGCTTTAAAATCTGAGAGCACTGCATCTGGTTGGTACTTAGACTCTGGATGCTACAAGCATATGATCGGAGATGATACTAAATTATTCGACAAGACTTACTTCTTAGGAGGAAATGTTTTATTTAGAGACGGAGTATCAGGTCAGATCATTGGCAAAAGAACACTCTAAGAAAAGTGACTCCCTATTCTAAAAAATGTCCTATTAGTAAAAGGTCATAGATCTATTTTTTTTACCAAATCTCAATTTTGTGACTCCAACCACACTGTCACATTCTCAAAAACCAATTGTAAGATTTTAAATGATAATGGTGACAATATCTTTACAGGTCACAAATAACTACTACACAGTAAATCCAGGTAATGAAACTTGTAAGATAGCCAGACTTGATGGGAATGAAATTTGTTTCACCTATTTTGGGGGAATAAGTAAAGAAACTAAAGTTTGTGGCACGCCATTATTTTGACGTTTAACTTGAAAGGTAAGAGAAATTCTAGGATTTGTGAGAAGATATTAAATGAGTTTTGGTGTATGGATTCTTTTGAGGGTTTTTTAAATTTGGAGTAGAGCAGTTCCATCTGGAGTTCATTGGGTATGATTGAAATGTCTAGAGAAAGAGATGGATGATACGTGAGGTTGCTCTCAGTTTATACCAGATTATACCTCTGTTTTTCTGACTTTTTATTTTTATATTGTATGTTCTATTTTGTTTCCATTCCTGATGTAAATTTGAGGACTCCTCATCCTGCAGTTGCTATTCTGCTTGTTCTTATAAATTGTGTTTCTTATTCCAAAGAATCTATTTGCAGTAATAGTATTTATGGAGTAAATTTGTACAGTATATGTTATCACATGTAACAGTGAGCAGTTGAAGCCAATATAGTTATAATTTAAAGGGATTTTTACCAATCGATTATGTTATGTAATCAAATAGGTCCTATGTTTTTTATTTGCTCCAATAGGTCCCATGAAAAAACATTTCTGCCCCAATAGGTCCCATTGAAAAACAGGTAGTTGTAAGGACGTATTTTTAATAAGTCCGTCACAATTAATTATGTCGTATACCGCTACAAGCCATCGAAGAATTATGAAGATTGCATTTACAAAAGATGGATTCGAATTACCAGTTGCCTTCAACATTCAAGCCCAACAATATGAACTTTGATAAGATATTGTTTTAAAGTTTCATTTACATTTCATATTAAGAGTATTGGGATATTTTTAAAAAGGTTTAAAAAAAAAGCTTTTATATAAAAATGTTTTTTTAAAGAGGTTTTATAACTGTTTGTGAAAAACTTCTTCAGCAGTAAATGTACCTCGGTTTCAACGCCAAGGTCGTTCAAGCGAGATATCAATCTCGTTCGAACGACAGTGGGAAGTCGCGCGCAGTCGTTCGAATGACACGCGATCTCGTTCGCGCTAGATGTCATTCTCGTTCGAGCGAGATGACTTTTAGGCTGACACGCTGCTGTAATGATTATCCTTTGACCAACTCAAATTTGTATAAAAAGGGGTCCTGGCAGCCTAGAAAAATGTGGAGAACTGTTTTAACTTTTAAGAGTCTTATTCTTTTAAAACTTTTGTATATCTGCCCAGATTTAATTAAATACCTTTTGGCAGAAAGTTTTTCTCCAACAATTTTAAGGGTTCAAATGTTTTGTTTTTAATTCACAAAATCCCAATTACTTTTATGTGAATTGTTTTGTGGAACCCAAGAACATATTTTGCTTTGGTTTAATCTTTGTGGGGAAAACTCTACAACCGACAGCTGCGTGCTATTGTGGAGGGAGTCCTTATAAAGTTCATATCTTGTGGAGAAGTCGTTTCTTTTCTTCACTGTTGCCCTCCTGGAAAGGGAAAGTTCCAGCCGAGACATCGGAACCGACACCTGCGGGTATTTCGTATTTCACCCTATTTCATTATAATTCGTGTAAGCCGTTTTCTTATAAAATTATAGTGAAATAAAAGGTTTTGCCCCTTTGGGGGATTTTTCCTGAATATTTGTGCCACATGCTTTATTTATTTATGGGTTGACACACGCACTTTTAGATGCATGTTTAGGGGCTGGATTAATTTGGTTTAAAAATAGACTCTAATTAAATAAGTGTGCCGAACTGGAAACTTGCGAATAAATTTAATCAATTATCACACAGTCGCACTCTTGAGTAGTGAATATTTACATTGTGTATGAATATGACCTATTGAGAGAAGTTTGTTTTGATAGGACCAAAGAGGGAAAATGTCGTGCAAATATGACTTATTTGTCAAGCTCCCTAATTTTAATTCCACTTTTTTTGGTTTATTGGCATCATCTGATATGTCTTTCTTTTTGCAGTCTTTGCAACCCACAGCGAATTGCGGTATAGTAAGACTCTACTTTTCAAGTCCTTCTCTTACCCCAAATACCGCAGAGCTATTGACCTTTATTCGTTTGTTAGTTGCTTTTAAGTTTCAATACAAAGTTTCATCTCCATTTAATCTCTGCAATTACAAAAGGTTTGATTTTTCCGGCAACCCTTATGATTCAAATTGACAAGTCGTAGATAACTTTGATCTTCTCAGATGTATGAATTGCATTTTGGGTCTGATGAATATGCTCTCGGTTCTAAGACACCATTTGCGACAATTTAACTCCAGTACAAGCTCTATCAGACAACTTCTTTTTACAAGGATACCTCACACTTATGTTGCCTACTCAAAATCATCGAGAGAGCTATTGGTCAAAGGACCCCACCCATTATTATGAACTAAGTGCAGAGGAAGTAAGGAAGCAACTTCAAAGCTAGTAAATGGAAATTGGTGCATTTTGAAATTCATACAACAGGAACACAAAAAAGAGGTCTTGGTGAGGGAAGTATATTAATGAAGGAGGGTTAGGTCGGCCTGTCTCACAAAGTAAGATACGTGACAATAAGGTTCCTAGATAACTCTTATGTTTTATCAGCCACCGATATAGTCAATCACCCTCAGAACATAATTGACAAAAGTTAACATGGGTGATTATATTCAGGTCACCTCAACTACCAAGATTGTAGACGAATCCTTAGGGATGATAATCGCAGAGACTCCAGTCCCTAATATAACACAATTACATTAATCCAGTTAGGTTGAATAATAGCATATTATCGGTAGAGTTGTACCTTATTACATTTGTAAGTAATAAGACTCTCATATTGTATAATTAAGACCCCCCCCCCCCCCACGTATGAAGATATTAATCGTGAAAAACTTTGTATTAGTTGGCTTGCCTCTAAGCTAGCACCGCACCCTAGCATCCACATATGTTTAGCTTAATAAGATTACTCCCTCACCCAAAAAAATGTGTGCAAGCAAGGAAGACGTTTTTGAATCACGTATATATCTATGTCAATTTCATATTCTTGCATTGCATCTAGGTCAAATGGCGTAGTTTTGTTATTGTATAATTAAACCCCTTACAATTCAGTGTCGTTTATAGGAACCTTTTTGCTTCCACCACCTGAAAATTGTCATCTCCGACTAAGAAAGAGGGAAATCCAGACAAGGACAAATGAAAGGAGAATTCGATGGCCGGTAGGAATCCCCAACAGTAGATAAACACAATCTTCAAATTGCTTATTTATAAGATTTTGCCCCAAATCAAGGCTTCAATTGGGTTTGGGATTAATACTGTATCCTTATTTAGGTTGTTTGGGTTGGGTAACTTAAATAACTTAAAATTAACTTAAAACGGGAGGAAGATGTGCTATTATTATTGTGGCTCAAATGTAGTTATATTCTTAAACATTGTAGACTTATGAGGTTTAATCTTCGTTGTTGAACTATTTTTATATGTCTTAGGCCACAGTCACTGCCGCAAACTTGAAGTATTTATTAGAGGAGTTTCTCCAGAACCAATTATATATATCATTCCTAGGATGTAGGTGTCGAGCATTATAGCTCCTTTACATCCCTGTATTCATTTATATTTCAGTTATCTATCAGGTGTATAATTTCATATTTCCCGAGTTAGAGATTTAGACGAGAGTTATTTGTTACTCAGAGTTGAATATTAAGACATTACGAAATATTATATTCCAAAATCGGATTTGATTATATTGTCAGTTGGATATCATCAGAGATGTTTTAATTTATTCAGGATTTTATTATCCCGTGTTGTATCTACTTATATCATTTTATTTATTTCGTTATGCTGAGAATGTTACAAATTATTTTTTACTCCCGTGATTTTTATATTAGAACTCATCAATCTATTTATGAATTTTATGAGTTTCACAAAAAAAGCAGGTGTCTAGAAAAAAATTCAGAAATTCCAAGTTTGATAAAAAAAACGGTAAAAAAAATCCTAACAAAAAAAAATGAAATTTCCATCCCTAAAAAAAAGACCAATTCAAACAAAAAAAAATCCAAATTTTTAGCCCAAAAAAAAAACTTCAAAAAAACCTATTTCAATCCCACCTTCTTCCTCTTCTTCTTCTTCTTCAACAAACCCATTTAAAAAAAAAGCATCCTTCCTTTTTCAACAAAGCTGGAAACATATCCCAAATTAAATACTGGATATGAGTAAATAATAAAAATCCGAATCCAACAAAAAAAATCGAGAAAATGTGTAATATGCATGCTTGTATGCATGTAGATTTGTGCTTGTATAGATCTCTGTGTATGTGTGTGTGTGTGTGTGTGTGTGTGTGTGTGTGTGTGTTTTCATGTGTGTGAAGAGAAACAAGAGAGATAGGGTGCGACGGTTATGTGAAATCCTATTGGAAGTTTAAGAGGTTAAATTCCAAAAATGAAAGTTCGGGTGGTGAAGTGAAAATGAAGATGAAGTTCAGAGGTTGTTTTAATCAACCCAACGTAAATTGGAGTAATGCATTTTGATTGGTTTCTTTGACCAGATTTTGTGGTATTATCCTATTTAAGTCGATAGAATTTGTTTTAGTCGGTAAGGAGAGTGCATTAGTTAATTACACCATATAAGGTCTATAGTTTGATATTACAAAGTTTGTTAGATTTTGTAAGTTACTCTTCTAAGTTGAAAAAAAAAATATTGTTAACGGATGTGCTTAATAGAGTTTGTACTATGTGCATAACCCAAACTACTTTTGAAATATTAACACTACAAAATTAATCAAACATATACTAATTTTTTAATGCAAATCCGCCACACCCTTAAATTTTTGTTACAAAATATTTCATTTAATAATTTTGTAGTATAGCATTCAAAGCTCATTGATATTAACAACTATTTTTTTAAAATTCACTATATGAGTTACATGTGATGTTAGGTCATTCTGGAATGAAAATTTCTTATATTTACTCAATTGTTTCATGTTAGTAGTAATTGTAAAAATTTATCGCTATTTTGAATTTCATAAATCATTTATGAGACAATTTCTTTAATGTATCAATTCCTTTAAAAGAATCAAAATTTAATTTTTAAAAATACACAGTGCATTATATTGAGGATTTACAAGACGACCGTGCATCGCCGCACAGGAGTCAACTAGTTTTCACCAAAATTACAGATCGTGTTTATGCCAGATTGTGACGAGTTACAGTCTAGTCTTTCTTTCCAAATATAAAATGCAAATTGCTTTAATTCAGAAAATCATATGGAATCATGGTGGACAAAGACACTATTCCTCATGAACTACATAACACAAAATCAAGCCATTTCGGCACTATTCGTGATATCATTCGCTCATTGCAATAAATGTATTGCTGATAAAGCATTCATCAATAAATACATATCTGTTATACAATCAAAATAACTTAGAAAAAAAATTATAAGGAGGAGAAAAAAATTTCATTTCAGGGATATTCATCAAATTAACTTTACAAGCTGAATAACAAAGAAATAGTGAGTATAACCTACCTCATCAACTATATTAGACGACACCAATACTCAAACATGAGGTCCAACTCGGTCAAGATATCCTCCAGTATATAATATATAGCTCCCTTTCTCCGCGGGCCTCAAATGCTTACATTAAACTTACTGCAATCAATACAAATTAAACAATTTCATATATACTTTTCTATACAATGACCCAAGGTAAAGATTTTTATTTATTTGGATAAGCATATCATATAGATACAAAGTGGGTAACTCCAAATCTGGATATTCACTACAAAAGTTCCACAAAACAATAAAACTACAATAGTGAAATTCAGAGAATCCTAATCCATGCAGTTTGCAAACTCAATTCCTAACTGGTAAAATGACCAACAAGGTATAAATATCAAAACTAAACATAAAAGTCTCAAGGAGACTAATCAAGTCAATTTTTATTTTTAAACTTGCGTACCTTTTTCGTCAAGTTTCAACGCTGAAGATAACATTCAGCGAAAAAAAGTACCAAAGCCAAAAAAAAAAAATTAGTGACATACCAAACTAAGGATTAATTAATAAATAACAAACCCAAAAAAGAATGTTAATATCAATGTGGTAAGAAACAAACTAAGAAAATGTAACAATAGGAGACATTGTCATTGTTTTCAAACATCTTTAAACAATCAATAATATGTCTAGCAGAGTTACTACTACACCTAAATGGCAAGGCTATAGTGTAGACATGCTGAAATTTAGGCCTCAATTACACAAGTCATGACTATATGCGAGACAAAACCTATCTCACCTTAATAATTAGTACTCTTTGCCTTACCTAAACCCACTATACTGTTTTAATTCTAAAAATTAAGGTAAATTGTGAGAAACCCCCTGAACTTACCCCTAGTTGCAAATACCTCCCGAATTATTAATTTTGAATAAAATTCCTTCAACTATCTCATTTGTTTGATATTTTCCCCTCTTTTTCGATATAAAAATTCACATAGGGAGTATTTGGAGCTTTTTCATAGTTTAGGGATTATTTACAACACTAGGGTATACTTGCGGCCCAAGTAATATTTTAGTGGGTTTCTTTCCTCTTACCCTCAAAGTAATAGATTAGAAAGTAGAAACATCCTTTTGTATTCCTCAAGTACAAAAATAGATCATATATTTCTTAAACCCAATAGATAGCAGTTGTGGTTGCCAATGGGGCTCCCCATCCCCCTCATCTCGCCAGGTCCTTTGCAGACGAGGTTAATAATGATCCTAACCCCAAATAAACTAGCTTTATAAATCAAACCCCATCTTCAGTCAAAGGAGAACAAGTTATCATGGTTTCTTCAGAAGTATCATCTTTTGCTTCCGCATTCTCTCATGCCCTTTTGGGTAAATTCTCCCATAGAAGACATTTTATTCTTGACACTAAGATCTTTCTCACTTTTGGCCACAAGACTAATGCATGTTGGACTTCTGGATCATTATCGCTTTCTCATAAGAACAAATTGTGAAGAAAATTTCTTCGTTCATGGCTCGGTGAGCAACGGTACGTGGGTAAATACCCTAAGAGGCTAATGTCTGTACTCCTGTTTGGATTTCTTTACCTTTTCTCCCAGTTCATTTCATTAACAAAAGCAACCTCTTCTCTCTTGCCCAACTTATGGAAAACCGGTTAAAATGGATGCCGCAACAGTGGATACGTAGCTTACTTGAAACCTGGATTGAGCAAGATTTACTCAAGTCACACCTAAATTAGGCTTACATAGGTTGCAGGGATGAGGGTTTCTGGAAAGTGATCAAATATGAAAGCATTCCTTTAAACTGTACCAACTGTTAAAAGATGGGTCATTATAAAGAGAAATATTTATGTTTTCGATCAAACCCCCCAAAGAAACCCAAGAGCATAACAATGGATACGATGATTCGTTAAGATGTCACCAAATATTCAAGGAGCTCAGCAATAAAAAACAACAAGAATATATATTCCTAGTCCCAAGTAATTCCGTTGCCGATTGACGAAGACCATAAATTAGAGAATGACATGGATTATGCTGCTGCTTCTGTAGGGCTAAAAGAAATGGGTAAACAAAATGCATCTGGTAGTTATTCTGCATCTTCCAGTAATACGGCTAGAATTTAACACAATGAAGACATTTCAAAAAATGATATTAATGAAATGTTAGTAGGTTAAATCCCTCCAAGTACTCGACAAAATGACATACCAGGGACTTCTGCCCAAGACTTAGTCTCATCCCCCAAATAAGCCCCCCCAAAACAAGCCCTCTAAGGATAAAGACACCATTATTCAAATTTTCATTGACTTTGGAAGAATGTTGCATAAAAAATAGAGGAAAGGGCCATGAATAAGATGATTCAAGATGCACTTCAAGAAGTTGATTATTTTTTTTACAGCAATTGTAGCAACAAGAAGAATTGCACAAGACAAACGTACAAAAAGGCTGAAAGGACTCAAATGGGTGTTTGAAATGACAAAGTTAGAGAGGATCGTGATAATTATCCTATCAAATCTCATTATTTGAATGTCGAGTCATTAAAGGAGGAGGAAAGATTCCTTCAAGTCAAGAAAAAAAGGAAAAAAGAAACTAGGAATAACACTACTGCTTCTGGTAGAGTGCGCGGATCTTCAGTTCTTAATGGAATTTTTTCCCTTTAGCAAATTATTTCATGGGAGGCTAAGACCTATATGTGTGATCTATAACAAAGTTATTATGTATCTCAGGTACCTCTATGAAGCATATCCTTATCAAAGCCATGGAAGAATTTAATGAGGATGTGCATTTCATTGAGATTGATATTGAGATGGACCGTGAGGTTGCTGAGATTGCCGGAGTTAAAAGCACACCACGTGTGAAATTTTTCCAAGAACCAAAGATTAGTTAAGACTGAGTCTACTAGACTCACATCAGTCAAAATGCAAAGAGATTATCAAGAGTTTACAGTTGAATTGAATTAGTTTAGATCTTATTTTGTTGGAGAGGTTTGACATAGCCCCCCACTTTTTTTGTTGCTCGAGAATTGTTTTACAAGTTAAAGAAATTTAATGCTCGGTACCTGATTCCATTCCGATCGTTTAAATTACTGAAATTGTCTTCAAGTTCATACAAAAGCTTCCAGTAAGTATTCACATCCATTATCTTATTCTCTTGCAACTCCTCAAGGAAACTGGTGGCATCTTTAACCGTTCGTCGTTGAGAGATCTCATCAAGGACTGTCCGGTAGGTAATGATATCATTTCCCCTTCCATTTTTAGTCGTCTCCCATAAAAAATTCACTACTTCGTCAACCTCTCCACCGAGAGCCAAAGAATTCACAAGCAAGTTGTATGATTTAAAACTCGGGACAAACCCTTTTTTCTTCATTTCCTCAACACAACTCCCTAGCATTGTTTGTTCGGCCTTGGGCATATAAACCATGGATTAGGTAATCATATGAAAATGAGTTGGGTTGAGAATCATAGACCACACCCATCTGTTGGAATATTCTGAGGGCATCATTTAGATGAAGTGAAAGTACATACCCTATTATGATAGAATTTAATGAGAAAATATCGGGTTCTACCCCATCACTGACCATTTGCTTGAAGAGGCCTCTAGTAGTCTCCATATATATATGGTTAATATACAAATTGCTCCCTTACTTAGAAACGCAAAAAAAAAGAAGATTATAGGTTCTTATTGAAGGCCTACAATCCAATTTCCTGCTATTCTTCATGTGTTTAAATATATTGACAGCCCTTGTCAATTTGTGTGCTTCCGTGGAGAAGTAAATCATCGTCTTGTAAAGAGCCTTAGAACCAATGGAAGGAATTGCAAGCACTTGGTTAATAAAATCATCCATTTCTTCATACATTTTTGTTGCACCAAGCTTTTTTATCGTAATGTGATACGTGGAGACATCATGCCTAAACCTGGGTTGTTGTGAAGCCCAATAGAAGAGCTCTAAACCCCCCAGAGGATCTATTTGCATAGTAATTGTGGCATCCGGTCTAATTAAATACCGGGTTGCTACTCCTTTATTAAATTAATACATAAAATCAAGTCGGTTCATTCTTAGCATCACCATCGAAATTATTTTAATTTGTTACTAGCCACCTAATATTTAAAAGTGAGATGCCAAATTTTATTAATTAAATTAACAATCAACCAAGTAATTGAATAACCATCGATTCAACATACACACAAACAATCTCATATGAATAACCAATGTAATGAAATAAACTGAGTTTGGAGTAAACACTCCAATAATAGTCCCAAAGCAAAATATAATCTCAATACAAAAGTCGGAATAAATAAAACCAACATCTAAAATAAATGAAAGTCTGAAACTGCTATCTCTGAATAAGAATTGATATGAATGACTCTGAAGGAAGTAAAGATAGATGTGGAGTCGTCTAATACCGAGATTCTGTGACTTCCACAACAGCTACAACACATGAACAGAATGAAACTCTTATACCTGGCGTCCCTGTGGCTGGGCACCTAAAAGGTTTTTACAAAAAGAAATTAGATTTGGAAGAAAACAGGTCAGAGTCCGAGGTGAAAATATTTTAAAAACAACAAGTGTTTAATTGCATTAAATAGTAAATATTATATACATGTTAGTCACGTGCTCTCAAATGAGTTTCTCACCCCTCAACTAAAGTGCACGCCTAATACATACCCTTAACCCATCCTAGTTATGCTATTACCTAACTAGTCTGTATACATTCCTACCTTAAGCTATGCCCCCATATATTTCCCATGATATGCCAAGTTGAATGTTTTCCATCTTTTATTTCGAAGAGGAGTCCTCATAGTCTAAAGTTAAGTATTCACATACTAGCATTCTTTTAGGTTTCATTATTTTTCTTATCTACTAAGTTCACACAGCAGAATACATCACAAGTACATATATTTATCACTATAATATACATACTAATACTGCACTCCGAGGCTAAGCTGCGGTTCAGGCATACTCTGATATTGAATCCCGGTACATCACGTACGTAAGGATTACGAGTTTCGAATCACTCAGGAATCGTATCAATACAAATCATACATATTGGAGGTGAATATAGTTTACATACCTATGGGTCATGCACACACCTACGCTCCCATAGTCAGCTGACTTATCAACTGACAAATAAGTCTTCACAGTCATATGTTCTTGAGGTACTAAATCTTAATTTCCCTGAAGGCACACAAGACAAGATTGTCCTCTTCCTATAACCTCCCATGATAACAAGTATGGTAGGTATTTCATACACATAATCATCCATACATTAGATCGTCACACATCCTATGTATTTATAAATTTAATATAGGTATTAGCCTGACCTATATTGTAAGTCTCATACGTAGTATTTATCCCGACTATCTTATGTAATATTATTTAGCGTGACAACTCTCGTCGTATAATTTCGAGTACCAAAACCTATCCCAAAAGGTTACTAGGTCTCCAATTTATCTCTAAGGTTATCTCAGTAATCTAAAGTCCCCTACTACCGTTCCTAACCTTAAGTTACGATTCATCCAATTTCAGTCCCAATTTATATAATTTCTAACAGCACCTCGCTCAGCAAGCACCCGTAAGTATACCATTTAATCCCATAAGAAATAACATTTTTCGGGCATTAACTACGACCCTACTGACCTTAACTAAGTCCCATAAGATTCTATTAATCACACTAAGAGTTCTTATAAGCTTGGGATGTTATCAAACCTTAAAGGAAAGCAATTAACAAAATTTAGGAGGAGTCGACCGATCGAAGGAAATGGTCAATCGATCGATCCAGTCGATCGATCGACATTCTTGGGTCGATCGATCCATCCATCAGATATTAGCCTACAATTCTGCATATTTTTGCCTACGGGTTTCATCAATTTTAACCCTCAAATCCTCTATTATAATGTCCAAAACTCCCAAATATTTATACCAAACATTCTACCAACATAAACACATAAATTCCAATATCTTAGAATCATCAAATAATAATGGGTTATCATTTTCTTGGATCAAATCATGTATATTTCATAAAAACCCTATTTATTTTATTTTCTTCAAGAACATCATATAACTCAATATAAAATTTCATAATTCTCTACACACGGATCATGATTTCGTGGATGCTGTGTTTCCAGAAGTTAATCTACATGCAAAACCTACCAAGATTAAGATTTAAATCTCCAAATCCATTAATTCATCATTTTTCAAGTTTTTTCTCTAATTCTAAGCTATCATGGATAATATATGCATTGAATTATTGCAAGTTAAATCAGTTGCCTGGAAATGGAAGTTTTGATCCTTTGGAGAAGATGATATAGGAGCGATCATCTCTTCTCGATCTATCCGATGGTGGTGACGATGGTGCAAAAAGCCTAAGAATGGTGGTTCTCCTTTGGGAACTTCCTCCACTTCTTCTCTAATGACCGTCTGTGAGTTTTGGTGGTGAAAACCCAAAGGGAACTAACCTATCAGGTGATAAAGCTTTCTAAATTTCGTGGGTTTAATTACCCCAAAATTTAAAATGTCTAAAATACCCTCCCAGGTTGTCGGTTTGGACTAAAACTGCCTCGGAACCCAAACTAAACCCCCAGGTAGACTTTTTTTACTATCTCAATACTTTCGGACACGTTGACGCACGCAAAATGATCATAAGGATGACATAAAAATAAACTACTTTATAATCCATTAGATTGGTCCCGACACGACTGGCACGCGTGTCCCAACTTAATTTCTAAAACTGTCGTATTTTCCACGCGTGATAATTTTAGTAAGTTCATAATCATATATTACTATACTCAATCAGTAATATTTAACATAATTATCATAATCAAATACTAACTCTCATATCGCTAGTATTTAAATCCATATTAATTATCAATTAATTTTTCATTTTTAATTCAATTAATCCTATAATTAAAATCAGTAAAAATACGGGGTATTATATATTTCCCCCCTAATAATGGAATTTCATCCCGAAATTCAAAAATAAAGGTATACCTAGTAAAGATAACTTTGTATATTTGTTGCGCATCTCATCCTCGCGCTCCCAGATAGACTCCTCGGCATTATGATGCCGCCACTGAACACGTACCAACGGTACTACCTTCAATCTCAATTTCCTCTCGCAATGGTCTAGGATAGCAACCGACCCCTCCTCGTAGGAACTATTGGGTTGCAGGTCAATCTCCTCCAAAGAAATGTGAGTATGGCCAACTCATCCCGAAGATATCTCCTCAACGAAGAAATATGGAACACGTCATGAATCCTATGCAAGTGCTCCGGAAACCCAATCTATAAGCAACTGGCCCATTCCACTCAATGATAGGGAATGGCCCCACATATCTCGGCGCCAACTTCCCTTTCTCACCAAAACGCATTATCCCCTTTATAGGAGATACTCTCAGCAACACTTGGTCTCCTATATTGAACTCTCGGAAGAACCTCTTGGCATCGGCGTAGCTCTTCTGTCGATCCTGAGCAATCTGAATATGGCTCTAAATCATCTCTATCCTGGCCGAAGTATCCTGGATCACCTTCGGCCCAAGTAGCTTGTTGTCCCCCACCTCTAACCAGCATGTTGGAGAACGACAAGGTCTACAGTATAATGCCTCGAATGGAGCCATCCCAATCGTAAACTGGTAGGAGTTATTATAAGCAAACTCCACTAGTGGGAGATACTGCTCCCATCCCCCGCCCAAATCTAGGATACACATCCGCAATATATCCTCTAACATCTGATTTGTCCGCTCAGTCTGTCCATCGGTCTGCGGGTGATAGGCCGAACTCAGTCGTAACTCTGTAGTCTGTACCCATAGCCTCCTGGAAGCTCTGTCAAAACTGAGACATAAAAATCTTATCCCTATCGGACACGATATCAAGGGGTACCCCGTGAAGTCTCACAATCTCGGCTATAAAGATATGAGCATACTGCCCCGTAGTGTAGTCCATCCTAATTGGCAAAAAGTGAGCTACCTTGGTCAACCGATCCAAAATTACCCATATCGAATTGTGACCTCACTGAGATGTAGGCAGCCCCATGATGAAATCCATGTAAATGCTCTCCCATTTCCACATAGGAACCTCTAATGGCTGTAGAAGTCTTGATGGTCTCTGATGGTCCACCTTCACCAGCTGACAAGTGGCACATTTCGAAATAAACTCGGCAATATCTTTCTTCATCCCACTCCACCAGTACTGACGCCTCACATCCTGGTACATCTTATCCCCACCGGGATGTACCACAAATCGTGAACCGTGCGACTTTATCATCACCTGGTATCGCAAGTCCTCTCCCTCAGGAACAAATAATTTCCCATTGAAGCGCAAACCTCCATTCGAACCAATAGAATAAGACTCGTCCCCCTCAGCTAAGAGTTATACTATCCGATCATAATAGAACGGATCCGCTGCCTGAGCCTGTACCACCCTCGTAATGATCTGGGGCATAACTGTCATGACTGACATGAATGATCGGGCCATTACATCTTGTGTCCCAACTCCTTCCATTTCACTTTCTACACTTCAACCACCTCACCTACTGGCCTACGGCTCAACGCGTCTGCTACCATGTTAGCTTTCCTCTGGTGGTATTGGATATCGAACTGATAATCCTTCATAAATTCAAGCCACCTGCGCTGACGCATATTCAACTCCTTCTAGGCAAAGAGGTACTGAAGTGACTTGTGATATGTGAATTAGCGAAATTTCTCCCCCAAGAGATAATCTCCATATCTGAAGTGCAAACACGGCTACCGCTAACTCTAAGTCATGGGTGGGATAATTCCTCTCATGAGGCTTAAGCTTTCGGGAAGCATAAGCTATAGCCTGATCCTCCTGCTGAAGCACACCCCCAAGTTCCTATACGGACGCATCAGTGTAGACCAAATACTCTACTCCCAGCCTGGGCAGTGCTAGGACGGGTGCCAAAGTCAAGTTGTCCTTCAGCTTATCAAAGGCTAACTAACAGGCATCATCCTAGATGAATAACACCCATTTGCGAGTTAGGTATGTCAATGGACCCGCTATCTTCGATAATCCCCAAATAAACCTCATGTAGTATCCAGCTAGGCCCAAGAAATTACGTATCTCTATCGGTCTTGTGGGCTATCCCCACTCCCCACTGCTGACACTTTGCCCGGATCTACGGATATCCATCTATCGGAAATAATGTGCCCCAAAAATTGAACCTCCTTCAGGTAGAACCCACACTTCTCATATTTTGCATATAACTCGTGCTGACGCATTATCTGCAAAACCTATCGTAAATGCTCGGCATGCTCCCCCTCCGTCTGAGAATAGATTAGTATTTCATCTATGAAGACAATGACAAACTGATCAAGGAACTCTCTGAACACCCTGTTCATTAAGTCCATGAATACTGTTGGCATGTTGGTTAGCCCGAAAGGTATAACCCTAAGTTCGTAGGATCCCTATCTCGTCAAGAATGCTATCTTAGACACGTCATACTCCCTGATACATAACTGATGGTATCTCGATCTCAAGTCGATCTTCGAGAAGAAGGCAACTCCTCTCAACTGGTCAAACAAGTCATCGATTCGGGGCAACGGATAATTATTTCGTTTCGTGACTTTATTCAACTCTTGGTAACTAATACATAATCGTAATGACCTATTATGATAGGTATTTAAACCTCAGTTATTTAGGCTCCCATACACCCTATGTTCCGCGCATCCCTATACTAATGTTCAATTTTAGCATACTTTTCTTGTACTAAGCTTTACATTCCTAGCACAACTGCCCAATAAAGTTTTGCTCCATTCCTACTAATCGCAACTATATTATCCTCCCTTATTACACCGATTTATTCATGATGTAAAACATTCAAAAACGCTTCTTACGTCGTATTATACGACTCTACTGATGGTGAATAGTAATATAATTAAACTTAAGGTTATCGTTTCCTTTACGGTTGACAACCAGGGTACCAAACCCGTTTATTAAAGGCCAAACATTCCCAGCTCCCGATGTTCTCTAGGTTTCATGCGTGGTATGTCTCGCAAAGTGAAATCCAGATAAAGAGCCCCCGATACACTACTGACTAACATTGTCGATCAACGAGATTTGTGGGCCCTCAATATCTGACTTGTACCCTGCATCCCTGCTTCTTTCTATAAAATTAACTCATCTACTCTCATGTTATGAGAGACGATATTCAACACATTACTCCTACTAACTAGGGGTGGCAATTCGTGTGCGTCGTGTCGTGTTCGGGTCGTGTCATGTCGGGTTCGTGTCAAGTATTAGTCAACCCTAACCCGACCCATTTAACTAATCGTGTCAGATGAGCAAACACTAACCCGACCTATTTATTATCGTGTCGTGTTCGGGTTGACCCGCATAACCCATTAAGTAAAATATAAAATAATTTTTTTCTTCTCTCTTAATCAATCATACCAATCATAGGTCTACAATAACTTAAATTTAATTAATTTCAACTTCTTTCAACCCATAAATAATTTATCATCCGATTCTTCATGAATTTTATAGAATGCCTATCAAGATATATAAATTATCTAATATATTCTCCATAAAATACGAGTTAAGCGGGTCTATTCGTGTCATTTTCGAGTTATACGTGTTTGACACTAACCCAACCCGTTTATTATTCATGTTGGCGGGTCGTGTCATATTCGGGTTCGTGTCAAGAAATCGTCAACCCTAACCCGCTAACTTCGTGTCGAGTTCGTGTCGGGTTATCGTGTCGTGTCAAAAATTGCCACCCCTACTACTAACTTGGAACTTGGTGTTAGACTCTTAAATTTACCACGAGATAATCCCCATGCTCAGAAATATTTCATCTTATCTTGAATCACTTTAGTTAACATCCCAACCCACAAGGATTAGATATAACTAGATGACATACTCCACGAAGTCTCTATATGATACAGTATATATATATATATATACACACATGTGTTTCCGCCTTCTCTCAGGTGACACTTATCACAATTACTTTCTATCCTAGACTAATGAACACAAAATATCACTATAACGATCTATTATCATTCAACCCATTGTTAGCCAGTCCGAAAATCAGGATAATAATACGTTATATGCTCATGTTTCTCAAAGTAGTACAAATAAACTGTAACCCATCTAAGTTATTCGATATTTTCCTTTTATCTTAAAGGGCACTATAAAAAATAAAGTATCGTACCTCCAAACGCGGGTGGTAGTCACGGTATTAGTGGCATAACTTCATATCGAGCATTAGACACGTCCATATTGTACTTCCTACTGCTGCTGTTGAGTCTGTGTTGTTGGGAAAAATATCCCTGCTTCCCCATGTTGGGCATTCTGTGGTTCCGGGCGGGCACCCTACTGCTGGTGCGGGGTCCTGCCCTTCTTAGGGTAATTTCGACGGGGGTGGCCTCGTTCGCCGCATATAAAACACTTACCAATAAAGTTTCCTCTTTGCTGGCCCTGCTCAGCACGCTGCTGGCCCTGATAGCCTAGCTGACCTTACTGATTTGGCCGAGGCTATCCTCCAACTCGTTGCGGGTAAACTTGGCTTTTGTGACCATTTCTTCCACACTTAAAGCACCTTTTACCTTTGAGACCTCCTTATCCCTGGCCACGCTAGCCCGACGACTTTGGTTCTGAATCTCATCTCCTTCGTTCCCATGGTCCCGACGTCCTTGAGGAACTTTTCGCTGTTGTAATGGCGCTCCCCCACTATTGTTACCCATTTTCTGACAGGTTGACTAACTACCCTTTCCCTTTTGCCCCCTTGAAGCTGGACATGGCGATATTGGAAGTTGAATATTGCAATAGTAACTGCCTATGCAACTATGCTTGCCACCTCCGTGATTGTCATCGTTTCCTGGGGTACTTGTTGATCTTGTCCCGTATTTGCTTCTTTGGCGGTGTTAGTTTGTCTCTCCCTCATAAGTGACATTTGAAATTTAAATGGATTATATAAGTCCACTGACCATACATAACATTGTAGCAGAAGTACGTAATCTACAACACATAACAAAGAATGCAACAGTCCTAATAATAGGGCTCTATATCATATAACGCTACGCTAAAATCATAATAAGCCGTACAGATCCTAAGGACTCTAGAACCTGATGCTCTGATACCACCTGTGACACCCCGTCTAATTAAATATCAGGTAGCTACTCCTTTATTAAATTAATACAGAATATCAAGTTGGTTCATTCTTAGCATCACTGTCAAATAACACTACTGCTTCTGGTATAGTGCGCGGATCTTCAGTTCTTAATGGAATTTTCCCTTTAGCAAATTATTTCATGGGAGTCCAAGACCTATATGTGTGATCTAGAATAATGTTGTTATGTATCTCAGGTACCTTCGTGAAGCATATCCTTATCAAAGCCATGGAAAAATATAATGAGGATGTGCATTTCATTGAGATTGATATTGAGAAGCGCCGTAAGGTTGTTGAGATTGTCGGAGTTAAAAGCACGCCATGTGTGCAATTTTTCTAAGAACCAAAGCTTAGTTAAGACTGAGTCTACTAGAATCACATCAATCAAAATGAAAAGATATTATCAAGAGTTTATTATTGAATTGAAGTAATTTAGATCTTATTTTGCTGGAGAGGTTTGGCCTAGTCCCCCACTTCTTTTGTTGCTCGAGAATTATTTTACAAGTTAAAGAAATTTAATGCTCAGTACCTAATTCCATTTCGGTCATTTAAATTATCGAAATTGTCTTCAAGTTCATACAAAAGCTTCCGATAAGTATTCACATCCACTATGTCTTTCTCTTGCAATTCCTCAACGAAACTGGTGGCATTTTCAACCGTTCGTTGCCGACAGATCTCATCAAGGACTGTCTGGTAGGTAGTGATATCGGTTCCCCTTCCATTTTTAGTCATCTCCCATAAAAAAATCACTACTTCATCAACCTCTCCACCAAGAGCCAAAGAATTTACAAGCGAGTTGTATGATTTACAACTCGGGACAAACCCTTTTTTTCTTCATTTCCTCACACAACTCCCTAACATTGTTTGTTTGGACTTGGGCACATAAACCATGGATCAGGTAATCATATGAAAATGAATTGGGTTGACAATCATAGACCACACCCATCTGATGGAATAAACTGAGGGCATAATTTAGATGAAGTGAAAGTACATACCCTTTTATCATAGAATTCATTGAGAAAATATCGAGTTCTACCCCATGACTGACCATTTTCTTGAAGAGGCCTCTAGTAGTCTCCATATACATGTGGTTAATATACGAATTATTCCCCTACTTAGAAACGCAGAAAAATAAGATTATAGGTTCTTATTGAAGGCCTACAATCCAATTTCCTCATATTCTTCATGTGTTTAAATATATTTACAACCCTTGATAATTTGCGTGCTTCCATGAAGAAGTAAATTATTGTATTGTAAAGAGCCTCAAAACCAATGGAAGGAATCGCAAGCACTTAGTTAACAAAATCATCCATTACTTCATACATTTTTGATGCGCCAAGCTTTTTTATCGTAGTGTGATACGTGGAGATATCATGCCTAAACCTGGGCTGTTGCGACGCCCAATAGAAGAGCTCTAAACACCCTAGAGGATATCTTTGCATAGAAATTGTTACACCCCATCTAATTAAATACCGGGTTACTACTCCTTTATTAAATTAATACAGAATATCAAGTTGGTTCATTCTTAGCATCACTGTCGAAAATATTTTAATTAGTTACTAGCCACCTAATATTTAAAAGTGAGATGCCAAATTTTATTAATTAAATTGAGAATCAACCAAGTAATTGAACAAACATCCATTCAACATACAAATAAGCAATCTCATATGAATAACCAATGTAATTAAATAAACTGAGTTTGGAGTAAACACTCCAATAATAGTACCAAAGAAAAATATAATCTCAATAAAAAAGTTTGAATAAATAAAACCAATATCTAAAATAAATGAAGGTCTGAAACTGCTATCACTGAATAAGAATGGGCAACATGACCTAAATGATATGAATGACTCCGAAGAAAGAAAAGATAGATGTGGAGGCATCTAATACCGAGATCCTATAACTTCCACAGCAGCTACATCACGTCAACATAATGGAACTCTTATGCTTGGCGTCCCTGTGGCTGGGCACCTAAAAGGTTTTTACAAAAACAAAATAGATTTGGAAGAAAACGGGTCAGATCCCGAGGTGAAAATATTTTAAAAATAATAAGTGTTTAATTGCATTAAACAATAAATATTAGATACATGTTAGTTACGTGCTCTCACATGAGTTTCTCACCCCTCAACTAAAGTGCACGCCTAACGCATACCCTTAACTCATCGTAGTTATGCTATTACCTAACTAGTCTGTATACATTACTCCCCTAAGCTATCACCCATAGTTAGGGGTGGCAATTCGGGCCAATGGGTCGTGTTTGGGTCTGGCCCGACACGACCCGACACAATTTTATCTGGCACGAACACGACACGACACGCTAGCGTGTTTTTTTTTGCTAGCACGAACACGACCCATTAGTAGCACGACCCGACACGAGTAACACGAAAAAAAAATTGTGCCAAATTGGCACGATTGACACGACTGGACACGATAACCCGTTGGGCTAATTGAAGATGTGTTCTCTTTTTTCACGAGATGGAGTTTCTTATTTGGGCTAATTGGGACACAATTGGGTTGTAATTGGGACATAATTGGGTTATTTTCTTATCGTGTTGCAATTGGGCTCTAACGGGCCAATTTCGGGCCAATATCGGGTCAATTTCCTAGCACGAACACGACACGACCCGATAGTGGGCCAAAAAAGTCTGGCCCGAACACGACAAGCTGTTTTAATTTCGTGTCAATTTCGTGTTGGATCGTGTCGTGTTGTCGTGTTCGTGTCCAAATTGCCACCCCTACCCATAGTGCCCCCGCATATTTCCGATGATATTCCAAGTTGAATGTTTTTCATATTTTATTTCGAAGAGGAGTCCTCACAATCTAAAGTTAAGTATTCCCATACTAGCATTCTTTGAGGTTTCATTATTTTTCTTATCTACTAAGTTCACATAGTAGAATACATCACAAGTAAATATATTTATCACAATAATATACATACTAATACTGCACTCCGAGGCTAAGCTGCGGTGCAGGCATACTCTGCTATCAAATCCCGATACATCACGTATGTAAGGATTACGAGTTCCAAATCACTTAGGAATCGTATCAATACAAATCACACATATTGGAGGTAAACATAGTTCACATACCTATGGGTCACGCACATACCTACGCTCCCATAGTCAGCTGATTTATCAACTCACAAATAAGTCTTCACAGTCATATGTTCTTGATTTACCAAATCTAAATTCCCTCGAAGGCACACAAGATAAGATTGTCCTCTTCCTACAACCTCCCGTGATAACAAGTATGGTAGGTATGTCATACGCATAATGATCCATACATTAGGTAGTCATACATCCTATGTATTTATAAATTTAATATAGGTATTATCCCGACCCATATTATAACTCTCATATGTAGTATATTTATCCCGACTATCCTACGTAATATTATTTAGCGTGGCAACTCTCGTCGTATAATTTCGAGTACCTAAACCTATTCCAAACGGTTACTAGGTCTCTGATTTAGCTCTAAGGTTATCTCGGTAATCTAAAGTCCCCCTACTACTATTCCTAACCTTAGGTTATCATTTATCCAATTTCAGTCCCAATTTATATAATTTCTAATCGCACCTCACTCGGAAAGCACCCGTAAGTATACCATTTAATCCCGTAAGATATAACATTTTACGGGCATTAACTACGACCCTACATACCTTAACTAAGTCCCATAATATTCTATTAAACATACTAAGAGTTCTTATAAGCTTGGGATTGTAACACCCCGTATTTTTGTGCATTTAATATTTAATTAATTCGGGATTTTTTTAAATTACTGGTGTGTTGTAATTTTAATTGAATTAATTATGACAATATATTTATTTAAATATTAATCGGGAAGTGAATGGTTAATGTTTAGGGAAATTTATTTACTAAGTGAATAGTAATAATTTAATTACGTCATTTCGAGTATTAATGACGAGGTATACACTTATCCCAGCCGGGAGTCGGTATAGACTAAATTGGGTGTGAGATAAGGATTTTTATAAAGTAATTCGGATGCCAATTCTAAGTGCGCGGTTGAGTCCGGATGGGTCGAGATAGTCAGAAAAGAGTACCCGGGGGTAGTAATTGGGTCTCGGGATATTTTTGGGTATAGCCGGGCCCACACGGTGTGAGTTGGGCCACTTTAATTAAGCCCATTAGGTGAAAAATGGGATTAGGGGTTTTTAAACCTTATGGGGAGATTAGAAATCAGCAGCCAATACAACTCTAAACCTAGGGTTTGAGAGGGGATTTGGGGGAAAGCAAATCAAGAACAAATTGGAGGTTTTTGGAGCCAAATTGAGGGACGACAACAACGGATCAGACACTACAAACACTTTGAGGCAAGTGGTTAACTGTTTTGATTCTTAAAACATGACAATCAATTCATATCATAGTGATGTGTGTATGAAAATTCGTTTTTGGGTGTAAATGGGTACAAATTGGGGTTTTTGTTTTTGAAACACTTGAATGAGATTCAAAGTAAGATTTAGATATGTGATTGATATCTGAATATGTATGTATGATTAGAACGAGAAATCCAGAACATAAAAGAGTGGAAATCGAATCTGGAAATTGGGATTTAAAACAGATAACTAAATTTTATGGAGTAAGACCCATTTCGAAATTTAGAGATATTTAGAGAAGTTGATTATTTTAATGGTCTCTATGATGAATGGGATGTGGATTAACCATGTGTAGATGATGGGATGATGTAATTAGAGGTTTAAATTCTGGTTTAGAAACCTTGAGGTTCGTTAATGGTGGAAAACAAGGGGGAGGCAGACCTGTAACGAAGGGGTCGATCGATCGATCGGGGAAATCGATCGATCGATGGTGGAAAATCTTGCCCAGTTCGGCCTGGGTGAGTTATAAGGGGAAATTAAATTATAAATTAAGTTTCCATATATTTATTAGTGATAAATAATTATGAAACAAATATTCCTAGAAATTATGGGAAAGAGTAATTGGGACTAGGATGAATTTATGTGGGACATTTAATGGATAAAATTGAGAGACTTTATTCCAAAATAGTGATGTACGGATCAAGTGAGTAAATCCGGGTATATTGGTAAAGCGACCCAAGGTAGTGAATTAAGTTTGGAGATAAACTATATAATTTTGAGTCGGGATATAGACTCGGGAAATATTAAGTTACGGGCCAAGTAAGTGAGTCCGGGGACAATGGTTGAGTGACACCAAGTTATTAAATTAATAAGAGTGATAATTAATTTAAAAAAGAGTCGGATTGTAGACTCGGGTAGAATTAAATTAATAAAGGTGTTAATTAATTTAATTGAAGTCGGTTTGTAGACTCGGGTATGATTAAATTAAGGGGTGGGATAATTAGTTTAATCAGGATCGGATTGTAGACTCGTGAAGGGTACTTATTAATTAATGTGATAATTAATTATATTAGAGTCGGACCACAGACTCGGAATTTGGGTTGATTAATTAAATTGTTAGATAGTTTGATTAGAGTCGGGCGATAGACTCGGGGAGGTATTAAATAATAATGTGTGTTAATTAATTTAAGGAGAGTCGGACCATAGACTCGGGGAAAGTATTATATTAATTGAGGTGTGAATTAATTACATTTGAGTCGGGCCACAGACTCAGAAACTTACAGGCAGTGTATGGGATTTTGAGTACACGGTAAAGCCGGGGTTATTAATATATATATATACGGGGTAGTGGTTGTATATATATATACTTGTATGTATTGTGTGTGACATTAAATTACAGGCAGTGTGCGGGAGTTTGAGTACACGGTAAAAACCAGGGGTTCATAATATATATATACGGGTAGTGATAGTATATATATATATGTGTATATATTGTGTGTGATAGTAAATATCAGTGTCTAGATATTTATTCAATTTAAATACTCTAATGCTATCAAGGGAGGTTGCGCGATGTGGGTGAATCCCCTAGCTTGAGGAGTAGGGCGAGTATATCCCCAGGTCATAGCGTCCGGTATATATGGGTGAGAGATTTATCTCACTTTCAGGGAAGGAATATGACCGCCTCCACTTCGTTATATTTTAGTCCAAGTTGGTGAGCGATTCTAACTTGGGGAAACTAGGTTTTGCGAGCACACCTAGTGAGATAGCATTCTAGAGGAAATCATCCGATGAGGGTAAACTCAGAAGGATGGATACACGTATGATATATATGTGGATGTTAGTAAAGGTACGTATAATATGGTAGTAAATATTACATGCAGTTGATAATACAGTGTGTGATGTATTTACTTTATATAACTCGGGTTACAGTTATATGCAGTTAATTAATGAGAAATTAATTAAGTTAATCATTTGTGGGAATAATACAGTGTGTGAAGTATTTATTTTATATAACTTGTGATACGTTATATGATAATATTTAAGAGGAATTAATTAAGTTAATTGTGAAATAACTTATAATTCAAGAATCATTATACTCGGGTTAGAGTAGTATGGCAAGGGAAGGTTATACTAGGACTAGTTGGACGGGGTAGTACAACTAGGTGGGGTTAAGATAACCGGTAGGTGTGCACAATAGTGGAGGGGTGAGAATGTCCACAAGGAAGTGCGACACTAACTTAAATATGAAGCGCATTCATACATTTTATATTACTGCAGTTAATTCACTTGCTAAATATTTTCAAAATATTTTGGGTTCTAACCCTTGCTATAAAACTATTTTCAAAACCTTTTAGGTGTCCAGCCACAGGGACGCCAGGATTGATATTCTATTCCAGGGACACGGAGCTGCGGCATATGTGGATGCTAGCAGGAGTTTGGATTAGACGCATCATTCATTCATTCCTAGAGTAGGAATCTTGTATCAGTTTCAGTTTTATTTAGGGCTTGTCGCCCAGACTTCTCGGTACAGTTTTCAGGTGTAATTTATTCAGGCGTTGAATATTTGTATTCGGATTATTTCTTTAGTGGCCGGTGATTTATTCGGCATGTTGTGTAATTATGATTCAGTTTATTTTCATTCAGTTGTGTGAATGGTTTATATTTTAATTCCGCATGTACTATTTTGGTTTTATTAAAAAGTTAAAATTGGCACCAGCTTTTGGAATACTAGGTGGTTAGTAAGTTTTAAAAAGTTTTCGACAGTGATGCTAAGGATGATCCAACTGGGATTCCTGTTTTAATTTGGTATAGGACTGATCACCCGGTATTTTATTAGGCGGGGTGTCACAGATGGTATCAGAGCATCAGGTTCTAGTGTCCTTAGGATCTGTGCGGCTTTTCACGTTTCTGCTTGACAATCTTTGATATAGAGCCCTATTATAGGATTGTTGTATTCACATACGTATGCGCATATACGTTCTTCTGCGAAATTTTTATTTGAGAGTGAACTCATACAAAATTGGATTCTCATTCCAGATGAGTCCCAGGAGAGAGAGAGCAGCTAGGGCAGCAGGGGGAGATGAGACGAAGGAGGCTCGTTAGGAGCAAGAGATACCGTAGCAACGGCCATGGATGAATTTGGCGGCATAGGTCACTGAAATAGTGGCACAGTCAGTTGGAGCAACGGTAGTCACAACGGCAGGGTACTTTCCACGGGATCAGCCACAAGTGTTGGTGGCGTCGGATGTTCAGACTCACACAGGGTCGTCGGGGTGGAAACATTAAAGAGAGGTTATTTTAGCAGGAACCCGCCAGAGTTGCAAGGGGGTTCAGGTGTAGTACTAGCTTGTCAAGGAAGAGAGGTATCCAGCGTCACCTACGCATGGGAGATCGCGATGGGGTACGGAAGTAAAGACTAACCACTTTTAGTTAGTGGGAGTGATGCTACAGTGGTGGGAGTCAATCACCACAGTTGAGGAAAGGGACACACTAGCTACTGCCGAGTTTTGGGGGCGGTTCGACTGCAAGTATTTTTCCTTCAGCGGTTGAGACCGAAAGGAGGAGAAAATTTTGTGAGGTGACTCAAAGGGAGGCCGTTTAGTGGCCGATTACGAGGAAGATTTACTCGTTGACAAAATTTTTACCAGATGATGGTAAGCTAGGAAAAGAGAAAGAAAGCAAAGTTTATGGATGGGTTAGTCTAGAGAATCAGACAACATTTAATTGATAATTTTCGCACTTGTAGATTATACTGATGTCATTAACGCAACACTCCGGCACTGTCGGGAATATCGCTTCCACGCGAAAGGAAGCGGGAGGGGAGTGGGGATTAACCAGTCGGATGAGGCAGAAGGGAATAATACCAGTGGGGTATCCCAGCAGCAGACTGGGGGAGGTCAGGGACAGGATTTCTGGCAAGGAAATCTTGCCAAACGATCTATAACTGGAGGCTGTTGGCGGGATGGCCAGGAATTCCAACAAGTTTAGCATGGAAGGGATCAGTGGCAGGGTGAACATATTAGAAAATGTTTCATTTGAGGAAAAGAGAGACACATGAAGAGATATTGCCTTAAGCAAGGCGGGAGTCAACTACAGGATGAGGTCCTGGATGTACAACCACTAAAGCAAATCACGGGTGCATTCGGGCAGGGAGAAGCTGCTCCGGAAATCGAGAACCAGCCGTTGCAGCTGGAGTATAGAAGTAATTATTTTTCCCTAGGGGCATGGGGTATATTGTTGAGTGACAAAGAGGATGTCACAGTAAAAGACTTATTTTACTAGAATTCGCAAGTGAGTCGAACTTAGTGGGTGCATTGGCGGTAGCAGCCATAACATGTGGGTAAAATTCTCCGTAGGGTAGCGGAGTTCCTTAGTGTCCTTCATGAGAGAGTGGAGGCGTACACTGAGTGATTGGTTGAATTAGGCAAGGAATTTCTACTTTCGAGAATTATGGGAGTAGGGTTGATAATACTTTTAAACATCGGCTGGATAGCGATGGAATTTAACTATTGTGAATAGTGGAGTTAAATTTTGGTGTTCGCGACACCAGGGTATGATTGGTACTAGGTATCACCTGAGAGGGCGTATAGCCTATATATATGTGGGTATATATGTTGTATTTCGTGGTGCAATAGCACATAGTGAGGTTTTGTGTTCTCACATTTTATCACGGTAAATAGGGATGTTTACTGAAGTGAATCAGGGTGGTTAAATTGATTTTCGAGCAAAGAGAGTTAGCTCGGGGTTTATTTTGCGCAAGGACTAGTGGTGGTAAGGGCGCGGTATTTCATGTTGTCTTCGGTAGCATAAGGGTAAGCGTATATACTTTTACGTGAGAGACAAGTATTTATGGGGAGATGGTTGGACGTAGCATGGGTGGAGTACCCGGGCAGTAACTATATAGGTATATATATATATAGGTAATATGAGTACGGGTTCAAAGTTATATTACGGGTTACGACTAGCACAGTCGGGTAACTTTCGTGCGGTACAGCGCGGGAATAGGGTGTATGGGCACCCGGGTTTATTAAGGCAAAAATTTTGTGCGGTTAAGCACGGGTATAGGGTGTATGGGCGCCCGGGTAAAGTTAAATGCATACTTGTGTAACGTATGGTTAGAATCGGATGGGATAGATATAGCGGGCTTGGAGGCACTTGACTAGTGACTAATATGTAAATACTGAAACGCTAGGTTTATCCTAATTTCGAGGACGAAATTCCTTTGTAAGGGGGGAAGTATGTAATACCCCGTATTTTTGTGCATTTAATATTTAATTAATTCGGGATTTTTTTTAAATTACTGGTGTGTTGTAATTTTAATTGAATTAATTATGACAATATATTTATTTAAATATTAATCGGGAAGTGAATGGTTAATGTTTAGGGAAATTTATTTACTAAGTGAATAGTAATAATTTAATTACGTAATTTCGAGTATTAATGACGAGGTATACACTTATCCCAGCCGGGAGTCGGTATAGACTAAATTGGGTGTGAGATAAGGATTTTTATAAAGTAATTCGGATGCCAATTCTAAGTGCGCGGTTGAGTCCGGATGGGTCGAGATAGTCAGAAAAGAGTAACCGGGGGTAGTAATTGGGTCTCGGGATATTTTAGGGTATAGCCGGGCCCACACGGGGTGAGTTGGGCCACTTTAATTAAGCCCATTAGGTGAAAAACGGGATTAAGGGTTTTTAACCTAATGGGGAGATTAGAAATCAACAGCCAATACAACTCTAAACCTAGGGTTTGAGAGGGGATTTGGGGGAAAGCAAATCAAGAACAAATTGGAGGTTTTTGAAGCCAAATTGAGGGACGACAATAACGGATCAGACACTACAAACACTTTGAGGCAAGTGGTTAACTGTTTTGATTCTTAAAACATGACAATCAATTCATATCATAGTGATGTGTGTATGAAAATTCGTTTTTGGGTGTAAATGGGTACAAATTGGGGTTTTTGTTTTTGAAACACTTGAATGAGATTCAAAGTAAGATTTAGATATGTGATTGATATCTGAATATGTATGTATGATTAGAACGAGAAATCCAGAACATAAAAGAGTGGAAATCGAATCTGGAAATTGGGATTTAAAACAGATAACTAAATTTTATGGAGTAAGACCCATTTCGAAATTTAGAGATATTTAGAGAAGTTGATTATTTTAATGGTCTCTATGATGAATGGGATGTGGATTAACCATGTGTAGATGATGGGATGATGTAATTAGAGGTTTAAATTCTGGTTTAGAAACCTTGAGGTTCGTTAATGGTGGAAAACAAGGGGGAGGCAAACCTGTAACGAAGGGGTCGATCGATCGATCGGGGAAATCGATCGATCGATGGTGGAAAATCTTGCCCAGTTCGGCCTGGGTGAGTTATAAGGGGAAATTAAATTATAAATTAAGTTTCCATATATTTATTAGTGATAAATAATTATGAAACAAATATTCCTAGAAATTATGGGAAAGAGTAATTGGGACTAGGATGAATTTATGTGGGACATTTAATGGATAAAATTGAGAGACTTTATTCCAAAATAGTGATGTACGGATCAAGTGAATAAATCCGGGTATATTGGTAAAGCGACCCAAGGTAGTGAATTAAGTTTGGAGATAAACTATATAATTTTGAGTCGGGATATAGACTCGGGAAATATTAAGTTACGGGCCAAGTAAGTGAGTCCGGGGACAATGGTTGAGTGACACCAAGTTATTAAATTAATAAGAGTGATAATTAATTTAAAAAAGAGTCGGATTGTAGACTCGGGTAGAATTAAATTAATAAAGTTGTTAATTAATTTAATTGAAGTCGGTTTGTAGACTCGGGTATGATTAAATTAAGGGGTGGGATAATTAGTTTAATCAGGATCGGATTGTAGACTCGTGAAGGGTACTTATTAATTAATGTGATAATTAATTATATTAGAGTCGGACCACAGACTCGGAATTTGGGTTGATGAATTAAATTGTTAGCTAGTTTGATTAGAGTCGGGCGATAGACTCGGGGAGGTATTAAATAATAATGTGTGTTAATTAATTTAAGGAGAGTCGGACCATAGACTCGGGGAAAGTATTATATTAATTAAGGTGTGAATTAATTACATTTGAGTCGGGCCACAGACTCAGAAACTTACAGGCAGTGTATGGGATTTTGAGTACACGGTAAAGCCGGGGTTATTAATATATATATATACGGGGTAGTGGTAGTATATATATATACTTGTATGTATTGTGTGTGACATTAAATTACAGGCAGTGTGCGGGAGTTTGAGTACACGGTAAAAACCAGGGGTTCATAATATATATATACGGGTAGTGATAGTATATATATATGTGTATATATTGTGTGTGATAGTAAATATCAGTGTCTAGATATTTATTCAATTTAAATACTCTAATGCTATCAAGGGAGGTTGCGCGATGTGGGTGAATCCCCTAGCTTGAGGAGTAGGGCGAGTATATCCCCAGGTCATAGCGTCCGGTATATATGGGTGAGAGATTTATCTCACTTTCAGGGAAGGAATATGACCGCCTCCACTTCGTTATATTTTAGTCCAAGTTGGTGAGCGATTCTAACTTGGGGAAACTAGGTTTTGCGAGCACACCTAGTGAGATAGCATTCTAGAGGAAATCATCCGATGAGGGTAAACTCGGAAGGATGGATACACGTATGATATATATGTGGATGTTAGTAAAGGTACGTATAATATGGTAGTAAATATTACATGTAGTTGATAATACAGTGTGTGATGTATTTACTTTATATAACTCGGGTTACAGTTATATGCAGTTAATTAATGAGAAATTAATTAAGTTAATCATTTGTGGGAATAATACAGTGTGTGAAGTATTTATTTTATATAACTTGTGATACGTTATATGATAATATTTAAGAGAAATTAATTAAGTTAATTGTGAAATAACTTATAATTCAAGAATCATTATACTCGGGTTAGAGTAGTATGGCAAGGGAAGGTTATACTAGGACTAGTTGGACGGGGTAGTACAACTAGGTGGGGTTAAGATAACCGGTAGGTGTGCACAATAGTGGAGGGGTGATAATGTCCACAAGGGAGTGCGACACTAACTTAAATATGAAGCGCATTCATGCATTTTATATTACTGCAGTTAATTCACTTGCTAAATATTTTCAAAATATTTTGGGTTCTAACCCTTGCTATAAAACTATTTTCAAAACCTTTTAGGTGTCCAGCCACAGGGACGCCAGGATTGATATTCTATTCCAGGGACACGGAGCTGCGGCATATGTGGATGCTAGCAGGAGTTTGGATTAGACGCATCATTCATTCATTCCTAGAGTAGGAATCTTGTATCAGTTTCAGTTTTATTTAGGGCTTGTCGCCCAGACTTCTCGGTACAGTTTTCAGGTGTAATTTATTCAGGCGTTGAATATTTTATATTCGGATTATTTCTTTAGTGGCCGGTGATTTATTCGGCATGTTGTGTAATTATGATTCAGTTTATTTTCATTCAGTTGTGTGAATGGTTTATATTTTAATTCCGCATGTACTATTTTGGTTTTATTAAAAAGTTAAAATTGGCACCAGCTTTTGGAATACTAGGTGGTTAGTAAGTTTTAAAAAGTTTTCGACAGTGATGCTAAGGATGATCCAACTGGGATTCCTGTTTTAATTTGGTATAGGACTGATCACCCGGTATTTTATTAGGCGGGGTGTCACAGGGATTTTTTCAAACCTTAATGGAAAGCAATTAACAAAATTCAGGAGGAGTCGATCGTTAGAAGGAAATGGTCGATCGATCGATCCAGTCGATCGATCTATCCATCAGATATTGGCCTACGATTTTTGCATATTTATGCCTTCGGGTTTCTTCAATTTTAACCCTCAAATCCTCTATTATAATGTCCCAAACTCCCAAATATTTATACCAGACGTTCTACAAACATAAACACATAAATTCCAACATCTTAGAATCATCAAATATTAATGGGTTATCATTTTCTTGGATCAAATCATGTATATTTCATAAAAACCCTATTTCTTCTATTTTCTTCAAGAACATCATATAACTCAATATAAAATTTCATAATTTTCTACACATGGATCATGATTTCGTGGATGCTGTGTTTTTAGAAGTTAATCTACATGCAAAACCTACCAAGATTAAGATTTAAATCTCCAAATCCATTATTTTTCAAGGTTTTTCTCCAATTCTAAACTATCATGGATAATATATACACTGAATTATTACAAGTTATATCATTTGCCAGGAAATGGAAGTTATGTTCCTTTGGAAAATATGATATAGGAGTGATCATCTCTTCTCGATCTATCAGATGGTGGTGACGATGGTGCAAAACGCCTAAGAATGGTGGTTCTCCTTTGGGAACTTCCTCCACTTCTTCTCGAATGGCCGTCTGTGAGTTTTGGTGGTGAAAACCCTAAGGGAACTAACCTAGAAGGTGATAAAGATTTCTAAATTTTGTGGGTTTAATTACCCAAAAATTTGAAATGTCTAAAATGCCCTCCTAGGTTGTCAGTTTGGCCTAAAACTGTCCCGAGACCCAAGCTAAACCCCCGGGTAGACTTTTCTGACTATCTCGATACTTTTGGACATGTTGGCGCACTCAAAATGACCATAAGGATGACATAAAAATAAACTACTTTATAATCCATTAAATTGGTCCCGATACGACTGGCACGCGCATCCCTACTTAATTTCCAAAACTGTCGTATTTTCCACACGTGATAATTTTAATAAGTTCATAATCATATATTACTATACTCGCTCAGTAATATTCAACATAATTATCATAATCAAATACTAACTTTCGTCTCGCTAATATTTAAATCCAGATTAATTATTAATTAATTTAACATTTTTAATTCAATTAATCCTATAATTAAAATCGATAAAAATATGGAGTATTACAGTAATGACATTGCAGAGTTCTTTAGGAGTAAATCTAAGTAGGAGATGCAAAACAACATATTGAAATTGGTTTTCATCTGGAGATGGTTTTACAACACCTTTTGCTCTTTTACTCATTCTTTTTCTTAAGGATATTGTTGGAGTTCTAGTTGGATATGAAAACCAAAATGAAACGATTTTTTGGCATTTGTTCCAACTAGAGTCCTAGATAAAACCCTTGACGTATATTTTCTGGCATCCAAATAACAAGAAACAATAGAGTAATTGGATTGAAAAGTATTGTGTTGATATTAGAGGCAGTTTTTGAGTAGGAAACACAAGTGTGAGCTATGCTTGTAAAAAGAAGTCGCCTGATAGAGCTTGTACTAGAGTTAAATTGTCGCAAATGGTCTCTTTGAACTGAGAGCGTATTCATCAGACCCAATAGGCAATTCATACATCTGAGAAAATCAAATTTATCTACGATTTGTTAATTTGAGTCAGAAGGGTTGCCGAAAAGATCAAACCTTTTGTAATTGCAGAGATTAAATGAAGATGAAACTGTGTATTAAAACCTAAAAGCAACTAACGAACGAATAAAGGTCAATGGCCCCGTGGTATTTTGGTTACGAGATGGACTTGAAGAAAAAAGTCTTACTATACCACAATTTGCTGTGGGTTGCAAAGACTGCAAAAAGAAACAAATATCAGAAGATGCCAACAAACAGAAAAAAGTGGAAATAAAATTAGGGAGCTTTATAAATAAGTCATATTTGCACGACATTTTTCCTCTTTGGTTTAATCAAAACAAACTTCTCTCAATAGGTCATATTCGTACACAATGTAAATATTCACTACCTGTTTTCTAATGGGACCTATTGGGGCAGGAATGTTTTTTCATGGGACCTATTGGAGCAAATAAAAAACATAGAACTTATTTGATTACATAACAGAACCAATTTGTAAAAATCCCTTTAAATTACAACTATATTTTCTTCAACTGCTCACTGTTAAATATGATAACATATACTATACAAATTTACTCCATAAATACTATTATTGCAAATAGTTTTTTTTTAAATAAGAAGCACAATTTATAAGAACAAGCAGAATAGCAACTGCAGGACGAGGAGTCATAAAACTTACAACATGAGCAAAAATAAAATAGAACATACAATATAAAAATACAAAGTTAGAAAAACAGTGGTATAATGGATTGGATCAATAGAAATTCTACTGGATCAATGAGTAGAAATTCTAACACCCATTTAATTATAGCAAAATCACGTCATTATTGCAAAAAGCAAACCGCGATGGATAGAAATTCTACTTGATTAATGAGTTGCATACAATTCTTTGGCCTTATAGAACAACACCAAGAACTACTACTAGAGAAACCCCATTCATGCTTGCATTTGGTACTAAGGCAGTGGTACCATCCGAGATAGGTCTCCCAAGTCATTGGGTATTGAACTTTGATTCTTCAAAGAGCGATTTGATACGAAGTTCGGTTTTGAATTTAGTGGAAGAAGACAGAGAGGATGGTACTATTAGACTTTCCGCCTATTAACAAAGAACTGTCCATTTTTACAACAAAAGGGTCAAGGCGACCAATTTGAAAGAAGGAGATATGTCCTTAAGAAGGTGATCCAGTAAGGAAATAAGTTGGAAGCTAATTGGCATGGTTCCTACCGTATCTCGGCAGTTGTTCGATCATGAACTTTTCGATTGGAGACTCTGGATGAAGAAGAATTCAAGAACCCTTGGAATTTCGATCATCTTAGAAGGTATTATCAGTAGCAATGAATTATCTAGCTAATCATTTACTTCTAAGATTCAATAAAAAGTTATGATTTGTGGTTAATTATAATTCTATTTTGTATTTTTTTTCCAGATTATGGTGATATATATCCCCAATAAGGAATTATAAAGTATCATGATATACATCCCCCAACAGAGAATTACAAAGTATCAGAAGTTAGTCGACAGACCAATTGGGTCTCTAGAAATTAAGTTATCAGGTTTCCTACACCTGCTACTAACGATCATTACCTCTTGTATGACTTTAGGTCACGAACAAGAAGCAGATTAATGGTCACCTACTATTAATGATCCTTACTTCATGAATGACTTTAGGTCATGAATAAGAAGATGATTAATGATCATTACTTCTTATATGATTTCCCTTTATCACGGGTCAAGAACGAGAAGCCTTTAAAACTTTAAAAACTTTATATGTTTTACCCAACCGAGTTACATAATGGGATAAACGTATACACATCCTTAATGCACTTGATTCGCCACTGTTAACTAATGGTAACACTTAGATCAAAACTATCCAGTTGGCTTTATTTAAGTACATTTGTTGAATCTAAGTCCCTATAATAGCAAAGGATAGTAATTAAGCAGATTAACTAGTTGGCTAGCCGATTAAATAGTCATTGGCTTAAACACAAGTATCCAGATTGCAAACACAAATATAAGTGAATAAACAAAAGATGTTTTCATTTCACTAGAAAAATTATACAAATTACAAGTTACTACTTGGCTATATGTTTTCCTTGAGCCTTATCCATCCCAGATGGAGGATCGTCTAGGGTTTAAGGAGAGTTTATAAAGTTGAAATCATCCAGCTGTAATACACTGTATTTTTATGGATTTTAATTTGGTGATTTATTAAATTTAATTTGAGATATTAATCCGGAAATTATTTGTAAATATTTACTAGCGTGATGAGAGTTAGTAATTATTGATAATTTTTTGAATATTACTAGATGAGTAAAGTAATATGTATAATTGAATTTATTAAAAATTGTCACGACTGTATAATTGGACAATTATGGAAATTAAATCGGGACACGCCTATGTCGCGTCAGGACTAAATTATTATTATATAAAGTGAATTAAATTTTAAGTCACCCGTATGGTCATTTTGAGTATGCCAATGTGTCCGAAAGGGTTGAGATAGACAGAAAAGCATACCCGGGGGTTTAGTTTGGGTCTCGGGGCATTTTTAGGCCTAATTGGAATCCCAAATGGGTATAATAGTCATTTTGTATTTTTGGGTAATTAAACCCACGAATTTCCTTAAGGTATATCAACCATTTGAGCTAGGCTTTTAGGGTTAACAATCACAAAACTCAAGAACGTCCATTAGAGAAGAAGGTAGGAAGCTTTCCAAGCAATCCAAGGCCAAGAACTCATCCGGTTACACCGCCACAACCACCAAAACGTAAATCGCAGGACGAGAAATGCAACCGTACCTTTTTTATCCACAAATCAGACTTTTAAATTTCTAGGCAAGTATCTATCTTGCTTTTCTTTTAGTTATTGTTTCATCCATGTTAGATTAGGATTGTTATACACATGTTCCATAGAAGAATTTGAGGAATTTGAGAATTTGATCACATGTCTTGGTGGAAATAATTATATTCTTGACATCCCAATCATATGTAGAGGATAACCCACGAATCAGTATGAGTTTAGAAGCAAGAAATCTGGAAAAGAAATTAAAAGAATGAAAGTTTTATGAAAATTAGGGTTCTTGATAGTTAATACAAATTGGCCATTTAATTCAATAGTATTGATGAAAGTGTACATGTTTTACGTAGAAAATCATGAATATATGTATATAGAACCAGTAGTAACCTTATTTGGGAGTTAAGGAATTTTAAATGGCGTTGTGGAGAAAATTATTGGTTGAAACCCGTAGGTTGAAATTGCAGTTTCTGGGCAAGAACTGCTTGATCGATCCATCGACCCAAGAACATCGATCGATCGATGATCAATCGATCGATCGCCCCCTTCTGGAAATTTCATATTTGTCCCCTTTTTCTTTAATCTCGTTTAATTATGTAGGAACCCCTTATTATTATTTATAGAGTATGATGAGTCATGAGGAAGACCAGTAGGGTCTAAATAAACTCCGTTGAAGGAAATTTAATATGGGATGAAATAGTGAGTTAACGGGGAATTTCGGTGCACATTAGAGATTGTGAATAAATTCGTTAATGAATCGAGGGACTCGTGAAAGACTTAGGCTAGAAGGTTAAAGATGGTATACCTACTGAAATTGTACTTAGCAAGAGAGAATACTTCGAGAGATGAGAAGTAAGTGAGAAGTGAATTCTAAGTGGGAATAAAAGAGATGAATCCCGTATGCGAGATAATTGGGTAAAATTGTACTAAATACGGTTAATAATTATTATGGGTCGTGGGCGAACCTCATTGGAAAATGTGTATCTATATATGGCCGTGTGACTGTGTACATATATTAAATACTTTATCTATGTATAATCATACCCAAGCTACTTGCTATCATGGGGGGTTTCCACGTCGGGACAGTCTTATCTCGATTAGATCTTTATGGGGGATATTGACTCGTACCCTAGAAGATAGTATCCTTGATACAGGCTATTTGAGAATGATAGTCAAATGGTCCTAAGAGACGTGAGGGCATGTGCTGACCTCTTAGTGACTTGAAACTATGATTTGCCTCCATTTTTGTGTGTTTTGTGTTAATACAGTTCGAGAGTGATTCCGAACTAGTATTTCCCTTAGTACGAGTGACACGGGGACTTGATAGCAAAGTATGCCAGCGCCATAGATATTATATGGGGTGCCGATAGTATATATATTATAGGAGTGAGAAATATATATACTTATATTTATGGAAACTTTTTACAGTGCATATAAGTAGTTAAGTAATGAATAAACCCTCCAACTTTATAATAATTGTTCGGGAACTTTGTAACGATACTGTGTGGTCCTAAGTAACATAAGGAAATGGAAGAGATTAATGTTCTAAAATTAAATATCATGGCCTTAGTATTTCTCAAGATCAACTTCATGGGAATAAGTTAAATAAACTTATGAGATCAGTAGAACGGTAGGCGTGCACACTAGATGAGAGGTGAGAATTATCAAGAGAGTGTCGCATACTAACATGGTTGTTACATTAGCCGGTAAGCATTTTAAATACTTGCTAAACCATTTTAAACTATTTTACACTCGGACTCTGACCCGTTTCCTGTCTTTTCTCTTTCTTATATATATATATATATATACGTATGTATTACAGGTGCCCAGCCACAAGGGCATCATGCATAGGTTCTTAATATTGGACGCATTGCAGCTTATGTGGGAGTTGAAAGCCTTTGCTTTAGACGACCTCTTTATTGACTCTGTTCCTATTTTAGTTCTTTATAGTTAGGGCATGTGTCGCCCGATTTCCTATTTTGTTTGGATTTATCAGAGATTTATGTTTATTTTATTTCAAGTATTTGGTACTCTTTGGAGTTAACTCTTGTCAGGAGGATTTTATTGATAGTTCATAACTTGGTTTGATTTATCTAGATGGTTTAAATTCTTGTGTGATAATTGTCATCCTTATTATTTATGTGGACTTTAACTGTTGATTATTAAAAATATTTTCATATTGGAATTTAAATAAAATGGAAATAAGGTTTTAAATGTGTTTGACACTTAGTTTAATTATTTAGGGTGTTTAAATTGGAAATTTTATTTTGCGACAGTAATGCTAAGAATGAACCAACCGTTCACCTTGATTTTAATTTAATAAATGACTGATCACCCGGTATTTAATTAGGCGGGGTGTCACACCAGCATCCTTTTATTATTGTTGCTCGACTGATTGATAAGATGTGAAGGATGAACTATTTCAAGCTCATCATGAAGCTTATAATCCCCCACATACTTGGATATGAAACTTTGAGGAATAGAGTTAGGAGAAATCCAAGTCAGATCCAATTTGAAAGGGGGCTTCTGACAATCCAAGAAGCCCGGGTTTTTCTAGTGCCATAACCCACTTTTCTTGTCATATTTTAGCAGAACCAGCAAGTTGGTCCATCCCCACTTGTGTCCTTCATGATGACTTTGAGTTAAATGATCGTCAATATGGGATAAGTCTTCGTTGTATCCTTTCATCCATATTTCTCCGGGTTGCTTGTGAAACTGGAAGGTAAGCCTTTCCACTTAATTTTGCAGCTTCTTGATAACACCATCCTTTGTTTTCGATTGAACAAGTTGCTTGGCAATGGACGAATCTTTCATTTCACACTAGAGATTAAGATCAGCAATGGTAGAAGTTTTAGCTTTTAGTTTAGCAGCTTGATTGGTCAGAGTTTTTTGAGTTATCTCTTCTTCAAGTGTTCGCCGAGCTACGACCGTTCTCCTGGAGGATTGGATAGATTTAGTTTTCTTGCCTTGCAGAGATTCTAATTCCTGAATCAACCTAGCATTTTCTACCTCCAAGAAAGTAACTCCTTCACTGGGACCATTAGTATTGGTAGATCTCTTCAAATTTTCATGCTCATCCCTTAGAGTGTTGTTTTCCCTTTCCAACATGACAGCAATATCCTGGGAAGATTTGATATCATAATTCAATGCCAATTCTTTCGTCTCCTTAGCCAAGGTGATTGTTTGAAGTTTTTTTTTATCAAAACAAGCAACTTCACTGAACATTTTAAGTATGGATTCATAGTCGGAACATTTTAAGTACGGATTCATTGTGTTTATTATGATTCAAACTTCATTAGTTAGATTAGGCATCATTAATTCACCTTATTTAATTTGCCCATGTTACCACATGAATGTTTAACATTTTTGGCGTCCCATGCCAGAGATGTAATTAATCCCAATTTTGTCATCCACATAATTATTAATGAATTCCTATTCCTTCACTAATTTGAGTTTGATGAATTTTTCTGATTCATTACTTAACATTATTTTTAGGATTTTGAAAACAAACACTCACAGACTTCGTGGCCTCACACCACCGGTCTCCGCCTCCATATACTACTGCAGTTGGTTTGGGGTCTTTCACTACTAGGGACATCATAGCCCTGCTTAATTATTTATCCCGACATCATCCAATATCATTATCTAGCCAATGTGTTCAACATTTTCATAATGTTCGCATTAATTTTTCTTTTTTGGGCCAAAGCCAAAACCTTGGACTTAACCGTCCGTTTTTCCATTAACGCTTGGAAAATTGTTTCCCTTAAGTCCTTTCTCGACACACGCATGACTTAATTAAAAATCATTCTCGTGCCAGGACATTTATTTATCTTTCACACACATTAGTGTAAAGACATTCTTTACCCTTTTTTTTTGAAAATATTTATCTTTAAGTAAATTATCAATTTACCCTTTATTTGCCAAACTTGCAATTTAGTCCTTTAACAAGTGTCATTTTCTCAAAGGAGGTTATTAAGTTTCCAACTTAACATTTAAAATACTTCAGTCCCTATAACACTTGTTTAATATCACGCTTTGCCCATGAAATATACATAAAAATATATTTTCCTACATTTTATTACCATAAAAATATATACACAACAATATATTTTCCTACATTTTTATTTCCATAAAAATATTTATTTTTAGATTTATATGAAATATACATAACAATATATTTTCATACATTTTTATTACCATAAAAAATTTCCATTTTCAGGTTTATATGAAAATATACACAACAGTATACTTTCCTACATTTTTATTACCATAAAATTGTCCATTTTCAGATTTATAAGAAAATATACACAACAATATATTTTCTTACAGTTTTATTACCATAAAAATGTGCATTTTTATATTTATTAACAAACACACCATTATTTCATTATAACCCTGCTCTTAATATTTAACAGTCACAAGACTACAATATACCCAAAGAGTCCTAAATATAAAGAGTAGATTATCCCACCTCAATGAAGTCCAAATGAGTGGAAGGCATGGAAGAATAAATGAAGATGACAATCCCAAGGTGGCCTTAAAGGGGTTGTCTAGCACTACAAGATTTGTCTCCAAGAGACCTCCATTAAAACCCTCTTCAAAATACCCCAATGATGCCCTCATCTTCTTCTAAAATGTTTCCTCAAATACCCATCAAAAGACCTCCAATAATGACTCTAATATTTTCGTAGCTTAATATGAATAATAAGGGACTTGGTTATTAATGGTGCGAGTGTGTGACTTGATATTTCATTTGGCTCAAATACTGGCAGTGCAAAAATAAGGAGAGTTCCAAGCTCTTCTTATGAAGAGAGAATGGGAATAAATCTCGTTCAATCTCTTTCTTATACAAACTTCCAACCCTACAACATCTCACCAACTCCTTGGTTCAATTCAATCCCTTGAAATTTGATCCACGGTTGAAAATTCGCCAGCACTATGGCTAAAGATTTGAGCTCACTCCTATTTCACTCTCTGATATCACGTCTGCATCCCAAGATTTTGATAAGATTTTAAACTAACCACTGAGAGTTCGACAACACCATGGCCTATCAGGTTTGAATTCACCTCTCCCTCTCTCTCCTTCTCATACTTTTCTCTTTACAAAAGAAAGGCAAAATAGTTAGTCGGCATAAATTCAAATAGTTAGTATGCAAGAATAGAAATGGAAAACCCAAATAAAATATAACCTATGCCATGCCCTTCCCATAGGCACCTGGGTCTAATATACCTAATCCCCTCAGGAAGGGGAATATTTGCCAATTATTGACCATAACACCATAATCCCAGTAGTCTTTATTGGAGTCTGACGGATTGACTACTAAAGTCCTATTGGTAAATTTGGTTTTCAAGTAATACGTATTGTTAGTAACTGTGCCCTATTTATAGCAAAACATTAACTCTAGGATACCGATATGGGTTCCATGAATCTCATTAAGCCTATTAACCCCATTTACCACTCTCCAAATGTTGGGGGCTACCCTAGAAGGAACTATGTCAAAATACTGGTTGAACTCAAGAAACAACTGGTTGGGAGGAAATGAGATGCTACATTCACCAATAAACTAGGTTGGGATCCAATGACCTTCAGCTAAGGACAAAACATCAATAGGGGGCTTGCCATCTCTAAACCTACCAAATTGGGTATTTTCATTCTTTCCCTAAATTATTCTAAATAACCTTCATCTACAATATAAATCATGCTTGAAAGATATAAGGAAAGCAATAAAAGGAAAGAAAAGGGCTTAGAAAGTTTGACAAACTACGACAGTGAACAAGTAGCACTAGCAGAGATTAGGTAGCAAAAATAAAGCTTGGACGCAAAAGAAAGTTTGGAGTATGAACTATATAACCGTAGGCTTTCTCATAGCCAAACCACGTTAAAAATCTTTGGTGTCTTGCTCATTTGATCTTTCTATTACTTATATATTTGTCTGTGATTATATAATTGGTACTATGTGACTAAGATAATATTGCTACCAATTTTAGACATAACACTATACTATTTAGACATAATATTTTTAATTGTGTATTTATGCCGGACTAATCTTAATTATATTTAGGCATAATGATATATTTGTTAGGCAGAAATCTGAATACTCATTGTTTAACTTGTATTTTTAGGGTGTCATAGAAAAATATTTCAATCGAAAAAGAATTGATGAAATAAATTCCGAACCCAAAGGTTCAATCTTCTCGAAATGTGGGGTCTAATAACTTATTATTATTGAGTTATTTTAATTAACATTAAAAATTAATTCTAAAAATTTGTATAAATCTCGAATTAAAGTTGAATTAACCCTAAAAAAATTTGCCTCGAGATTGAAAATTGGTCTTCCTCTGAACGAAAATCCTAGATCTGCCACTGTGTAAAGTTACAAGAATATCCTTAAAAATTAGAAAAGAAAATAAAAGAAAAAACAGTCAAACGCTCTTTATCTCTTTCTCTCTGATGTCTCAGTCATGGTCGTGTCCCCTCTTTTTTGCATTACTCGAAAATTGTTAGAAGCAGATCAACTCTCAAATGAGCTTTACCCATTACTGTTATACCCTTTTTTTTGTACTTACCTCAACTCATTTTTTCACTAACTATTATTTCACCATTCATTCTAAAAGACACATCTTCTCGACCCATCACTTCTTCTGTAGGTTAGTATCTTAATAACTTCTGCTGGCTATTGATATAGACACACATACATACATAAACATGTATAAATTTCTTTATATATGTTGTTAAACTCTTCCTTGACATTTTGTTTGTTGTAAAAAATTTCACTGTGTACTTGTGCATTGGGTGATTTCTTACATTGTCAACTGCTTGTTTGAGTAAATGCCTCAATGACCCTTACAACTCTTTTTACTTCTTTTAGAAAGTGGATACTATGTTATTTATTGAATGGGAAAAAAAGGTTATCTTGTGGTGTTATTGATTGCTGACAACAATACAACACATTATGTTAGTAGGATTGCAATTTATTATATAGTTGGAAAACAGACTTGGTAGTTATTTGTTTATCTTTAACAAAAATACCACTAGGTTTTTCAGACATAACTTTCATGAGCACTACTTATTTAGTATTTGTGGGAAGCTATCATAGAATTGTAATATTAAGGGAATAGTATAAGGATAACTGATGCAGGAGAATAACATTTTACAAGTTATTTTCTCTTTTATCCGGTGACCCCATAGTAAGCCTGCAGTCTCCCAGATGAAGCTCACCTGTGCAGATGCCTCTTATCCACCTCACTACCTATAAGGACATTTTAGTCCGTTATCAATTTGTATATGTATACCGCTACACTGTCGATGGAGATCATATTTGCAACAAGACGGGTCTGGATATCAAGATTCTTTAACAAAGAGCCTCTATAGGATGACCCATGGTAAGGTTATGTTTTAAAGTCCCATTATAGTTCACTTAAGGTGTTGGGATATTTTTTTGGAAAATTTTCTAAGTATTGAAGAGTTACTTTTCGTTAAAAATATTTTTCCAGACTTGTAGATGGATTTTTATTTTTCGCTCTGTCGTTCAAACGACAGGCACTATCGTTCAAATGACATTGCTATGTCTACAAATTGGTATCAGAGCTGGTTGCGCAAATTTATTGCGTTTGTTCTTATTTTTCCTGCTTTTTGGTGATTATTTTGTGTTCCTCTCCTGATTTTGTTTTCTCGATGGACTCTCATACTATTGATTTTATTTCTCGAGATGAGTTTGATAAGGTTCACGACCGTGCTGAAAAGTTAAATTTTTTGAATTTGAAACTTTGCAAAAGAATCAAAGTTTTGGAAGAAGAAAATTCTCATTTTAAAAATACGATTGACTATTTGCAAACATTTCAAACTCAAAGAGATATTTGTCGTGAGCACTTTGGTAATTTATGTAATGATTTTAATTCTTTAAAAGTTGCCAAAAAGGAGAGTGATGATAAAGTCCTATTTTTAGAAAAAGATTTGGAGGACTTAAACAATTCTAGGGTTCTCGTTTGTGACATTGAGGAAAATAGTTTAATCGATGATTTTAAGGCATGTGAGAAGACTCTTAGGGATAGGTTTGCTCATATTGAGTGAGAGAGAGATAACCTCCTAGGTTTAATTGATGATTTGAAGATCGAATCCCTAAAATTGGAAGAGTCTAGTTTTTTGCTTGAATCTAAGATTTTGAAGTTTAAAAATGATTTAAAAGATTCAAGTAGTGATGGCAATGGCTCGTTTTGTTCTAATACTTCCGATGCAAAAGCCAATACCATTATTTATTTTAGAGAGTCAACTATTTCCAAGGACATTAGAAAAGGTTAACCCATAGGTGTCGTTCCACCCGCTTACACTTATCCACATTGTGGTAGGGAAGGTCACCTTAGGCATTTTTATTTCGATTTTCGAAGAGGTCCTAGGAAGTTTATGTCTAGTGTTCCCTTGGTTCCCAAAACCCCCATGCAACGTTTCACATCTAGATGATTGTGTTTGCACTAGACTGTAAACTAGTTGATTCCCATTTGCTTGCACATGATTCTTCTCTTGGTATTTTATATAAATGATTGTGTTTGTATGTTTGTCATACGCTAGTCTTTGCATCATGATATATTTGTTGCTAGTGTTATGACATGTATACTTTTTGTATTGGATTTTTTTAGTCATATTCGAAAAATACAAAAAGATTTTTGGTTTATATATTTTTTTGAAAAATTCAAAAAGATTTTCGGTTCTTTGTGTCGTTTAGTTTTACACATTAGTGTGGCATATTGGTGTGCTTGAATCTAATTCACTACGCAATTTTCATGTGGCTGGCACATTTAGTTATGAATTTAGATATTTGAATTGATCTTAACCATATTTATGGAGTTATTTCGACATTGATTTGCTCAATGGATTTGACTTTGTATATGCTTATACACACACATGCACGAGCTTACGAATTTGACTTCATGATACACATTTGAGCTTGGTGATATGTTCTCATATCAATCTTGCCATCTACATATTTATTTGACTATGAAGGATTTTTGCATGTAAGAACCGTTTAATGTGAGGATTTGTTTGAATTTTTTTTGAAAAGATAATGAGTGACCACGGGAAAGGACTGCGGGTGAAATGAAAAATTATCACACCGTGAAAGTCACCATTTGAAAAGAGCCCGAGAAAAAAATTAAGGCAATAAAAAGAATAATATGCCAAAAAAGGGGTCACTTTTGTTTTTTTGATATATTCATTTAAAAGAAAAGAAATATATTGAGGGAGTTTTGATGGAAATATCAGTGGCTTTGCACAATAACAATGTATCCTAGTTGAGCTTATTTTGTCATGACACTATTGATTTGTAGAATTATTCAAAGCATTGTGCTTGTTTTGTTCATTAAGTTCACATTTATTTATCACTAAAGGCTAAAGCTTAGTTTGATAAAGTTTTGCTATCAATTAGAACTTCCTTAACTTATTTGAGTGTTTGGGTTATAATTCATTTGTTTCTAGTTCACACCCATTCATTCCATACCACATGTTTGGACACATCGATACTATGCTAGTGTGTGAGACTTATGTATTTTGTGTCGTGGTCATTTATTCTTATATATGTGTGCCGAATTTTGTTTGATATATTTCGCATATATTATATAGTGCAATGTGTTGTATTTGTGTGAAAAATTTGAAAAATAAAAAATAGTTGGTTGGAACATGTTTGAGCATTTCCTTGCAAGAGTGCATATTGACATATTTTTTATGCTCTGTTTTGTATACCGTGACACCCCGGTTTGATTGTTTTTGATTTATTCTTTTCCTTATCTATTTCGGACAAATAAAAAGGGGGAGAACGAATTACAATATTATGGGGGAGTTTAAGTATGGGGGAGATTTGATTATGCTTTCATGTTTATGCTTAAGTCATTTTAACTCGATACGTCACGGAGTATTTTCTTTGTCTCATGTGTGTAGGTACAAAGTTCGATGATTATAGGATTGCACACCCTGATGAGAAAAGCTTGAAGATTGGATAAAGTTTTGAAGACTTACACATTGTATCTTTCCATTTTTGGGTTCATGGGAGGGTAGATTTGTATAGGTCAATTTTGTCTTGATAATTCGAATTTTTATTTTGTACCGACATAGACATAAGGGGAGATTAACTAATTATACTATTATGGGGGAGTTTAAGTATGAGGGAGATTTGATTATGCTTTCATGTTTATGCTTAAATCATTTCAACTCGATATGTCATGGGGTATTTATTTTGTCTCATGTGTGTAGGTACAAAGTTTGATAATTATAGGATTGCACACCCTGATGAGAAAAGCTTGAAGATTTGAAGATTGTTGAAGATTGGATAAAGTTTTGAAGACTTAAACATTGTATCTTTCCATTTTTACGTTCATGGAAGGGTAGATTTGTATAGGTCAATCTTGTTTTGATAATTCGGATTTTTTATTTTGTACTGGCATAGACATAGGGGGAGATTTGTAAGGATATTTTAGTCCGTTATCAATTTGTATGTCGTATACCGCTACACCGTCAAAGATGTTCAAGATCATATTTGCAACATGGCGGGTTCAAATATTAAAATTCTTCAACAAGGAGCCTCTATAGGATGACGTATGGTAAGGTTATGTTTTAAAGTCCCTTTGTAGTTCACTTAAGGCGTTGGGATATTTTTCTGGAAAATTTTCTAAGTATTGAAGCATTACTTTTCGTCAGAAATATTTTTCCAGACCTTTAGACGAATTTTTATTTTTCGCTCTGTCCTTCAAACGACAAGCACTGTCGTTCAAGCGACATGTGCATGTCATTTGAGCGACGTATATATCTCGTTTGAGTGAGTTGCCGACTCAAGTTTTTATATAAATACTCATTAAATGAGTCAGTTTTCGTTAAGAAGACATGGCGATTTTCGATTCCAATAAATCGCAAACTAATGAAACTTTTGTCTTCATTTAGGGCCTCAAACCCTTTTTGTTTTTCAATTCACAAAACATCCCAATATTTGTGTGAATTATTTTGGAACTCATATAAAACATACTTTGTTATTGTTCATCCTTGTGGAGAGGAGATCTCTATGACGTGACTGTGTGTCATTTAGGGAGTGCTTGAGGGTATTCATGGGCTGAGGACTGTGTGCTCTTGTGGATTGGCTGCGCGTTGATTCACTGCTAATTTTTGGACTGCGTGCTCATGTGGTATAGCTGCGTGTGTGTCTATGTAGGTTTGCCGAGGTAAATCTATTGCAGATTTTATTGTATTCATAGTAAATTGCGATTGAACTATTTATGATGAAATAAAAGTTTTGCCCTTCGCGATTTTTCCTAAACACTACAAGAAAAAGTATCATTTATGTCAGTTGGAAAATTGACGTTACGTCAGACAAATGTAAAATGACATAAATAATATACATTTATGTCAGTTGGGCTTTGAAGGTGAATTTTTATTTTAATTTAAGTAAAATTGAGATAAAAAAACAAACCATTTATCTCACATCTATATGTAATTGACATATATATACTCATTAGTAATTTTAGTTATTTTAGAATTGAGGTAAAAACTGAGATAAATGGAAAAAAATAGCGGGGCTTTTCTTTCCATTCCCCCGTTCCCATGAATTGGCACCATATCAAAACTCATCCCCCTCCCCCAAAAAAAAAATCTCTCTCACACGTTCTAGCGGCATCTCTCATATCTCTCTCGCACAATCCACCTCTACAGGCAGCAGCGACGGCATCGGCGATCCTACATCTCCACGACAGTCACACTATTTATCCTTAAGATTAATTCCTAGGGTTTCCATTTGATCTTGCATTTACATTGAGGGTTTTCTTCAATTTTGTTGATATTAGTACTGAATATGGTTTGCTTTGTGTGATTTTTGTTTTTGTTTATCTACATCTACAATTTCATACATAGAGAATATTACACATATGCATATGTTTAGGGGTTCCCTATATTTGGTTTATTTTGTTCTTATTTGATACAAAATGGAGGCATCTGAGCTGGAGAAACAAAAGATGTAAACCTTCACACTCAATATTTGATATGGGCCTTGATTATAATGGATTTTCACATGACACTATAGCTTTAACCATTTGATATGAATTTAGGAATTCTATATAGAATCATCTTATTCTTTTTGTTTTTGTGATACTTAAGTTTTTTATGTAGGATATATCAGATCTAAAGATATTTTTTTAGCTTAATAAGTTCTATATTGAATGGGAATACAATTTTAGCTTTGTAAATTCATGTTCATGTTAGCGTTGGATTTTTGTAGCACTGAGCCTCTTACTTTTTGAGATTTTTATCTTTCTATATTGTGTTGTCATTTTCTAGCATTCTTGTTTATTGTTTGAGAAAACACCCAAATGGGTGTTTTACTCTTTCTTTCTTTCTTTCTTTCTTTCTTGCTTTCTTTCTTTTATGACTTCTCTTTTAGTTGAATGGAATTTTTGTGAGCATGTGATTAAAAGTAAATGTCAGTTATTTTTTTGACGAATTAGTTTATTCTTCATAGTTAGTCTCCTTGTTTGGAAAGGGGTCATCGTATGTTTGTGGTACTATATTATCAAATTATGTGGTCTTCTTTATGAAAGTTCATGTTTTTATTGAAATTTTTATTTGTGAAGTGAAGAGGTTTGATTTCCTTAACTTTTGTATATCTTTCATATGAAATAATATGCACCATATAGGAACAACTATTATATGGTTTCATTTTCTTGGCTTATATAACAATATGTACGGACATAAGTACATCTATGATGATTGTATTTGTCCATATATGTATGCGTATGAAGCAAAATATATTCAAACACGTGTCTGTTATCAAAATCATTATTTGGATTCTTGAATATTCTTATACACCGAATGACTATTGTGTTTTTGATCCAGTGTTTTGTGATTAAACATTTAGACTGGTGATTTCATCTTTTTGAACTCGTCTCAAATTGCATTACTGAGGTATGATGTTAAATTAACTGAACATTTTATCTATTCTTCTCACATATCATACTCAGTTTGGGCGTGTGTGTTTTTCTATCAATTGATGGATAATATGCTGTTACAATTCGTTTTGAAATATGTTGATGTGCTCTACCATTAATTTATCTATTCATATGCGTTTGTAACATATTTAGAATTGTTATTTCGTAAACAAAGAAAACAATTATTCTTCGGGTTAGCTTTTATTTAACTAGCCTGTTATTTGACATACATTTAGGAAAACAGATATATTATATATTTATACCAACGCTCAATCAAGAGGTTAATGTTGAAGAAAACATGTTGAAGAATATAGATATATTATATCTTTTTTTTCAAAGTTTGGTGTTTAACATAATTTGATCCTTAAAGTTATTTCCATTTATGACTTGGGGTGTGAACCGTTGAAGTTATGAACTAAGATTATGGTGTTGATTGTATAGTTTCAGTGTTGTGTTGATTGATTTTATTTTGTAAGTAATCTCTCTCAATTAGCTGCTCCAAATTATGTTTTTATCAATAATTTTGAGTTATTTCATTTCTATACTTTATACCTTCGCACCATTATAAGTAAGTAATGGGGTATTCCTCTTATATGCTCGCTTCTTAGTCCAACTTCACTATTTTATTCTATAGGCTATATGATATCTTTTTCACACTATGTATTTTAAAGTTTGTTAATTTTTTTCTTTTTGTTTCCCTTCATATTAATTAGAGATGGAAAGTTATTCCCTCATTACAAACTTTGTTGTTCTCTCCTGGAAACCAATATACAATTTTCAACAATTCAACAATTTCGAACACATTTTTATTCTAAACAATATATAACTTAAAATCGCATCCTTCCCATCATAATATGTCTGCTTTGCAGTTCTCATCCAATTGGAGCCTGAATGAATGTTTGATATCCCGTTCTCAGCGGGTTTGAGAGTTCTTGTCTTGCATGACCATACTATTTGTTTGCGAATTTTGGAACTAATACATTTCATTTAGTTCTTATAAAGTTTAAACACTATTTGCCCATTGAACCAAATAGAATTTTGGACAACAATTGTTCAACTTTTTCTAAGTTATAGTGATATTCTCTATTTTCTTTTATCTATCCTTTTGGTAATGTTTATATCAAACATGCATTATTTGTTTGTGAACCCTCATTTTCCTCGGAACTTTTATATTTTTCTTCATATTATCTACAGTTTTAGTACCTGTAGACTTTCCTGAATCTTCTTCTTTCTCTTTTGGAACACAAGTTGACCTCATATTTTCCCTTGATCGAGGAGGTGGACTAGATGGGCCAGGTAAAAGAGTTTTATTAGATCTTTATTGTGAGTAAGAGACTTATTTTGGTTTACTGATTTCTTTTAGAAATTTGGGTTTCTTTTGGTTAAATTATTTGGTCCTTTAGGGACTTTTGGATTTGTGACATGGGTAGTGTGTATTGCATTGATTTATGATAAGATGAAGTATACATTTGTGCATGAAATGTTGTTGATGTGTTTGATATGATTGGAACAAATATTCGATCGAATTTTGTGGTTAGAGGTCTGAAACCATATTGATGTTGAATTAATGCTTCTATATGCGGCCAAGATTATCACTCAAACAAAGATGCTCTCGTCCAATTCAATGCAAACTTCATCAATTTCACGTACAGAGTAGCTTCAGCATTTTGTTTCCACTCATTATTGGGTTGAGGCTACTAAGTTTTAGTCCTTAATTGGATCACGTTTACCTTAGCTTAACTCAACCGGAATTAACATATGCAGTCAACTCTCTCTATCATTTATGCCGGACCCTACTCTTATAGATCTTCAAAATCTTAATCTTATACTTCGTATGTCAAAGGCATTAGTGATGGAAAAAGAAGCTTGTACTCTTATTGTTTAGTTTGATTAGTCCAATAATACATTATTACATTTGTTTACCAATGCTTGTTTGGTTTCCCAATTTTTTTCAAAGCATAGAGTTCAATATGTTCACACTCGTTGCTTAACACATAGCCGTCATAGGCTTCCCTTCCCGAACTTAAATTAGACATTAATTATAGCAATCTTAATCACTTGAAACTTTTCCTCGGTTGAAAACTAAAGAAAGACCAACGGTTCTATAAATCCATCAACGTATTTCCTTCTCGATCACATCACCTCATTATCGACCTTAAATTAGTGTATATAAATAATTCAGATTTCTTTTACAGTTTTGTTAATGGCTATTGATTGTCTGAATTTTGTGCTTTTCATAGGTGATAGATTCTAACAATTAGAGGCCTACACAAGCCAGAGAACTAGTGATGGAAACATACAATTAGATGAGTACTTTGCAACCAGATTGTCGACAAAGGATCAGTAACAAAATGTAATTTTCTTCGCAATTCAAATTTTTTCATTTCATATTTTAAATTTAGACTACTAATATGGGTTTACAAGTACAAGAACAAAGGCCTAAAAAGGGAGCCCAAAGATAATAAAACTTATCGTGGTCATAGGCTGCATGTTTGTCATTACCACATAAAACTTGATTTGAGATGAAATTATATATTTAAGGATTTTAACTCTGATTTAAGTTTTTTCATCTCATTTATTAAAAGTTACGTAGGGATTTTAAACAATCATGTTCAAAGACTCATTTTACTTTGTTATAAATTTCTTTTTGGTCGTGGTCAAGATAATGGTTCCATACATGTTCATGAATAATTTAATTAATTGTGTTTGCTTGCTCAGCTTCCTATAGGTATTAATGGATAGACAATGAGAAAATGGATACTTTGATAGATCAAGAAGAAATCTTGGACAGACCATCGGAGGAGTCATTTTTCTCTTAGGTAATGGGATTTAGTACTCACAAATGCATTTAAGTCTTATTCATTTTTATATAGAATTGAGTGGGCTTGATCCCACAACAGATGCTGGATTATATTTTTATTTGCTATTTTCATATGGTGAAAAGAATTCCTTTTTCTACTTATTAAATCCCTCCCAAATCTTAAAATATATAAACTTCTCTTTCAGCTTGCATTAAAGGATGCTGATAAGGTGATGAGCTCCCAAAGTAATTCTGTCACTTCATACTTTTTTCTTGAAGGCCAATGCGCTCATTATCAAGGTACTTTTTAGTTATCTATTTGTTCTTTCTGTCACCCTCCATTTTAGATAAAGATAGTTGACTTATTTATTCAAGTCCTATTACCATGGTTACCATGCTCATGTCCTATTACCATGATTAAAAGACTTATATCTTTCTGTCACTTCATAATTATTTCTGTCACAATGAGTAAATTTTTTACTAATATATAGGTATGGGTAAAAGTTTAGGATTGTTAGGTACCAATACCTAGTCAACTTTATCATATCGTTTTGGTTTTGGCTTTCACCTTGAACCATGCTTATTACTTTGCTCTCTACTTCATACTCATGTAATGAGTGACTCACTGGTTTGTTATGCTTGCGTTTTATTTTGTACAAACATTCATCTGAAAACCCTTTGTCATGAATATATTGGGTGTATTATCCCTCATTTAACATAAGATACTCAAATTTTGTCTAATGCTTTTACACAGTGATTCACATATTACAATGTATTTCACTTTCTTAGAATATTGTGTTGATTTGTGTTGGAATTCGGTGTCTCCTTATATCTTTTATCTTCAGTTTTGAAAACAGGAAGTATTTATAACAGAAAAAGGGAATTCGTTCCTCGTATATGTTATCTGTTATCTACATATCGTTGCTTTTTGATGAAATTGGGAAGCCTAGGCTAGAGTCCAAGAGAAACTGTGGGTTATTTTATCCTAATCAGACAAGTATTTATAATTTTGATTTCACTGGAAGAGGTGTCATTTATCACAGTTTTATTTGATATTGGATTGTATACCGAGGGTGTCCCTAACGCTTGGGATCATTCGTTTGAACAACAACATGGTGCCAATGGTTAGGCTTGTGAATTTCAGAATGAGCAATCATAGATTACATCACTATTTCAAATGAGAGGTGCCAATATTCCAAGCTTAGATGCCATGGAGCAGACCCGTATGCTATCACATACACTAGCTCAAAATGATGACCCTAACTTCCAGAATTCAAAGTTCCTCCAATTTGTGTAAAAGATAAGTCTTGGTGAAATAACTATTGAGAGTAATCTAGTAAAGCGAGTTACGTTCTTTACACCTGGAGATTGGGGAACTGAAAATCAATAATAAAAATGATGGAGGTCAATCATGGGCTGACCAGTTTGCGCGCGATGAGCTCTCTCATAGACCTGATAAGTGGTTGAACGACTATAAACTAAGAAGAAAAATGTTTAGAAATAGAGTCGAGGTGAATTGGTAGAAGTGGGGATCCACGTCGGTGGGACATCAGACAACAGGCCTGTGGTAGGAATTTAGCAGGGTTGCTGTTGGTGTTGGCTATAGGCAGGGACGGGGGAAGTGAGGGCCAAGGGGGCTGTAGCCCCCACTGTTGTTTTTTTAAAAATAGATATTTATACTTACATAATGTTTCGGGTGTAAACTAAAATTTAAAACAAAAATTGAACATAAGTTAAATTAGAAAAACTTGACAGATAGCCTAATATTCATTTAGGACAGCAACTTTCAATGTTTAACCTCAACTACCTATCCCACCACGAGTTGCTCTCCATCCATCCTCAACCTCAAGCATTTGTTGCACCATTGCTGTTGCGCTGATTCTCTCCATCTAGCCTCCCCTCCTCGCCGCCGCTGCCTCACCTCCAACTTCCAAGCCTAGTTATCCCCCCGCCGGAACCTGAACAGAACAACAGAGCAAGTAATAGTCAAAGATCTAGTTTTAGTTTTATTATTTATTTTTTCTATAGAAAAGTTAATAATTTAGTTACCGATCGAGACTACAATTGAACTAGCGTGAGTTGCATCATTAATACTTATTACACGTATAAATATATAAATCTTAGTCCAATTAAGAACATAAGGTTGTCTAATTTGATTCCAAGCTGAATTAATAGAGAAATACCCATAAGCTTCTGCAGACCATACCAATTTATTTGAATAAGTAGCCCCAATAATCCAACTTGTAAAAAAATATGGGATAGACTTTGAGGCAACATAGAACTGAGTTTCTATATACTCCAGTCTCTATTAAAGTCAATTTCCTGGTTTACTCAAATTTAATATTTTTTTTCTTCTTTAGCTTATCGCACTTTTCTAATGCTATATTTGAGATAACCTTTATTCTTGTAATCACAATAACAGTGTTATCTTATATATCATAATTTGTAAGAGGGGGTGAGTCAAAAAATAGTTTTTTTCATTATTAATTAAGTAGCTAACGAATTCTAAGGTTTATATCTCGAGGTTGCATGTGTACCAATGGCTTGTAGTCTAACTTCAAATGATTCTCAAATTATGCATTTTTCCTTTTAAAGCATCTCAGTTTATGAGTTGCGTTTTGAAATCGATTTACCAAACTTATGCAATAACTAAATAACTTTCGATCTTATCAATCGATTATATTCAAATTAGTAAATTTCTTTCAAAAAGTTGACTTTCATATAGTGGCTCTTAATCTGAGACTGAGAGAGTATATGATTGTTTGATGCGATTAATATATGTCTAACACCATATCAAATAATTCAAGATAGAGTTTTAATCTTCAAGATTATATTGCATATCACAGGGCCAAACACAGTTGTTTTAGGAAATATCCCATGCACTCAGATTATCAATGTGTGTCTCCCATCTACCTTGCCAATTCCACTTACCTTTAGGAAAGGTTAGTTAAAAGTGACAAATACTTTCATCCTTCTATATTAATCTAATAAGTTTTGGTCCTTAATTGGAACACTTTTAACTTCACTTAACTCGGTCGTAATTAACATATGCAGTTAACTCTCTATGTCATTTATGCATGGCCCTACTCATATATGTTTTCAAGAGTTTAGGCTTATACTTTGAATGTTAAAGGCACTAGTTATCTTGGTCTTCAGTTATACAATGTTCTATTCTATGGCTTCTCGAACAAATTGTACCGACACTCGTCGCTACATAATTGGCTACTGTATATTTCTAGGTGAAAATTTCATTTCCTCTGCTTCAAAAAGCAATCTACTACTCTGTCTAGATAAAAGTATAAATCCAATGATCTTTTTGCTCTTATCACTGAAATCTAATGACTTTTATTTATTATATTGAACAAGTTGTTTTGAATCCACCACTTGTGCTCTTCATTGATAATACTAATGCATTATACATGACTATTAATTTAGTTCTTCCTACTTATACTAAATATTTTGCAACAGAGCTTGTTTTGTTATATTATATACAACCATCCCCTCATTCTTTTTCCCAACACTTTTGTCTCAAAGTAAGCCATTCATTTATGGAATCTTACAACTTAAGACTTCATATATATTTCCTTTCAGTTACACTCACATTCTTACCGAGCTCCCTCACATGTTCAAACAAGTGTGATTCCCCAGGCGTGTTCAACTTTGGTGACTCAAATTCCAACACTGGTGGTATCTCAACATCTTTTGGGTAAGCTCCTTCGCCTAACGAACAAACCTTATTTCATGCCCCTGCCAAATGCTATGCTAATGGATGTCTCATCATTGATTTCATAACACAGCTTAGAATTACCTTACCTCTTAGAATTACCTTACCTGAGTGTATTTCTGAACTCAATTGGTTCAAATTTCAGCCATGGTACCAAGTTTGCCTCTACTGCTTTGAAAATCAGACCCCAAAATAGAACCATGTCCCAGAGTGGTTACAGTCCACTTTCACTAGACATGCAGTACATTCAATACTCTGATTTTCACAAAAGATCTCACTTATTATGTAAATAAGGAGGGTTGTTTCGAGATTTGTTGCCCAAAGATGATTACTTTTCTTGTGGCCTTTACACCTTCGACATTGGTCAAAATGATACCACTCAGGTTACAAACTTAACATGTCCACTGGATAAGCTAAGGATTATGCTCCAGATGTTCTAGTCCAGTTTTCCAATATCATTAAGGATTTGAGAACCCTTTTTTAGCTTGCTGTTGCCATGGACGGAAATATAAATATAACAGATTCATTAAATGTGGCACTAAGAAGGCTAAATGGTAAAGAGATTGTGATTACAAGGTACATTCTGGTTAACTGTGATGGAACTCACTTCATAGAAGCAACTAATAAGTGGATGGTTGATCAAATTGATAATGGCTGATTTTCGAACCCACCTCCAAGTTATAAAGATTTGTAGTTCAGCCGATTTCTAAAAAATGGTATGATATAGGGGACTAGAAAAATAGGACGACATGTGACACTAATACAAACTTATAAAAGATATTGATGTATAGGCAATGGAATAAAGATTCAGTCATCAAACTTAAGGTTTTCCTATGTCTCAAATCATAATTGTATTTACAATAATCTGATTACATGGGAGGATATGTTTTTATTCATACTGAAACTACTAATCCTTGCAGTTACGGTAATATTTTTAATAATGCTACTTATCTCAAAGTTTTTACAAAAGTAACATCGCAAATCACTCTGAGACTTTCAAATGCCGAGTAAGATATTATAGACTTCCAAGTCTTTTTTTCGTCTGTTTAACATTCTTGGGGTGTTTGGGAACAGGTTTTCTACTATTATCAAGGGTAATAGCTGCAACATTCTGTGTGACTTTAGCTGCGTCAATGGCTGCATTTCAGACTTGTTTACAAGTTTGGATGGCATCATCACTTCTTGCCGACGGTTTGGCCGTTGCTGGACAGGTAAACACCTCTTTCCATATAATAATTTATATGAATAACTAATTAAGAAAGATTACTTTTCATTTTTGAGTTATATGGTTCTTCAATGATAAATGCGTGTGTTTTTCCTCCTACTTGTCTAGGCAATCCTTGCTTGTGCATTTGCTGAAAAGGACTATAAGAAGGCCACTGCCGCCGCGACACGAGTATTATAGGTGTGTTTTGTATGATTAATATTATTTCTCACTTGCTATTACAGGGACGAAACCAACCGTTTTTGGAGGGGACCATGGCTTCTCCTAACTTCTGCATTTTTTTAAATAATGACCCCTTACATTTTTTATAGTATCCAATTTAGTCATTTTCTTCACAAATTTTACCAAGACAATGAATATTGACTTCGCCACTCCTTGCTAAAAAGGCTAGCTATTTACTTGTCGTCTAACAATCAATGCTTCAATACTATATTTTGATTTCCTCTTTTTTCTGCGGTGATTAAATGTTACAACCTTTATATTAAGCATCAATATTAATACTATGATTTCAGCTTCCATCAGAAATGTAAGAGCCTATAATAATGAGGTGTTAATTTGCAGATGGGATTTGTATTGGGTCCGGGGCTCGCTCTTGCTGTAGGAATTGGTTTGCAATTTGGATCTGGAATCTTTTCAAAGGACAAAACTGTTCTTCACATCATAACTATTGGCGTCCCGGTATTTCTTCCACTTACAAGCAAATAGAAAAAAAAATTCTTAAGAAATAAACTTCTACAGTATTTGAGGAATCTAACAATGGCTCTCTTTTTATTGGATAATGAGTTTGTTGCAGCTACACAACCTCTCAATTCCATAACCTTTGTTTTTTACGGTGTTTAATTTGGAGCATCTGATTTCTCCTACTCTGCGTATTCTATGGTAAGATATTAATAGATCTCAAAAAGGAAATAAACAAAATGTTGAATTATATTCATTTTTCCTTGTATAGTCCATGTAATTGTTACATATAGTAAAATGCCTTATTTTCTTCAGGTTCTAGTGGCTGTATTGAGCATTGCATCCCTGTTGTTCTTTCTAAAAGTAATGGTTTTGTTGGAATATGGCTTTCTTTAACCATTTATATGGGTCTGCGCACATTTGTTGGTTTTAGGAGGTAATCTTCTCTTCTTTGTTGATGTTTTTTGAGGATATATAAGCTCCAAAGTAATATACAAGAGGGTAAATTGCAAAATACCACATCCAGCTTTAGAAATTTTGCAAGTAACTCATAGAAACATTTTCTGGAAAATAAAAGAGGCCCACGTGTGATTAATCATGGTACATTAATTTGGCATGAATGTAAATGTTTGTCACACGGTCTCTACACATCACGGGTGTATTCATGTTGCATCATTGTGTCTCAGAGGCAATACCTAAAGAAAAGGCATTGCCAAATGAATTTAACATGATGTATATCAAACATTGTTCATATATTAATAGGAAATACTGGACATTTATTAGTAGGGAGTATGCTCCTTCCAAAAGTGTTATGCTATTAAGCTTATTGAAATGGGCACTAGTATGCTAGTGTTGACATATTTTCATCTCTCTTTGTTGTTTAAATTGCAGGTCCTTACCAATTTGGTTTCCATGCTTTTATATCGCAGAAGAAGCTGGAAGAGACTGAATTGGAGACACAAAATGGAGAAATCCGCTGGCATGAAGATCCAAGTGAAGGTGAGACTGGAGCACGTTTTCTTTTTAAACAAAAACATGTATCGACAGATTAATGCACCATTATAAAAAATGTGAGAAAATTTTGTGGAATTGGAGTTGTTTTGACAGGAAGTACGAGAGAGCGAGAGGGTGGATTTAAACAATCGTTCACTTCGAAGCAACTACCACCTCACCTCTGGTATGAAGAGGTTAATATAAAGTTCCTTATGGTTTCAAGAGGTTAATACTAGGCTAATAATAGTTAACTCTACATCTTTTGATATTTATAGATGGTTGTTTATATATATGGTGGGGCGATTTTTTTCTCCAGATTGTGTTATATTCAAGAATTGCAAACTTTGAAACTTTTCCCCGTTTTGTGATTACATAGTTTGGAAATTTTCGTTGTTCATAGCTTCAAGCTAAGATTTTTTACGACCAATTTAAATATATATATATTGAATCCATTATTAAGACGCACAAGCGTAGTTCATAGCTTCTTGAATAATTGGGGAAGGCACAAAGGGATTAGCCACACACTATAGCACCGTGTTTTACCCCGAAGGGGGAGGTGGTATGCGTATATGTGCTCTGCATATGTGCTGCATATCTGCATATATGCTGCATATATGTAGATGCATATATGCAGTGCATATATGCTGCATATATGCATACTGTATGGCTGCATATATGCATGTATGCATACTGTATGGCATATATGCAGTATACATGGCATATATTATGCAGTATGCAGGTGCATATATGCATATTATTTAACAATATTAATTTATTGTATCCTAACTATGCCTTGGTGTTTGTTCTTTTAGTTTCCTTTTTCTTTTATATTTCTTTATCATTTCAATGGCATATATCTGTGTGTATTGTGCGTGTATTGTGTTGCAGAGGATACTTGGGTAAGGCTTTCAAGTTTTGGCTTCAATTTGTAAGATCTAAAGGTATGTGTTTGATTTCTTAGTTCCGTATTTCTCTATTATAGAGAGAGAAGGTGTTGTGAGGTTTCTTGCTCATGTTCTCGCTCCATAGTGGTAATAAAATAGTTGGGTTTAAATAAGCAAGGTACATGGTGACTTGGATACATATATGAGTATAATTTTTTTTAAATCCCAAACTACTCTTTTGTATTTTGTTTGATTGGTGGTAATTAAATTCATCTCCATAGTGGTAATTAAATTCATCTCAATAGCTCTCTCTTTTGTATTATGTTTAGAAATTTCATATTGTTGTTAGACTTATCAACAATAAATTCAGATCTGTCGTGTTGCAGGGGGTACGCAAAGCAGTAGGTGGGCGTGGTGGTGGTGGTGGTGGGGGCAGCAGCAGGTGGGGGGGGGTGATGTGCAGTAGGTGGGCATGGGGGGAAGTAGCAGGTGGGGTGGGGGAAGGAGTAGGTGGGGATGGGTGGGGGCAGCAGCAGCTGAGAATACCGAAGGCTGACGGCTCGTATTTCTTCTTCTCATTTGCTCTTTGGGTCTGTTACATTGAATTTTTAGCTCACTGACCTGGTAAAATTTTACCTAGAGTGCTGACTTCCTCTATCTCGGCAACTCTAAATTTATGGGCAAAAAACAATTTTTTTGCAATTATAACTTCTCATGGATGATCAGAAACAAGGTACGAGGACCCCAGGATAATTGTTCCACACCTAAGTTGCGTCACCAGACCAAGCTACCACTGCTACAGCAACAAATATCCCCTTTTGGGGTCATGAGGTTTATTTCCAACATTTTGAAGATAGTTGAATTTTTTTATAGGTTGTGTGATTGAATTTGTTTTCTTTATTGTTTGACATCAAATTTTAGTGCTTTGATTGCAGGGTTGGTATTCTTTGAAGGGTTGGTATTCTTTGAATCATCGTTGTTGGTAATTTTAGTATTCTTTGAATCTCCTACCCGCCGCTTCCCCACCTCCGCCGCTCCTACCCTACCCGTACAGGTAATCTCTCACCCACACACACGATCACTCATGCACACACATAGATCACTCACGCGCGCGCACACACACACACACACACACACACACACACACACATCTCCTCACTCACGCACACACACGCCCACACACAAATCACTCATGCACGCCCATATCTCCTCCCTCGCATGCACACACATGCACACACGTACACACACACACGCAGATCTGTCGCACACAGATCTGTCACACACGCAAGCATATTATTTTGAATCATTTTGAAACGTGGACATGGAAATCTTAAGGTGGGTGGGGAGGCAACAGCAGGGGGTGGGGATGATGGGAAGCAACAGGTGTGGGTGGGTGGTGTGGGGGGAGGCAGCAGCAGGGGGTGGGGGAGGCAGCAGTAGGTGGGAACCCATTGTTGTTTCATTCATCAAGTAACTTAGGTCCCCATGTTTCCCCTATCTCTCCCTCACTTTGTTACATGTACACACTAGCACACTTGATAATTTGAAGATTTTTTTCTTCCTACTACAGTTTTGCAGATTTTTTCCCCTATCAAATTTTAAGTTCAAAGATTGTGTGATGAATTGTGGATCCTGCACCTATAAAAGCTCCCCAACCCAAAATGTGAAAAAACTTGAATTTTGGTGCGGGACATTTATTTATCCATTCTTTTACAATTACTTTAGTTTATAATTTTCACTATTGTTAATTTTCATTTTCTTTTACATGAATACTAATGGTTTAGTTCTCACATATCTTATTACTTATGTTGGCAGGTCTCTTTATTTATTTAAGAGCAAGCATTACAAATGCAAATGTGGTAAGACATAAGTCCGATACATATTTCTCACATTAACTTTTTTATTTATAGTTATTTATTCTTATCAATCAAATTGTTGCTTTGTAGATCAACTCGAGTTGGAGAGGTTTGAGGTCGTGGGTTGAGATGACAAGATTGCCTGATAAAGTGACGTACACGTTGAATGAGCTAATTGAAATTCCAATGGAGTTCATTGAGTTCATTACGGATTACATATATTAGGTACTTCCGAATAACTATATTTTGTTATTTCGTAATGATAATTTATTGAGATGAATGTGTTATGATGAAAACAATGTTGATTATATTTGATTGCAGGGTTACTCATTTTGGGTTGGATAGCGTTGAGAACAAATTTGATCGAGTATTATGTTCGACACGTCCTATCTTGAGTATTATTTTGGATTGTGGATCTTATGATGTAGTTCGCAATGCTAGTTTTTGGATATTGTGATGTATCATCACCATTTTAGGATATTATCACGGTGATAACTAGACATTAGCTAGCTTTTGGATATCCTGTAGCTCACATAAATATTTTTTTTTATTGTAAATATCTTGATGTATATCAAGTTCGTGATATTTATGACTTTGATTATTATCTATTTACAAGGTTGATTTAACCTCGAATAATAGTTGTCTATTGATGGAGTAATGATTTTTTTTATAAAATTTTTATATAAACATTTATGTCAGTTTTGAAAAAACTCTCATAAAATTGCTAAAACTGAGATAAATGTGATGTTATTTATGTCAATTTTTCATGAAAATGTGATTAAAAACATGTTGAATACCATAGTTTTTATGTGTGTTCTTAAAAACTGAGATAAATGTGATCTTATTTATGTCAGTTTTACGAACATTTATGTCAGGGCTTTATATGTCAGTTTTGAAAAATTTTAAAATTGACATAAATGGTCATTTATGTCAGTTTTTGACTGACATAAATGATCATTTTTCTTGTAGTGAAAATCTGTGTGTCAGCATTTTTATACCGCATGATTTATTTTATGATGGATTGATTTGTTTGTACACGTAGATGCATTTTCAGGGATGAACTAAAATTGGAAATTTGTGAAAACCACCTAGGAAATTAATATTTTGCACTTACACTACCAAACTCTATCCAGGGTTTCCTCAAAAGAGAGAGTAAAACCCCTAAATTCCAAATCTACCCCTGTTATTAAAAGTTCCTCTACACCCCATTATACTAACCCATAAACCTTCCAAAAAAAGGAAACCTTGCTTATTTATCACCCAATTCCCTCACACTTAACCCCATATATGCCTGTTGTCCCTCGTTAGTTATTTTACCAATTCCTGCCACCGTCTCGTCACTAGATGCCCATTCTATTTGGTGCCATCAGTATACATTTTTCCACCTCCAGGGAAAGCACGCCACCCTAATCCCCATGAACACATCGATCGATATTATTCACACTTTGGTGGTTTCCTCACCCTAAGCCCACAGTCGGAACTTTCGGAGGATACTAGTTGGCTCCACATGAGCTTGTTTTTTACACGTTGCACAACAAAGGGGAGATTTTGCACTGTTATCATCGATGGAGGGGAGGGTGACAATCTGGTCGCTCAAGAGATGGTTGATAAATCTAGTTTCCCCATGGAGCCCATTCCCAGACCATGCCATATCGATTGGTCGACAATAGCGAATTTATTGCTCCACGCTGACAATGTCGTGTTTTTTTTCCATCGATGCTTACATCGATTAGGTTCTATGCACATTATATGAGGGGGTGTCATTTTCTCCTCGATCGTCCTTGGCAGTATGATCATTCGAGTATGCACGATGGTGGTGTTGACACTTATACTTTTTAATATCAAGGGCAACAGTTTCAGTTACGACCGATGCTTGAGATCCGCCCCACTCGACCCTCCTCTATCATCATATCCTATGAGGAGCTGACTACTGAGGCCTCAGATGCCGATCTCTATTACGCAGTCATCAACCCTATTGGTACTCCTGAGACTAACGTTCCCTTGGTGATTCAGGACCTTTAAGATTCCTATGCTAACGTATGCACCCCTTTAGATGAGCTACCTCTGCTCCATAACATACAATGCGTCGGGAGCCTCCCTCCGCAATTTACCTCACTACTTCTTATCCCCCACGGAGGACAAGGAGTTACAATGATAAGTTATAAACATGTATGATTAGTACCTTATTAAGGAGAGCATGTCTCCGTGTGCCGTCCCAGTTTTGCTCAGCCCAAAGAAGGAAGGGAGTTGGTGCATGTGTGTGTACAGTTCTGCCATCAACATGATCACTATTAATTATCACCTTCCCATTCTCCTGCTCGAGGACATGTTAGACTAGTTGCATAGGGCCCGAGTCTTCTCCAAATTAGACTTGAATAGCTGTTATCACCAGATTAGGATACGACTCGAGGATGAGTGGAAGACCGTATTTAAGACAAAGAATGGGTTATATGTGTGGACAGTGATGCCCTTCGGGCTATCTAAACCCCGTCTACATTTTTGCGAGTTATGACCCAAATTCTTCATCCGTTAATGGCTAAGTTTATAGTGGAATATTTTAATGACATCCTCATTTACAACTGATCAGAAGAAAATCATCTAGATCATATCACCCAGGTCCAAGCCATTTTTTAGGTTGAGCGTTTCTACCACACTCTGAAAAAGTGCGCATGTATGGTTCCTTCAGTCACATTTCTGTGCTATGTCGTATCGGGCATGGGAGTCCGTGTGAATACCTTTAAGGTTCAGGCAATTGATGATTGTAATTGGCTTACACCTATCACAACATCTTAGGTCCACAGTTTCCACAGTCTAAAAGGTTTTTATCGGCGTTTTATTATGGGGTTAAGCATGGTTATGGCCCCATCACGGACTTGATGTCCGTCTCATCAGATATAGAATTTCGATGGACAGATAAGACGGATAATGCCTTTCATTGCATAAAATAGTTAAGGACCTCTGCCCAGCACTCCTTGATTTCACCCAGTTATTTAAGCTATCTTGCGATGCTTGCAAGATGGGCATAGGAGCGATCCTCAACCAGAATGGGAAGCCGATTATTTTCTCTATCCAGAAGTTGATGGGAGTAGCCTTGAATTTTAGAAGTTAGGTTTTGGAAGGCCTACCTTCTCCATAAGGAGTTTGTCATTAAATATGATAATGAGGCTCTTCGTTATCTCCACATCCAGAGCTGGGTCAACGATCGCCATGCTAAGAGGATGACCTATCTCCAACGGTACACTTTCCATCTTCACTATAAGCCTAAGAAGGGGAACCAGGTTATCGATACCCTTAGTCATTGGTTACATGCATTGGTCACCATACGTAGTCAGGTGTTTGGTTTTGATGTGGTTCAGGCCCGGGTGACTATTTGCTTCAGGATGAATTTTTATTTAGAGGCATCGACCTATGCATTCCATTTTCCTCCCTACAAAATCATTGCAGAAATCCATTCCGGAGGATTATCGGGTCATATGAAACAGGTTCATACTCACTCCACATTGTGTGATCAATTTTACTAGCCTATTATGAGACGTGACACAAATTATTACATCAATCGGTGCTAAACATGTCAGACGACTAAGGGACAACACTCTAATGCGGGTCTACTCTCCTCTACCTATCCCGAATTGATCGTGGTAGGACTTTTCCATGGATTTCATTACTGGGCTTCCCCACACAGCACACGACCATGATTATATCTTTATCGTGGTAGACCACTTCTCGAAGAAGGCCCACTTCATGCCGTGCGTTAGTACATCTGATGCCTCCCACGTGGCTACCCTTTATTTTTAGGAGGTCATCCGATTGTACGGTGTTCCCCGCAGTAACACCTCGAGCAGAGACGTCTGCTTCACATATTATTTTTAGCGTACACTCTGGGATTTTCTATGTTGTTCCTTACAGTTCTCCACCACCTTTAACCCCAAACAAATGGCGATACTGAGGTCATCAACAGGAGGATGGGTGACCTCCTTCGATGCCTTGCGTCGACGACCTTGAGATATTGGGATATAGTTATTGCTCAGGACTAGTTTGTGTTAAAAATGTGGTTAACTGCTTCACTATCCTTTATCCATTTAAGATATTATTGGGTACCTCACCCACCATTCCCATAGATCTCGGCGAGCTACCACCTAATATCTCAGTTAGTCGGTCGGCAGCAGAGTTCGTCGTCCGGTTGACAGCTATATAGTCCGATGTTTGTGCTTGCCTATAGTGGGTCTACTGATCCTGTAGACATCAGGTAGATGAACACCGCCATTATGTGGCCTTCTAACCGGTGGATCTTGTTATAGTTTATCTACAGGTCATAAGTTGTAGATGCACCATTTTGGACCCTTCCTGAACATTCGTCGTTGCGGGGACAATGCGTACGGGGTTGATTTACCTATTGAGTTCTGAATGCATCGCACATTTAATATTGCGGACCTCTCCCCAGTCTGGGGCACTCCATCTGGGATGGATAAGGCTCAAGGAAAATGTCTAGCCAAGTAGTAACTTGTAACTTATACAATTTTTCTAGTGAAATGAAAATATCTTTTGTTCATTCACTTATATTTGTATTTGCAATCTGGATACTTGTGTTTAAGCCAATGACTATTTAATCGGCTATCCGACTAGTTAATTTGCATAATTACTATCCTTTGCTATTATAGGGCCTTAGATTCTACAAATGTACTTAAATAAAACCAACTACATGGTTTTAATCTAAGTGTTACCATTAGTTATTAGTGGCGAACCAAGTGTATTAAGGATGTGTATATGTTTATCCCATTATGTAACTCGGTTGGGTAAAACTTATAAAGTTTTTAAAGTTTTACAGGCTTCTCGTTCTTGACCCGTTATAAGGAAAAATCATATAAGAAGTAATGATCATTAATAATCTTCCTGCTCATGACCTAAAGTCATTCATGAAGTAATGATCATTAATAGCAGTTGACCATTAATTTGCTTTTTATTTGTGAACTAAAGTCATATAAGAAGTAATGATCGTTAGCAAAAGGTGTAGGGAACCTAATAACTTAATTGGTAGAGACCTAATTGGTTTGTCAACTAACTTTTGAGTCTGCCGACTAACTTTTGATACTTTGTAATTCTTTATTGGGGCATGTTTATCATGATACTTTGTAATTCTTTGTTGGGGATGTATATCACCATTCTTTGAAAAAAATAACAAAACAGAATTATAATTAACCACACATCATAATTTTTTTATTGAATCTTAGAAGGAAACGATTACATAGACAATTCATTGCTCCAGATAATACTTTCTGAGATGATCAGCATTCCAAGGGTTATTGAATTCTTCTCCATCCAATGCCTCCAATCGAAAAATTCCTGGTCGAACAACTGTTGAGATACGGTAGGGAACATGCCAATTAGCTTCCAACTTATTTTCTTTTTGGATCACCTTCTTAAGGACATAGTCTCCTTATTTCCAATTGGTCGGCTTGATCCTTTTATTGTAAACATGGACAACTCTTTATTGATAGGCAGAAAGTCTAATAACAACATCCTCTCTGTCTTCTTCCACCAAATCCAGATCCAACCTTCGCATCAAATCTCTCTTATGAGAATCAAAGTTCAATACCCTATGACTTGGGATACCTATCTCGGATGGTACTACTGTCGCAGTACGAAATGCAAGCATGCATGGGGTTTCCCCGATAGTAGTTCTTGGTGTTGTTCTGTAAGCCCAAAGTGTTGTATGCAACTTATTGATCCAGTAGAATTTCTATTCATCATGGTTTACTTTTTGCCATAATTACATGATTGTGTTATAATTAAATGGGTGTTTTGGGGGAATAAGTAAAGAAACTAAAGTCTGCGGCACGCCATTATTTTGACTTGAAAAGTAAGAGAAATTCTTGAATATGTGAGAAGATATTAAATGAGTCTTGGTGTATGAATTATTTTGAGGTTTTTTTAATTTGGAGTAGAGCAGTTCCATCTAGAGTTAATTGGGTATGTCTGAAATGTCTAGAGAAAGAGATGGATGCTACCCGAGGTCGCAGTTTATACCAGATTATACCTCTATTTTTGTGATTTTTTATTTTTATATTGTATATTCTATTTTGTTTCTGTTCCTGCTGTAAGTTTAAGGACTCCTCGTCTTGCAATTGCTATTCTGCTTGTTTTATAAATTGTGTTTCTTATTAAAAAAAAAGCTATTTGTAGTAATAGTATTTATGGAGTAAATTTGTATAGTATATGTTATCACAGGTAACAGTGAGCAGTTGAAGCAAATATAGTTGTAATTTAAAGGAATTTTTACCAATTGGTTTTGTTATTTAATCAAATAGTCCCTATGTTTTTTGTTTTCTCTAATAGGTCCCATGAAAAAATATTTTTGCCCCAATAGGTCCCATTAAAAAACAGGTAGTGAATATTTACATTGTGTATGAATATGACCTGATGAGAGAAGTTTGTTTTGATAGGAACAAAGAGGAAAAATGTTGTACAAATATGACTTATTTGTCAAGCTCCCTAATTCTAATACCACTTTTTTCTATTTGTTGGTATCTTCTGATATGTCTTTCTTTTTGCAGTCTTTGCAACCCACAATGAATTGCGGTATAATAAGACTCTGTTCTTCAAGTCCTTCTCTTACCCCTAATACCGCAGAGCCATTGATCTCAATTCATTCGTTAGATGCTTTTAAGTTTCAATACACAGTTTCATCTCCATTTAATCTCTACAATTACAAAAGGTTTGATCTTTTCGGCAACCCTTCTGATTCAAAGTGACAAGTCGTAGACAAATTTGATCTTCTCAGATGTATGAATTGCATTTTGGGTCTGATGAATACGCTCTCAGTTTGAAGACACCATTTGCGACAATATTACTCCAGTACAGGTTCTATCATCAACTTGTTTTTATTTACCTCACACGTGTTTCGTACTCAAAAATGACCTTAAAATCATCGAGAGAGCTATGGGTCCAAAGACCCCACCCATTATTATGAACTAAGTGTAGAGGAAGTAAGGAAAATTTTTAAAGCAAGTAAAGGGAAATTGGTGCATTTTGGAATGCATACAACGGGAACAGAAAAAAGAGGTCTTGGTGAGGGAAGTATATTAACGAAGGAGGATTAGGTCGGCCTGGCTCACAAAGCAAGGTACGTGAAAATAAGGTTCCTAGTCAACTCTTATGTTTTATCAGCCACATATATAGTCAATCACCACTAGAACATGATTTACCAAAGTTAACATGGATGATTATATTTAGGTCACCTCAATAACCAAGATTCTAGATGAATCCTTAGGGATGATAATCGCAGAGACTCTAGTCCCTAATAACACAATTACATTAATCCAGTTAAGTTTAATAGTAGAATATTATCGGTAGAGTTGTACCTTATTATATTTGTAAGTAATAAGACTCTCATATTGTATAATTAAGACCCCCCCCGTATGAAGATATTAATCGTGAAAAACTTTGTATTAGTTGGCTTTCCTATAAGCTAGCACCGCATCCTAGCATCCACGTATGTTTAGCGTAATAAGATTACTCCCCCTCCCAAAAAAATGTATGCAAGCAAGGAAGACATTTTGAATCATGTATATATCTATGTCAATTTTATATTCTTGCATTGCATCTAGGTCAAATGGGGTAATTTTGTTATTATATAATTAAACCACTTACAATTCAGTGTCGTTTATAGGAACCTTTTTGCTTCCACCACCTGAAAATTATCATATTTCCCACCAGGAGTCAAAGGGCAGTAATTATGTTTCCATGGAGGTCATAGAAATAGATTTAAGATCTTGATCGAGAGACATAATTATTCTCATGACATGCCTTCGAAAGAGACTCTCATCAAGAACTCCGTGTACCTTTGATCAACTTGTACAAATAGAACCTTATGAACATGATAAAAAGATTATGCTTTATGAAAAAATCACCCTCAGAAGTTGACTGGTAATCCAAATTGAAGGCCATGGGTTTGATATGCATATCCTTGACCACCGTCGCAGAAGTAGAATGCGATTCCCTGAGATGCACACGCATCCTAGTGATGGTTGGGCATCCTAATCTAGGATTCCTCGAGAAAATCTCTACAACCATCATCATCAAAGGCTACAATCGCCATGTCATATAACATTTGTGCTTCAACGCTCAGTAAATAGATCTTAAGGCAGTGGGCGTTTGAGGTCTCCTAATCAGCTTCAACAAGAAAGTCAGGGTCCCAATCGTGATGACCTTAAAGAATTCATAAAGAAGGAGTTGGTGAGCTAATTTCAGATGACTAGGCGTCGCACCCCTAAGGACTTAGCCAAGAGGGATTTGGGCCTTGATCAACATTTGCATTCCTCAAACAAATCAAGGACACAGAGTTACTTATGAAGTTCTCGGTACCTAAAACACCACTTATAATGGAAAATCCAACCTTGTGAACTACATTCTCAATTATAGGTAGTCCATGACCCTGTGGAATACCAATAATGTTCTAATATACGGTTATCCCTTCAACCCACGGAGAGATCGACCTGAGGTCGTTTGAGAATCTAATCCTAGGTTGATCTCAATAATTACCAAGCTATATGAATAGACTAGTGCATGATTTATTCCCAATAGAAAAGTCGTACAGGAGGTTACTCTTTGAATTTCATTTCAAAAGAAAAAAACTCTCAGGAAGTATGTGCAAAGATATTGGGAGATGTTCATTCAATATCGACCTTGCCATAATCGATGATTTATACCAATCACTCACAAAGAAGTCGACATCCATGGACAACACCACGTCTCGCATTGAGAAATATGCCAAAGTACAGGATAAGCTTCTAGGGTTGGAGGATCAGAATAGTTAGTCCCCCAAACTCTAAAAGAAGATAGGTTTCTAAAAAGTAAGGAAATAATGACGAAGTGTTAGCTCCAACTAAGAAAGAGGGAAATCAAGACATGGCCAAATGAAAGGAGAATTCGATGATCGAAAAGAATCCCCATCAGTGGATAAACACAATCTTTAAATTGCTTATTTATAAGATTTTGCCCCAAATCAAGGCTTCAATTGGGTTTGGGATTAACACTACATCCTTATTTAGGTTGTTTGGGTTGGGTAACTTAAATAACTTAAAATTAACCTAAAACGGGAGGAAGTTGTGCTATTATTGTTATGGCTCAAAAGTAGTTATATTGTTAAGCATTGTAGACTTGCGAGGTTTAGACTTCGTTGTTGAACTATTTTTACATGTCTTAGGCCACAGTCAGTGTCGAAAACTTGAAGTATTCATTATAGGAGTTTTTCCAGAACCAATTATATATATCATTCCTAGGATGTAGGTGTCGAGCATTATAGCTCCTTTACATCCCTGTATTCATTTATATTTTAGTTATCAATCAGGTGTATAATTTCAGATGTCCAGAGTTAGAGATTTAGACGAGATATATTTATTATTCAGAGTTAAATATTAAGACATTGAGATATATTATATTCCAAAGTTGGATTTGATTATATTGTCAGTTGGATGGCATCGAAGATGTTTTAATTTATTCAGCAATTTATTATCCCGTGTTGTATTTACTTACATCATTTTATTTATTTTGTTATGCTGAGAATGTTACTAATTATTTTTTACTCTCGTGATTTTTATATTAGAACTCATCAATCTATTTATGAATTTTACGGTTTTCACAAAAAAAGGTTTCTAGAAAAAAAATCAGAAATTCCAAGTTTGATAAAAAAAAGCAAAAAATCCCAATAAAAAAAAGAAATTTCCCCCCCAAAAAAAGACCGATTCAAACAAAAAAAAAATCCAAATTTTCAACAACAAAAAAAACAATTTCTTCTTCAACAAATCCATTTCAAAGAAACCATTAGAAATATTACCTTCTTCTTCTTCTTCTTCTTCTTCTTCTTCTTCTTCTTCTTCTTCTTCTTCTTCTTCTTCTTCTTCTTCTTCTTCTTCAACATACCCATTTAAAAAAAACACCTTAAAAAAACCCAATTTAAATCCCACCTTCTTCTTCTTCTTCTTCTTCTTCTTCTTCTTCTTCTTCTTCTTCTTCTTCTTCTTCTTCTTCTTCTTCTTCTTCTTCAACAAACCCATTCTAAAAAAACATCCTTCATTTTTCAACAAAGATGGAAACATATCCCAGATCAAATATTGGATGAGTAAACAATAAAACTACAAATCCAAATCCAAGAAAAAAAAATAAGAAAATATAATATGCATGCGTGTATGAATGTAGATCTGTTCTTGTATAGATCTCTGTGTGTGTGTGTTTTCATGTGTGTGAAGAGAAATAAGAGAGATAGGGGCGCGGGGGTTATTTGAAGTCCTTCTGGAAATTTAAGGGGTTAAATTCCAAAAATGAAAGTTCGGTTGGTGAAGTTAAAATGAAGATGAAGTTCAGAGGTAGGTTTAATTAACCCAACATAAATTGGAGTAATGAATTTTGATTGCTTTCTTTGATTTTGTGGTATTATCCTATTTGAGTTGATGGAATTGGTTATGGTCGGTAAGGAGAGTGAATTACTTAATCACACCATGTAAGGTCTATAGTTCGATATTTCAAAGAATGTTAAATTTCGCAAGTTACTCTTCTAAGTTGAAAAAAAAATATTGTCAACGGATGTGCTTAATAGAGTTTGTATTGTGTGTATAACCCTAACTATTTTTGAAATATTAACACTACAAAATTAATCTAACATATACTAATTTTTTAATGCAAATCCGCCACACCCTTAAATTTTTGTTTCAAAATATTTCATTTTATAATTTTTGTATAACATTCAAAGCTCATTTACATTGACAACTATTTTTTTTTAAAATTCTCTATATGTTGAATTTCATAAATCATTTATGAGACAATTTCTTTAATGTATCAATTCCTTTAAAAAAATCAAAATTTAATTTTTAAAAATACACAGTGCATTATATTGAGGATTTACAAAACGCCCGTGCAACGCCGCACATGAGTGTCAACTAGTTTTCACCAAAACTGCAGATCGTGTTTATGCTAGATTGTGACGAGTTACAGTCTAGTCTTTCTTTCCAAATATAAAATGAAAATTGCTTTAAATTTAAAAAATCATTTGGAATCATGGTGGACAAATACATGATTTCTCAAGAACTACATAACACAAAATCAAGCCATTTTGGCACTGCTCCTGCAATCATTCTCTCATTGCAATAAATGTATTGCAGATAAAGCATTCATCAACCAATACTTATTTGTTATACAATCAAAATAACTTAGAAAAGGTATAGGGAGGAGAGAAATTCTTTATTTCAGGGATATTTATGAAATGAACTTTACAAGCTGAATAACAAAGAAAGAGTGAGTATAACCTACCACAACAACTATATTAGACCACACCAATACTCAAACATGAGGTCCAGCTCGGTCAAGATATCCTCCAATATATAATCTACTGATACCTTTCTCCGCGGGCCTCAAATGCTTGCATTAAACTTACTGCAAGCAATACAAATTAAACAATTTTATATATACTTTTCTATACAATGACCCAAGGCAAAGATTTTTATTTATTTGGCTAAGAATATCATATATACACATAATGGGGAACTCCTAAACATGATATTCACTACAAAAGTTCCACAAAACAATAAATCTACAATAGCGAAATTCAGAGAACCTTAATCCATGCAGTTTGCAAACTCAATTCCTACATGGTAAAATGACGAACAAGGTATAAACATTGGAACAAAATATAAAGTCTCAAGGAAACTAATAAAGTCAATTTTTATATTTAAACTTGCGTAGCTTTTTCGTCAAGTTTCAACGCTGAAGATAACATTCAGCGATAAAAAGTACCAAAGTCAAAAAATACAAATTAGTGACATACCAAACTAATGATTAATTAATAAATAACAAACCCCCAAAAAAGAATATTAGTATCATTGTGGTAAGATGAAAACTAAGAAAATGTAATAATAGGAGACACTGTCATTGTTTTCAAGTATCTCTAAAAAATTAATAATATGTCTAGGAGAGTTACTACGACACCTAAATGGAAAGGCTGTAGTGTAGACATGCTGAAATTTAGGCCTCAATTACATTAGTCATGACTATATGCCAAACAAAACCTATCTCACCTTAATAATGAGTACTCGCTCCCTTACCTAAACCCACTATACTGTCTTGATTCTAAAGACAAGGGTAAATTGCGAGAACCCCCCTGAACTTACCCCTAGTTGCAAATACCTCCCCGAAGTATTAATTTTGCATAAAATTCATTCAAGTATTTCATTTGTTTAATATTCCCCCCTATTTTTAGATATAAAAATTCACATAGGGAGTATTTGGAACTTTTTCATAATTTAGGGATTATTTACAACACTAGGGTATACTGGCGGCCCAAGCAATAGTTTAGTGGGTTTCTTTCCTCTTACCCTCAAAGTAGGGGTGGCCGTGGGCCGGGCCTGGGCAGGCCCGGTCGGGCTCGGGCCGAGCTTGAAAAATTAAGTGCTATCCCAAGTCCGCTCGGGTCCAGATCGGGCCTTATTATGTAATCCCAAGCCCGCCAAGATTTGAAAGCTCTTTACCTAGGCCCGCCCGATCGGGCCTTATTATGTTAATTAAAATATTTTTTTAAAATTAAAATACTTATTTTTTATTTAAAAACTAATTTTTTTAATTAAAAATCTATTTTAAACTCCATATATTACAAAGTCCATAAATAAAGTTTCCCGCTCTACATGAAAAGACTTGGTATACGTTTTTATATTTATAAAAGTTCCCCCCCATATATATATATATATTTTTCGGGCCTCGGGCCGGGCCGGGCCTCATCGAGCTTAAGAACTCATGCCCAAGCCTAGGGCTGTGTTTCGGCCGGATCGGATCGGAAAATGCCTATTCGGAAAAAATTCTGATTTTTTCGGAAATAAAATAACTATTTCGATTTTCGATCCGATTTTTTCGGAAAATTAAAAAAAATTCCGAATTCGGAAAAATCGGAAAATCGGCAAAAATCAGAAAAAATCCGAAATTCACAAAATATATTAAAAATCCAGAAATTTCGGAAATTCCAAAAATTTCAAAAAAATAAATTATGGATTTTCGATTACTCGAAATTCTCATTTTAAAGAAACAATGAAAATAGCTTAACCCAACATGTAAACACATGAGGATTTGGCTCATTTTTCATTTGTGTAGAAGTTAGGAGGATACTCTCCTTTTATAGAGCATATTTTGGAGCCCTCTCCCTCTCCCAACCGATGTGGGATATGGGAAACTTTTAAAAAATCGGAAAAGAAATCGGAAAAATCGGAAATCGGAAAATAATTCCGAAAAAATAGGAAATAATTCGGAAAAAAAATCGGAAAAATCGGATCGGCATAGTTTCGAAAAAATCGGATCGGAAAAATCTGAAAATCGGAAATTCAGAATTATTTCCGATTTCCGATCCGTTTTTTTTTGGAAAAATCGGAAATCGGAAAATCGAAAATCGGCAAACTAAAATTTCATTCCAAATTCAGAAAAAATCGGATCGGAAATCGGAAAAATCGGAAAGTTCGGAAAAAAAACACAGCCCTACCCAAGCCCGCCCGGAAAAAAATCGGGCCTATAAAATTTTGTCAAGCCCGCATTGCGGGCCTATTCACCTTACCCAAGCCCTATTTTTTTATTGGGCGGGCTGGGCGGGCTTGGCGGGCCTCGGCCTATGGCCACCCCTACCTCAAAGTAATAGATTAGAAAGTAGAAACATCTTTTTTTATTCCTCAAGTACATAAATAGATCATAAATTTCTTAAAACCAATAGATGGTAGCTGTGACTGCCAATGGGGCACCCCATCTACCTCATCTCCCCAGGTCCTTTGCAGCCGAGATTAATAACGATCCCAACCCCAAATAAACTAGCTTTACAAATCAAACCCCATCTTCAGTCAAAGGAGAATCAGTTGTCATGTTTTCTTCAGAAGTATCATCTTTTGCTTCCTCATTCTCTCATGCCCTTTTGGGTAAATTCTCCAATAAAAGGCCTTTTATCCTTGATGACATTAAGATCTTTCTCACTTTTGGGCTCAAGACTGAATGCAAGTTGGACTTCTGGATCATCATCGCTTTCTCATAAGAACAAATTGTGAAGAAAATTTCTTCAATCATGGCTCGGTGAGAAACGGTACATGGGTAAATACCCTATGAGGGTTTTTAAATGGAATCCTGAGTTAAGGCTAATGTCTGTACTCCTCTTTGGATTTATTTCCATTTTCTCCCAGTTCATTTCATTAACAAAAGCAACCTCTTCTCTCTTGCCTGTTGGAAAATTGGACTTAAATGGGTATTATAAAGCTGTCCAGATTTTTCTGGACAGATTTTTGAGCAACTTTGAGCTCAAATTTAGGTGGGACCCACACTACGGAAATTGTGGGACCATATACGAACACGTTCACCTCCGCAAGGAGATTAACGTAGTATATTCATATGTCCAATTTCAATAAGTTATGAATGATAGTTATGTCCCCAAAGTGACACACAAAGCAATGGAAGTTAATGAATTGGGTGTGTTTTAACTCTTGTCCCACATTGGAAGAGTTGTGGAATTTTGATGAGTTAATAACCCCCCAAATATGGACTAAGGCTTGGATGCCTTGGGGGTATCCCAACTCTTTGAAGGGGAGATGACCTAAGCTATGCACGGGTTGACTTTCGGTCAAAAGTCCACACGCGCGCGCGTCCGTCCGTCCGGTCGGCTCGGCTCGGCTCGGCTCGGGCTTGGGCTTGGGCTTGGGCTTGGGCTTATAAAAATCTCCTACATTTTTGGCCGAATTTATTTAACTTTCTGGGATTTAATTATTAATTAATTACGAAATTAATTAATTAATTAATAAACTGTTGGCAGTTATTGCCAACAGTCAACAGTTAATTTCGTTTAACTGATTAACTGTTTTTGACAGTTAATTTCGGTTGACTGTTCCAACAGTCAACACAAAAGCTATAAATTAAACATTCCCCCTACAGAATTGACTACTGAAAATTTGTCCTCCCATAATTCCGAATTTATGCTGCCACTTTTTACAGAAAAATAAATCCATACATTCCTGCATATCATCTCTTTGGTCTGGTTGAGTATAAACACAAAATTGTGTTCGAAGAAATTAATCATTGTTGTGCTACTTGATTAATTTGGAAATCCGTTCTATCTTGGGAGACAATTATTCATTACCTTTGGCACTTTGTGGAGGGAATAAATTTGTCTTAAGGACACTGTTCTAAACAGGGCTCGGATTATTTCTTGTATTCTAATATTATTTCTGCAAATTCTAGTAAGTATTTCATTTCTATAATTCTGTTTCAATTCTGTCATTATAATAATTGTTCATAATTCTGTACAATTGTTATTTATAAATAGTAGACATAACAATCTTAAGACAAATTTATTAAGTTCTACTGTTTTTAGTGTACAGAATTTTTTTTTATTACACAAATTTATTTGTTGGAAATAAATCTGTTTTGAAAAATGAATTAATTTACTGCTTTATTGTAGAAATTAGTAAAATAGTTTTGATATAGAAATTAATTTCTATACTGTTTTTATATTCTGTTTTAGAAAATAAAATTTTATTTGTGTACTCTTGTTAAAATCTGTTTATCTATATTTTTTAATCTTAAATTATAATTCTGTTTTGTACGGAATTCTTTTTATTATTAAAAATTAGTGTGACACAGATTTTAAAAATTTAATTATGTTTTGTACGGAATTCTGTTTATATATTATACTTTAATTCTGAATTATTATTTGAATTCTTTTGGAATTCATTTATTGTGAATTATATTTGGAGGAAAATGGTGCACAGAATTTTGTATTTTGTTTTGATTAATTCATTATATATGAATTTTATCATTGATGAAAATTCTGTTTTTGAAACAGAATTGGAATCACAAAGTACGAACATTACTCCTACGAAACTGATTGTCACCAGCACAAATGTGACTGCACCCGTATCTATGCCACACGGGGAGAAACCGAAAAAGTTCATTGGGGCTGACTTCAAACGTTGGCAAGGACAAATGTACTTCTATCTCACAACCTGCCAACTGGGCAGGTTTGTATATGAAGATTGCCCCTCTATTCAAGAGGGAGATGACGCTGAAAAGGTTGCTGCTGTCGATGGTTGGAAGCACTCGGACTACCTATGCCGAAATGATATTTTGGCCTACTTAGACAAGACTTTGTACCATGTCTATTGCACTATCAAAACTTCCAAGGAATTATGGAATTCTTTGGAAAAGAAGTATAAAACTGAAGATGCTGGGATGAAGAAATTTATCGTTGGGCGTTTTCTGGGCTTCAAAATGGTTGATTCTAAATCTGTGATCTCGCAAGTGCAAGAATTCCAAGTGATCCTCCACGACATTCATGCTGAAGGAATGTCAATTAGTGAAACTTTGCAAGTTGCTGCAATTGTTGAAAAGTTGCCATCTTCTTGGACTTTGTTCAAAAACTATCTCAAGCACAAGCGTAAGGAGATGAATGTTGAGGATTTGGTGGTCCGGATAAGAACCGAAGAAGACAACCGTGAGTCTCAAAAGAAAAGTGGGAAGAATCCGATGGAAACAAAGGTCCATGTCGTTGAAGGTCCTAAAAAGAACAAACGAAAGTATGATGGGGAAGGCACTTCCAAACATAACAAGAAAAAGTTCAAAGGAAAATGCTACAATTGTGGTAAACCGGGACACCGCTCAAGTGAGTGTCGTAAGCCTAAAAAGGAAAATAAAAATAACTCTCAAGCAAATGTGACTGAGGGTGAGAATATCACCAATGATTTGGCAGATATGAATCTTTCTGCAGTTGTCTCTGAATGTAACTTGGTTGGAAATACCAAGGAATGGTGGGTGGACACTGGAGCAACACGACACATTTGTGCAAACAAATGGATGTTCTCCACCTATAAGCCTTTGGAAAATGAGGAGAACCTTTTTATGGGAAATTCTTCCACTTCTAAGGTGGTGGGACAAGGAAAGATTGCTTTGAAAATGACTTCTGGAAAGGAACTTACTCTCAACAATGTTCTTCACGTGCCTGATATCCGAAAGAATCTGATTTGTGGATCTCTCCTTACTAAAAATGGTTTCAAGCTTGTGTTTGTGTCTGATCGCTTTGTGTTGTCTAAAAATGACATGTATGTAGGAAAGGGCTACCTAAATGAGGGGCTCTTTAAACTGAATGTTCTTACTGTAACCCCTAAAACATCTGTTTCAATGAATGAAGTTGCTAGTTATTCTTACTTGATTGAGTCATCTAATATTTGGCATGCTAGATTGGGACATGTTAATTTTGATACATTGCGTAGATTAATTAACTTGGAATTTTTGCCAAAATTCAATATTGATAAAAATCATAAATGTGAAATTTGTGTGGAATCTAAATTAGCTAGATTACCTTTCCATTCTATTGAAAGGATAACTGAACCTTTAGATTTAATTCACACCGATATTTGTGATTTAAAATTTGTTCAAACTAGAGGTGGAAAAAAGTATTTTATTACTTTTATTGACGATTACACAAAATATTGCTATGTATATTTGTTACATAGTAAAGATGAGGCTGTTAATGCATTTAAACAATATAAAAATGAAGTTGAGAATCAATTAAGAAAAACGATAAAGGCTATTAGAAGTGATAGAGGAGGTGAATATGAATATCCATTTGAGGAATTTTGTTCTGAAAATGGGATTATTCATCAAACAACCGCTCCTTATTCTCCTCAATCGAATGGTGTTGCTGAATGCAAAAACCGTACTTTGAAAGAAATGATGAACTCAATGTTATTAAGTTCAGGAGCTCCACAAAATTTGTGGGGGGAAACCTTACTTTCTGCTAATTACATTCTCAATAAAGTACCTCACAAAAAGACTCACAAGACACCTTATGAATTATGGAAAGGTCGAAGACCTTCCTATAAATATTTATGAGTGTGGGGGTGCTTAGCCAAAGTGAAGGTTCCTAAACCTAAAAAGGTAAGAATAGGGCCAAAAACCGTGGATTGTGTATTCATCGGTTATGCTACTAATAGCAGTGCATATCGATTTCTATTTTGTAAATCTGAGATTTCGGACATTCATGTAAATACGGTTATTGAATCGAGGGATGCTTCATTTTTTGAAAATGAATTTTCGTATAACATGACCCGAGAATCCGGTCCTTCTAAAAGGACAAATCAAGCTACTACAAGTGGTACTCATCAACCTATTGAATCAATAGAGGATGAACCAAGACGTAGTAAAAGAGCAAAAACCTCAACTTCTTTCGGTCCAGATTTTCTAACATATTTATTTGAAAATGAACCTCAATCGTATAAAGAAGCTATATCCTTACCCGATGCTTCCAATTGGAAAGAAGCAATTAATAGTGAAATTGAATCCATATTACAAAATCATACATGGGAACTAGTGGATCTTCCACCAGGTTGAAAACCGTTAGGTTATAAATGGATCTTCAAAAAGAAATTGAAGGCCGATGGATCAATTGATAAATATAAAGCTAGACTTGTAGCTAAAGGCTATAGGCAAAAGGAAGGGTTGGATTACTTCGACACATATTCACCGGTAACAAGAATAACGTCCATTCGGATGTTAATAGCAATAGCTGCTATTAATGGACTTGAAATACACCAAATGGATGTAAAAACTTCATTCTTAAACGGTGAACTAGACGAGGAAATTTATATGGAGCAACCTGAAGGGTTTAAAGCTCCCGGACAAGAAGGAAAAGTATGTAAGCTTGTTAAATCACTATATGGATTAAAACAAGCACCTAAACAATGGCATGAAAAATTTGATAATGCAATGTTATCAAATGGTTTCAAAATTAATGAATGCGATAAATGTGTTTACTTTAAATACATTCATAATGGATATGTCATTGTATGCCTCTATGTTGATGATATGCTTATCATGGGTAGTAACTTGGAAATTGTCAAAACTACAAAACAAATGTTGAGTAGTAGATTTGACATGAAAGATATGGGAATCGCCGATGTTATATTAGGAATTAAAATTTCTAGAACATCGGATGGACTTATATTATCTCAATCTCATTACATTGAGAAAGTACTTGAAGAATTCAAGAAGTATGATATTAGTCCTACCAAGACACCTGTAGATGTAAATTTACATCTAGCAAGAAATAATGGTGAAAGCATATCTCAACTAGAATATTCTCGTATTATCGGCAGTTTAATGTATATCATGAACTGTACGCGACCGGACATAGCATACTCAATAAGTAAGCTAAGTCGATTTACGAGTAATCCAGGAAGAGATCACTGGAAAGCAATATTGAGAGTTTTGGGTTATTTAAAATATACTCAAAACTATGGATTGCATTACTCAAAATATCTAGCTGTTCTTGAAGGACATTGCGATGCAAATTGGATATCTGATACAAAAGACTCTAAGTCTACGAATGGGTATGTGTTTACCCTCGGAGGTGCAGCCGTATCTTGGAAATCCTCAAAACAAACGTGCATTGCTAGATCGACAATGGAATCTGAATTCATTTCACTAGACAAAGATGGAGAGGAAGCTGAATGGCTTCGAAATTTCTTAGAGGATGTTCCAAATTGGTCTAAACCTGTGCCCACAATACGTATACATTTCGATAGCCAATCAGCGATTGGAAGGGCACAAAATCACATGTATAACGAAAAGTCACGACATATTCGTCGTAGACACAATACCGTTAGACAACTTCTCTCAAACAAAATTATCTCAATTGACTATGTAAAGTCAAAAGATAATATATCGGATCCACTAACGAAAGGTTTAAACCGAGAGCAAGTTGAAAGATCATCAAGAGGAATGGGTCTAAAGCCTATAAATAAATAAGAATCAATATAGTGGCAACCCAACCTAGCTGACTGGAGATCCCAAGATCTAGGTTCAATGGGCAAACCGAACTACGTTGTATTCAGTAAGCACTGGAGGATATATCATCCTATCCATTCCAAAGATGAGACAGTGCATATCTGCCGCGAAATTAGGATAAGTTATGCTTTTAATGACATCTATATCTTAGTACGTCTAAGTGGGGTATTGCAGAATACTCTTTATGGAAGTCACCTACGTAAGTAAGAAGGGGCCCACTTCTATGAGAATAATGAAAGGCATATTCTCTAAAAATACCTGCGGAACCAAGTGGTGTTCACGGCCAAAATGAACACAAACGTGAGAACCAACTGTGTTGAAGAATTGTTGTGTGAATACTGTTGTCTAGGTTTACAAAAACGGTTGACGGTTCAAGGACGTGAAGTCTACTGATTAACCAAGTAAATCCGATAGTATATCACTAAGGAAAGTTCAAGGCCACTAGGCTACTTCTCCCGATGCAATAAGTCTTCAGTTTTACTCAACTTGTGTCTGCATCTGCATCTGTATCAGCATCTGTTTTGTTTTATTTATAGCGATATATCATTCATGTGGGGGATTGTTGGAAAATTGGACTTAAATGGGTATTATAAAGCTGTCCAGATTTTTCTGGACAGATTTTTGAGCAACTTTGAGCTCAAATTTAGGTGGGACCCACACTACGGAAATTGTGGGACCATATACGAACGCGTTCACCTCCGCAAGGAGATTAACGTAGTATATTCATATGTCCAATTTCAATAAGTTATGAATGATAATTATGTCCCCAAAGTGACTCACAAAGCAATGGAAGTTAATGAATTGGGTGTGTTTTAACTCTTGCCCCACATTGGAAGAGTAGTGGAATTTTGATGAGTTAATAACACCCCAAGTATGGACTAAGGCTTGGATGCCTTGGGGGTATCCCAACTCTTTGAAGGGGAGATGACCTAGCTATGCACAGGTTGACTTTCGGTCAAAAGTCCACACGTGCGCGCTCGCGCGTCCGTCCGTCCGGCCGGCTCGGCTCGGCTCGGCTCGGTTCGGGCTTGGGCTTGAGCTTATAAAAATCTCCTACATTTTTGGGCCGAATTTATTTAACTTTCTGGGCTTTAATTATTAATTAATTACGAAATTAATTAATTAATAAACTATTGGCAGTTATTGCCAACAGTCAACAGTTAATTTCGTTTAACTAATTAACTGTTTTTGACAGTTAATTTCGGTTGACTGTTCCAACAGTCAACACAAAAGCTATAAATTAAACATTCCTCCTACAGAATTGACTACTGAAAATTTATCCTCCCATAATTCCGAATTTATGCTGCCACTTTTTACTGAAAAATAAATCCATACATTCCTGCATATCATCTCTTTGGTCTGGTTGAGTATAAACACAAAATTGTGTTCGAAGAAATTAATCATTGTTGTGCTACTTGATTAATTTGGAAATCCGTTCTATCTTGGGAGACAATTATTCATTACCTTTGGCACTTTGTGGAGGGAATAAATTTGTCTTAAGGACACTGTTCTAAACAGGGCTCGGATTATTTCTTGTATTTTAATATTATTTCTGCAAATTCTAGTAAGTATTTCATTTCTATAATTCTGTTTCAATTCTGTCATTATAATAATTGTTCATAATTCTGTACAATTGTTATTTATAAATAGTAGACATAACATTGCCCAACTTATAGAAAACCGCATAAAATTGATGCCGCAACAGTGGATACGTAGCTTACCCCAAACCTGTATTGAGAAAGTTTACTCAAGCCATGCCTAAGTCAAGTTTACATTGGTTGCGGGGATGAGGGTTTCTCACAAGAGGTCAAATATGAATGCATTCCTTTATACTGTACCAACTGCTAAAAGATCGGTCTTTGCAAAGAGAAATATTTATTTTTTCGATCAAACCCCCCAAAAAACCCTAAGAGCATATCAATGGATACGAGGATTCAGTTAAGATGTCACCAAATATTCGAGGAGGTCAACAATAAAAAACAATAAGAATATAGATTCCCAGGCCCAAGTGGTTTCGTTGTCGGTTGACGAAGACCATAGATTAGAGAAGGGCATGGAATATGCTACTGCTTCTGTAGGGATAAAAGAAATTGGTAAAAAAATATTTCTGGTGGTAATTCTGCATCTTCCAATAATATGGCTAAAATTTAACACAATGAAGACATTTCAGAAAATGATATTAATGAAATGTTAGTAGGTTAAACCCCGCCAAGTGCTCGACAAAATGACATACCAGTGACTTCTACCCAAGACTTGGTCTCATCCCCCCAAAAATAAGCCCTCTAAGGATAGGGAAGCCATTATTCAAAATTTCATTGACTTTGGAAGAATGTTGTATAGAAAAGAGAGGAAGGACCATGAATAATATGATTCAAGATGCACTTTAAGAAGTTGATTCTTTTTTTGACAGCAATTGTTGCAGCAAGAAGAATTGCACAAGACAAACTTACAGAAAGGCTGAAAGGACTCAAATGGGTGTTTGAAAAGACAAAGTTAGAGAGGATAATGATAATTCTCCTATCAAATCTCATTATTTTAATGCTGAATCCTTAAAGGAGGAGGAAGTATTCCTTCAAGTCAAGAAAAAAAGAAAAAAAGAAACTGGGAATTACACTACTGCTTCTGGTAGAGTGCGCGGATCTTCAGTTCTTAATTGAATTTTTTCCCTTTAGCAAATTATTTCATGGGAGTCCAAGACCTATATGTGTGATCTAGAACAACGTTGTTATGTATCTCAGATACCTCCGTGAAGCATATCCTCATCAAAACCATGGAAGAATTTAATGAGGATGTGCATTTCATTGAGATTGATATTGAGACGGACCATGAGGTTGCTGAGAATACCGGAGTTAAAAGCACGCCACGTGTGCAATTTTTCCAAGAACCAAGTTAAGACTGAGTCTAATAGGCTCACATCAGTCAAAATGCAAAGAGATTATCAAGAGTTTATTGTTGAATTTAAGTAGTTTAGATCTTATTTTGTTGGAGAGGTTTGGCCTAGTCCCCCACTTCTTTTGTTGCTTGAGAATTGTTTTATAAGTTAAAGAAATTTAATGCTCGGTACCTGATTCCATTCCGCTCATTTAAATTACCGAAATTGTCTTCAAGTTCATACAAAAGCTTCCGGTAAGTATTCACATCCACTATGTCTTTCTCTTGTAATTCCTCAAGGAAACTGGTGGGATCTTCAACCGTTCGTTACCGACAGATCTCATCAAGGACTGTCCCATAAGTAATGAGATCGGATGCCCTTCCATTTTCAGTCTCCTCCCATAGAAAATTCACTGCTTCTTCAACCTCTCCACCAAGAGCCAAAGAATTCTCAAGCGAGTTGTATGATTTAGAACTCGAAATAAACCCTTTTTTCTTCATTTCCTCACACAACTCCCTAGCATTGTTTGTTCGACCTTGGGCACATAAACCATGGATCAGGTAATCATATGAAAATGAGTTGGGATGGAAATCATAGATCACACCCATTTGATGGAATATTATGAGGTCATCATTTAGATGAAGTGAAAGTACATATCCTTTTATCATAGAATTCATTGAGAAAATATCGAGTTCTACCCCATCATTGACCATTTGCTTGAAGAGGCCTCCAGTAGTCTCCATATACATGTGGTTAATATACGAATTACCCCTCTTACTTAGAAACGCAGAAAAAAGAAGATTATAGGTTCTTATTGAAGGCCTACAACCCAATTTCCTGCTATTCTTCACGTGTTTAAATATATTGCTAGCCCTTGTTAATTTGCGTGCTTCCGTGAAGAAGTAAATCATTGTATTGTAAAGGGCCTCAGATTCAATTGAAGGAATCGCAATCACTTGGTTAACAACTTCATCCATTTCTTCATACATATTTGTTGCACAAGGCTTTTTCATCGTAATGTGATACGTGGAGACATCATGCCTAAACCTGGGCTATTGCAACGCCCAATGGAAGAGCTGTAAACACACTAGAGGATCTCTTTGCATAGTAATGACATTGTAGAGTTCTTCAGGAGTAAATCTAGGTAGGAGCTGCGAAACAACATGTTGAAATTGGGTTTCATTTAGAGATGGTTTTGCAATAACTTTTGCTCTTTTTTTATTCTTTCTCTTAAGGTTCTTGTTGGGGATCTAGTTGGATATGAAGACCAAAACGAAATGAGCATGTATCTGTACCCAAATGGGTTAAAGCATTTTTGGCATTTGTACCAACTGGAGTCTTTGATAAAACCTTTGATGTATATTTTGTGGCATCCAAATAACAAGAAACAGTAGAGTAATTGGACTGAAAAGTATTGTGTTGACAATTAGAGGCAGTTTTTGAGTAGGAAACACAAGTGTGAGTTATCCTTATAAAGAGAAGCTGCTTGATAGGGTTGTACCGAAGTTAAATTATCGCAAATGGTGTCTTTAAACTGAGAGCGTATTCATCAGACCCAAAATGCAATCCATACATATGAGAAGATCAAATTTGTCTACGACCTGTCAATTTGAATCATAAGGGTTGCCGGAAAGATCAAAACTTTTGTAATTTCAAAGATTAAATAGAGATGAAACTGTGTATTGAAACTTAAAAGCGACTAACAAATGAATTGAGGTCAATGGCTCTGCGGTATTTGGGGGAGGAGAAGGACTCGCAGAACAGAGTCTTACTATACCGCAATTCGCTGTGGGTTGCAAAGACTGCAAAAGTAAAGACTTATCAGAGGATGCCAGTAAATAGAAAAAAGTGGAATGAAAATTAGGGAGATAGACAAATAAGTCATATTTGCACGACATTTTTTGTCTGTGGTCCTATCAAAACAAACTTCTCTCAATAGGTCATATTCATACACAATGTAAATATTCACTACTTTTTTCCAATGGAACCTGTTGGGGCAGAAATGTTTTTGCATGGGACCTATTGGAGCAAACAAAAAACATAGGACCTATTTGATTACATAATATAACCAATTGGTAAAAATCCATTTAAATTACAATTATATTTGCTTCAACTGCTCACTGTTACACGTGATAGCATATACTATAGAAATTTACTCCATAAATACTATTAGTGCAAATAACTTTTTTTAATAAGAAAACACAATTTATAAGAACAAGCAGAATAACAACTGCGAGACGAGGAGCCCTCAAACTTACATCAGGAATATAAACAAAATAGAACATACAATGTAAAAATAAAAAGTCAGAAAAACAGAGGTATAATCAGGTATAAACTGAGAGCAACCTCAGGTATCATCCATCTCTTTCGCTAGACATTTCAGTTATACCCAATGAACTCCAAATGGAACTGCTCTACTCCAAATTAAAAAAACCCTCAAAAGAATCCATACACCAAGACTCATTTAATATCTTCTCACAGATTCTAGAATTTCTCTTATAATTCAAACCATAAGTCAAAATGATGGCGTGCCACAGACATTAGTTTCTTTACTTATTCCCCCCAAACACCCATTTAATTATAACAAAATCATGTCATTATTGCAAAAGGCAAACCATGATGAATAGAAATTTTACTGGATCAATGTGCTGCAAACATTTCTTTGGGCTTACAGAACAACACCAAGAACTACTACTGGAGAAACCCCATACATGCTTGCATTTGGTACTGAGGCAGTAGTACCATCCAAGATAGGTATCCCAAGTCATAGAGTGTTGAACTTTGATTCTCCGAAGAGCAATTTTATGCGAATGTTGGATTTGGATTTGATGGAAGAAGTCAGAGAGGATGCTATTATGTGGCTTTCTGCCTATCAACAAAGAACTGACCGTTTTTACAACAAAAGGGTCAAGCCGACCAATTTAAAAGAAGACGACTATATCCTTAAGAAGGTGATCTAGAAAGGAAATAAGTTGGAAGCTAATTGGCATGGTCCCTACCGTATCTCGACAGTTGTCTAACCAGGAATTTTTTGATTGGAGACTCTGGATGGAGAAGAAATCAAGAATCCTTAGAATGCCGATCATCTCAAAAGTATTATCAGTAGCAATGAATTGTCTATGTAATCATTTCCTTCTAAGATTTAGTAAAAAGTTATGATTTCTAGTTCATTATAATTCTATTTTATAATTTTTTTCCGAGTATGCTGATATACATCCCCAACAAAGAATTATAAAGTATCATGATATGCATCCCCCAACAGAGAATAATAAAGTATCAAATGTTAGTCGATGGACTCAAAAGTTAGTCGACTGGCCAATTAGGTCTCTAAAAATTAAGTTATCAGGTTCCCTACACCTTTTACTAACGATCATTACTTCTTGTATGACTTCAGGTCACAAACAAGAAGAAGATTAATGGGCACCTACTATTAATAATCATTAATTCATGAATGACTTTAGGTCATGAACAGGAAGATGATTAATAATCATTATTTCTGCTATGATTTCGGCTTATGACGGGTCAAGAATGAGAAGCCTGTAAAACTTTAAAAACTTTAAAAACTTTATAAGTTTTACCCAACCGAGTTACATAATGGGATAAACATATACACAACCCTAATACACTTGGTTCGCCACTGATAACTAATGGTAACACTTAGATCAAAACTATGCAGTTGGTTTTATTTAAGTACATTTGTAGAATATAAGGCCCTATAATAACAAAGGATAGTAATTGAGAAGATTAACTAGTCGGATAGCCGATTAAATAGTCAGTGGATTAAACACAAGTGTCCAGATTCCAAACAAAAATATAAGTGAGTAAACAAAAGATGTTTTCATTTCACTAGAAAAATTGTACAAGTTACAAGTAACGACTTGGCTAGACGTTTTCCTTGAGCCTATCCATCCCAGTTGGAGGATCGTCTAGGATATATGTAGAGTTTATAAAGTTGAAATCATCCAGCATCCTTTTATTGCTATTGCTCGACTGATTGATAAGATGCGAGGGATTTCTAGATCATCATGAACCTCATAATCCCTAACATACTTGGATGTTAAACTTTGAGGAATGGAGTTAGGGGCAATCCAAGTCAGATCCAGTTCTAAAGGGAGCTTCTGACAATCCAAGACGTCTGTTTCATTCTAGTGCCATAACTCACTTTTCTTATCATATTTTAGTAGAATAAGCAAGTTGTTCCATTCCCACTTGTGTCCTTTACGGCGGATTTGAGTTAAATGATCGTCAATATGGGATAAGTCTTCATTGTATCCTTCTATCCATATTTCTATGGGTTGCTTGTGAAACTGGAAGGTAATCCTTTCCACATGATGTTACAGCTTCTTGATAACACCATCCTTTGTTTTCAATTGAACAAGTTGCTCGGCAATGGACGAATCTTTAATTTCTAACTGGAGATTAAGATCAGTAATGGAAGATTGGATATATTAGAAGAATGTTTCATTTCCAATACCGAGCTACTACCGATCTCCAGGAAGATTGTACATATTTAGTTTTCTTGCATTACAGAGTTTCCAATTCCTGGACCAGCCTAGCATTTTCTTCCTCTAAGAAAGTAACTCCTTCACTGGGACTATCGATATTGGTAAATCTCTTCAAATTTTCAAGCTCATCCCTTAGAGTGTTATTTTCCCTTTCCAACATGGCAGTGATATCCTGGTCAGATTTGATCTCATCCTTCATTGCCAATTCTTTCTTCTCCATAGCCGAGGTGATTGTTTGAAGTTTTTTTTTATCAAAACCAGCCACTTCACTGAAAATTTTAAGTTGGGCTTCGTAGTAGGCATGGAGAAGGGCTCTAGATTGATTGTGATCTCGCTGCAGTTGCTCAATCATCTCAAAGTAAGCAACATTATTGGCTATAGCCTAATCAAGGAGAAATTTGAGGTAAGTGCAGGCATCTTTAGCCTGATCGAAAATGTCTTCTCCGAGCAAGTCTACCAATTCTTCATCTATCAGATCCAAGTGACTTGCTTTAAATAAATTGCGGCATTATTTGAGTAAGTAAGAATCATTGGAAGCAATTTGTTCCATCCTAGCCATGAACATAGAAAGAAACAAGCATGAATTCATGATATCCAAACCAATAATACATGGGATAAAGCTACAGTTGATCAACAGGAAATTAAAGGCAACATGCAAGTAGTTTGCAGAAAAAGTTATTTTATTAATAGATAACATAATTACAAAAGCTACACCAAGAGAACACAAAGGATAAAGGAAAATAAAAAATATAAATGTTGAAAACTGGAAGGAGTTGACACCTTCTCCTTCTCCTTTCCCACCTCTTGGGACTTCTCTTAGTCGGTAAGTGAGGCAGCAGAATCTATAGCAACGTTTTCTTAGTCGACAAGAAGAATAGTTGACCCAACTGCCAGAGATGACTCCCCTGAACCTGTATCATCATCTACTTCATCGTCAAGGTTGGGAGGGGAACCGGGATCATGTCTGAAATAGTTTAGAATCTTCAGAAGTGCTGACCTCCATCAAAGTAGTTGACCAGCCATCCTTGAAGAATTTCTTCTTTCCTTATGTTATTTGAGCAGAAGTGGCAGCAATGGCTTTCTCCCAGCCCTTATTAAAGGAGGTTTCTTTGGTTGTCTTCATTTTTACCCTCTCGGTGGATAGGTTATGGGTCAAGACAACCACCTTCTCATTAGCCAACTTTGCCCTGTGCTCAGCTTTAGCGGCAAAGGTGTTGGAAACATCTAAGGCATCTTCAGCCTTCTATCGGGATTGCTCGACAGCCTTCATTTTCTCATCCTAATTTTTTTTACTTCAACTAAAAAGCTTATCAAAAATCCTTTAAAGATTTTCTAAGGACTTCGAAAGCCTCTTCTACCTCTCCTGAAGAAGAACGTAATTGGTCGTCCTTCTCCAGCATCTGATCAAAATCAACCAGGAACTACAAGACAATAGCAAGTTAGTGCAAAATAGGAAAGAAATGAAAATGACAAAACTACGACAGAAGTATGATCTTACTTAGGCCAAAATTTGAGCATCCTTTTGTGATAGTGTTGATCGGGGCAGCAGTAGCCCTATGGTTAGGAAGGGTGCTAGCCTGGATTAACTTCTTATCTAAGCAAGGACTGAAGGGTAACCCAGTTGTAGTCGGAATTTTCTCGACTAACTTTTATTGGTCGGCAACAACACATTCTTCAACCTTCTTCTCGTCAGGTCCTCTCCTTAGTCTCTTGAGAGGAGACTCATCATCTTTATTGGTTGGGGGATTCTTTCTATCCCCAACCTTCTTCTAAAAAGTGTTAGCTATTTTCTTAGCCAAATTCACCATAATTGATGGAGTAGCAACTGTGGGACGAGCAACAAAGGAGGTGATGGAGCTTTGGTACTCCAACAGCATGGAGGTTGATCGGGAGTGCTCTTAGCTCCACAAAAACTTGAGCTCTTCTAAGTTCACGTCACCGTATTTGGGGAATTTCTCTTACGTTCTTCTGTAACAAAATAGTCATCAAATGGCAGTTAGTACATATCTGATAAAGAAACTATTGAAAAAAGAAAGAAATATAGATATAACCTATCCCATTCCATGATTGAGGGCATCTAGGACCATTATAGGCCACTCTAGTACCAAAAGGAGCATGTTGGGAGTTTTTAACTATCAAAGCATGATCCCAATAATCCTTATTGGAATCATGTAAGTTTAATACCAAAGCCCCATTGGATTGTTTAGTTTTTAAATAGTATGTGCTCTCCCCAGTAATAGCCCATTTATAACAAAACATAATCTCCAGAATCCTTATATGAGTTCCATAGACTTCATTTATCCTATTTACACCGTTGATAACCCTCCATGTGTTGGGGGCTATTCTTGCTGGAATGACGTCAAAATGTTGACAGAAACGAAGAAGAAGGGGGTTTGGTGGAAAGGTAAAATCACACTCAGCAATAAACAAGGTTGGGATCCGATGACCCTCAGCTAAGGAATAAGCATCTAACAGACCATTGGGGATATCTAAATAAACCCAAGAAGGTATTTTTCTCTTTTCCCTAAGTTCTTCTAAAGAACCTTCATCTACTACGTGAACCATGATTTAGAAAGAGATGAAATGAAGAATAACAGAGAAAAAGAAAGAAGTTCTTATAGAGATTTAAGGATTCAGCAAGAACTATAAAAAGATATGATGAATGACAACGAATGATCACGCAAGAGAAAAGCTTGGATTTTGAACAAGATAAAGCTTGAGTAAATCTGCTACAGTTCGAAGATTTGGGGTAAGGTGAAATCTGGGAAAGTCTCCCGCCTTTTTATAGCTTGCCTCGAAGACGGCGGAAGTACTTATTGAATGTACCGGCAATTGATATTCCTATGATGGGATATTCCGAAAGCGGGAATATACAAATTTACCTTTTGGAGGTTCGCTAAAATTCAAATTATTTACGAAAATGCCACTTTCAAATAGTACTGGCAAAATTTTACAAGTGTGGGAGGTCGGCCACCGACAAGGCACCAAGTTAATATGTCGAGCTACTTCCTGGAATAAATGACCCATACTTTCATGGAAGCATAAAGTATAGATAATTGGGGGCTTCTATTGTATGTAAAAAATACACTTCCACATGGACCAATGAAGAAGGCACGCCTCTCATCTAGCATGGCAAGGTAGTCTAGTTGTTCGACATCAGATACTCTTAGTCGGCTGGAAGGCCGACGAACTCTAGAAGGCAGACCAACTAGAATATGGAAGGTTACTCGGCCCATAATGCCAACATACTCTATATTCCAAAAGACATATTTATTGTATACAAATGTAAACGCTTGGCATATGAAAGCGTTCCATCTCTAGGGTTTGACACCCCTATAAATGTATGAGAATCCCTCAGCTTAAGGGACAACTTGAATCATATACACATTGAACTATTGTAACTATCAATAATATTCACAGTGGATGTAGGTTAAGTTGTATCTGAACCACTTTAAAATCTTTTATCTTGTGTGTGTGGTTTAAGTATTTCCCATTTTATTTATCTGTGATTATAAAATTGGAATTAATCCAATTTTAGACATCAACAACACCAAAGGTTTTTAACGTGGTTCAACTATAAGAAAGCCTACGTCCATGGTTATGTTATTAGGGTTGGTGATTGCATAGAGTTTTATGCAATCTTTTTTTAGTACAAGAATGACTTGTCCCTTGAGCTAAGGGAAATAACATATTTATAGTGGCCCGAAAACTAGGGATTAGAATGCCTTTATACATCCAGGCATTTACACCCATATATAATGAATGAGGTGGTTGGTCTTCAAAAACACGTGTGAAGTGTATCTTGGCAATTCCCACGTGCATGACCTTTGTGCTTCTTGATGATTCAACTTCTTAAGTTGGTCGGTCAGTACGCCGACTAAGTACGTCTGGAGCCGATTAAATCTGGATGAAGTGCTGAGGTATCTGTCTCTGAGGACAAGTGTTCTAATGTTATTTATCCATGTGGCGTGAATAATTTAACCCACAACAAAGCCCTTAGTTCTTCATTATTGATGTTTTACATTCTTGTTCGACGCTCTAGCATGCTGGTGGTTGGCTGCCGACTTATCGGACTTGTAATATATTTCACTATTTTAGCAAGTGGAGGCATTTTTGTAAACAATTCGAAAACTTATGAAGCGCCAAAGGGCACGTTAGTCCTTTTTTGCTTTTGAAACCGTGCAACCGTTATAAGGCCATTTGTTGGTTCAGTTAATCATTATTTCTCCTTTTTAGAGGTAAACTATAAAAGACGAAGATTTTTTCGTAGTTCATACTTCAAACTTTTGAACTCAAACTTTCTTCTGCTTCCAAGCTTTATTTCTGCTACCTAATCTCTTCTATCTTTCTTTTACCCATATTAATTATAGGGATATCAGATATATTAAGAGACCCAAATGAAGAATAGGTTCCTCCTTGAGCCAACTCCTTTGATTTTACAGCCGAAGAAGTAGAAACAAGTTATTCTAAATAAATAGGAGATGGAGGCAGATTAATTATTGGTCGGGCAACGAATGAAGTGATGGAACATCGATATTCCAATAAATAAGAGGCTGATCTAAGGTGGTCCTTTCCAACCCGCTGGTGAACAACCCACAAATGCTGGAGTTCTTCAAGTTTGATGTCTCCCTCCTTGGGACACTTTTTCTTGCTTTTTTCTGTACAAAAAAAAGGCAAAATATTTAGTCGGCATAACATCAAATAGTTACTATGCAAGAATAGAAATGGAAAACCCAAATAAAGTACAACCTATGCCATGCCCTTCCTTGGGTAACCTGGGTCTAGTATACCTAATCCCCTTAGGAAGGGGAGTATGTTGACAATTATTGACCATAACACTATAAACCTAGTAGTCTTTATTGAAGTGTGAGAGATTGACAACTAAAGTCCAATTGGCAAATATGGTTTTCAAGTAATAAGTATTATCAGTAATCGTACCCCATTTATAACAAAACATTAACTCTAGGATACTGATATGGGTACCGTGAATCTCATTTACCACTCTCTAAGTGTTGGGGGCTACCCTAGCAGGAACTATGTCAAAATACTAGTAGAACTCAAGAAACATCTAGTTGGGAGGAAATGAGATGCCACATTCAGCAATAACATATTGTTATTGAATTATTTTTATTAATATTATAAATTAATTCTAAAAAAATGTAAAAATCTCAAAATAAAGTTGAATTAAACCTAAAAAAATTTGCCTCGGTGTCGAAAGTTGGGCTCCTCCTTAGTGAAACTCCTGGATCTGCCATTGTGTAAAGTTACAAAAATATCCTTAAAAATTAGAAAAATAAAATAAAAGAAAAAATAGTCAGACGCTCTTAATCTCTTCCTCTTTGATGTCTCAGTCATGGTCGTGTCCCCCTCTTTTTTGCATTGCCTAAAAATTACTAGAAGCAGATTAACTCCCAATTGAGCTTCCCATGACTGTTATACATCTTCTCGACCCATTGCTTATTTTGCAGGTTAGTCCCTTAATAACTTCTATTGTCTATAGATATAGACACATATACATACATAAACATGTATAAATTTCTTTATATATGCTGTTAAACTCTTCCTTGACATTTTATTTATTGTAAAAAATTTCACTGTGTACTTGTGCATTGGGTGCTTTCTTACATTGTCAATTGATTGTTTGAGTAAATGCCTCAATGACCCTTACAGCATGTGACACCCCGCCTAATAAAATACCGGGCGATCAATCCTGTACAAAATTAAAACAAGAGTCTCATATGATTCATTCTAAGCATCATTATGGAAAACCAATTTAATTACTAATAACCTATTAGGCTGGAGTCAAAATTTTATTTAACTAATCTTTTTTATGAAACCCTTCAAACAAATCAATCACAACGGTTTATATATATAGAACTGAAATGAAATAAAATAACCGAACACTCGGTTTAACATCATACAACCAAATTAAATGCCGCACTAAAAGGTGGTAAAAGAATAAATAATACAATTGGACTATCGGCCCGAGTGTTTCTACAATACCTCCAATCTAGATTACAAGGATAGAAGCGTCTACAGCAAACCTGTATGTATCCACAGCTGCTGCAGCAAACGTCTGATTCGAAAGAAACTTCATCTAGGCGTCCCTGTGTCTGGACACCTAATATATATATATATAGCAAGAGAGGAAAATAAAGAAACAGGTCAGAGCCCGAGTTGTGAAAATATTTTAGCAAGTGCATAAATGGTATATTTTTAAAATATGATCTATCTCATATTTAAATTGGTATCACACTCCATGAGATACCCCTCACCCCTCATCCAATAGTGCACTCCTATCGCATACCTATTTGACAACCTAGTTAAGCTCCCCTGCCTAACTAAACGATATCACCTAATCTCTGAAAATCCTAATTTACCCGAGTACTAAGGGTTAAGCTTCTCCCCATTCCCAACACTGCGCTACGTTCGTGCGTGGGGTGTCTCGCGAAGAGAAATCCAAACAAGGACCCCCCGATACACTACTACCTGACAATGTTGATCGTCGAGATCCATTAGGCCCTCAGCACAACACGTATATATATATATATATATATATATATATAATTCTCACTTTAATATACAAATCACAATTTAAATCCGGATGTAATCTACCGGATTGAGAATAAATCCTTATCACCCTTTCCATTTTATATACATTTACTTTATATGGTTTCTCATCTTCATATACAAACAATATACTATACATAACAAGTATAATTATACCTATCACAAGTATAATAACCATCCCACCGATCTATAACTCGAGAATGCAGTCTCATAGTGCCTATCCGAATCCGGGTTTACTCACTCAACCACGGTACCAAGCCAGACTCACTCATCGTCATGGTAAAAATACACAACGGTGGAGGCGATCATGTTCCCTCTGCAAGTGGATTACCCACATCCCACTCGAACGCGGGACGATATGAACTGGGGATATACTCTCCCTGCTCCTCAAGCCAGGGGATTCACCCACATCGTGCAACCTCCCCGGATCGCACTAGAGAAAATATATAATCTAGCTGTTCCAACCCTATGCCAAAGGAAAGCCCGTGGAATCAGCCTCTAAGATACAAATATACCAACCACACATAGATATATTTATACGTATCATATTATAAAATATATATACTGTAATCCCATCGTATATATATAATCTATATCACTTCTCAATACATATGACTATATTTGCCAAACTCTTATAGCGATAGCCAATAACCCCGAATGTTCTCATTCGTAATACTATGTAAGTATTCACACACTTAAAACACTAAACCCAAAAGTATTCTCCCACTTAATATATAATCCGTACCTTAATAACTTTTAAGAATTTATATATGCTCCCGAATGTACTAATCTATAATAACTAAACAAGTATACTCTCAACTTATTTTAGTCCTATTGGTATTGCATTTCCTATGACAATAGTCGTCCATAGACGTATCGGATAGTCGCTCAGTCATCTTTAGCCTATATTACAAATTCCATCCTGGTCTCCTCATAGGATTTATTCATACACAATCAGCATATTTATCCTAACCGCATAAATATACTTACATACTCTTACCGAATACTTTTCTCGAATGTCTCTCGTCTTAAACATTCGTTAGGTTCGCACCCCGGATTATACCCTTAACTAACCCAAGGTTAATATGCATCTCCTCAAGTCCTTTATATTACGACCCTCTATAATCCACTAATTTAGAAGGCCCCTAAGTTTTAAACCCAAAGAGAAAAGGAATAGAAAAATCCAATTCTTGGGCAGAAAATAGAGTGCCGATCGACCGGTCCCTATCCCCCGGTCGGCCGCGATATGGGAATTTGCCAAGCAAGGAAACTAGTAGCCTTTTTCCCATGACCCGATCGACCGGCCATAGGGGCGCGGTCGACCGGTCATACCGGATAGGTCGGCCAACTCTCCATTTCTTACGAAACGTAAACCACCAAAACACTAATTATCGTCCCAATCTCCATTCTTATGGTTTCTAATCTCAACCAACAACACTATAAACGTCTAATCTTTATTTTTCAACTAACACATCAATTATTTGGGGGATTAAACCAATATCCTTAGATTTAAACCCAAAAATCTTTTAAGCCCTAGTTTTACCATTTCCCCCATTTCTAATCATTTTTACCCTCCATTATCATGGATTTAACACTAGAAATCATTAAGAGTTTACACTACATCAATATGTAAACTCATACTCAAATTCCCTAAGTTTATTTTAAGGGTTCTAAACCAAAATTATATAATTTACCAACTATGATATGAGATACACACACTCAATTAAATAAAGCAAGTAAACACTTACCTGGAGGATAAAATCCGACGACCTCGAGTCGAATCCCGCAGAGTTTGGCTGGAATCTCCCTTTTTCTCCCTCTCTCCTCTTTCTCTTCTTTCTCTCTTTTTCTTTCTTTTCCCTCTCTCGTGCCTTTTTGTAGGAGAGAATAAGGGTTTATCCCTTATAAACCCAAAAATGACTCGTTTGCTCAATTGCGAGTCCCTATTAGTCCATAAGTCCCCGGAACTTAAACGTTGCCCTCAGATACTCTATTATAACTATCTCGGACATTTCAAAACCAACCGCGCACTCAAAATCTCCATCCGAGCCACTTAGCCGCAATTCACTAATTAAACACAGCACATCTTACTACGGATTTTCCAATTTAAAATATTATCCTTTGTCGCTTTACCCAACTGCGACATGAAATTAAAATGATCCAACTCATTCACTTAGTCTCAAAAGTGAATGCAACACACATCGGTAATAATATAACGCTCATAAATCCCAAAATTACTATTCATCGAAATTCCCCTAATCTATAATTTTACGCCCACTTATGAAATTTAATTATACCTAAAAGTACGGGGTATTACATTCTCCCCCCCTTACAACAGAATTTCATCCCCGAAATTTGGATACGATCGGTACTACCAACCTAGGATTGCTAATCCCACTATATACTAGTGCACAAAAGTCGAATGGTACTAACCCAATGACACTCTGCCATGCGCTCGCTCACTGTACCCAACTATCTCAAGGCTTAGACTCTAACGCACTAGCTTAACTACAAGCTTATCTAAATCTCTACATGTTAACACACTACCTCGGTCGTAAGGTTGAATCTCACGTCACATCGCACCTAGTGCTTCTATTACCACATATATAGAGAAAACGAGCCTATAACCGCCGCTCTAACGTCTCGAAAAGCCGACACTATAGTTAACACTCTAAGCGTCCGTTCATATACAACAGGACATCTGATCTCCCTCAAAAGGAAATTTCGCTAAGGCTTGACTACTCCCGTTAGGCTTCTCGCTTATCTTAGGTGTGCAAACTCTTGTTTCACCTATACAATTGGATCATCATGTTCCTCTTGCGACATTCCATCCAACCCATTCCAAATTCATTTATAACTGCCTTGCAGCATAATCTTCAGCTTTGTATACTACGTCCCTTCTATTTTGGGTGGTATAAAATCAACTTACCAAGGTGCCCATACACCTTTTTGACCCTTGTCTATCTGCACAACCTTTGTAAACATCCGAAACGTAACACTCTCTCTAAACATGGGCCTCATTTCCTCGGCCTGGTGCTAACACCCGGCTATTCTCATCAATCTTCTCGAGATCCCATTCTTCCTATACCTGTAAATACAATACTTCATAAAGTGAACCCACCAATCTTCTCATGGTTAACTCATAATTATCTTCTTATATCGGCGCCACTAATCCTTCTAGCCTTACTTCCGAATAATCCTAATATCGATGTGTTTCCTACACACGTAAAATGAGTACTATCCTAACTATATCTCTAGTTCTCAAGACCTCTCTCAACTTCTAACATTTGCTCGGTTTCATGCGTGGGACATCTCGCAAAGAGAAATCCAAACAAGGAACCCTTCTGTTACATTACTCCCTTGCATCGTTGGTCATTGAGATATAGCGGTCTAAGGCACACCAACGGGACGTTCTAAATCCCATCTTACTAACCTACTAACGTACTTCTACCACTATGTCCTTTCATCTTGGCAAAATGGAAAGTCTAACTAATCGGGGTGCCTACTCTCTATAAAAGTGTTATGAACATCATTCTCAAAACATATTACCTCCAAAATTTTCCTTTTCATCAAGGCCTAGCTACAAGACTTAAATCAATTTTCTTCACCTTGCCACACCCACATACTGGCGGTAAGAGAAACATTTCCAGTGCTTTTCCACAACACATCTACTTTTTATTAGCCCCTAGTCATCATATGTCTCTCGAATAATTTCGCCAAAACCAACATCCTAGTATACAGTAACATCTCTCCACTCCCAACATCGTTAAAGTTCGTGCGTGGAGCGTCTCGCAAGAGAAATCCAAATAAGGAAGCCCTCCTATACACTACTACTTAACTTTATCGATCGTGGAGGTACGTCAACGTAAAATATGAAAAATTATAAATCCTGCATATCCCCATGCACTTAAAATCATGCTAGTGAAACATCTACTCACCGAAGTTCCATCTAGAAGCATAATAAAGGCGAGATCAACTTGTATCCAGGTGAGATATCGCAACAACAACCTGGTCCACCTTGGAACCGTGGATACGATAGTCCTGCAATCATTAGCCTGCTATCGCTCTGATAATACAATAACATTACTCTTATAATAGTACCATACTCGTATAACACATACAAAACGAGTAGTACAAACCAGATACAAATTTAATATAGACCCCCGCTGCCGCGAAAAAACTTATAGACATACACTATATAATGTTACCGATACCACCAGTAAACTCGAATCACACACGAATCTAGGGCAATTAAAATACTGTGACTCAATCTTGTCACACGAAATATACCTCCTTCATCTGCGGTGAAACTCATAACAATAATTTCGCCAATTTCCCTAGCTACTCCAAATGGTTCCCGGACATGATACACTTGCCCTAACCTAAACAAAACTACTTTAATAGATGCCCCACCTCGGCACCCTATTCTTATACTTTAACTCCTACCGAGCAAGATCAAAGCATGTGGTTGTACACTCCACATGAAACATTTCCCCATATCTGGCCACCCTGACCATGTTAAGGTTATCAGTATCTCAGACTCTATAGCCTCAATCCTGACAATCGCCTTTACAGTCCCCTTTACAATACCAGGGTCAACAACCCTGTTTCAAAGAATTCCCCGGGTGGATGTCCACCAATGGGGTTCCACAAACACACATTTTCCATAAGTGTTAGAAACACTTAACAATGAGACCATCATTCCACTGAAGGACTCTCTCTTCATTGTACCTACCTTACTTCGGCACAAAGTTCACTTATCCATATAACTCTTTATTCACTGTCAGTCTCTAACCGATCCTTACGTGAATAATCCAAAAATTGCATTCTCTTCATTTTTGATAAACCAAAGGAACTCGTGGTTAAAACCATCAGTAAGATCCATTTATGAACAAAACATTTGGCTCCCTCAAACATGGTGACCACCGTTCCCACCATTTCAACATTGCTCCCACGAGTGAAATTTTTTCCTCAAATTTTCACATCTGGGTATTTCCATACCCTGCTCTAAGCCAAAGCTTCTGAGCCCAATACTTCCGCTGAATCACGTTACACCGACTCTGTATAACTTAACTTCAACGTATGGTCCTTATCAAAGACCCTTTTACACTTTTTCCCAATTTAACTTCATTGGGTAATTCAACTTTAGCACCACTCTCTACTAGAATGGTACTTGAATAATTATAAATACTATACTTTAGTAGTTGTTGCAGCAATTCATAAAAATGCCACAAAGGGAGTGACCTCGACTGCGGCCCTCCTTCCCAACTTCACCCAGATCCTACCAAGCCCCGCCTCCTGCTACCCTCATCACGGCCTTCCTTGGCCATCCTTCCTCGATCAGCACACGAACCTCGAACGAGCGGGCAAATGATTTTCTATACTCTTATGTAATGGCACGAGAACGAAATCTTACAAGAGGAAATCAACAATCCTAAGACTAAGGATCTATATCAATTCGAGAGCAACACTGAAAGCGTAGTACATCCGCACAGATTCCTAAGGACACTTGAACCTGATGCTCTGATACCATCTGTTACACCCCGCCTAATAAAATACCGAGCGATCAATCCTGTACCAAATTAAAACAGGAGTCTCATATGGTTCATTCTTAGCGTCAATATCAAAAACTAATTTAATTACTAATAACTTATTAGGCTGGCGTCAAAATTTTATTTAACTAATCTTTTTAATCAAATAAATCAATCACAACAGTTTATATATATAGAATTTAAATGAAATAAAATAACCGAACACTCGATTTAATATCATACAACCAAATCAAATACTGCACTAAAAATCGGTAAAAGAATAAATAATACAATTGGGCTATCGGCCCGAATGTTTATATAATACCTCCTATCTAGATTACAAGGACAGATAAAAGCGTCTACAATAAACCTGCATGCATCCACAGCTGCTGCAGCGAATGTCTGACTCGAAAGAATCTTCATCCAGGAGTCCCTGTGTCAGGACACCTAAATATATATATATATATATATATATATATAGCAAGAGAGGAAAATAGAGAAACGGGCCAGAGCCCGAGTTGTGAAAATATTTTATCAAGTGCATAAATGCTATATTTTTAAAATATGATCTATCTTATATTTAAATTGGTATCGCACTCCATGAGATACCCCTCACCCCTCTTCTAATAGTGCACTCCTATCGCATACCTATTTGACAACCTAGTTAAGCTACCCTGCCTAACTAAACGATATCACCCAATCTCTGAGAATAAATCCTTATCACCCTTTCCATTTTATATACGTTTACTTTATATGGTTTCTTATCTTCATATACAAACAATATACTATACACAACAAGTATAATTATACCTATCACAATAATAATAACCATCCCACTGAGCTATAACTCGAGGATGCAGTCTCATAGTGCCTATCCGAATTCGGGTTTATTCACTCAATCACGGTACCAAGCCAGACTCACTCACGGTCATGGTAAAAATACACAACGGTGGAGGCGGTCATGTTCCCTCTGCAAGTGGAGTACATACATCCCACTCAAACGCGGGGCGATATGACTTGGGGATATACTCTCCCTGCTCCTCAAGCCAAGGGATTCACCCACATCGCGCAACCTCCCCGGATCGTACTAGAGAAAATAGATAATCTGGCTGTTCCAACCCTTCTCCAAAGGAAAGCCCGTGGAATCGGCCTCTAAGATATAAATATACCAACCACACACAAATATATTTATACGTATCATATTATATTATATATATAATGTAATGCCATCGTATATATATAATCTTTATCACTTCTCAATACATATGACTATATTTGCCAAACTCTCACAGTGATAGCCAATAACCCTGGATGTTCTCATTCGTAATAATATGTAAGTATTCACACACCTAAAACACTAAACCCAAAAGTATTCTCCCACTTAATATATAATCCATACCTTAATCACTTTTAAGGATTTATATATGCTCCCGAATGTACTAATCTATAATAACTAAACAAGTATACTCTCAACTTATTTTAGTCCCATAGGAATTTCATTTCCTATGATAATAGTCGCCCATAGACGTATCGGATAGCCGCTTGATCATCTTTAGACAATATCCCAAATTCCATCCTGGTCTCCTCATAGGATTTATTCAAGCACAATCGACATATTTATCCTAACCGCATAAATATACTTACATACTCTTACCGAATACTTTTCTCGAATATCTCTCGTCTTAAACATTCGTTAGGTTCGCACCCTGAATTGTACCCTTAACTAACCCAAGGTTCATATGCAGCTCCTCAAGTCCTTTAGATTACGACCCTCTATAATCCTCTAATTTAGAAGGCCCCTAAGTTTTAAACCCAAAGAGAAAAGGAATAGAAAAATCCAATTCTTAGGCAGAAAACAGAGAGCCGGTCGACCGGTTCGTGTCCCCCGGTCTACCGCGATATGGGAATTTGCCTAGCAAGCCAACTGTAACTTTTTTCCATTGACCCGGTCGACCGGCCATAGGGGCGCGATCGACCAGTCATACCAGATAGGTCTGCCAACTCTCCATTTCTTATGAAACCTAAACCACCAAAACACCAATTATCGTCCCAATCTCTATTCTTATGGTTTCTAATCTCAACCAAAAACACTATAAACGTCTAATCTTTATTTTTCAACTAACAAATCAATTATTTTGGGTATTAAACCAATATCCTTAGATTTAAACCCAAAAATCCTTTAAGCCCTAGTTTTACCATTTCCCCCAATTTTTAATCATTTCTACCCTACATTATCATGGATTTAACACTAGAAATCATTAAGAGTTTACACTACATCAATATGTAAACTCATACTTAAATTCCCTAAGTTTATTTTAAGGGTTCTAACCCAAAATAATATAATTTACCAGCTATGATATGAGATACACACACTCAATTAAATAAAGCAAGTAGACACTTGCCTGGAGGATAAAATCCGACGACCTCGAGTCGAATCCCATGGAGTTTGGTTGGAATCTCCCTTTTTCTTCCCCTTTTTCCTTCCTTCCTCTCCCCTCTTTCTCTTCTCTCTCTTTTTCTTTCTTTCTCCCTCTCTCGTTCCTTTTTATAGGAGAGAATACGGGTTTATCCCTTATAAACCCAAAAATGACTCGTTTACTCAATTGCGAGTCCTTGCTAGTCCATAAGTCCCCGGAACTTAAACGTTGCCCTCGGATACTCTATCATAACTATCTTGGCCATTCCAAAACCAACCGCGCCTCGAAATCTCCATCCGAGACACTTAGCCACAATTCACTAATTAAACCCAACACAACTTACTGCGGGTTTTCCAATTTAAAATATTATTCTTTGTCGCTTTACCCAACTGCGACAGGAAATTAAAATGATCCAACTCATTCACTTAGTCTCAAAAGTGAATGTAACACACATCGGTAATAATCTAACGCTCATGAATCCCAAAATTACTATTCACCGAAATTCCCCTAATCTCCAATTTTACGCCCACTTGTGAAATTTAATTATCCTTAAAAGTACGGGGTATTAAACATCTCTTTTTGCTTCTTTTAGAAAGTGGCAACTATGTTATTTGTTGAATGGAAAAAAGAGGATTTCTTGTGGTGTTATTAATTGCTGACAACAATACAACGCATTGGGTTAGTAGGATTTCAATTTATTATATAGATGGAAAACAGACTTACAGACTTGGGAGTTATTTGTTTATGTTTAACAAAAATACCACTAGGTTTTTTGAACATAACTTTCATGAGCACTACTTATTTAGTATTTAGGGGAAGCTATCATAGAATTATAATATTAGGGGAATAGTATAAGGATAAATGATGCAGTAGAATAGTATTTTATGAGTTAATTTCTCTTTTATTATTACTTTGTCCTTTTTTTAGTCTTTTAACTTCTTAGGGTTAGATTTTTTAACAAGCTAACCTCCTCCATCGAATAGGGTCTTACACCGCTCATTGGTACTCACTTCTTACTTTGAGAGAGAAAGTTCATTTCTTTTCATTATGTTATTATCATTTTTTTTTTGTATAATTAGTAATTAAATCGATATTTTGCTCATCAAATTGGTATTAGAGTGACGTTCGCTCTTGGATATCCAAGTATGAATGTAGATGATTGGGAAGTGGTTTAGTGACACCCGAATGAAGCATCAAACATCAATAAAATCAAATTTCCGACGAATGTGCTTACCGGAGGTACTCTAGAGCCATTGCCAACCCCGTCGGAAGAGACCTCCGACCCAATTTGCTCTGCTTCTGACCACCAGATGTAGAGCCGACCTAGTTCAGACCTTCTACCAAGCCCCATATGCATTCCAACCAAATCTGAGCACCCTAGAAAACTTCTGACTTAGATCTGGGCCGTACCTATTGTCGACGCACCTCCGGCCATCTTTCCAGCGACTTCTTTTTCACCGTCGACTTTCTCCGACCACGGAAACCCCACGACTGCCCAATATCGCAAGTTACCTCTGTAAACTTTCTTGTGAAGTTCGACCAAAGCTAGACGGTGCTGAAACTCCAGTCGCCAGTCCCTCTCTTACATTTTCGATCACCTCCGGCTATCCGGTGACCTCATAGTAATCCCGCAGTCTCCCAGATGAAGCCCACCTGTGCAGATGTCTCTCATCCACCTCACTTCCAAACTCTATTTAGGGTTTTCAGAGTAAAACCCCTAAATTCCCACTCTACCCCTGCTATTAAAAGTTCCTCTACACCCCATTATACTAATCCATAAACCTTCCAAAAAAAGGAAACCTAGCCTCTTTATCACCCAATTCCCTCACACTTAACCCCATATATGCCTGTTGTCCCTCATTGGGTATTTTACCAATTCCAACCATGGTCTCATCACTAGATGCCCGTTCTATTTGCCACTATCGGGATACATTTTTCCACCTCCAGGCAAAGCATGCCGCCCTAGTCCCCATGGCCACGTTGATCGATATTATTCACACTTTGGTGGTTTCCCTCACCCAAATCCCACAGTTGGAACTTTCGAAGGATACTACTTGGCTTCGCATGAGCTTATTTTTTCCACGTTGCACGACCAAGGGGTGATTTTGTATTGTTATCATCGATTGAGGGGAGGGTGACAATTTAGTCGCTCAAGAGATGGTTGATAAATTGGATTTCCCCACGGATCCCATTCCCAGACCATGCCGTATCGATTGGCTTGGCAGCAGTGAATTTATTGCTCCAAGCCGACAATGTTGTGCTTTTTTTCCATTGGTTATTACGTCGATGAGGTTCTATGCACAGTAGATGAGGGTATGTCATTGTTTCCTCGATTGTCCCTGGCAGTATGATCATTCGAGCATGCACGGTGGGAGTGTCAACACCTATACTTTCAATATCAAGGGCAATAGTTTCAGTTACGACCTATGCGTGAGATTCGTCCCACTCGACCCTCCTCTCTCATCATCTCCCATGAGGACCTGACCACTGAGGCCTTTGATGCGGGTCTCTGTTACGCAGTCATCATCCCCATTGGTACTCCGAAGACCGACGTTCCCTTGGTGATTCAGGACCTTTTGGATTCCTATGCTGATGTCTGCACCCCTCCAGATGAGCTACCTATGCTCCATGACATACAATGTGCCATTGACTTTGTGCCAGGAGCCTCCCTCCTCTAATTACCTCACTACTTCATGTCCCCCACGGAGTACATGGAGTTACAGCGACAAGTTATAAACTTATGTGATTATGACCTTATTAGGGAGAGCATGTGTCCATGTGCCATCTCAACTTTGCTCAGCTCAAAAAAGGACGGGAGTTGGCGCATGTGGGTGGACAGTCCCGCCATTAATATAATCACTGTTAAGTATCGCCTTCCCATTCTCCAGCTCGAGGACATGTTAGACCAGTTGCATAGGGCCCGAGTCTTCTCTAAATTATACTTGAAGAGATGTTATCACCAGATTAGGATGCGACTCGGGGATGAGTGGAATACCACATTCAAGATGAAGAATGGGTTATATGAGTGAGCGGTGATGTCCTTCGGGCTGTCTAAAACTCGTCTATATTTATGAGAGTTATGACCCAAATTCTTCATCCGTTAATGGGAAAGTTTATGGTGGTATATTTTTACGACATCCTCATCTACAGCCGATCAGAAGAGGAGCATCTAGATCATGTTGCCTAGGTCCTAGCCATTCTTTGGGATGAGCACTTCTACCTCACTCTGAAGAAGTGCGCATTCAAGGTTCTTTTAGTCACATTTCTGGGCTATGTCGTATCGGGCAAGGGAGTCTGCATGAATACCTTTAAGGTACAAGTGATTGATGATTGCAATTGGCTTACAACTATCATATCATCTCAAGTTCGTAGTTTCCACAGTCTAACGGGGTTTTATCGGCGTTCTATTGTGGGGTTAAATACGATTATGGCTTGTCCGTCTCATCAGACATGGAATTTCGATTGACAGATAAGGCGAACAACGCCTTCCATAGCATCAAAGAGTTAATGACCTCTTTCCGTCACTCCTTGATTTAACCCAATTATTCGAGCTATCTTGCGACGCTTGTAAGATGGGCCTAGGAGAGATCCTCTACCAGAATGGGAAGCCGGTTGCCTTTTTTTATCCAGAAGTTGATGGGAGCAGCCCTGAATTTTAGCAGTTGAGTTTTGGCAGGCCTACCTTCTCCATAAGGACTTTGTCATTAAATATGATAATGAGTCTCTTTATTATCTCCACAATAAGAGTTGGGTCAATGATCTCCATGATAAGATGACGACCTATCTCCAGCGATACACCTTCCATCTTCGATATAAGCCTAGGAAGGGGAACCAAGTTGCTGATGCCCTCAGTCGTTGGACACATGCATTGGTCACCATACGCCATTAGGTGTTTCGTTTTGATGAGGTCCAAGCCCGAGTAACTGTTTGCTTCAGGATGAATTTTTATTTAGCGGCATCGACCTATGCATTCCATCTTCCTCCCTCCAAAATTATTGCAGAAATCCATTCTGAGGGATTATCTGGTCATATGGGTCAGGTTCGTACTCACTCCACATTGTGTGATCGATTTTGCTAGCATACTATGAGATAAAACACAAAAGACTACATCAACTAGTGCTACACATGTCAGACGGCCAAGGGCCAACACTTTAATGCCGATCTGCTCTCCTCTACCTATTCTGGATTGATCGTGACAGGACTTTTCCATGGATTTCATTATTAGGATCCCCTACACAACACATGACCATGATTCTATCTTTATCATGGTAGAACACTTCTCAAATATGGCCCACTTCATCCTGTATGCCAGGACATCTGATGCCTCCCACGTGGCTACCCTTTATTTTTAGGAGGTCGTCCGATTGTACGGTGTTCCCCACAGTAACACCTACGACAGAGACGTCTGCTTCACATGTTATTTTTGGCGTACACTCTGGGATTTGCTCTATTATTCCTTACTGTTCTCCACCGCCTTTCACCCCAGACAGATGACCATACTGAAGTCATTAACAGGAGGATGGGTGACCTCCTTCGATGCCTTACGTCGAAGACCTTGGGGCATTGGGATACAGTTATTGCTCAGGACGAGTTTGGTTTCAAATTGTGGTCAACCGCATCACTAGCCTTTATCCATTTAAGATAGTATTGGGTACCTCACCCACCATCCCCATTGATCTCGCCGAGCTACCACCTAATATCTCAATTAGTCCATCGGTAGCAGAGTTTGCCATTCGGTTGATAGCTATACAGTCTGATATTCGTGCTCGCCTACATAGGGTCTACTCATCATATAGACATCAGGTAGATGAACATCTCCATTTTCTAGCCTTCCAACCAGGGGATCTTGTGATGGTTTATCTACATAAAGCATATCGCCAGGGTAAGGGGCATAAGTTGCAGATGCGCCATTTTGGTCCCTTCCTAATCATTCGTCGTTGTGGGGACAATGCCTATGAGGTTGATTTACCTGTCGAGTTTCGGATGCACCACACTTTTAATGCTGAGGACCTATCACCATTCCGAGGCACTCATGTTTCGCCGATTCCACTTCCCCCATATGAGGGTCATCCTATACATTAGCATGTGGACCGCATTGAGGGTGTTTTTGCATCCGAGGCCATCTCATCTTCTTTCGACTACTATACCCAATACTTGGTTCATGGGCATGGTCGTCCCACGAGAGAGGATTTCGATGGTTGGTCATTCTAATCTTGATATAGTTCTAACAGGCCCCCGACTTGACATATTCTTGGACCTGGATTTCTACCACCAGTATAAGAAGTACATGGCGAGTTGTCATAGGAGAGAGATAGTGATGCAGGAGTATAGTATTTTATGGGTTATTTTGTCTTTTATTATTACTTTTACCTTTTTAGGGTTAGCTTGTCTAGCTAGCTAATTTCCTCCTTCAAATAGGGTCTTAGACCCCGCATTCGTACTAACTCCTTGCTTTGAGAATGCGAATATAGAGAGAAAAAGTTAATTTCTTTTCATTATGTTGTTGTTATTGTTATTGTGTAGTTAGTAATTAAATCGCCTTCGTTCATCAAATTACACATCAATAAGGAGCTATAAGGATGGAAAATCCTTAACAAATTGATTAGACGACAAGGATTTAGCTGTGACATCAGGAGGACGGTTCAAGAGTATATTTCTAACAAAAAAAACAAAGTTGATTAGGAAGGTAACCTAGGAAAAGATACTGTTTCTTACCTCCTATCAAATACTACACATTTTAGCAATTACAAAGGAATAATATACCAATAAGCTGTCAGTTCCATATGTTTCATAGTCGCATTTGAGATGCTCTTAGGCAGTGAGACATCACTAAGAAAAGGTGGGGTCTTGAGTTTTTAAGTTTATAGTTGACAAATAACAAAATATGTAATCGTTGTTTAATTAGGGAAGCTAGATCCTTTGTATTTTGTTGCTTTAATAATATCTGTGCCATTTACTAGAATAATATTTCAAATTTGTTTTACTGATAATATCAAATTAGTTTACCCATTGATCAAAATACTATAAACTCAATATCATTGCATTTTAAAAGTTCTTTCTATTATTGTTCTCTACAATGGCAGAGAGAGATTTTTTTGGGTGGGGATTCTGTGCAATATGAATTTTTTCGGGTTTATTTTTAGTTATTTTTTTCATATATTCAATTGATAATTTGAAATCTTAGGCAATTATAATTAAAAGAAAACAACCTCACATCACAGTACCCCAAATTTACTATCTAGAAAACACAATAGTCGATAACAAAACCCTAAAAAAATGATAATTTTTTTTTTGTAATATACGAATCATGGGACGAAATAGATTTAAAATAGATCCTGGGTGGGTCATTATTACAAATTAATTCTTTTGAATTAAAAGTTATTTAGCAAATTTAGTTTAACACCCCCACCCCCTCTTCCTCCTCTCTTAGGTACCAAGTAGCTCTGCCACTGGTTCTCTATGACTCATCATGGTTTGCTTTTTGTAATAATGACACGATTTTGTTATAATTGAATGGGTGTTTTGGGGGAATAAGTAAAGAAACTAATGTCCGTGGCTAACCATTATTTTAACTTTTGGCTTGAAATGTAAGAGAAATTCTAGAATCCGTGATAAGAAATTAAATGAGTCTTGGTGTATGAATTCTTTTGAGTTTTTTTTTTTTTAATTTGGAGAGCAGTTCCATCTGGAGTTCATTGGGTATGACTGAAATTTCTAGAGAAAGAGATGGATGATACCGAGGTTGATCTCATTTTATACCAGATTATACCTCTGTTTTCTGACTTTTTATTTCTATTTTATTTCTGTTCCTGATGTAAGTTTGAGGAATCCTCGTCATGCAGTTGCTATTCTTCTAGTTCTTATAAATTGTGTTTCTTATTAAAAAAAAGCTATTTGCAGTAATAGTATTTATGGAGTAAATTTGTATAGTCTATGTTATCACATGTAACAGTGAGCAGTTGAAGCAATTATACTTGTAATTTAAAGGGATTTTTACCAATTGGTTCTGTTATGTAATTAAATAGGTCCTATGTTTTTTATTTGCTCCAATAGGTCCCATGAAAAAATATTTCTACCCCAATAGGTCCCATTAGAAAACAGATAGTGAATATTTACATTGTATATGAATATGACCTCTTGAGAGAAATTTGTTTTGATAGGACCAAAGAGGAAAAATGTCGTGCAAATATGAATTATTTGTCAAGCTCCCTAATTTTAATTCCATTTTTTTTGTTTGTTGGCATCTTTTGATATGTCTTTCTTTTTGCAGTCTTTACAACCCATAGTGAATTGCGGTATAGTAAGACTCTGTTTTTCAAGTCCTTCTCCTACCCCAAATACCATAGAGCCATTGACCTCTATTCGCTCGTTAGTTGCTTTTAAGTTTCAATACACAGTTTCATCCCCATTTAATCTCCGCAATTACAAAAGGTTTGACCTTTTCGACAACCCTTCTGATTCAAATTGACAAGTTGTAGACAAATTTGATCCTCTCAGATGTATGAATTGAATTTTGGGTCTGATGAATACTCTTTCAGGTACAAGCTCTATCAGGAAACTACTTTTTACAAGGATACCTCACACTTGTGTTTCCTACTCTAAAACTGCCTCAAAATCATCGAGAGAGCTATGGGTTAAAAGACCCCACCCATTATTATGAACTAAGTGCAGAGGAAGTAAGGAAGCAATTTCAGAGCTAGTAGATGGAAATTGGTGCATTTTGTAAAGCATACAACGGGAACACAAAAAGGGGTCTTGGTGAGGGAAGTATATTAATGAAGGAGTATTAGGTCGGCCTAGCTCACAAGGCAAGATACATGACAATAAGGTTCCTAGACAACTCTTATGTCTTATGAGCCACCGATATAATCAATCACCACCAGAACATAACATGGATGATAATATTCGGGTCACCTCAACTACCAAAATTCTAGAAGAATCCTTAGGGATGATAATCGCAGAGTCTCCAGTCCCTAATATAAACAATTACATTAATCTAGTTAGGTTGAATAATAGCATATTATCGGTAGAGTTATACCTCATTATATTTGTAAATAATAAGACTATCATATTGTATAATTAAGACCCCCCCTCGTATGAAGATATTAATCGTGAAAAACTTTGTATTAGTTGGCTTGCCTCTAAGCTAGCATTGTACCCTAGCATCCAAGTTTGTTTAGCTTAATAAGATTACTCCCCCACCCAATAAAAATATACGTAAGCAAGGAAGAGAAGTTCAATCATGTATATATCTATGTCAATTTCATATTCTTTCAATGCATCTAGGTCAAATGGGGTAATTTGTTTATTATATTATTAAACCCCTTACAATTAATTGTCGTTTATAGGAACCTTTTTGCTTCCACCACCTGAAAATTGTCATATTTCCCACTAGGAGTCCAAGGCAGTAATTATGTTTCGATGGAGGTCATAAAAATAGATTTAAGATCCTGATTGAGAGACGCAATTATTCTCATGACATGCCTTCGGAAGAGACTCTCATTAAGAACTCCATTTATCTTCGATCAAATTGTACAAATAGAACCTTATGAACATGATAACGATATTCTGCTTTATGAAAAAATTCCCCCTCAGAAGATGGGTGATAATCTAAATAGAAGGCCACGGTTTTGATACACATGGCCTTGACCACCATTGCAGAAGGAGAATGCTATTCCCTAAGATGCACACACATACTAGTGATGGTTGGGCATCCTAATCAAGGATTCCCCAAGAAAATTTCTACAATCATCATCATCAAAGGCTACAAGCGCCACGTTATATAACATTTGTGCCTCAACGCTCAGTAAAGAGATATTAAGGTAGTTGGCGTTAGAGGTCTCCTAATCAGCTTCAATGAGAAAGTCAGGGTCCCAATCGTGATGACCTCAAAGAATTCATAAATAAGGAGTTGGTGGGCTAGTTGTAGATGACTAGGCGTCGCACCCCTAAGGAACTAGCCAGGAGGGCTTTGGGCCTTGATCAACATCTCCATTCGTCAAACAAATCAAGGACAGGGCGTTACTTAAGATGTTATCGATACCTAAAACACCACTTATAGTGGAAAATCTAACCTCGTGAACTACATTCTCCATTATAGGTAGTCCATGACCCCGTGGAATACCAATAATGTGCTAATATAGGGTTATCCCTTCAACCCACGGAGAGATCGACCTGAAGTTGTTTGAGAATCTAAACCCTAGGTTGATCTCAACTATTACCTAGCTATCTGAATAGATTAATGCATGATTTATTCCCCATAGCAAAGTCGTAAAGGAGGTTAACTCCTTGAATTTCATTTTAAAAGAAAAAAATACTTTTAGGAAGTATGTGCAAAGATATTGGGAGATGTTCAATGAGATTGACAACAACAATGAGTTATTGGTAATCTCTTCATTCAATATCGGCCTTGCCATAATCGATGATTTAAACCAATCACTCACAAAGAAGTCGACATCTATGGACAACATCACGTCTCACATTGAGAAATATGCCAAAGTAAAGGATAAGTTTCTAGGGTTGGACGATTAGAATAGTTAGTCGCCCAAACTTTAAAAGAAGACAGGTTTCTAAAAAGGAAGGAAATAACGACGAAATGTCAGCTCTGACTAAGAAAGAGGGAAATCAAGACAAGGCCAAATGAAAGGAGAATTCGATGACAAATAAGAATCCCCATCAGTGGATAAACACAATCTTCAAATAGCATATTTATAATATTTTGCCCCAAATCAAGGCTTCATTTGGGTTTGGGATTAACACTGCATCCTTATTTAGGTCGTTTGGGATGGGTAACTTAAATAACTTAAAATTAACTTAAAACGGGAGGAAGATGTGCTATTATTATTATGGCTCAAATGTAGTTATATTCTTAAGCATTGTAGCTTCGTTGTTGAACTATTTTTACATGTCTTAGGCCACAATCACTTCCCCAAAGTTGAACTATTCATTAGAGGAGTTTATCTAGCACCAATTATATATATCATTCCTAGGATGTAAGCGTCGAGCATTATAGCTCCTTTACATCCTTGTATTTATTTATATTTTAGTTATCAATGAGGTGTATAATTTCAGATTTCCCGAGTCAGAGATTTAGACGATATATATTTATTATTCAGAGTTGAATATTAAGACGTTGAGATATATTATATTCCAAAGTTGGATTTGATTATATTGTCAGTTGGAATACATCAAAGATGTTTTAATTTATTCAGCTTTTTATTATCCCGTGGTGTATTTACTTATATCATTTTATTTATTTCGTTATGCTGAGAATGTCACTAATTATTTTTTACTCCTGTGATTTTTATATTAGAACTCATCAATTTATTTATGAATTTTACGGGTTTCACAAAAAAACAGGCGTCTAGAAAAAAATTCAAAAATTCCAAGTTTGATAAAAAAGGCAAAAAAAAATCCCCCCCCCCCCCCCCCCCAAAAAAAAATGACATTTTCGCACATTCAAACAAAAAAATACAAATTTCAGCAAAAAAAACTATTTATTCTTAACCAAATCCATTTCAAAGAAACCATTTCAAATCTTACCTTCTTCTTTAACATAGCCATTTAAAAAAAACACATTCAAAAAAACCCATTTCAAATCCCACCTTCTTCTTCTTCTTCTTCTTCTTCTTCTTCTTCTTCTTCTTCTTCTTCTTCTTCTTCTTCTTCTTCTTCTTCAAACCCATTTAAAAAAAAGCATCCTTCCTTTTTCAACAAAGTTGGAAACATATCCCAAATCAAATATTGGATATGAGTAAATAATAAAACTACAAATCCAACAAAAAACCCCAAGAAAATATATAATATGCATGCGTGTATGCATGTAGATCCGTGCTTGTACAGATCTATGTGTGTGTGTGTGTGTGTTTTCATGTGTGTGAAGAGAAACTAGAGAGATAGTGGCGCGGGTTTATTTGAAGTCCTATTGGAAGTTTAAGGGGTTAAATTCTAAAAATAAAAGTTCGGGTGGTGAAGTGAAAATGAAGATGAAGTTCGGAGGTAGGTTTAATTAACCCAACATAAATTGGAGTAATGAATTTTGATTGCTTTCTTTGATTAGATTTTGAGGTATTATCCTATTTGAGTCGATGGAATTTGTTGTAGTCGGTAAGGAGAGTGCATTAGTTAATCACACCATATATGGTCTATAGTTTGATATTTCAAAGTTTGTTAGATTTTGCAAGTTACTCTTCTAAGTTGAAAAAAAATATTGTTAACGGATGTGCTTAATAGAGTTTGTATTATGTGCATAACGCAAACTAGTTTTGAAATATTAACACTACAAAATTAATCAAACATATACTAGTTTTTTAATGCAAATCCGCCACATCCTTAAATTTTTGTTACAAAATATTTCATTTTATAATTTTGTAGTATAACATTCAAAACTCATTGATATTAGCAACTATTTTTTTAAAATACACTATATGAGTCACATGTGATGTTAGGTTATTCTGGAATGAAAATTTCTTATATTTACTCAATTGTTTCATGTTAGCAGGGATTGTAAAAATTCGCTAATTTGAATTTCATAAATCATTTATGAGACAATTTCTTTAATGTATCAATTCCTTTAAAATAATCAAAATTTAATTTTTAAAATACACAGTGCATTATATTGAGGATTTACAAGACGCCCGTGCATCGCCGCACATAGATGTCAGCTAGTTTTCACCAAAACTGCAGATGGTGTTTATACCAGATTGTGACGAGTTACAGTCTAGTCTTTCTTTCCAAATATAAAATGCAAATTGTTTTAATTTAGAAAATCAAGTGGAATCATAGTGGACAAAGACACTATTCCTCAAGAACTACATAACACAAAATGAAGCCATTTCGACACTGTTCGTGCAATCATTCACTCATTGCTATAAATGTATTGCTGATAAAGCATTCATCAATTAATACATATGTGTTATACAATCAAAATAACTTAGAAAAAAAAGTATAGGGAGGAGAAAAAATCTTCATTTCAGGGATATTCATGAAATTAACTTTACAAGATGAATAACAAAGAAAGAGTGAGTATAACCTACCTCATCAACTATATTAGACCACACCAATACTCAAACATGAGGTCCAGATCGGTCAAGATATCCTCCAGAATATAATCTACAGCTCCCTTTCTCCGCGGCCTCAAATGCTTGCATTAAACTTACTGCAATCAATACAAATTAAACAATTTTATATATACTTTTCTATACAATGACCCAAGGTAAAGATTTTTATTTATTTGGTTAAGCATATCATATAGATACAAAGTGGGGAATTCCTAAACAGGATATTCACTATAAAAGTTCCACAAAACAATAAAATTATAATAATGAAATTTAGAGAATCATATTCCATGCAGTTTGTAAACTCAATTCCTACTTGGTAAAATGACTAACAAGGTATAAACATTGGAACTAAATATAAAAGTCTTAAGGAGACTAATAAAGTCAGTTTCTATTTTTACACTTGCGTACCTTTTCCATCAAGTTTCAACGCTGAAGATAACATTCAGTGACAAAAAGTACCAAAGTCTAAAAATACAAATTACTGACATAACGAACAAATGATTAATTAATAAATAACAAACCCCAAAAGAATGTTAATATCAATGTGGTAAGAAAAAAAGTAAGAAAATGTATTAATAGGAGACACTGTCATTATTTTCAAGTATCTCTAAAAAATCAATAGTATGACTAGCAGAGTTACTACGACACCTAAATGGCAAGGTTGTAGTGTAGACATGCTGAAGTTTAGGCCTCAATTGCACAAGTCATGACTATATGCCAGACAAAACCTATCTCACCTTAATAATTAGTACTTGCTCCCTTACCTAAACCCACTATACTGTCTTAATTCTAAAAATGAGGGTAAATTGTGAGAACCCCTCTGAACTTACCCCTAGTTGCAAATACCTCCCTGAAGTATTAATTTTGCATAAAATTCCTTCAACTATCTCATTTGTTTGATATTTGCCCCTATTTTTCGATATAAAAGTTCACATAGGGAGTCTTTGAAACTTTTTCATAGTTTAGTGATTATTTACAACGCTAGGGTATACTTACGGCCCAAGCAATAGTTTAGTGGGTTTCTTTCCTCCCTCAAGTTAATAGATTAGAAAGTAGAAACATCTTTTTTTATTCCTCAAGTATATAAATAGATCATAAATCGCTTAAACCAAATAGATGGCAGTTGTGGCTGCCAATGTGGCTCCCCATCCCCCTCATCTCGCCAGGTCCTTTGCAGCCAAGGTTAATAACGATCCTAACCCCAAATAAACCTGCTTTACAAATCAAACCTCATCTCCTGTCAAAGGAGTGTTGGAAAATTGGATTTAAATGGGTATTATAAAGCTGTCCAGATTTTTCTGGACAAATTTTTGAGCAACTTTGAGCTCAAATTTAGGTAGGACCCACACTACGGAAATTATGGGACCATATACGAACGCGTTCACCTCCGCAAGGAGATTAACGTAGTATATTCATATGTCCAATTTCAATAAGTTATGAATGATAATTATGTCCCCAAAGTGACTCACAAAGGAATGAAAGTTAATGAATTGGGTGTGTTTTAACTCTTGTCCCACATTGGAAGAGTAGTGGAATTTTGATGAGTTAATAACACCTCAAGTATGGACTAAGGCTTGGATGCCTTGGGGGTATCCCAACTCTTTGAAGGGGAGATGACCTAAGCTATGCACGGGTTAACTTTCGGTCAAAAGTCCACACGCGCGCGCGCGCGTGTCCGTCCGTCCGGCCAGCTCGGCTCGGCTCGGTTCGGGCTTGGGCTTATAAAAATCTCCTACATTTTTGGGCCAAATTTATTTAACTTTCTAGGCTTTAATTATTAATTAATTACGAAATTAATTAATAAACTGTTGGCAGTTTTTGCCAACGGTCAACAGTTAATTTCGTTTAACTGATTAACTGTTTTTGACAGTTAATTTCGGTTGACTGTTCCAACAGTCAACACAAAAGCTATAAATTAAACATTCCCCCTACAAAATTGACTACTGAAAATTTGCCCTCCCATAATTCCGAATTTATGCTGCTACTTTTTCTAGAAAAATAAATCCTTTTTCTATTGCTACTGCATACATTCCTGCATATCATCTCTTTGGTCTGGTTGAGTATAAACACAGAATTGTGTTCGAAGAAATTAATCATTGTTGTGCTACTTGATTAATTTGGAAATCCGTTCTATCTTGGGAGACAATTATTCATTACCTTTGGCACTTTGTGGAGGGAATAGATTTGTCTTAAGGACACTGTTCTAAACAGGGCTCGGATTATTTCTTCTATTCTTATATTATTTCTGCAAATTGTAGTAAGTATTTCATTTCTATAATTCTGTTTCAATTCTGTCATTATCTTAATTGTTCATAATTCTGTACAATTGTTATTTACAAATAGTAGACATAACAATCTTAAGACAAATTTATAAGTTCTACTGTTTTTAGTGTACATAATTTTTTTTATTACAGAAATTTATTTGTTGAAAATAAATCTGTTTTGACAGAATAAAATGAATTAATTTACTGCTTTATTGCAGAAATTAGTAAAACAGTTTTGATGTAGAAATTAATTTCTATACTGTTTTTATATTCTGTTATAGAAAATAAAATTTTATTTGTGTACTCTTGTTAAAATTTGTTTATCTATATTTTTTTTAATCTTAAATTATAATTCTGTTTTGTACGGAATTCTTTTTATTATTAAAAATTAGTGTGACACAGATTTAAAAAATTTAATTCTGTTTTGTACGGAATTCTGTTTATATTATACTTTAATTCTGAATTATTATTTGAATTCTTTTGGAATTCATTTATTGTAAATTATATTTGAAGGAAATTGGTGCACAGAATTTTGTATTCTGTTTTGATTAATTCATTATATATGAATTTTATCATTGATAAAAATTCTGTTTTTGTAACAGAAATGGAATCACAAAGTACGAACACTACTCCTACGAAACTGATTGTCACCAACACAAATGTGACTGCACCCGTATCTATGCCACACGGGGAGAAATCGAAAAAGTTCATTGGGGCTGACTTCAAACGTTGGCAAGGACAAATGTACTTCTATCTCACTACCTGCTAACTGGGCAGGTTTGTATATGAAGATTTCCCCTCTATTCAAGAGGGAGATGACGCTGAAAAGGTTGCTGGATTCGATGCTTGGAAGCACTCGGACTCCCTATGCCGAAATTATATTTTGGCCTACTTGGACAAGACTTTGTACCATGTGTATTGCACTATCAAAACTTCCAAGGAATTATGGAATTCTTTGGAAAAGAAGTATAAAACTGAAGATGCTGGGATGAAGAAATTTATCGTTGGGCGTTTTTCTGGACTTCAAAATGGTTCATTCTAAATCCGTGATCTCGCAAGTGCAAGAATTCCAAGTAATCCTCCACGACATTCATGCTGAAGGAATGTCAATTAGTGAAACTTTCCAAGTTGCTGCAATTGTTGAAAATTTGCCACCTTCTTGGACTTTGTTCAAAAACTATCTCAAGCACAAGCGTAAGGAGATGAATGTGGAGGAGTTGGTGGTCCGGCTAAGAATCGAAGAAGACAACCGTGAGTCTCAAAAGAAAAGTGGGAAGAATCCGATGGAAACAAAGGTCCATGTCGTTGAAGGTCCTAAAAAGAACAAACTAAAGTATGATGGGGAAGGCACTTCCAAACATAACAAGAAAAAGTTCAAAGGCAAATGCTACAATTGTGGTAAACCGGGACACCGCTCAAGTGAGTGTCGTAAGCCTAAGAAGCAAAATAAAAATAACTCTCAAGCAAATGTGACTGAGGGTGAGAATATCACCAATGATTTGGCGGATATGAATCTTTCTGCCGTTGTCTCTGAATGTAACTTGGTTGGAAATACAAATGAATGGTGGGTGGACACTGGAGCCACACGACACATTTGTGCAAACAAATGGATGTTCTCCACCTATAAGCCTTTGGAAAATGAGGAGAACCTTTTTATGGGAAATTCTTCCACTTCTAAAGTGGTGGGACAAGGAAAGATTGCTTTGAAAATGACTTCTGGAAAGGAACTTACTCTCAACAATGTTCTTCACGTGCCTGATATCCAAAAGAATCTGATTTGTGGATCTCTCCTTACTAAAAATGGTTTCAAGCTTGTGTTTGTGTCTGATCGCTTTGTGTTGTCTAAAAATGACATGTATGTAGGAAAGGGCTACCTAAATGAGGGGCTCTTTAAACTGAATGTTCTTACTGTAACCCCTAAAACATCTGTTTCAATGAATGAAGTTGCTAGTTCTTCTTACTTGATTGAGTCATCTAATATTTGGCATTCTAGATTGGGACATGTTAATTTTGATACATTGCGTAGATTAATTAACTTGGAATTTTTGCCAAAATTCAATATTGATAAAAATCATAAATGTGAAATTTGTGTGAAATCTAAATTAGCTAGATTACATTTCCATTCTATTGAAAGGATAACTGAACCTTTAGATTTAATTCACACCGATATTTGTGATTTAAAATTTGTTCAAACTAGAGGTGGGAAAAAGTATTTTATTACTTTTATTGACGATTGCACAAAATATTGCTATGTATATTTGTTACATAGTAAAGATGAGGCTATTAATGCATTTAAACAATATAAGAATGAAGTTGAGAATCAATTAAGCAAAACGATAAAGGCTATTAGAAGTGATAGAGGAGGTGAATATGAATATCCATTTGAGGAATTTTGTTCTGAAAATGGGATTATTCATCAAACAACCTCTCCTTATTCTCCTCAATCGAATGGTGTTGCTGAACGCAAAAACCGTACTTTGAAAGAAATGATGAACTCAATGTTATTAAGTTCAGGAGCTCCACAAAATTTGTGGGGGGAAGCCTTACTTTCTGCTAATTACATTCTCAATAAAGTACCTCACAAAAAGACTCACAAGACACCTTATGAATTATGGAAAGGTCAAAGACCTTCCTATAAATATTTACGAGTGTGGGGGTGCTTAGCCAAAGTGATGGTTCCTAAACCTAAAAAGGTAAGAATAGGGCCAAAAACTGTGGATTGTGTATTCATCGGTTATGCTACTAATAGCAGTGCATATCGATTTCTAGTTTGTAAATCTGAGATTTCGGACATTCATGTAAATACGGTTATTGAATCGAGGGATGCTTCATTTTTTGAAAATGAATTCCCGTATAACATGACCCGAGAATCTGGTCCTTCTAAAAGGACAAATCAAGCTACTACAAGTGGTACTCATCAACCTATTGAATCAATAGAGGATGAACCAAGACGTAGTAAAAGAGCAAAAACCTCGACTTCTTTCGGTCCGGATTTTCTAACATATTTGTTAGAAAATGAACCTCAAACGTATAAAGAAGCTATATCCTTACCCGATGCTTCCAATTGGAAAGAAGCAATTAATAGTGAAATTGAATCCATATTACAAAATCATACATGGGAACTAGTGGATCTTCCACCAGGTACAAAACCGTTAGGTTATAAATGGATCTTCAAAAAGAAATTGAAGGCCGATGGATCAATTGATAAATATAAAGCTAGACTTGTAGCTAAAGGCTATAGGCAAAAGGAAGGGTTGGATTACTTCGACACATATTCACCGGTAACAAGAATAACGTCCATTCGGATGTTAATAGCAATAGCTGCTATTAATGGACTTGAAATACATCAAATGGATGTAAAAACTGCATTCTTAAACGGTGAACTAGACGAGGAAATTTATATGGAGCAACCTGAAGGGTTCAAAGATCCCGGACAAGAAGGAAAAGTATGTAAGCTTGTTAAATCACTATATGTATTAAAACAAGCACCTAAACAATGGCATGAAAAATTTGATAATGCAATGTTATCAAATGGTTTCAAAATTAATGAATGCGATAAATGTGTTTACTTTAAATACATTCATAATGGATATGTCATTGTATGCCTCTATGTTGATGATATGCTTATCATGGGTAGTAACCTGAAAATTGTCAAAACTACAAAACAAATGTTGAGTAGTAGATTTGACATGAAAGATATGGGAATCACCGATGTTATATTAGGAATTAAAATTTTTAGAACATCGGATGGACTTATATTATCTCAATCTCATTACATTGAGAAAGTACTTGAAAAATTCAAGAAGTATGATATTAGTCCTACCAAGACACCTGTAGATGTAAATTTACATCTAGCAAGAAATAATGGTGAAAGCATATCTCAACTAGAATATTCTCGAATTATCGGCAGTTTAATGTATATCATGAACTGTACGCGACCGGACATAGCATACTCAATAAGTAAGCTAAGTCGATTTACGAGTAATCCAGGAAGAGATCACTGGAAAGCAATATTGAGAGTTTTGGGTTATTTAAAATATACTCAAAACTATGGATTGCATTACTCAAAATATCCAGCTGTTCTTGAAGGACATTACGATGCAAATTGGATATCTGATACAAAAGACTCTAAGTCTACGAGTGGGTATGTGTTTACCCTCGGAGGTGCAGCCGTATCTTGGAAATCCTCAAAACAAACGTGCATTGCTAGATCAACAATGGAATCTGAATTCATTGCACTAGACAAAGCTGGAGAAGAAGCTGAATGGCTTCGAAATTTCTTAGAGGATGTTCCAAATTGGTCTAAACCTGTGCCCGCAATATGTATACATTGCGATAGCCAATCAGCGATTGGAAGGGCACAAAATCACATGTATAACGGAAAGTCACGACATATTCGTCGTAGACACAATACCGTTAGACAACTTCTCTCAAACGGAATTATCTCAATTGACTATGTAAAGTCAAAAGATAATATATCGGATCCACTAACGAAAGGTTTAAACCGAGAGCAAGTTGAAAGATCATCGAGAGGAATGGGTCTAAAGCCTATAAATAAATAAGAATCAATATAGTGGCAACCCAACCTAGCTGACTGGAGATCCCAAGATCTAGGTTCAATGGGCAAACCGAACTACGTTGTATTCAGTAAGCACTGGAGGATATATCATCCTATCCATTCCAAAGATGAGACAGTGCATATCTGCCGCGAAATTAGGATAAGTTATGCTTTTAATGACATCTATATCTTAGTACGTCTAAGTGGGGTATTGCAGAATACTCTTTATGGAAGTCACCTACGTAAGTAAGAAGGGGGCCACTTCTATGAGAATAATGAAAGGCATATCTCTAAAATACTTGCGGAACCAAGTGGTGTTCACGGCCAAAATGAACACAAACGTGAGAACCAACTGTGTTGAAGAATTGTTGTGTGAATACTGTTGTCTAGGTTTACAAAAACGGTTGATGGTTCAAGGACGTGAAGTCTACTGATTAACCAAGTAAATCCGATAGTATATCACTAAGGAAAGTTCAAGGCCACTAGACTACTTCTCCCGATGCAATAAGTCTTCAGTTTTACTCAACTTGTGTCTGCATCTGCATCACCATCTGTTTTGTTTTATTTATAGCGATATATCATTCATGTGGGGGATTGTTGGAAAATTGGACTTAAATGGGTATTATAAAGCTGTCCAGATTTTTCTGGACAGATTTTTGAGCAACTTTGAGCTCAAATTTAGGTGGGACCCACACTACGGAAATTGTGGGACCATATACGAACGCGTTCACCTCCGCAAGGAGATTAACGTAGTATATTCATATGTCCAATTTCAATAAGTTATGAATGATAATTATGTCACCAAAGTGACTCACAAAGCAATGAATCAATTTCCCCATTAGGTTAAAAAATATTTTATCATGCTTTCCCCCAATTTCCCTCTCAAGTCCTAGGCTTAGATTTGTGATGGCTGCTGATTTCCTAATCTCCCCATTAGGTTAAAAACCCTTAATCCCGTTTTTCACCTAATGGGCTTAATTAAAGTGGCCCAACTCACCCCGTGTGGATCCGATTATGCCCAAAAATACCCCGAGACCCAATTACTACCCCCGGGTACTCTTTTCTGACTATCTCGACCCATCCGGACTCAACCGCGCAGTCAGAATTGACATCCGAATTAATTTATAAAAATCCTTATCTCACACCCCATTTAGTCTATACCGACTCCCGGTTGGGATAAGTGTATACCTCGTCATTAATACTCGAAATGACGTAATTAAATTATTACTATTCACTTAGTAAATAAATTTCCCTAAACATTAACCATTCACTTCCCGATTAATATTTAAATAATTATATTTCCATAATTAATTCAATTAAAATTTTACCATACACAAGTAATTTAAATTCCCGAATTAATTAAATATTAAATGTACAAAAATACGGGGTGTTACAAAAACATCATTTATTTCTTCATACATTTTTGTTGCACTAAGCTTTTTTATTATAGTGTGATACGTGGAGACATCATGCCTAAACCTGGGCTATTGCGATGCCTAATAGAATATTTCTAAACACACAAGAGGATCTATTTGCATAGTAATGACATTGTAGAATTCTTCAGGAGTAAATCTATACAGGAGCTATGAAATAGCATGTTGAATTGTGTTTCATCTAGATATGGTTTTGCAATAGCTTTTCCTCTTTTACTGATTCTTCTTCTTAAGGATCTTGTTGGGGATCTAGTTGGATATGAAGACCAAAATGAAACGGGATTGTATCTGTACCTAAATGGGGTTAAAGCATTTTTTGGCATTTGTACCAACTGGAGTCCTAGATGAAACCCTTGATGTATATTTTGTGGCATCCAAATAACAAGAAACAGTAGAGTAATTGGACTGAAAAGTATTGCATTGATAATTAGAGGCAGTTTTTGAGTTGGAAACACAAGTGTGAGGTATCCTTGTAAAAAGAAGTTGCCTAATAGAGCTTGTACTGGAGTTAAATTGTCGCAAATGGTGTCTTGCCGAAAAGATCAAACCTTTTGTAATTGCAAAGATTAAATGGAGATGAAAATATCTATTGAAGCTTAAAAGCAACTAACGAACGAATAGTGGTCAATGGCTCTGCGGTATTTGGGGTAGGATAAGGACTTGAAGAACCGATTCTTACTATACCGCAATTCACCGTGGGTTGCAAAGACTGCAAAAATAAATACATATCAGAAGATGCCAACAAACAGAAAAAAGTGGAATTAAAATTAGGGAGCTTGACAAATAAGTCATATTTGTATAGCATTTTTCCTCTTTGGTCCTATCAAAACAAACTTCTCTCAATGGGTCATATTCGTACACAATGTAAATATTCACTACCTATTTTGGGACCTTTTGGGGAAGAATTGTTTTTCATGGGACCTATTTGGTTACATAACAGAACCAATTGGTAAAAATCCCTTTAAATTACAATAATATTTGTTTCAACTGCTCACTGTTACATGTGATAACATATACTATACAAATTTACTCCATAAACACTATTACTGCAAATTCATTTTCTTAATAAGAAACACAATTTATAAGAACAAGCAGAATAACAACTGCAGGAAGAGGGGTCCTCAAACTTACATCAGGAACATAAACAAAATAAAATATACAATATAAAAATAAAAAGTCAGAAAAACAGAGCTATATCTGGTATAAACTGAGAGCAACCTCAGGTATCATCCATCTCTTTCTCTATACATTTCAGTCATACCCAATGAACTCCAGATGGAACTGCTCTACTCCAAATTAAAAAAAACCTTAAAAGAATCCATACACCAAGACTCGTTTAATATATTCTCATAGATTCTAGAATTTCTCTTACCTTTCAAGCCAAAAGTCTAAATAATGGCTTGCCACAGACATTAGTTTCTTTACTCATTCCCCCAAAACACCCATTTAATAACAAAATAATGTCATTATTATAAAAAGCAAACCATGACGAATATAAACTCTACTGGATCAATGAGTTGCATAGAGTTCTTTGGGCTTACAGAACAACACCAAGAACTACTACTGGATAGACCCCATACATGCTTGGATTTGGTACTGAGGCCGTAGTACCATCCGAGATAGGTCTCCTAAGTCATAGGGTATTGAACTTTGATTCTTCGAAGAGAAATTTGATGCGAAGGTTGGATCTGGATTTGGTTGAAGAAGATAGAGAGGATGCTGCTATTAGACCTTCTGCCTATCAACAAATAACTGTCCATTTTTATAACAAAAGGGTCAAGCCAACCAATTTGAAAGAAGGAGACTATGTCCTCAAGAAGGTGATCCAGAAAGGAAATAAGTTGGAAGCTAATTGGCATGGTCCTTATCGTATCTCGGTAGTCGTCTGACCAGGAACTTTTCAATTGGAGACTCTAGATGGAGAAGAATTCCAGAACCCTTAGAATGCCGATCATCTCAGAAAGTATTATCAGTAGCAATGAATTGTCTATGTAATCATTTCCTTTTAAGATTCAATAAAAAGTTATGATTTCTAGTTATTTATAATTCTATTTTGTATTTTTTTTTTCAGAATATGGTGATATACATCCCCAACAAAGAATTACAAAGTATCATGATATACTTCCCCCAACATAGAATTACAAAGTATCAAAAGTTAGTTGGCAGACTCAAAAGTTAGTCGACAAACCGATTGGGTCTCTACCAATCAATTTATCAAGTTCCCTACATCTGCTACGAACGATCATTACTTATTATGTGACTTCACGTCACAAACAAGAAGCATATTAATGGTCACCTACTATTAATAATCATTACTTCATGAATAACTTTAAGTCATGAACATGAAGATGATTAATGATCATTACTTCTTGTATGATTTTGCCTTATGACGGGTGAAGAATGAGAAACATGTACAACTTTAAAAACTTTATAAGTTTTACCCAATCGAGTTACATAATGGGATAAACATATACAAATCCCTAATACACATGGTTCGTCATTGATAACTAATGTAACATTTAGATCAAAACTATGCAATTGGTTTTATTTAAGTACATTTGTAGAATATAAGGCCCTATAATAGTAAAGGATTGTAATTAAGATGATTAAATAGTCGGCTAGCAGATTAATTAGTCATTGACTTAACCACAAGTATCCAGATTGCAAACACAAATATAATTGAATAAACGAAAGATGTTTTCATTTCACTAGAAAAATTGTACATGTTACAAGTTACTAATTGTCTAGACGTTTTCCTTGAGCCTTATCCATGCTAGCTGGAGGATCGTCTAGGGTATAAGGAGAGTTTATAAAGTTAAAATCATCCAGCATCCTTCTATTACTGTTGCTCGACTAATTGATAAGATGTGAAGGATGAACTATTTCAAGCTTATCATGAAGCTCGTAATCCCCAACATACTTGGATATTAAACTTTGTGGAATGGAGTTAGGCGGAATCCAAGTCAGATACAGTTTGAAAGGGGTCTTCTGACAATCCAAGACGCCCGAGCCATTAAAGTACCATAACTCACTTTTCTTGTCATATTTTAGCAGAATATGCATATGGTCCATCCCCACTTGTGTCCTTCAGAACGACTTTGAGCTAAATGATCGTAAATATGGGATATGTCTTCGTTGTATCCTTCTATCCATATTTCTCTGGGTTTCTTGTGAAACTGGAAGGTAAGCCTTTCCACTTGATGTCGCAACTTCTTGATAACACCATCCTTTATTTTCAATTGAATAAGTTGCTCAGCAATGGACGAATCTTTCATTTCCAACTAGAGATTGAGATCAGAATGACAGAAGTTTTAGCTTTTGGTAGAGCAGCGTGATCGGTCAAAGTTTTTTGACTTTTCTCTTCTTTAACTATTTGTCGAGCTACTACTGTTCTCCTGAAAGATTAGACAGATTTAGTTTTCTTACCTTGCAGAGATTCCAATTCCTGGATCAGCCTAACATTTTCTTCCTCCAAGAAAGTAACTCCTTCACTTGCTCCATCAATATTGGAAAATCTCTCCAAATTTTCAAGCTCATCCCTTAGAGTGTTGTTTTCCTTTTCCAATATGGCAGCATTATCCTGGGCAGATTTGATATCATCCTTCAATGCTAATTCTTTCTTCTCCATAGCCGATGTGATTGTTTGAAGTTTTTTTTTATCAAAACCTGCAACTTTACTGAACATTTTAAGTTTGGATTCGTAATTGACATAGAGAAGGGCTCTAGATTGATTGTGATCTCGCTGTAGTTGCTCGATCATCTCGAAGTAAGCAATATTATTGGCTAAAGACCGATCAAGGAGAAATTTAAGGTAAGTGTAGGCGTCTTTATCTAGATCAGAAACATCTGCGTCGAGCAAGTCTACCCAATATTCATCTTTCAGATCCAAGTGACCTGCTTTAAATAGATTGCAGCATCGTTTGAGTAGGTCGGAGTCATTGGCAATAATTTGTTCCATCCTGGACATGAACTAAAAAAGAAACAAGCATGAGTTCATGATATCCAAACCAATAATACATGGGATAAAGCTACAGTTGATCAATAGGAAATTAAAGGCAACAGACAAGTAGTTTACAGAAAAAGTTTTTTATTAATAGATAACAGCATTACAAAAGCTACACCAAGAGAACACAAAGGATAAAGAAAAATGTAAAATACAAAGGTTGAAAACTGAAAGGAATTGACACCTTATCCTTATCCTTTCCCACCTCTTAGGCCTTCTCTTGGTCGGCAGGTGGGGCAACATAATCTACAACAACATTTTCTTTATCGATAAGAAAAAGACTTGATCTAACTGGCAGAGATTACTCCCTTGAACCTGTATCATCATATACTTCATCATCAAGGTTGGGAGGGGAATCGAGAACATATCTGAAACAGTTCAGAATCTTCAGCAGCGCCGACCTCCATCAAGGTAGCCAATCAACCGTCCTTGAAGAATTTCTTCTTTCCATATGCTATTTGAGTAGAAGTGGCAGCAATGGCTTTCTCCCAGCCCTTGTTAAAGGAGGTTTCTTTGTATTTCTTCCTTTTATCCCTCTCGATAGACAAGTTATGGGTCAAGACAACCACCTTCTCATCGGCCAACTTTGCCATGCGCTCAGGTTCAGCGACAGAGGTGTTGGCCACAGCTAAGGCATCTTCCGCCTTCTGTCGGGCTTGCTTAGCAACCTTCATTTTCTCATCCTAATTTTTCTCCTTTATCTCCAAAGCTTCTCAGGACTCCTCTAAATATTTCCTAAGGCCTTAGAAAGCCTCTTCCACCTCTCCTGAAGAAGAACGTAGTTGGTCATCCTTCTCCAGTATCTGGTCAAAATCAACCAGGAATTGAAAGACAACAATAAAATAGTGGAAAAAAGGAAAGAAATGAAAATGATAGAACTACGGCAGAAGTAAGATCTTACTAAGGCTAAACTTTGAGCATCCCTTTGTGATAGTCTTGATCGGGGCATAAGGGCAGTAAACTCCCTATGGTCAGAAAGGGTACCAACCCTGATCAACTTCCTAGCCAAGCTAGGATTGAAGGGTACAGATGACCCAGCTGTAGTCGAAACTTTCTTGAGTAACTTTTATTGGTCGGGCAACAACATATTCTTCAACCTGCTTCTCGCAGGACCTCTCCTTAGTCTCTTGAGAGGAAACTCATCATCTTTATTGGTTGGGGGCTTCTTGCTAACCCAAACCTTCTTCTAGAGAGCAGTGTCAGCTATTTTCTTAGCCCCAACAGCAGGACCTTCCTCCGAGATATTGGGAATATTTCTTTTTCCCATGCTGATAGACAGGGGAATATCGGAATCAAGTGAAGACAAAGTGACTCCTATGGCAACCTCAATACAAATAGATTCATAAGCTGAGGAAGTAGTAGCTATAGGGTCCTCTTCCAAATTCACCACAATTGATGGAGTATCAACTATGGGATGAGCAACAAAGTAGGTGATGGAGCTTTTGTACTCCAACAGCACAGAGGCTGATCGAGGGTTCTCTTTGATTAAGGCTCCACAAAAACTTGAGATCTTCTAAGTTCACATCACCCTGTCTGGGATAATTTCTCTTACGTTCTTCTGTAATAAAAAAATCATTAAATGGCAGTTAGTAAATATCAGACCGTGTTCTAAATAGCTCACCTAGGCTCCGCCTAGGCGCGCCTAGGCTTAAGGCCTGGAAGAAATGCCCCGCCTTAAGCCTTTTACGCCTTATTCTTGGTAAAAGCCTTAAGACGCACTTTTTGTTAAAAACAACAATGCTTTTGTGAAATGATATCGCATTTTAAAGACTTTTTTTTATAAACCGGACCATTATCCCGTAAAAAATAATCAAATAGTATTTTAATTTGTAAATATTCAGATATATTTTTATGGTATGTATAATTGTAGTATTTTTAATAGCCTTATTATGGTTATAATTATATTAAAATATGTTAAAAAAGACCTAAACGCCTTTTCACCCCTTAGGCCCACCTAGGCTTCTAAGGCTTTAGGGTTGGCCTCTACACCTCGATCACACCCGCATTTTTTAGAACCTTTATCAGATAAAGAAGCTCTTGAAGAAAAGTAAGAAATAGAGATATAACCTATCCCATTCCCTAATTGAGGGCATCTGGGACCATTGTAGGCCACTCCAGTACCAAAAGGAGCATGTTGCCAGTTTTAACTATCAAAGCATGATCCCAATAATCCTTATTGGAATTAGGTAAATTTAATACCAAAGCCCTGTTGGATTGTTTAGTTTTCAAATAGTATGTGCTCTCCCCAGGAATATCCCATTTATAACAAAATATAATCTCCTAAATCCCTATATGAGTTCCATAGACTTGGTTCAACCTATTTACACTGTCGACAACCCTCCATGTGTTGGGGGCTATTCTTGCTTGAATGACGTCAAAATGTTGACAGAAAGGAAGAAGAAGGGGGTTTGGTGGAAAGGTAAAACCACACTCAATAATAAACAAGGTTGGGATCCCATGACCCTCAACCAAGGAGTAAGTATCCAACGGATCATTGGGGATCTCTAAATCAACCCAGGAAGGTATTTTTCTCTTTTCCCTAAATTATTTTAAAGAACCTTCATCTACTACGTGAACCATGATTTAGAAAGGGATGAAATGAAGAATAACAAAGAAAAAGAAAAAAGTTATTATAGAGATTTAAGGATTCAGCAAGAACTATTAAAAGATATGACGAACGACAACGAACGATCACACAAGAGAAAAGCTTGAATTTTGAACAAGATAAAGCTTGAGTAAATCTGCTATTGTTCGAAGATTTGGGGTAATATGAAATTTGGGAAAGTCTCCCACCTTCTTATAGCTTTCCTCGAAGACGGTGAAAGTAATGATTGAATGTACCGGCGATTGATAATCCTACGATGGGATGTTCCAAAAGTGGGAATATACAAATTTACCTTTTGGCGGTTCGCTAAAAATTCAAATTTTTTATGAAAATGCCACCTTCAAATAGTACCGACAAAATTTTATAAGTGTGGGAGGTCGGCCACCGACCAGGCACCAAGGTAATATACCGAGCTACTTCCTGGAATAAATGCCCCATAATTTCAAGCAAGCACAAAGTATAGAGCATTGGGGGCTTCTGTTGTATGTAAAAAAATACACTTCCACGTGGACTAATGAAGAAGGCACGCCTGTCATCTATCATGACAAGGTAGTCTAGTTGTTCGACATTAGATACTCTTATTCGGTTGGAAGAATGACCAACTCTAGAAGGTAGACTATCCAAAATATTGAAGGTTACCTTTTGGCGGTTCGCTAAAATTCAAATTATTTATGAAAATGCCACCTTCAAATAGTACCGATAAAATTTTACAAGTGTGGGAGGTCAGCCACCGACCAGGCTCCAAGGTAATATACCGAGCTACTTACTGGAATAAATGCCCCATAATTTCAAGCAAGCACCAAGTATAGAGCATTGGGGGCTTCTGTTGTATGTAAAAAAAATACACTTCCATGTGGACTAATGAAGAAGGCACAGCTGTCATCTATCATGACAAGGTAGTCTAGTTGTTCGACATCAGATCCTCTTATTCGGTTGGAAGGATGACCAACTCTAGAAGGTAGACTATCTAAAATATTGAAGGTTACCTTTTGGCGGTTTGCTAAAATTCAAATTATTTATGAAAATGCCACCTTCAAATAGTACCGACAAAATTTTACAAGTGTGGGAGGTCGGCCACCGACCAGGCATCAAGGTAATATACCGAGCTACTTCCTGGAATAAATGCCCCATAAATTCAAGCAAGCACCAAGTATAGAGCATTGGGGGCTTCTGTTGTATGTAAAAAAAATACACTTCCATGTGGACTAATGAAGAAGGCACACCTGTCATCTATCATGACAAGGTAGTCTAGTTGTTCAACATCAGAGCCTCTTATTCGGTTGGAAGGATGACCAACTCTAGAAGGTAGACTATCCAAAATATTGAAGGTTACTCGGCCCAGAATGTCAACAAACTCTAAATTCCAAAAGACATATTTATTGTATACAGATGTAAATGCTTGGCATATGATAGCGTTACATCTCTAGGGTTTCACACCCCTAAAAAAAATATATGACAATCCCTCAGCTCAGGGGACAACTTGAATCATATATGCACTGAACAATTATAATTATCAATAACAATCACAGTGGACGTAGGCTAAGTTGTAGCTGTACCACTTTAAAATATATTGACATTAACAACACCAAAGGTTTTTAACGTGGTTTAACTTTAAGAAAGCCTATGTCCACGGTTATGTTATTAGGGTTGGTTATTGCACAAAGTTTTATGCAATCTTTTTTAGTATAAGAATGACTTGTCCCTTGAGCTAAGGGAAATAACATATTTATAGTGGTTTGGAAACCAAGGGTTGGAATGCCTTTATACATTCAAGCATTTACACTCGTACATAATGAATGAGGTGGTTGGTCCTTTTAAACACGTGTGAAGTGTATCTTGGTAATTCCCATGTGCATGACCTTTGTTCTTCTTGATGATTCACCTTCTTAAGTTGGTCGATCGGTACGTTGACTAAGTAAGTCTGGAGCCGATCAAATCTGGATGAAGTGCTGAGGTGTCTGCTTGTGAGGACAAGTGTTCTAATATTATTAATCCACGTGGGATGAATATTTTAACCCACAACAATTCCCCAGTGCTTTATTATTGATGTTTTATTGAAAGTATGGAGCATTCTTGCTCGGCGCTCTAGCATGCTGGTGGTCGGCTGCCGACTTATTGGACTTGTAATATATTTCACTATTTTAGTAAGCAGAGGCATTTTTGTAAACAATTCGAAAACTTACGAAGCGCCAAAGGGCACGTTAGTCCTTTTGTGATTTTAAAACCATGCAACAGTTAAAAGGATAATCGCTGGTTCGGTTAATCATTGTTTCTCCTTTTTCAAGGTAAACTATAAGAGACAAAGATTTTTTCGCAGTTCATACTTCAAACTATTGAACTCAAACTTTCTTCTGCTTCCAAGTTTTATTTCTACTACCTGATATCTTCTATCCGTCTTTTACCCATATCAACTATAGGGGAAGTAGGGACATCAAATATATCAAGAGACACAAATGAAGATGAGGTGCCTCCTTGAGACAACTCCTTTGATTCTTCAGCCGAAGAAGTAGGAATATATTCTTTTAAATGAATTGGATATGGAGGCAGAATAATAGTTGGTCGGACAACTAATGAAGTGATGGAACTTTGGTATTCCAGCCTTTCCAACCCTCTGATGAACACCCCACAAATTCTTGAGTTCTTCAAGTTTGATGTCTCTATCCTTGGGACACTTTTTCTGAGTTTTTTCTGTATAGAAAAAGGCAAAATAGTTAGTCGGCATAACATCAAATAGTTACTATGCAAGAATAGAAATGGAAAACCCAATTAAAGTACAACCTATGCCATGCCCTTCCTGGGTGCACCTGGGTCTAGCATACCTAATCCTCTCAGAAAGGGGAGTATGTTGCCAAGTATTGACCACAACACCATAGTCCCAGTAATCTTTATTGGAGTCTGAAAGATTGACTACTAAAGTCCTATTGGCAAATCTGGCTTTCAAGAAATATGTATTGTCAGTAATCGTGCCCCATTTATAGCAAAACATTAACTCTAGGCTACCAATATAGATCCCATGAATTCCGTTAAGCCTATTAAAGCCATTTACCACTCTCCAAGTGTTGGGGGCTACCCTAGCAGGAACCATGTCAAAATACTGGTAGAACTCAAGAAACAACTGGTTGGGAGGAAATGAGATGCCACATTCAACAATAAACTTGGGATCCAATAACCTTTAGCTAAGGACAAAACATCAACATGAGGCTTGCCATATCTACACCTACCCAATTGGGTATTTTCCTTCTTTCCCTAAATTACTCTAAAGAACCTTCGTCTACACTAAAAATCATGCTTGAAAGATAGAAGCAAACCAAATAAAGGAAAGAAAAGGGCTTACATAGTTTGACAAACTACGTAAATGAACAAGTAGCAGTAGCAAAGATCAGGTAGCAGAAATAAATCTTGGACGCAAAAGAAAGTTTGGATATGAACTACATAACCGTAGGATCTCTCATAGCTGAACCACGTTAAAAACCTTTGGTGTCTTGCTCATTTTATCTTTCGAATACTTATATATTTATCTATGATTATATAATTGGTACTATGTGACTAAGATAATATTGCTACCAATTTTAGACATAACACTATACTATTTAGATATAATATTTTTAATTGTATATTTATGCCAGACAAATGTTAATTATATTTAGGCATAATAATATATTTGTTAGGAAGAAATCAGAATACTCATTCTTTAAATTGTATTTTTAGGGCGTCATAGAAAAATATTTCAACTAAAAGAGAATTGATGAAACAAATTCCGAACCCAAAGGTTCAATCTTCTCGAAATGCGGGGTCTAATAACTTATTGTTATTGACTTATTTTTATTAATATTAAAAAGTAATTATAAAAAATTGTATAAATCTTGAATTAGAGTTGAATAATCCTAAAAACATTTGCCACGGGGTCGAAAGTTGGGCTCCCTTTGAATGAAAATCTTGGATCCGCCATTGTGTAAAGTTACAAAAAATATCCTTAAAAAATAGAAAATAAAATAAAAGAAAAAACAGTCAAACGCTCTTCATCTCTCTCTCTCTGATGTATCAGTCGTGGTCATGTCCCCCTCTTTTTTGCATTACTAAAAAATTCTTAGAAGCAGATCAACTCCCAATTGAGCTGTACCCATGACTGTTATACCCTTTTGTACTTACCTCAACTCATTTTTTCACTAACTATTACTTCACCATTCATTATTGAAGACACATCTTCTCGACCCGTGGCTTCTTTTGTAGGTTAGTCTCTTAATAACTTCTATGGGGTATAGATATAGACACACATACATATATAAACATGTATACATTTCTTTATATCTGCTGTTAAACTCTTCCTTGACATTTTGTTTGTTGTAAAAAATTTCACTGTGTACTTGTGCATTGGGTTCTTTCTTACATTGTCAAGTGATTGTTTGAGTAAATGCCTCAATGACCCTTACAACTCTTTTTGCTTCTTTTAGAAAGTGGCTACTATGTTATCTGCTGCATGGGAAAAATGAGGTTTTCTTGTGGTGTTATTGATTGCTAACAACAATATAACACATTGGGTTAGTAGGATTGCAATTTATTTTATAGTTGGAAAACAGGCTTGGGAGTTATTTGTTTATGTTTAACAAAAATACCACTAGGATTTTTCGACATAACTTTCATGAACCGTCATCTAACTAGCATGACCGACCCGAACCACACCGACATCAAAAGATCTAATACCAACCTCACCACGTCACACCCGAGTGGAACCTTGAACCTAGAGCTCTGGTACCATTTGTAATGCCCCGACCCGGATTTATGGATTACCCGTGAGTCAACCCGTTCGACATAAGCGTTAGATGCGAAGTGCAATGAAACAACCTAAATAATGTTGTTAGTCCAGTTTTATTTTAATTAACATTTCACTTGTTAGCATGCGAGCTAGTTTCAAGATAAACTACGTGAGGGACCCATGGGGAGCACCCCGAAGTCCAAGTAAACAGAGCTACTAACTTAAACGTAAATAAAGTATACTTACCAGTAAAACACCCTAAAAATACGGAACCGCTCCCAACTTGTCATAACAAAGTGGGGACGTGAGCTTATGCCCAGTGGGATTTATACAATAGATAGAAACGAACGGCAGAAAGGAATACTCACACGCTACAACCGCATGCATGCGAAAATATGTATATATCCACATACCATTAAAAATACATGTACCAATGCATCAACCGTGGTACTTTCGAAAAATCTTACTTATCCCAATTATTCATACATAGCATTTCACCTTGATTAACACACCCAGTTCAACACTTGAAACCATTACACTTTATTTGATTCGAACCCATTCCTTTACCGGAATTTAACCCTTTTATTCATTTGAACGTACTTTAGTATTCTCATTGAAAGTCGCCATTTCAACACACACATTTATCACGTTAGAAAATACTTATTTATTTTTTGAAAATCCTTTTTACGACACATTCTTGTGTTAAATATGTGTTTCACCATTTAGATTGCTCAATTACCCATTTATCCTTTATGCATTTAATTTGTCCATTTCACATTTACTGGAATATTTATTGCATTCATTAAAGTTAGGTTGTATTAACACATTTACCACACAACCCGTTTCTTGATATGTTCCATATTTCCTTTATCTTTTCTCAGAATCTTCCAATGCCGCATACTTACACGGGCTCCACATCGATGGCTATGCGCACCATATGCTCTGGCCAGTGATTTAGAGCTTTTCACCCAAGGGCTCCGAGCCCTTCTTACTTTATCCCGGTGTCATTAGAGTTGCTTTTATGTTTTTTAACATTTTACAAACGTCAACATTATTCCACTTCTTTACCTTTTACCTGACCGAAGCCAAAACTCGGGCTTAACCGCCCTTTTTTCCATTAATACTTAGAAAATTATTTCTTTTCTTCTCTAAGTCCCTTATCTACACACATGTGATTTATACTAAAATCATTCACGCTTTAGGACTTAATTTAATTTCACACGTGTTAGTGTAAAGACATTCTTTAACATTTTTATTCTATAAAAATGTTTCACTTTAAGTAAATTACCAATTTACCCTTTGTTTGTCAAACTTACAATTTAGTTCCTTAACAAGTGTTATATCTCAACAATGGTTATTAAGTTTCCAACTTACCATTTAAACGCTGTAGCCATTTTTAACACTTGTTTAATACTAAACTTTTGCCAACTTTCACATTTTCAATATTCTTTTTCCCACACAATTTGAAGACTAAAATTTCCTTTTTCTCAAATTTTATGTTAAACCCAACAAGACTTTCTTTAAACTTGTCCATGTATTTATTATCAAAATGCTATAAGTTTATATGCATAGAAAGTGGGCTTTAAGTCCTAAAATCCTATTAAATGGGTTAACATACATTTCAAGTAAAAGAAGACATTTTATTAATTTCCTTACACTTGACAAATGTCCATTTTTAAAAAGTCTCCATTTTTCAAGAAACTTAAAAATATTTATTTCATAAATATTTTGATAACATTAACATCATTCCACATTTTTATTTCATAAAAATATCCATTACTTCCTTTTACTCGGAATATACACAAATAATATTTTCTTACATTTTTATTCCATAAAAATGTCTATCATTTCTTTTTCACTAAAAATACACCAAAACGACATTTCTTACATTTTAAATTTTTATTCATAAAAATATTTATTACTTCTTTTTCACTAAAAATACACTAAAATGATATTTCTTACATTTTTATTTCCATAAAAATGTCTAATTTCAATTTACTAAGAACACATCATTATTTCTCATAATTCTACTCTTGATCATACACAATAATAGGACTATAATATTTATCTAACAGAATCTCAAATACATTAAGAGTATATTACCCACCTAAATGGTCTCGAAAGATAGTGGTGGTATTGGTGAAGATGGGTGACTCCCTCACGTCCAAAGGTGGCTCTAAAGGGAGTCACAAAAAGCTCCACTAATAGTCCTCCATGGAAGTTCCATAAAAACCCTCTACAAAACCTCCCACTAATATATTTTTCCTCTTCTAAAATGACCCCCTTTAAATACTCATCAAAAAACCTCCAACAATAGCTCTGCATATATATTCGTAGCTCTATTTTAATAAAATGGTGGAAGGCTGTATGCTATGGGTGTGAGGGAGATGTGAGCTCCTTATAATAAAGGGTTGGCCGTCCAATTCTCTCCCCACATCTCTCTCTTATAATCCAAAAAATATGAGGTTCACCAAATAAAGAAATCTTATCCTCACCAACAGTTACTCTATCCGATATAAAACTCCCTTCAATCAACAACACACTAAACTAGTTTGATCCAAAGGCCACCGCGTTGACAGTGCTTAAAAGCACAAGAGAGCCAATTTCCCAGCAACGTCATTTGAACGACATAGTTTTCGTTCAAACGAGATCCTCTCCTCGTTCGAATGACATCCATGGTCGTTCGAACGGCCAAGTTTAACCATTCACAGATTTCCCCCCAAATGGTTTCCGAATCTTAGAAGGAGCCTATGTGGTTTCTATTAATTTGTAACCAATAATTTCATAAACCACTCGGGGCGGGGTATTATAGTTTTAATCTATTTAAGATAATTATCTACTTGCAAAATATTTTCTATTATTCGGGCTTTGACTCACGGGCAATTATTTTTCCTTGTTTCTCTTTTAAGACCCAGGTATACAGCAGCAACAACTGAGACCATAGGGATAGATCCATTCTTGCCATTTTAGTAGCTATGGAGGTTACAGGACTTGACTTAGCCACCTCAACCATTCTATCTAAATGAGATCTTTTCATCCAGTTTTTAGTTTGAGCGTGTTGCCCCAGACGAATAGGATTTTATATTACTATTAAATATTTTGTTCCAGCACTTAGATGATAATCTATTTATTTCAGATGGATGTTACTATTTTTGTGACCGATGGTTTATTCGGTTCACACTTATTATTCATCTATGCATGAGGATTATTTTGTTCATTATTTTGTGTAGTTTATTCGTATTATTTATTTATATTATTTGTTGAGACAATGATGTTGATAATGAAACCTTACTAAGATTTGTATTTTATTTTAGTTGAGAATTCTCCACCCGGTATTAGAATAGGAGGGTTGTCATAGTTTGTATCAGATCATCAGATTCTGGTGTCCTTAAGATGTAATATCCCTCCCTGATTATTTAATTAAATTATGTATTGACATTATATGAGGAGGAACAAATTATAATTTTAGGAATTTGTGGGCAACGAATTGGTTTGGAGAAACAATAATTTTTTGGATTAATAATTATATAAGGATTATAAGGATTTAATGGTTATAAACTTATGGGCCTCTTTTAATATTTCTAAAGCTGTTGGGGGCCAAATGTACTGACTTAGAAAGATAGAGAATTAAGAAAATGCCGTCGTTTCCAAACAGTCCATTAAAATGACTTTCATAGTCGTTCGAACGACGAGCTATGTCATTCGAATGATGGCCATTGTCGTTCGAACGACGCTGATGGAACAACAAACGTCAAACCATTCTGAGTTCGGGTTCTAGCTTCGGCCGGATAAATGTAAGGACATAATTTTATAAATGTTCGGGGTAGAATCTAGGAATTTTTTATTTTCCCTAGATCACAGTTTGTATGTCTGATACCGCTACATTCGGCACGTCATCTAGATCTTCCACGACGGTCGTTATCCGAATCCATCATCTTCACACATGCATCATACTACATGCGACGTGCTACTCAACTTTTTCCGACTACTCCACGATGCATTATTGGTAAAATTATTTAATGGAGTTATTTATATTTGCATAAATATTTGGGAAATTTTTCAGAAAATGTTTTTTCAAAGTCTGATTTATTTTTATCAAAAGCAAAAAAAATTCTAAGTGTAGAAGCGGAGTGCCTTCAAACGAGTTCACACTGTCGTTCGAGCGAGATAAGCATTTCATGCGATGTCGTTCGAATGACACGTGTCATTCGTTCGAGCGATATGCCAATCTCGTTCGAGCGTCGCTGCCGCCTCGATTTTTGTATAAATACGAGGGTTCATTCTACACGTTTTTCAAGTCTTTTCAAAACTCAATTTCTGTGAAATCTGCCCAGAAACAGACTTCAACTTTTAAAGTTTTATGCCTTGTTTATTCACATAAACACTCCCATTTATGTATGTGAATCGTTAAACCTTCACGAGGATCATTTTTACTCATCTGGAGTAATTTGTGGAGAAGTCGCTCTCTTCTTCATTGCTGCCCACTTGGAGTTCTTGTGGGAGATTCTAGTCGAGACATCGAAATCGACACCCGATGGTATTTCGTATGTCGCTCTTATTTTCATTGTAATCCGTATAACCGTTTTTACAAATTATAGTGAAAATAAAAAGGTTTTGCCCCTTTGGGAGATTTTTCCTCACTTATGTGTTTTCGTTTGTGATTGACTATTCTTGCATGATCATATTAATTTGAATCACACCTAGATGCATGTTTTAGAATTTAATTTGAAAAACTGAGTTTAATTAAATAATCTCTTCCTTTGAACGCACGCACACAATTCAAATTGGTATCAGAGCTTATTACACAATTATACCGTGTAATTTTCTATAAAATTTTTCTAAGATATCAATTTTCTGAAAAATTGATTTTTGAAAAAGGGCCTGTTCAATGGAGAAATTATATAATAAAATGTCAGTTTTTGACGGGACAAACTATGCTTACTAGAAAGCTCACATGAAATTTGCTTTAAAAGCCATTGATGAAAGAGTTTGGATTTTGGTTGAAAGAGGGTGGACACCTCCCTCCGTAACTGTTGATAACGTGACTAATTTAAAATTTGTCACTGCCTGGACTGAAGAAGAATTTAAATGGTCATCTTTTAATTCTAAGGGTTTAAGTGCTATTTCTGAATCCGTCACATCTAACGAGTTCCGACGGATAATGACGTGCACCATGTCAAAAGAGGCATGGGATGTTTTGGAACTTAATCATGAAGGAACTAATGCTGTGAAAGAGTCTAAACTGAAAAATTTAACAACTCAATTTGAAACTATCACCATGCTTGAGACTGAATGTTTTGATGAATTTTATGCTAGGTTATTTGATATTGTAAACACTAGCTTTAATCTTGGTGAACACATTCCTAATGCTAGAGTTGTTAAAAAGATTCTAAGATCACTGCCTAAGCGTTTTATCCCTAAAGTCACTGTGCTAAATTCTATGGGTAATTTAAACACGCTTAAATTGGAGGAACTTGTAGGAGACTTACAAACATATGAAATTGATATGTTTCCTAAATCTGTCAAGCCTAAAGATAAGGGAATTGCACTTAATGCCCAGGATAGAAAGAGTGAGGGGTCGGTAAGAAAGAGGGTAGAGTCATCTAGAAAAAGGGAGATAGAAACGTCAGATTATGAGTGTGACTTTGATTTAGATGATTTGGCCCTGTTTGCTAAAAATTTCAAGAAAATTCTCAAATTCAAGAAAAATGGTAATTTCAAAGATAAAAAGAATTTTGAGAAAAATAAGAAAAATGAAAAAGATTTTAATGACCCGTCTAAGAAAGAAAGTGAGAGATGCTATGAGTGCGATGGTAAGGGTCATAGAGCTTTTGAGTGTGCTACCAGGTTGAACAGACTTGCCAAAGAAAAGGGTAAAGCTGTCCTTAATGCTACCCTTAGTGACGACAGCGAGGTCAAGTCGGTGGACTCTGGAGACGAGTCACCGTATGAATGTAACTTCATCGCATTCATGGCTAGTCATGTGAGTACTTCTAGTGCTCCTCACGAAGATGAGGATGCTACTTCACAGGGACACCTCGATAGTGAGAACGATGTGAGTGAGGCGGAGGATGATGCAAGTGAGAGCGAGAGCATTCTTCAACGCGCCTACGCTGAGTTATATAATGAGTCATTTAAAACCAAAAAGCGTAACAAAGCATTAGTTCTTAGGATCACCGCTTTAGAGGAAGATTTAAAGGAAGCGAGAGAGTGAGAGTCCTCCACCTGCACTACCTTGAGAGAGAGAGAATCTGCCCGTGTTGAGAAAGAAAGTTTGTTTAGAGAGAGAGACTATTTGGAGAGAGAGAGTGTGGTTTTGAGAAAGAGAAAGGGGACTTGACTAAACAAGTGGCTAGTCTTACGAGTGAGCTCCATTCATCCCTGGAGACTCGAAAGAAACTTGAAGCCCTTGTTGCCCAGCTTACTCATGATCTTGAGAGAGCACGGGAAGTCAAGGTTCAAATCGAGGACATATTTGGAAAGATGGGAAAAATGATCCTTGGCCCCGCTTTAGGTTTTGGTGATAGGTAGGGAATATATTTTGATGGTTCCTCCACGTCCCAAATTGCACCTGGACCTGTTCCTAAGTTTACTACGACTCCATATGGCCATCGTCAAAAACCACGAAGGAGAGTTCCACCAAGAAAAGCAAACCCAGGTCCACCTAAGATCGTGTTCTTCTGTACGCACTGCAAAAGAAAAGGCCACCTCAGGGAGTTTTGCTATAGTTTGGGTCGAACACGACGTACTACGGCTCCACCACATCGTACTGATGATTTTGCCAGTCTGAGAGAGCATGTTAAGTTTTTAGCTGCCACATCACAGAGTTTGATGGAGGAATTCTGACGGATGTCTTTGCCATTAGTGAATGCTTCTCGCATCCCGTCTAAAACCAACAACAACAAGGGTAAACAAAAGGTTACCACTTCTTGGGTACCTAAGAAAGATGAAAAGGCCCTTGTTGTTCATGTCACTCTCAAAGCACATAATACCTCACAGTGGTATTTTGATAGCGGGTGATCTAGACATATGATAGGCGATGTCTCATTTTTTACTTACCTAGATGAGTAAAAGGAAGGTAGAGTCACCTTGGAAGACGGGAGCAAGTCTAGCATTGTAGGACGAGGTACATTAGAGTTACAAGGATTTCCTAATCTAGAGAATGTTTTTTACGTCAAAGGTTTGAAAGCAAACCTTCTCATCATTAGCCAGCTGTGCGACACTGACTTTACCGTAAAGTTTGACCTGGACGCGTGTAATGTCTATAATCAAGCCGGTAAAATTTTAGTGCAAGGGGTGAGGAGAGAGGATAATTACTATAGGACTGTGCCCACATCCCTCACTTGTCTGCAATAGCGTCACGATCACTCCTATGGATCTGTGGCACCAACGTCTAGGTCATGTGAGCGTTAGAGATTTGACACACTTAGCTAAAAAGGATCTAGTACGTGGCTTACCATCACTTGCAAAGCCAACTTCCACGGTTTGTGGACTCTGTCAGTTGGGAAAGCAAATCCTTATCCCCCATAGGAAGTTGCATTCCATTACCACCTCTCGTGTACTTGAGTTGGTTCACATGGATCTTATGGGCCCTACTCGTACTGAGAGTCTGGGTGTTAAGAGGTATTTCCTCATGATGGTGGATGATTTCTCCAGATATTTGATTGTCGATTTTTTGAGAGAAATCTGATGCTGTAGAGTTTTTAACGACCAAGTGCCGTGTCCTGCAAAATCAACACAGAGTCACTATTAATAGGATACGTAGTGACAACGACACAGAATTTAAGGAAGCAAAGGTAGATCTTTACTGTGATAGCCTTGGAATCAAACATGAGTTTTCTGTTGTGAAGACTCCTCAGCAAAATGGGATTGTTGAGAGAAAGAACAGGACGATTCAGGAAATGGCTAAATCTATACTTCTAGGCCGTAAGGCTGCTAGGAGATTTTGGGCAGAGGCAGTGTCTAATGCATGCCACACGGTGAATATGGTTTACATGCGTCCACACACACTTAAGACGCCTTATGAATTATGGACTGATAAGAAACCCAACCTTGTATATTTCCGTGTCTTTGGGAGTAAATGCTACATCCTACGGGATAGAGACCAATTAGGAAAGTTTGACTCCCAGAGTGATGAGGGAATATTGCTAGGATATTCATCAAATAGTAGAGCGTATCGAGTTTTTAACCTGAAGAGCTCTAAGGTTATGGAGTCAATAAATGTCACCATGCAAGATGACGAACCTTCGACGTTTATTGATCCTAGCCTTCCGTGTGAGGATGAGGATTTTTCTGGTAGTTATTTACTTGTCCCTCACCCATACCCCGTGGACCCTACTCTCGTGTTAGGGGACACACCTGCTTAGGTTCGCAAGAGTTATAATCCCTCTGCCCTTATTGGCGATCCCACTTTAGGGGTCAAGACTCGTGCTCAGCTAGAGAACATTGTTAGCCATTTTTGCTACACATCCACAATCGATCCCAAGAATCATAAAGAAGCACTCAAGGATGAACACTGGATATCTGCCATGCAGGATGAGTTGCTTCAGTTTAAAAAGAACAATGTCTGGTAACTTATCCCCCGACCTAGTGAGACTAATGTGATAGGTACTAGGTGGATTTTCAATAATAAAATGGATGAAAATGGTACCATAATCAGAAATAAGTCTAGGTTGGTCGCTCAAGGCTACACACAGATAGAGGGTGTAGACTTTGGGGAGACATTTGCTCCTATTATGAGGCTTGAGTTCGTACGCCTACTACTCGCCATCGCATGTCATCTATGTTTCAAGTTATATCATATGGATGTCAAGAGTGCCTTTCTAAATGGCATTCTACATGAGGAGGTTTACGTGGAACAACCAAAAGTGTTTGAAGACCCTAAGCACCTGGAGCACGTCTACTATTTGAGGAAAGCCTTGTATGGTTTGAAGAAAGAACCCCGTACTTGGTACGAGAGGCTTACTTCCTATCTCTTAGCTCGTGGCTTCAAGAGAGGGGGAGTTGATATGACGTTGTTCGTCAAGAGAGATGACAGTGCTATTTTGGTTACCCAGGTTTATGTGGACGACATAGTCTTTGGATCCACGTGCTCCCAGCATGCTCACCACTTTGAGGAGGAGATGAAAAGTGAGTTTGAGATGAGCATGGTGGGTGAGCTTACTTTCTTCCTTGGTCTCCAGGTTCTTCAGCTAGAGAATGGGATGTTCATCTCCCAATCCAAGTATGCTAGAGACCTAGTGAAGAAATTTGGTTTAGACTCCTCTAAGTATGCACGTACACCTATGAGTACTTCTATCAAGCTTAGTAAGGACACTTCAAGCAAGGACGTAGAGCAAACCTTGTATCGGAGTATGATAGGTAGTCTTATCTACTTGATTGGCAGCTATACCGACATAGCCTTTAGTGTTGGAGTTTGTGCACGATATCAAGTGTCCCCGAAAGAGTCACACTTACTCTCTCTAAAACGTATTATCATATACGTGAGTGGGACTCTCTCATACGATATTTGGTATTCCCTTGATACCGATGACCGTTTGTCCTCCTATTCGGATGCCGATTGGGCCGGGGATGTAGATGGTTGTAAGAGCACTTCTAGTGGGTGTTTCTATTTTGGTTATGCTCTTGTCTCCTGGTTGAGCAAGAAGAAAAACTCCATCTCTTTGTCCACTACGGAGGCTGAGTACATCACCGGTGGGAGTTATTGTACGCAACTCTTGTGGATGAAGCAAAATGTCGGAGGATTATGCGATATCACAGGACACCATGACTATCTCCTGTGATAACACGAGTGCGATACATATATCCCGCAATCTAGTCCTGCATTCGCGCACAAAGCACATCAGGATACGAGAGCACTTTATACGATAGTTAGTTGAGGAGAAAGTCATATCCCTGAGTTTCGTACCCACCGACCTTCAGTTAATCGATATATTCACGAAGCCTTTAGATGCCCTTAGATTTGAGAGTCTTAGGAAGTCTTTGGGGATTTTCACACTTGACTGAGGGGTTGATTCATGTCTAGGATAGGATGCATTGTCATGTTTATATCATATGATTCCTCTTGCTAGGTTGTATCATTTGTATTATTATTTTTTGCTTTTTCTCTTTTTTTGAAAAATCCAAAAAGATTTTCTTTTTATAAAATTTTAGAAAAGCACAGAAAGATTTTTGTATTTTTATTTACACCTTTTATGGATGAGCATTTAAGATAGCCAAGTCACAAATTTCATTCCATTTATCCATGTGACTGTTTGATAGTGATTTGAGACGCTACATCATTGCATCCATGTGCTTTACATTATTTGGAGTTTTTGAGATGTGATTAGTGATATCTTTCTACATGTTTGGCTCATTATCTCCTTTATTGCACACATGCATGATTTTATTTAATCATTGTACTTATCTATCACATATTGGCTTGAGTGTTTCCATCTCAATTCTATCTATACAACGAACCATATGCGATAAAACTTGACAAGATTGGAATGCATGTAAAAAACCGTTTGGTGAGAATGTGTTTAAAAAAAATGGTGAAGGGCTACGAAAGGTAATTATCTATCCTTTGCGATTAAGCCACCATTAAATCGGACCTAAAAAATTGAAAAATTTTATTATCCAGGACCCAAAGAGGTTAAAAGAGCCCAAAAAAATTTAAAGGCAATAAAAAGCAATACATGCCAAATATGGGCCATTATGTTTCACCATCAATTCTCCAAAGTTTGAGAATTTAGATCACCTCTATTCAAAATATATATCTGAGGGAGTTTGGTTGGAGAATTTAAACGGGTTTGCACTTCCTTGAAAGTCCTGAAAAGGCATTAAATCGTTTTGGACGTTATTGGTGTGGAAATCACTTTGAGCTTTGATTTGTTGATTTGATTGAGTCAATGTCTCATATTTCCATCTTTTTACACATAAGGAAGATGTTGAGTTCATTCGTTAGGAGTATCCGATATTCATCATGCACATATGTCATGTTTGTATGCATTGATTTTCCTATCTAATTTGATCACACCCCTACATTTATGCTATCATCGACTTGGTTGTTTTTGTGTTTGTTCATGGTGTGATTCTTTGTTGTATATTTTGTATGAAGAATTTTGAAAAAAATTCAAATATAGAAAGTTTATTACCTTGTGACATTTTCCATATTTATGCTTCTCACATCTGTCTATTTGGGGGCATCATAAAGAGGGAGAATGAATTATGGGGGAGAATTTTGGTGTTTGGTTGGTTTATCAATGATTTGCTTAAGCCTAATTGATATTTGATTTTTGCATATCATTATATTTCAAACTGTTGCGTGTCACGGGTATTTGCTTTATCTCATGCGTGTAGGTACAAAAGTGATATTCATTGGATTGCACACCCTGATGAGAAAAGCTTTGGGAGTTTTTGAAGAGCTGGAAATTTGAAGATGTTGAAGTTTGATTGAAGACATGTAATTTAGTATTCTCAATTTGAGGGTTTAATGGGGATATTATCTTATATGTCATTTGTTTTATAGAGATTGCATAATTTGTATTTTTTATGTATGTACCGGCATAGACATAGGGGGAGATTTATAAGGACATAATTTTATAAATGTCCGGGGTAGAATCTAGGAATTTTCTGTTTTCCCAAGATCACAGTTTGTATGTCTGATACCGCTACATTCGGCACATCATCGCGATCTTCCATGACGGCCTTTATCCGAATCCATGCATCCATCATCTTCACACGTGCATCATGCTACATGCGACGTGCTGCTCAACTGTTTCCCACTACTCCACGACGCATTATTGGTAAAATGATTTAATGGAGTTGTTTATATTTGTTTAAGTATTTGAGAAATTTTTCAGAAAATGGTTTTGCGAAGTCTGATTTATTTTTATCAAAAGCAGAATTTTTTTTAAGTATAGAAGCGGCGTGCCTCGATCGACGAGCTCGTTCAAACGAGTTCACACTGTCGTTCGAGCGAGATAAACATCTCGCGCGATGTCGTTCGAACGACATGTGTCCTTTGTTCGAGCGAGATGCCTATCACGTTCGAGCGCCACCGCCCCTCAATTTTCGTATAAATACCAGGGTTCATTCTACACATTTTTCAAGTCTTTTCAAAACTCGATTTCTGCGAAAAACTACCCAAAAAATAGACTTCACCTTTTAAGGTTTTATGCCTTGTTTATTCACATAAACACTCCCATCTATGTATGTGAATCGTTAAACCTTCATGAGGATCGTTTTTACTCATCTGGATGTAATTTGTGGAGAAGCCGCTCTCTTCTTCATTGTTGCCCACCTGGAGTTCTTACTGGAGATTCCAGCCAAGACATCGAAACCGACACCCGGGGGTATTTCGTAAGTTGCTCTTATTTTCATTGTAATCCGTGTAACCTTTTTTACAAATTATAGTGAATATAAAAAGGTTTTTCCCCTTTGGGGGATTTTTCCTCATTTATGTGTTTTCGTTTGTGATTCACTGTTCTTGCATGATTATATTAATTTCAATCACACCTACATGCATGTTTTAGGATTTAATTGGAAAAACTGAGTTTAATTAAATAGTCTCTTCATTTGAACGCACGCGCACTCTTCAATAAAAGTGAGGAAATGGAATAATGTGGGAATTTTTTAAATGTTAAATCACATGAAAGGTACTCGGATGACACTAGGATAAAGTAAGAAGGGCCCGAAGCCCTTGGGTGAAAAATCCTAAATCACTGACCAGAGCATATGGTGCACATAGGCATATATGTAGAGCTCGTGTAAGTACGCGGTATAAGAACATTCCGAGAAAATGCTAAATTAAATGTGGAACAAAAGTCAAGAAATGGATTGTGTGGTAAATGTGTAAATACAACCTAACTTGAACGAATAAAATAAATGTGCCAGTAAAGGCGAAATAGACAAGTCAATGCGAAAGTTTACTAATGTCCATAAGATAAGGAAAGGGGTAGAGAAAGTGGGTAATTGGGTGGTTAAGCAACCTAAATGGTTAGACCCATAATTAACACCAGAATGTGTTATAAAAAGGATTTTTAAGGAAAAAGTAAGTATTTTCTAACACGATAATTGTGTGTGTTGAAATAGCGATTTTTAATGAAAATACTAACTGCGTAAAACTAGATGAAAGGGGTTAAATTCTAATAAAGGAATGACTTTGGATAAATCAAGTGTAATGGTTCCAAGTATTGAACCGGGTGCGTTGAAATAGTGAAAATTGCTAAATATGAGTAAAGAAAACCTTTAATAAGATTGAGGTCAATTAATCTGGGCAATAAGGTTTTCGAAAATAAATTGATTAATGCATTAGAACATGTATTTTTCAAAGGTATACATATGTAGAAATATACATATTTTCGCATGCATGTGGTTGTAGCGTGTGAGTATTCCCTTTTGCTGTTCATTTCTATACTGTTGGTATAAATCCCACTGGGCATAGGCTCACATTCCCACTTTGTTATGGCAGGTTGGAAGCGATTTTGTATTTTGAAGGCGTTATACATGCAAGTATACTTTATTTATGTTTCTATTATTAGCTCTGTTTACTTGGACTTCGGGGTGCTCCCCATAGGTCCCTCACGTAGTTTATCTTGAAAATTAGATTCGCATGCTAATAAGTAAAATGCTAATTAAAATAAAACTGGACTAGTAACATTATTTAGGTTGTTTCATTACACTTCACACCTAACATTTGGGTCGGACAAAGTTGACTCACGGGTAACCCATAAATCTGTGTCGGGTCGTTACAAATAGTATCAAAGCTCTAGGTTCAAGGTTCCTTTCAGGTGTGACGTGGTGAGGTCGGTATTAGATCTTTAGACGTCGGCGTCGGTTTGGGCCGATCACGCTAGTTTGATGAAGATTTTAGTTCGTGCCCTCAACGGTAAGGTCCAAGAGGTTAGCACGACAAGTGAGTTAGTGCCAAATGGAGTACAATCAAGTTAGTTGTTACTAATCGCTTCTACGATTCTGATTAAATATGTTATTAAATTATGTGTGTCTATGCAAGCCAATAATGGTGACACCATGGGTTTTAGTGTGAAGTGTGTGTATTCCACCCTTTGATGACGTAGAGTCTTTAGAGACGTTGATAAGAATGATATATCGCACTTTTGGGCAAATGTCACCAAAGTGTGAATAGTCAACAATAAGGATTGATTGTTAGAGTGTCATAGTTATGTAAAGGGAAATCGTGACTTAAATTATATGTAGCCTTGGGTGTGACACATGAATATCAATGTGATTATTAGGCAAAGTCGATCCTTGGGTTAATACCGTGGTTGATGGTAAATTTGGTGAGAATGTAAATTTGTGTGGGTCAACACTTAGGGGTAAGCACCTTCAGCCTTAGTTAATTGTGATGTTATCCTTGTGAGTGAGCGCCTTAGTGGTTGTTAGCCAATGAATATATCTTGTGAGCCGTGATTGGAGTCACAAGCCATTTGTGGCAAGGGGTCACGTAAGTGATAATGATGAGTTGTAGTGATGAGGGAGTGAACCTTAGGTAACCCGTCGGGGTAGTGATTGAAAGAATAATGTAACATTTGATGAATAGGATCATTAATGACACGAATAGTGTATTCCTGGGTGTGTACGAGTTATACGTCATGCCCTGTACCCTACCAAGAAGCCTTAGTAGTAGTGATAATGCCGTGTAGTGTTCATTGCGACTTACCTGGAACGCTTGTGAATTCCCCGATTGAAATTAGGTGATTGGGTAATATGTTTATATGTGTTAGTCCCGTGGTGAGAACGTACTAGGTCCCTTGGTTATGAGCTTAGATTTAGTATATTGTACCTTAACTATGATATGGGTTTAGACAAATTTGAGGATCGAGGTAACCTAGAAGTGAACGTAAATAGTTGTGGTGACTTAGTAGTGTGTGAATGAGTTATGATGTTTTAAAATGGGACCCCTAGTGGTGTCATTAATGTGAGCCTCCTTTTAGGCAATACCCAACGTTCGGTGTCCTACCAAGACTTGGAGGATGTAAATTTATGGTTAGTGACTGTAGTGTGGTATTAAGAAATAGGGTCCCTTGTGGCATTCGTAGACGTGGACCTTCGTGTTTATAGGTAATATTCGACATCCCGTATCCCACAAATATGTATAGTTGTGTTAGTTGGTAGATTAACAAGTAGTATGAGGCCTATATAGTAAGGAAATTTAGTTATAGTTGTCGAACACTCATTGGGAATCAAATGATGTGATCTAGTGAATTTAACTGCGGGTTGGCATTCTGGGTACACACATGAATTGCATCAAATGCCCTTTGGAGATAAGTACTAAGGTTTTGCTAGAAAGATGTTAATGCGAAGTGGTAGTCATTTCCTAATAGTAGTGAATCTGAGGTTATGCATCGTGCATTACAACGAGGACAATGTCTCTCTTCGAAACCTTGGGATTTATTGTTTTATGGAGGGTTTTGTAGTGGTGTCCATTTCATGGCGATAGACTCAAGGTTGTGTAGCATAGGTCATGGTATGACTGGTGGTTTCTTATAATAAATGTGTAAGCTGTTTAGAATAAAATAATTGAGTTTGATGTTGTCGCCCGTGAGGCATTGGGAATCATTGTCGTATTGAAGTTTACATGAGTGATGGTAGACCATTGATGATTTAGTGCGGATGGATCGTGTTGAATTGTGGCAGTATTTTGGAGTTAGTGCTACGGATTTTGTTTATAGGTATGTGTCATGATGTGATCTTTGAGGATAATTTTGAGGATAGGTTGATCTATACGAGGTGGAGCACCTAGGAGACTTAGAACACGATGAGGTTTGTTATGGATTTTAGAAATAGCACTCGGGATGAAATGATAGACTCGATTATAGCACCTAAGTGTGGTACCTGTATGGTTAGTAATGACTCTGTTGAGGGAAATCATCAGGCATAAGTGATGCTTAAAAGTTAAGGTGCCATTAAAATGATTATGGTTTGGTATCATGTAGGTTGTACTAAGGGTGGTAGCAGTGGTTAATGTTTAAAGCTATGTGAGCGCTATGCTCACTTACTGAAAGTGATCTCGAGATCTAAGGTTAGCTACCACGTGTCGATATTATGGAGGTCTAGGTATGATGGTTCAGTGGATAATGATAAGCGTTGAAAGGATGTAGTTTCATTTGGTTCTGGTGGTTGTACTTACAATGATGGAAATTACGGCATTGGTCTTAAGGAGGGAAGCCTAGCGTTCCAGCTTCCCAAAGAAATTACTCGCAAACTTTGCTCATTCTGTAAGCATGGATGATTTATAGTTAGAGCTCATCAAGGTTAACGGTCCAATCTAGGACATGTAGCAAGGCTAAGGTGTTAGTAAATATGGGTAAAAGTTATAGACTTCAAGGACGAAATTCCCTAAGAGGGAAGTTTTTAATAGCCCGCCCCGATAATTTAATTAAATTATGTATTGACGTTACATGAGGAGGAACAAATTGTAATTTTAGGAAATTGTGGGTAACGAATTAGGTTGGAGAAATGAGAATTTATTGGATTAAGAATTATATAAGGATTTAATGGTTATAAACTTATGGGCTCTTTTAATATTTCTAAAGTTGTTGGGGGCCAAATGTAATGAATTAGAAAGATAAAGTATTAAAAAAATGCTGTCGTTTCCAAACAAGCCGTTTAAACGTCTTTCATAGTCATTCGAACGATGAGCTATATCGTTCGAACGACGGCCATTGTCGTTCCAATGACGCTGACGGAACATCAAACGTCGAAGCATTCTGAGTGTTGTCTTGATGCCAACCATTGGATGTTATGCGTTGTCGATCTAGGAGGGAGTTTATACTAAATATGAGAGGTTTTGTGAGGAGATAAGGTTTCCTTTTATGGGGTAACAATCCACCTGTTGGGTTTAAGAAGGAATTTGCATGAGTTTGGAGAAGAGAATCACCAGACTTCAAAACTTCTCTCCCTCTAACTTGTGAACTCCATGGGGAATACCCCTATGGTAGACTGTCGATGCTCCACTCCACTTCCATACCCAACCTGGGAAGCCCATTGGTGGAGCTCAAACTACCCTTTATCCACATATTGAAGCCCTAGTCATATTTATTTTGTGTAGATAATGATGTGGTGGATGTCGAAATGGGTATTTGAGGATGAAGAAGAACGTGGTAGGATCTTTGCTAGGAGCACCCTTGGAGTGATTATGGAGTCAAGCTTGAGAGGGATTTTAGATACCCCCTTGAGGCCACCTTTGAAGGTGGGGGGTCCTCGATTTTCTTCAGCATTTCATCATTTTTGAAGCTCATCAAGGACGGTACACCAACTTTGGTTTATGTTTGTTTAGTATAATATAAATCTAGCATGTTTAGTGACATATATTAGACTAAATACATATAGGAATGAAGTTAGTTTACATTTAAATGTTAGCTATTAGTCATCTTATCATTTGTATGAAAATGAGTTTCAAATATGGATGATTTAAAATGGGTTTAAAGGTAGAATTTTTCGGAATATATGTCTTAAACATTTCATGTAGGAAAATGTGTTATAATGATGATTTCAAGGGAAATAATGTGATTTAGTCAATAAAAATATACTTAGTTTATTTGAATCATTTTGTGAAATGTAAGGATTATTTCCTATGTTAATAAATGAAGATATATAAGAAAAAGGAGATTTTCATGTTAAATGCATATTTAAAGTAAGTAAAATTCATTTGTAAAGTAAAGTGGGTTAAATGTCAAAATGTGTGAAAGATGTAGTTTTACATAAATTGTGATGTAAAAGTGAATAATGGCAATTAAGGGGTTAAATGTTGAATAGAAGTGAAGTGGGTGCTAGGATGCCAAATTGCACAAATGAAGTGTGTATTTCAAATGTTGAGAAAATGGGACATTAATATGTAAAAAGGTGTAATTTTATATATTAAAGATGTTAAAGTAGCAAGTAAGAAAGTGGGGTGATTGTGATATTGAATAAGTGTTAAAAATGATTAAAAGGTGTTTAAATTGTTAAGTTGGAAACTAAATAACCAATTTTGGGAAAATAACACTTGTTAAAGGATTAAATTGCAAATTTGGCAGGAACGGGGTAAATTGGTAATTTACTTAAAATGGGACATTTTTATGGAATAAAATTTTTAATGAATATTTCATATTAATATGGTTGAAATTGAACTGTCCTAAAAGGCGTAAATGATTTTGGCATAAAATCGACGTGTGTGAATAAAGGATTTAAAGGAGAAAGAAACCATTTTCCCCAAGTATTAATGGAAAAATGGTTGGTTAAGTCCGGATTTTGGCTTCGGCCGGATAAAAGTAAGAAAATGGAATAATGTGAACATTTGTTAAATGTTAAAGCACATGAAAGGTACTTGGATGACACATGGATAAAGCAAGAAGGGCCGGGAGCCCTTGGGTGAAAAGTCCTAAATCACTGGCCAGAGCATATGGTTCGCATAGCCGTCGGTGTAGAGCCCGTGTAAGTATGCGGTATAGGAAGATTCTGAGAAAATGCTAAATGAAATGTGGAACACAAATCAGGAAATGCGTTGTGTGGTAAATGTGTAAATACAACCTAACCTGAACGAATGAAATAAATGTGACGGTAAATGCTAAATGGACAAGTCAATGCGTAAGTTTACTAATGTCCATAAGATAAGGAAAGGGTTAAAGAAAGTGGATAAATGGGTGGTTAAGCAACCTAAATGGTTAAACCCATAATTAACACCAGGATGTGTTATAAAAAAGATTTTCAAGAAAAAAATAAGTATTTTCTAACACGGCAATTGTGTGTGTTGAAATGGAAATCTCATTCTTCTTGTGTTGGCTCAATCTTGAGACAAATTTTTTTTTTATTTATATGCTCCTGCAATTTTTATTTTTATTAAAATCTATTTTTTTATATCCTAAATCATATTTTCCTAAATTTATTTACTATATAAATTTATTTTTGATAAAAATAATTTTTGTGTAGTATATAATTCTTTGGGTATTATGCTACTTCTATTAGGGCCCGTTTGATACATATTGGGCAAAAGTGTTGGCATGGCAAAATTTACCTGGACAAATTTTGCCTAAACAAATTTTGCCTAGACAAATATTTTTTTCTCAGATTAGGCTATCAAACACCAAATGAGGTAAACAAGTTTTTTAGGCAAAACATTTTAATAACACATTTTCGTCCATATTATCATATATAATAATAAAAAATATGTTTTTTTTAAAATTTTCTTCCCATGTTTTATTTAATAAAAAACAGTTTTTTCTTTTCTTTTTACTTCCCGTTTTTATTTATTAAAAAAGTAACAAACTATATATAAAAAAAGTTTTTTACCCCAAAACTATTTATTAAAAACAGTTTTTACATTAAAACAGTTTTTATATTAAAATGTTTTTTAATTTTTACATTAAAACAGTTTTTACATTAAAACAGTTTTTATATTAAAACAGTTTTTAATTTTTTACATTAAAACAGTTTTTACGAAAAAATAGTTTTTACATTAAAACAATTTTTTATATTAAAACAGTTTTCACATCAAAACAATTTTTAATTTTTTATATTAAAACAGTTTTTACATTAAAACAAATTTTTACATTAAAACAGTTTTTTACATTAAAACAGTTTTTACGAAAAAACAGTTTTTACATTAAAACATATTTTAATTTAAAACAGTTTTTTTAACTATTTAAAACAAATTTTAAAATATTCATAACAATTTTTAAAATATTCATAACATTTTTTTTAATTATTTAAAACAGTTTTTAAATTATTTTTTAAATATTAAAAGCGTTTAAGAAGTTAGTAAATTTGTTGGCAAATATTTCTCACCCATATAGCAAAGCAAAATTTGCCAACATGTTATGCATAGGAGGTGTTGTACATTGGCAAATAGCTTGTAGGTAAATTTTGCTATCAAACACACCAAATTGTAGGTAAATGCCATATTTACCAATTTATTTGCCATTTGTCATGGCAAATAATGCTATCAAACGGACCCTTATATATATTTTTTTCTCTAGTGTGAGTTTTTGTATTTTTTTGAATTTAAAGTGTATTTTATATTGCAAGTCTTTTATGTCATTTAACTTGAAATATAAAATATTTTTTTTATGTTCAGATTTTTTTTTTTGAGTTGCATAATTTTGTATTATCCTTTGCTTACTCTTTGTTTATTCTTTCATTGTATTTTTTTTGTGTGTTAAATTACAACATTTAATTAAACATATGTGTTATTTAATTATCTAGTTTAACACAACATTAATCAGCCATCTTTTAATTTTTTGTTCACATGGTTTTGGGTGTTGATGGTTTTGTGTCAAAATCATTTATAGTTTCAAGACATTGTTTGGCTCAATGTCTGAGTTAGCGTGTCTTTTGAGTTTGGTGTTAAGAACCGTTTAAGGCTTATTTTTGGGTATATATTTTTCCCTCTCTCCCTCTCTTAAGATACTACCATATGCCAACATTTCTTTTTACCCAACCATTTTCATTTTGTTCACTCTTTCTCTCTCTACGTTTACATATCATCTTGAGAGATTTTTTTTTTGTGGCTTGAAGACTTGTGTTTTGGGGTTTGAAGGAGATCTTAGTTTCAAAGTGTTGAATTTTTTTTTGGTTTTTCCGGTGTGGCTTTTTTGTTCCGACGATTTTTTGTCGGTGCGTTTTCTTTTTCGGTGACAGTTCCGATCTACTTTTCGGCGACTGTGTTCTCCAGTCCTGTTTCCGGTGGGTGTTATTTTTTTGGTTTAGATCCGTCTTATTTTTCCGGCCACTTGGATCTACATTGGATCTCAGTTGGTTTTTGTCTCCGGTGACCTCGTGATTTTGTTTGGAGGTTTCAGTTGTCACTGATTTTCGGCTTGCTGATTTTTTTGGCGACAATTTTTTTTTGGCCAAGTTTTGGTCCAGTTTGAATGTTTCGGATCTGTGCATTTTTTTTCCCGATCGTGAGTCCTTGATCGCTTTATCTCCGATGGTGGCTCAGCGATTCCATTTTTTTTGGTAACATTTCCTACTCTCTCTCTCCACACACACACACACACACACACACATATATATATATATATATATAATAATGCTCCTGTGCGGACTAGTCCGCATTTTAAGAATGCCGACTGGACATGTGTCACCTAGCGGTGCCCCTAGAAATTATCGCCTAAATTATAGGCACACCCTCTCTCTTTTCTGGGCTCACCGCCAGGTGACACATGTCCGGTCCGCATTCTTAAAATGCGGACTAATCTGCACAAGAACAGGACTGTATATATATATATATATATATATATATATATATATATATATATATATATATATATATATATATACTATTGGTTTGATATAAATTTTTATAGAACAATTTTTTTTTGAAAAATATTAATCTGTTGGGTTTTGACACTTTTAAGTGTTGTCATTCTTTTTTATCCCAAATATTGTGTACCAAACTTTTTTATCAACTACTTGTATTGAGATATTTTTTTTGTTGGACTAAATATTCTTTTTGGACAAAAATTTCTTTGTACTCAAATTTTATTTGAACAAAAATTTTATTTCGACTAAAATTTGTATGGACTGAAATTTAGTAGAGCATTTTAGATCTTGGATCTTTTGATGGGTGTTTGTTGTTGAACTCTATTTTACACCCAACTCATTTTGTGTGCACATTTGTGATTGAACTTTACTTTTAATTTTTTGTGTCTCACATATTTTACATTAAAATCTGATTTGATCTATTTGGGTTTAAAGATATTTGGTTTGTGCCTCTAATTAGTTATACCCTCTAAGTTGAACTTTTGTGTATTCACTTTATTTAGTTGGGTTTAATTAGTGTGTGGTCTTTATATCTCATCTTTATTTGTTTAAATTTTATTTTAGTTAATCCCATCCTATTTTAGTGAGCCGAGTGCTACACTCTTTATCTCGTACTCATTTGACTTGGATTGGACCATTTGACTTATACACTTTTTATTACCAAAGTTGAATACTTTTTGTTGTATTCTTTTATACTTAGGTGTTGTTTGTGTGTGTATGAGTATTTGATCCAAACCTAGTTATAGTATCAGCTTAAACTAAAATTTGGAATTTACTCTTTGTGATTATTTTTTGTCTTACTAAAATTTGCTTTTGGACTTATCTCATTTTTAATAACTGTTTTGTTGATTTTATTAAGTCCTAATTTGTATGAGCTAAGTTCTATAGATATTTATCTTTTGCTCGTTTTACTTGGACTTAATATTTTAACATAACACCGATTTAAATTGATTGATATTTTATTTGGTGTTAAGTTAATTTTTATTTTAGTTGTGCGACACAATTGTTGGAATTTATTTTCTATTTTATTTGTGCTCATTTGCGCCAACTAAATTTTTTTTTAGAAATAAACTTTACTTGAATATTGAATATTAAGGAATACCTTGCTTGTGTCTCGTGACTTAATATTTAATCATTCTTTTTTGTATTGATTAATTCAATATTCTCTTACCTTTCACTTAGTCACTGATTGGTAATTTTTCTTGTTAATTAAAATTGACTTAACCGGGTTTGTGTTAAGTCACTTTTTCTAAACAAGATTATTTTGTTGTCTGATTAAAACAAACATTATCATTAAATCTATTTTGCACATCTACACGGGGTCTCGAGTTTGAGTGTCTAGTTGTGTGTGTGTCTCACACTTTCACTACCTGGGTTGTTTAGTTAGATTTGAAATTGTGGAGTTGTTTAATTTGTGCTTGGGTGTACTGGTATTTTATTAGCCTAACTATTTCATTCACACTGGATTGCTGAATTCTTCATCTAAACTTTGGTATTAATGTTGCGTGTGTTGTGAGTGAGTGATAGTCACTATTACCTGGATTTATTGGGTTGATTGATTTTCAGTCAAGTTGGGTTGTTTTAGACTAGACTGGGTGTCCGAGTGTGTATTTGCTTAGTTTAATTCATTGTAAAATTGGAGGACTGTAATTTGTAACTGGTAATTGGTAATAGTGGACTTGGGTGTGTGAGTTGTACTGGGACTAGGGATACGAGGTTTTTCACTTGTTGGTTTCCTCGAGAAGAAATATTGTGTCACATTCCACTTTTCCTCATCTCATTCTTAAAGGAAATTATTTTTATATCTAGCATCACCACCTTTTATTTACTAGTGTGCGTGAGCGGTCTAATTTATAATAGATTTTATCAAAGAGCTTAAAAGAGTTTTTAAATAACCTAATACTCATTAGCGAGTACCCTTTGGTCTTTTCTAATAACCCATTAGGTCATTTCAAGTGGTATCAGAGCGTCATGATTCACTTTATAAAAGTTTTTATTCCGCAAAGATCCTGAACTTCTTTTAATTTTTTTTTATATATTTAAAATCTAGTTTTTATTATGGAAAAATAAATTGGTGATGCTATTTTTTCTTTAAAAAAAATCCCTTTATAAATGTTCGAATGAAGAAAAGCTTTATTCACAATATAACATTTCAAAATCTTTTACCCCTATTTCTATAAATATTTGGGATAATATTTCTGATAGTGATAGTGATGAGGATAATTTTGTTCATTTATTGCCTTCTGCTCCTATTTGTGGCACTAAATCTGTTGTTGCTTTTGATAGTGCACCTATTTTATCCAAGGACATTAATTATTTCTTACCTACTAGTTCTGATAATTCTGATTTATGTGTAGATAATTCTGATTTAGACAAAGTGATTTTATCTCGTACCTCACATGCTCATTTTCACCATACGTTCACAACTTCTGTATCTAATGTTGATGATATTTTTGATGATGTTGATGAATATGAAAATGTAGACGACTCTATCGTTTTAAATGGGTGCATGAGTACGATTTTAGAACGTTATGTAGATAATATTGCTATTGATAACACAATTGAGGACTCCACTGATTTAGGCCAAATTAATTCTAGATTAATGGTTAAAAATAACGTTTTAAACAATCAAATCAAGTTAATGTGTGAAGAATCTGAATTTATTATAGATGAACTTGAGAATGATGCTTCTTTTTTAGAGAAAAGAATTATTATGTTAACGGAGCTTAATCATTCTCTTGAAACTAAAAATAAGAAAGTTTTGTGTAAATTTGATGAATCTTAAGTTGAACTAAAGGCCGTTTTGATTAAATTTGATGAATGTAAAAAGGAACTAGAAGTCACTTCGAAAAAGTTAAAGAGTTATTGGAATGCTGGTGATGCTTTCAAAACTATAAATGAAAATACGTGTTATGATCCAATGAACTCTTATTCAGATTTTGTTCCTACTAAAGGGCTTGGTTTTGAAGGACAAGAATTTGATGTTACCAATTTTATAAATTTTAAGGAATAATTTTCCAATTCAAATGAAATTAAGTTGTCTTATAAACATTTTGAAAATGAGGGTTGTTCTACAAGTGGTAAATCTGTTTTTGAATGTACTTTTTGCCATAAAACTGGGCATTTGGAAAAATTCTGCTTTAAGAAATTAGGGCAGAATAATTTTAATTTAGGCAAATTTAGGCAAACTCAAAAAGTTGGAAATAATCAATTTGTAAACCTTATTTTCAGTGTAGTTTTTGTTCTAAGAATGGTCACTTAGAAAAATTCTATTTTAAGAAATCTGGAAAGAATAAAACTGCTAAGACTGTCCTTAAATGCGATTTTTGTGCTAAACCTAGACATATAGAGAAATTCTGTTTTAAAAAATTAGGGCAGAATCAAGTTGTTTTAGGCTAAAACAGGCAGTTTGATAGAAATAAACATGCTGAAAAACCTGTTTTTAGGTGTAATTTTTGTTCTAAAATAGATCATTTAGAGCAGTTTTGTCATAAAAGACTAAGTTTAAAGCTAAATAAGAATTCTGATTTTAGAAAACTGTCCACCAAGTCTTGTTATAATGCTAAATGTGTTAAGAAAAAAACTTTCAAGTGTAACTTTTGTTCCAAATCTGGACATTTAGAATAATTTTGTTTTGAGCGTTTGAATTTAACTAGAAAATCTGAATATGTTAAACATATGAGCTTTCATGATAATGCTAAATCCAATGATAGGCATGTATATTGATGTAACCTTTATCTTAAAACGGGCCATTTAGGATAATTCTGTCATATGCGTTTAAGTAGGCAACAAAATGGTGTTAAGAATATGCCCAAGATCCATTTAAAGTCTAATGTTGTTAAGAATTGTTCTCAATCTCATATTCATTTTCCCCTTTTAAGACCGTTACTCCTAATGTCAAATCGAAGTGGATTAAGAAAGATGACTTAGAATGTACCAAAATTTTAAACTAGTTTGTTAGTACTTTTATTTGCATATTTATGTTTTACTAACTTTTATTTTATAGGATTCTTCCCTACCCTTTGTCCCTTTGAGACAAACAAGGGAGAATTTGAGACTCTTTTGGTATTGTATTTTACAATTTTTTTTGAGTCTTTTAGGATTTCTTGTTGTTAGTTGAGGTATGCTCTCTTCTATCTTTTAAGAATCCTTGTGTTTAGTTGAGTAATTGTACTCCTCTATTTTTTTTAGGATTGGATGTTGTTAGTTGAGTTATGTACTCTTCTATTTTTTTAGGACTCATGTACATAGTTGAGTTATATATTTTGTGTCGTCTTTTGCCTTTGAGTCTCAGTTTTGTTTGTCTCAAAATTGGCCAAATGGGGAGATTGAAATCTCATTCTTCTTGTGTTGGCTCAATCTTGAGATAGACAATTTTTTTATTTATATGCTCCTGCAATTTTTATTTTTATTAAAATCTATTTTTTATATCCTAAATCATATTTTCCTAAATTTATTTACTATATAAATTTATTTTTGATAAAAATAATTTCTGTGTAGTATAAAATTCTTTGGGTATCATACTATTTCTATTATATTTTTTTCTCTAGTGTGAGTTTTTATATTTTTTTTAATTTAAAGTGTATTTTATATTGCAAGTCTTTTATCTCATTTGACTTGAAATATAATTTTTTTTTTTTTATGTTCAGATTTTTTTTTTGAGTTACATAACTTTGTATTATCATTTGTTTACTCTTTGTTTATTCTTTCGTTGTATTTTTTGTGTATTAAATTACAAAATTTAATTAAACATGCGTGTTGTTTAATTATCTAGTTTAACAAAACATTAATCAGGCATCTTTTAACTTTTTGTGCACAAGGTTTTGGGTGTTTATGGTTTTGTGTCAAAACCATTTATGGTTTTAAGACATTGTTTGGCTCAATGTCTGGGTTGGCGTGTCTTTTGGGTTTGGTGTTAAGAGCCGTTTTAAGGCTTGTTTTTGGGTATACGTTTTGCCCTCTCTCCCCCCCCTCTCTCTCTCTCTCTCTCTCTCTTAAGATACTACCATTTGTCAACATTTCTTTTTACCTAACCATTTTCATTTTGTTCACTCTTTCTCTCTCTACTTTTACATATCATCTTGAGAGATTTTTTTTGGTGTCTTGGAGACTTGTGTTTTGGGGTTTGAAGGAGATCTTAGTTTCAAAGTGTTGGAAGTTTTTTTTTTATTTTTTCGGTGTGGCTTTTTTGTTCCGACTATTTTTTATCCGACGCGTTTTCTTTTTCGGTGACAGTTCTGGCCTACTTTTCGACGACTGTGTGTTCTCCGGCCTTATTTCATGCAAAGCTTAAGGAAGTGCATGAGTCGCAGTCGGATGCTGACAAGGTATCTTTGTCCATAGACGCACTCATCCAAGTGCTTGGCGCTGATCGCAAGGGGAGGACAAGGGGGTGAGCTTGCGGGTGGGCAAATTTAGGATCATTAAATTGGAGACGAGCAACACCGGATTGGCTCGAAAGGTGAATTCGCATGACGCGAAGCTGTCCTGTTTGGAGGCGACGGTCCAAGATATGTTTTCATTCATGAAGCGTTCGTTGAGCGAAAACCGTAATGGGAAAGGGAAGGATAAGGTGGTGGAGGAGGAGGTGCAGGAGGATGAGGATGTGGACCTGTCTCCTTCATTGCTGACACGTGCGGACTTTGATGATCCAGTCCCTTATTTGGCTCCCTTCGACCGATCGATGTCGACACTTGGTTGGCCGGGAGTATTTATATAGGACATATTTGATGGCCAGCGGATAGGGCGGGGGTTGAGGGACCCGAATACCGTCCAGGGTATGCTAGTTCATGGACGTTTTCTTCAAGACATCGACGCCAAGGTGCTCGTCACACATGTGATACCTGGGAAGGAGAACTCCCCATTGTGGTTGCGCGAACAATGCGGCACAATATATATTGCTAGATGTATCAATTCGTATATCGTGTGGCCTACTCACCTCCTCAGGCCTACCTCAGACATGTAGTGACATTATTTGAATCGAATTATTTTAAGTTGTTACATTTGAATTATATTTGGATTATATCGTGATGCATTGTTTTGAATGTATATTTGTATTATCTCTATTTTATTTGGATATATGATGTTTGAACAGGTACAACGTTGCTATAACAGGTACAAATATACTGCTGGGCAGTGGCAGTGGCCATATTGCCCATCAATTTTTTTTCTAATTCTGCCCAAAATTGTCACGGTCATTGATCGTGACAAGTCCGTGATAAATAAACTTGTCACGGACTTGTCTCGGTCAATGACCATGACAAGTTTTTAAAAAAGGTCACGGGTTTGTCACGGTTATTAACCGTGACTAAAATTATCTCGGTCATTGATCGTGACATGACCATGACAAGTCTAATGATCTTGTCACGGTCAATGACCATGACAAGTCCGTAACAATAAAAGTTGTCACCCCCAGAATTATCACGGTCATTGACCATGACAATTTGAACTTGTCAAGGTCAATGACCGTGATAATCCGACAGATTTGGTGTAGTGAAATATACATATTTTCGTATGTGGTTGTAGCGTGTGAGAATACCTTTTGCCGTTCGTTTCTATACTGATTGTATAAATCCCTTCGAGCGTAAGCTCACATCCTCACTTTGTTATGACAGGCTGGGAGCGGTTTCATATTTTGAGGGCGTTATGCAGGTAAGTATACTTTATTTATATTTACGTTAGTAGCTCTGTTTACTTGGACTTCGAGTTGCTCCCTATAGGTCCCTCACGTAGTTTATCTTGAAAATTGGATTCGCATGTTAATAAGTAAGTTGCTAATTAAAATAAAACTGGACTAGTAAGATTATTTAGGTTGTTTCATTGCACTGCACACCTAACGTTCGGGTCGAACCGGGTTGACTCACCGGTAACCCATAAATCTAGGTCGGGTCGTTACATAAGATCTATGCGAACTACGTTGTCCACATTACATTTCTTTAATATAGAGCCCTATATTTAGAATTGTTGTTTCATATTGTGCATTTACGTTCTTTTGCTATCATTTATGATTTATGTGAATCTCATACAATTTTAGTTCGAGTTTAAATGCCAAATTCCAGAAGAGGTAGACCAACACGTGCCTCTAGGAGGGACACAAAGGGAGAGGCTCAGTCGGAGCCATAGGCCACTCAGGGGACTGTGACCAAAGGATAGGTCATAACTATTATCACACAGGCTCACCCGATTTCGTTAGTTTTCAGAGAGAGTCATAGAGGTAATGGAAGAAAGATATTCAGTGGCACTTGCACATGGTTGATTGTAACAACACTCAGAAGTAGATACTAGCTACATTTAAGATAATCATGCAGCTCTTCAGTGATAAGAGTTGGTGACTATGCCAGAAGAGAGGGATACTTTGAAGAATCAGGAGTTCTAGGTGCGATTCGACCGCAAGTTCTTTCCTTCAGCAGTTTCAGAAAAGATGAGTAGAATATTCTTAGATCTCTCACATGAGGGCCGGACCATGGCTGAGTACGAGGAAGATTTCACCTGCCTGGAAAACTTTGTACCGGATAGGTGAACATTAAGGAGAAGTGGGTCCTCAAGTTTATTGATGGACTTACTTAGAGAATTCGCCAGCACTTGTTGGGTAACCTAACATTGCTAACTTATCCTAAAGTCATTAACGTCGACTTTCGCCACTCCCATGACCATCGCTTCCATCTGATGAGAGAGAAGAGGATAAGAGAGTCTAGGCAGCAGGGCAAGACTGGGGGTAGTAGTGCCAGTGGGGCATCGTAATAATAGGGTAGGTAGCAAGAGTGGGATTCCCAATAGGGGGACCTGGTAAGATATTTAGGATGGGCAATGGAAATTTCAAGTAGGGCTAGGGGAACTAGATCGGGGTCTAGCAGGCCGAAGTTATCAGGGCCAAAGGCAAGGAAAACCTCGTCAGGGCTAGTAGGGACAAAGGCAGGCAGACTTTACTAGGAGGTATTTCGTTTGTGGGTAGAGGAGCCATATGCGATGTGCATGCCCGAGCATGTCTAGGGGTCTGGAGCAGGGTGAGCATCAGGGGAAACAATTACAACAATTTTCATCCCCATCAGGAGTTCCAACATTATCGCCTCCATAAGAGCAAGGACAGGGGCAGTTTAGGCATATGTATCACCTCCGAGGACTAGTTTTATCGCCATCAATTGAGGTTTTTTTATCTATGGGCACATGTGGCGGGTTTTCCTTGAAACGAGAGCATCACACTTCTTTGTTAGCATTACATTCACATGTGTGATGGGTTTAGTAGATTTAACTTCAGACATTATTATGATCATAGATTCAACATTGGATGGTGAACCTCTAATTCGTTCCATCTACAAGGGGCTAGGTGTGAACATTGAGAGATTGTGCTTACTAGTAGATCTGCTCGTTATATACTTGGACGAGTATGATGTTATTTTAGGTATGGAACAGATAGTGACATTTAGAGAGATTGTGGACTATTACAGTAGGACTATCGTGTTCAAGGGAAGGACATGTTACTTGTGGTGATGTCTTATTCGGAAGGAGGGTTGAGCATGCACTTATCTTATATTGAGGAGGATACTTCCGAGGTATAGCCATCTCTCTAGATTCGATCCATATTATTAAGGACTACGCTGATGTGTTTTAGGAGATATCGGGGTTATTGACGAGTCTAGAGATTGAGTTTGTGATCGACTAAGTGTCGGGGACTACGCTGATAGCATGAGCGTCATATTATTTAGCTCCCTTAGAGATGCGGGAGTTGTGGGATCAGATTTAATAACTATTAAGGCATGATTTTATCCATTGGAGTACATTACCTTGGGGTGCCCGAGTTCTATTTGTGAAGAAGAAGGACGAGTCATTGATATTGTGTATCAACTATCGAGAGTTAAATAAGATCAATATTCAGAACAAGTATCCATTGCATGCATTGATGACTTGTTCAACAAACTGAGAGGAGTAGCCTAATTCTATAATATTTGCGTGAGTTTGAGATACCATCAATTACGTATCAGGGATTAGGATATCCCTAAGACCGCATTTTTGATGAGATATGGGTCTTATGATTTCAAGGTTATGTCGTTCGGGCTAACCAACGCGTAGAAGTTTTCATGGATCTCATGAATAGGGTGTTCAGGGATTTCTTGGATCAATATGTCATTGTGTTCATAAAGGACATCTTAATTTATTCTCAGACAGAGGGCGAGTAAATAGAGCACTTGCGTATGGTTCTTCAGACTTTGCGAGACCACCAGTTGCATGCCAAGTTCGAGAAGTGTGGATTTTGGTTACAAGAAGTGCAGTTCTTCGGTCAAATTATCTCAAAGAGAGGATTTTATATGGATCTAAGTAAGGTGTCAACGGTGAGAGAGTGGGGCCGTCCCACGATACCGATGGATATGCGTAGTTTTTTAGGGTTAAAAGGGTACTATTGCCAAGTCCTTGTAGGATTTTCGAAGATTAGAGTCCCTTGATGAATTTGAGTTGTAAGGGAGTACAATTTTTTTGGAATGACCATTATCAATTAGCTTTAGATGACATAAAGGATAAGTTTACTTCAACACTAGTGATCTCATTACCTAAGGGAGGAGTGGAGTACTTTATGTTTACAGATGCGTCCTTACTGGGACTTGTTGGAATTCTACAGCAGGAGGAGCGGGCTATAACTAATGAATCTATCAAGCTTAATCCCTATGACAAGAACTATCCCACTCACAACTTAGAGTTAGAGAAAGTCATTTTTTCCTTCAGGATTTAGTGGCACTATCTTTTAAGGGAGAAGTTCCTATTGTTCACGGACCACAAGTCACTTCAGTATCTTTTCCCACAGAAGGAGTTGAATATGAGGCAGAGTAGGTGGGTTAGGTTCGTGAAGGATTACTAGTTTGACATCCAATATCATTCGAGGAAGGCTAACGTATTAAAAGATGCATTGATCCGTATATATATAGGGAAGTTAGCAGAAGTGTGGGAGTAAAGTGGATAGAGATTCGTTAGGAGGATAAGGTAGTTTGGGCTTACATAATAGTGACGACTGTCTCACCCGAGATTAATTTAATGGCTGTGAAGGCACAGGAAGGGGATCTGTCTTGTCAGGAGAGAATTCAACATTTACTTGTAGGTGGAGTAGAGTCTTACTCAATCAGTTATGAGTGTGGATTATGCTTCAATGGGACGTTGATGTCCTAAACGACGGGGACATACTACTTGCAATTAAGAAGGAATCGCATGGGTCATAATTTTCGATGCATCCCGGAGGGGATAAGATGTACTAGGACATAAGGAAACAGTATTGGTGGGATAAAATGAAGTAGAGCATATAGGAGTTTGTCTTTAAGTGCATCAGTAGTCAAATAGTGAAGGTTGATCATCAGAGACCAAATGGGGTTCTACATGCATTAGATATTTTAGTGTGGAAATATGAGAGTATTTTGATGGACTTCATCACAGGTTTATTGACATCACAGTGGGGTCACGATTCCACGTGGGTCATTATGAATCGGTTGACCAAGGTATCCCTTTTCTTGCCAGTTCGGGTGGATTATGCGTTAGGGAAGTATGAACAGTTATTCGTAGCAGAGATAGTGAGGTTGCACGGGGTTCCGCTCAACATTATTTTAGACCGGGATAAGATCTTTGTGCCCTACTTCTGTCAGAGTTTTTAGGAGGCGATGGGGACGGAGTTTCTTTTGAGCATATCGTATCACCCACAGACCGATGAGAAGACAAAGAGAGAGAATTAAATGTTGGAGGATATGTTGAGGATGTGTATTATAGACTTCAAAGGTATCTGGGAGCAGTATTTGCCTTTGGTAGAGTTTGTGTATAACAACTCATACCAATTCACGATTGGTATGACACCGTTTGAGGTTTTGTATGGAAGACCTTGTCGTTTACCCTCCTGTTGGTTAGAGGTGGGGGACAACTAGATTTTTAGTTCGAATTTGATTCAGGATGCTTCAGCTAAGATTGAGTTGATCAGGAGTCACATATGAGTAGCTCAGGACAGGAAGAAGAGTTATGTCGATGGGAGTCGGAGATTTTTAAAGTTTGATGTGGGTGATCATGTGTCGCTACGGATATCTCCAATTAGGGGAGTGATGCGGTTTGAGAAGAAGGGGAAGTTGGTGCCTAGGTATGTGGGTCCTTATCCTATCATCAAGAGGGAGGGGTGGTTGCGTGTAGGCTTACCTTGCCCAAGAATTTGCAGCAGATTTACAACATGTTCCATATGTCGTCATTGAGGTGGTATCTCAGGGATGATGTGGCTTACCATCATATACCATTAGAGGAGATCGACTTACAACCAAATATTTCATAAGGAGAGACCTGCTGCCATTTTGGGTCGTAGAAAACGGAAGCTTCGATCAAAGGTGGTCCCATTAGTGCGTGTATAGTGGGGACACCACAATGCTGTCGATTCGACGTGGGAGCGTGAGGATGACATGCAGAAAAAGTATCTAGAGCTCTTCGTGGCAGGTATGTTTGAATTTTAGGGACAAAATTTTGTTATTAGGGGGAAGAATGTAATACCCCACAATTTTATTATTAATTAATTTTTGTTTACTTATTATTATTAATTTAATTTAGAAATTAAATTAGGTTTTAGTAAATATTAATTATCGAGAAAAAGGATTAATAGTCATTTTTATTATTACTTACTTGCGTATGATAAGTAAATAGACATGTTATTTATTATATGTCACGTATGAGTGAAAGTGGCGGTTTATTATTATATGTCGATAGACTGTTACATCGGCGAATCGGTATAATGTATGTGTGACGAGTACAATACGCACATATCGGGCCCGATTAATGAAATGTTATCGTATTTGGAGTTGGGTGACTCGGATGACCTTTTTGAGGGCACCGATGATCCGGGAAGTGTCGGAATCGTCGAGAATAGGTATTCGAGTGTTATGATTGGGTTTCAAAGACTTTTTAGGCATAACACGACCCGTATAAGGGTAGGAGGGTATTTTTACACTTAGGATTTAGTAGAAAAATGAGGTTAGGGTAATTAAGGGAGTACTTAAAAGGTTGGGAAGGTGGATGGCAGCCCACCTTTGATATTCTGAAGTAGAGAGATTGAGAGAGAGTTTAAGAGAAGAGAAAAACTAGAAGAAATAAGCAAAATGGCTTGGAGAAAAGAAATAGAAGCTATTTCCGGATTCAGCCCGTCATCAAAATGTAGAGAATGTCGTATTTAATCCACAAAAGGAAAGTAGTTACTTTAAGTTGCAATGATGCGTACTTAATCACTTTTATGATTAGGGATAAAAATCTCGAAATTAAAGTTCTAAAGATTGAAAGTTTGGCGGTTTGATGTAGAGATTTTGATGATAAGGGATCTCTGATTTATATTAATTATTAATTGGGATTAATCATATTTTGATAGGAAAGTTGAACTTTTGAAAATCAAATTGGGGAACATTCTCAGTTGAATTGAATTAATGTTTGATTTGTAATCCTTAGTTTTTAAGATAGGATTTGTGGTTAATTATGTGCTACAATGTTTTTGGAACAATAGTATATTAACGAATGAGGTTGATTTCATGTTTGGTACCTCCATTGGAGGGTTTGGAAGAGAAAAACTCGAGGAAGAAGATGATAGACAACCTAGCAAACCGAACCGATTCACTAGGGACCGAACCGATTTTCTCAACCGAACCGGTTCGGTCTGCCAGTGAACCGGTTTTATATGCTCGCCTGTCCAGTTTTTATTTGTGCATTATTTTGACCCGTTAAGGCTTCGGGAATGACTGTATGGGCTTCCAGAGTACTGTGGGATTATAGGGGAGTACTTTTTAGGGTTTGGTACGTGTGATAGGCCAACAAATAAATAGGCATGAGGGAGGAGAATTAGAAATTCAAGTGAGTGACAATTAAAATAATTAATCTAGAAGTGGGTTCGAACTTCGGGATTGAGTGAATTGTACCCTTTGGGAAATGCGTACGAGCTCGGTACTTTATATATATATATATATATATATTTATTTATGTGTGTATGCTACTTGTTTATATTGAACATACCTACTCGACAGTGTTATCGAAGGAGGTTGCGCATAGTGGGCAATCCACCCTAGCTTTGACAAGCAGGTGTCGAATTGATTCTACGGGTCATAGGACTGTTGCATGGCCACTATCCATATGTTAGGATAGGTATTGGTTTTAATATTGGTTTGGTGAAATGGGGTATGGTTGTGACCCCTGGACGAATTTCTATGATCGCCTCCATTGTATGTGTTTACGTTTGGGTTTGGTGATGAGATTTTGATCTGGTGGATTAGTGTGATGTGTGATGCCTAGAGATGGATAGCACACGATGGATATATTCATGAGGTCCATGCTCTATCCAATTATAGCATGAAAACCACTATGTTATGTTTATTACGTGAAAATTTATCTATAGTAAGTGTGTCACTGCAATATGGTTTATGAACGTATACCTAGTGAAGGTAGTTATACTTAACTAATAGAGCGTATTAGCGGGATTAGTTTAAATAACGGTTATATGTCCTAATTAAACTGGGTAGTTTAATTAATATAATTAAATGAATACGTTAGGTGCGTACTGTAGTTCACAGGTGAGGTTTTATCTCATGTGAGTGCGACCAATTGATTATGAAAGTAATACATTACAATTTTAATCGATTTAAAATAATAATCTACTTGCAAAATATTTTCTACTTTCAGAATTTGACTCGAAGGAAATTGTTTTTCCTTATTTTTCTTTTTAAACCCCAGGTTTATAGCAGCAGCAGCGGGGACTGCAGGGATAGATCCATTCTTTCTATTGCAGTAGCTGTGGACGTTGCAGAACTTGACTTAGTCACCTTTTCCATTCTATCTATATAGGATATTTTCATCCAGTTTTTAGTTTAGGCGTGTTTCTCATAGATGGATAAGATTTTATATTACCATCAGATATTTTATTTTAGTACTCAGATGATACTTAGTTTATTTCAGATGGATGTTATTATTTTGATGACCGATGGTTTATTCAGTTCACACTTATTATTTATCTGTGCATGAGGATTATTCAGTGCATGAGGTTGTATGGTTTATTCGTATTATTTATTTATATTATCCAAGGTTCTAAAGAATATGGGGCGTGTCCGAGGCGTGTGGGACAAGCCTTAAGCCTTAGAAGTCTAGGCGGCCTTAGGTGTAAAAAGGTGTGAAAAGGCATTTATGACTTTTTTAAATATTTTTTAATTATAACAAGGCTATTAAAAATACTAAAATGGTACATACCTTAAAAATATGTCAGAATATTTGCAATTAGGCCCCTTTTCCATATGCATGCTCCATAAGTCCTCATCATATTATCACCTAATTACATGCAATCAAAATTCAAAGTAGTGAGTAAAGTAAATAATATTAAAATTAATCAATATGAATGAAATGAAAAGACGTATAAAATAGAAAATGACAAATACGTTAAAAATTGAATACAAATATACAAAATAGGAGCACTTTTCCATGTGCATGCTCCATAAGTCCACATTGCCCTAATAAACTTACACTATAATAAATCATGCCATAGATATAAGAAATTATTCACAACGCATCATTGGATGCCCTAAATTATTTCACTGCCCCTAAATTAAATGTCATGTCATTGATATAATTATCAATAGTTAAGAAGTAATGCAATAACACTACATAAAAAAATCTTTGATATTTAAATCAATAGTTAAGCAATACACTGTAAAAAAAATCAATAGTTAAGCAATAATGCAATAACATTGTCAACAGAGCACAAGCAATACACATTTTTGTGTTTTAAAAAATAAAAAAGCAATACAACAATGTAACAATTTATTTTGTGCTTATAATCATTTTTGTGGTCTCTTAAAAAAGCAATACACATTTACGAACCTACTTGTAACAGAGCACAAGCAAGCTCTCCTGCTTGCAATAAAAAAAACAAAAAAATTAGGGACCTGTGCGTGTTACATTGTTAAGAAAGCAACAAAAAACCATTTGGGTTATGTCTCTTAAAAAAGCAACAAAAAAAACTTATTGTTACAAAAGCAACAAAAAAAATAAACATTTACGGACCTGTGCGTGTTACGTTGAGCTGGTGTTCTCCTACTTGCTGACGAGGGACAAAAGTTGCTGGCAAGGAACGAATGTTGATATTTGGGGCTATTCTTTTTGAGAGAGATATAGACTGAATGGAAATTAAATTAGTTCTTTGGAAATGTTAAAAACGATTGTGGTGAGGGACAAACATTTGTTTAAGCGGGTTTTTTTTGGTTAAAAGGGATACGAAACGACGTCGTTTTGTACCCTTTTACAAAATAAAAAAATGAGTTTTGAGGCGCATATTAACAAGGAAAAATGCGTTTCTTTACACCTTAAACAAAAAAAATCGTCGACCACAGTTGACTAGGCCTTAATCCATATCTAGGATCAAAACTTGGCGCATCTAAAAGCCCCATGCCTAGGCGCGCCTAGAACACTGATATTATCTTTTGTGACAGTGATGCTGAAAATAAAGCTATATTGAGATTCCTGTTTTATTTTATTAGAAGATTGACCACCCGGTATTAGAATAGGCAGGTTATCACATGTGTTTTGTTGTCAAGGTTTTTTATCGTAACAAGTCCTTACGGGTAAAACATGACAAAAGGCCTTTTTGGGTGTAGTGTACTAACCCATATTCAAAATTGCGATTGATCGGTTCACTTATTTTAGAACCGGAATTGATATTTTTTATAACTAAACCAATCCGAACAAACAACTCTTGGGTTGGTTTGAATTGATGCTTAATTCCAAATATATATTTTTCAAATAAATAAAATAGTAAATATTCCTCAAATATAACTTAATAAACGTCACTTTAAGCAAACATTACAAATATAATCTCAAAATTTAAAATTAATTAAAAACCTTTAAATTAAATGAAAACATAACATTTTTCATATATATAAATCTTTAAAAACATATTAGGATCAGATCGGTTTCGATTTGGTCCAGTGTTTTAGTTCGTTTTGGAGTAGATCCATTTATGACTTGATTAAATTTGAGTTTGTGCTAGAATCAGGAACCATACTTGAAAAAAAAGGAAAAAGGGAAAAGGTTTTACAATTTTGTAACGAAGATACGCGGGTGAGGCTTCATCAGCTAGGGCAAGTAGACCCGAAAGCACTAGCTAGGAGAAGTAGTGATGCGTAATTTATGGCGAACAGTTAAGTCCTGTGAACCTAAATGGTTTGGTGACCTTCAATAATAAAGTGAAAAGATAAAGTTAGAGCATAGAACTCTTAAAGGTTTAATGGCAATTGTTAAAAGGAAACACGACGTATGTTAACGTTAATGTCTTAGTTAACAAGAATCGGGTTTATAAGCAAGTTAAGTGTGAGTTTGACATATTTATAGTTTTAGTTTACTTCGTATTCTTGTGTTGCATTAAGTGGATTGAAAGTTTTTTATATTGTAAAATACATGGTATATGTATACTTATACATGGTATATGTATATTTGCACTTAATATATTTTCCTAATATTCCCCATACTGTGCATTCGCTCATATCCTTATTTTTGTTAACCCCTTGGGTACTGCGAGAAATAATGGAGATAAGTGAAAGTTTAAGTGAGTCAGTGTCTAGTAAAGCTTTATTTTATCGGTCCTTACCATGTTATGGTTGACCTTTTTAACATATTGTTGTATTTCAAGGTGTTTATCAAACATTTTTGAAATAATACAATTTTATTGTAAATATATGTAAGCATTGACCTACCTAAATAACACTTTAGTTTATTTACTATCACTTTTATGCTTTATTAGTTCATATGATTCATGAGTTGACACCTTATGAGAAATAAAAATTATACTTGTGACTTATTATTTATGTTGTTATTGATTATAACGAATTGAGAAATGAGGATATTTTTTAGAGGTAAAAGGCTAGAGTTAAATGTGCTACTCATGGTGATTTTAATTCAAAAATTTTCCACTCCATATTTAAGAATAAGAATAACAAACTTTTTATTCAAAGGATTAAGAATGATGATCGATATCGGGTTTCAGATTCTAATGAGATTGAAAAATGTGTTATCTCTCATTTTCAAAATATTCTCGTGGAGAAAACAAGTTGTGATAGCAATTTTAGCATTTTCCAGCACATTCCTAAAATGGTTGATTGATGTGACAATTCTATGCTTACTAATGTTCCATATTTTGAAGAAATTCAGTTTGTTGTCTTTTCTTTGGACAAAGATCTTATGGCTGTTTAGAAGATATGTTCTATCATTGGTTTTGCATCTAAAAACCTTCCTATTACTTATCTTGGAGTTCCGCTTTATCATGGCCAGAAAAAATATCATTTTTGTTCCAATCGCTGCCAAAGCAGTTGGTCGAATCAAGCAATGACTATCCGTTTTTTTGTCTATGGCAGGTAAGTTGGTTTTGATTCAGGTGGTTCTTATGATGTTGGGATCTCATGTTTTTTCAGCAATCTTTCCTACGCTGGCTTTGATCCAAGACTTTAATAAGATTTGCACTAATTTTTTATGGGGTAATTCAAATGAAATATATAAACATCATTGGGTTTTGTGGGATATTATTTGTAGGCCAAAATCAGATTGTGGCCTTGGTGTTTGTAAGCTCTTTTATATGGGTGTGGCTTTTTCATGCAAAATTTGGCTCCGTTTTCTTCATAATAATTCTTTATGGGCTAATTTTGTGAATTTTAAAAACAAAAAATTAGCTCAAATTAATTTTAGAGGAACACCTTCCTTTATTAGTGGGACGTGGAAAAGAATGCAAGCGGTGTATGATGTTATCGATGGATTTTTTTTTGAAGCTCCAAACCAAGGATGGTTATCTAAAGGTTTTACTTTAAAAAAAAGTCTGGGATTTGGTGAGACATAAACATGGCATCTAATTCCCATTTACCATGATTTTGGATCCTAGGTTACCTCCGAAAGTTTCTACCTTTATGTGGCGTATATTTCATAATGTTATTCCTCTCCATGTGAATTTACAACTTATCAATATTCCTTTGGTCTCGAGATGTCATTGTTGTTCTTTACCTCAAGAGGAAAACATCCCTCACTTGTTTGGATCTAGTGATATTTCTAATACCGTTTGGAATCATTTCGAAAATCTAATGGGTCTTAAATTTCAGAATTTGGGCTTTAGATCTTGACTTCTACTTTGGTGGATTAATTCTAGTGGGAAGAATATTCGAGCCAATCTATGAAAGACGCTTCCTAGCTTCATTTGTTGGAAAACTTGGTGTGCTAGAAAAAAGGCTACATTTGATGATAAAAAAATGAATGCCAAGTCTATAATTTTTTAGATTTATGAAGATGTTATTTTGTCCTTCAAAGCTCGGACTTATAAAGGTCCTTTGTCTAGATTTCTTTTATCATTTATTTTAGATTTCTCTATTTCATGATCTTCGTTGTAAGCCCCCGGAGAAAGGCCTTTTTTCTCCGTTTCTATGGTATTTGGGGTATAACACTCTTTAATTGAATTTTTTTTTTAGGACATAGGTTGAAACCGCATCATCCTCTATGATTTCTCTACCCATTGCCTTCTTCAGTTTTTTGTCATTAGGGTGTAGGTGTTGAGTCTGTGTGCTCACTTTATTCTTTATCTTATATTTAGGAGATGAGACTCCAAAACACTCTCGTAGCACAACGAGAGAGGTTTACATTTAAATCTTCACCATAAAAATGAGGTTAAGTCTCACAATAACAAAATGATGTTCAATTTTCCCACCTCTCTATGTTATGTATTCTGGGAAACTACTCAAAAGAGGTGTTGATGGCATGTTCTTAGAGTGTCTAAGTAGACATGGAGGCTTAACAACCATAACACAAGTCCATTAGGGTCTTTGGGGGGCTCATCAGGCTGGTCCTATGATGAGGTGGTTATTAAGGATGCATAGATTTTATTGACCATCCATTCTAAAATACTGTATTGAGTTTGCAATGCAACAATTTCCAACGACATGGTTAATAGTGAAGAAGTATAAACTTAAAGTAAGGATATGCTAAGAATAGTGAACACACAGGATATGATTTTACTTTAATGAACTAGGAAAGGATATGATTAGACATTCTATGGAACTTAAATTCTCATTTTAAAGTGGTGCAGCTATTTTTGGATGGTGGTGTCCCTCGACTGTCACCTGAGTTATCAAAATGTCCCACATGAACAACAAGGGCATACCGATCTTCCCTTTAAGGATCATAATAATGAATAGAGGCTCCTTAAACACGAACAAATGCCTCATTAAAATTTGGAAGTTATTTTCTAGAGAGAATCTAAGAAAAGATTGGGGTAAGTTCTGGCCGTAGACGAGATAAAAATTTGGCAATCCAAAAGTTTTCATGAATGTTTTAAAGTTTTTAAAGTAGTAAACAAGGAGTAGTACACATTTAGTTCATCCCATATACAATTCAGTTTAGAATAATATTCATTAGGATCCACTATGCCTCGATGGTCTTCCCACAATACAATGGACATGCTGAGATAACTAACAAGAATTTTCTCATTGCGGTCAAATGGCGATTGGAGAATATGAGTGTAAGATGGGTGGATGAGGTCCCGTCTATCATTTGGAAATATAGAACAACACAAAAGCAGTTAACAAAAGAAACCCCATATTCCTTGGCATATAAGTAATGGAAGAATTCATGCCGCTATAAATGATGAATGGGTGGAGAGAAGTTAGACGACTCTAGAAGAAGCGATAAAACCTAATCGGGTCAACTTGCACTCTCATGCCTGACAAGATAAATAGAGTAACAAATTCATAAACAAATTGGCTTCGACTCTAGTGCGTCTGAATGTAATGATCATATACAGACTATAATAAAATACTATCTAAATTATTGTCCTAAATATATTATTATACTACATCAAACGGTAGATAGCATGAGGAATAGTCAGTCAGAGTGAAACCCCTGTAACATTGACTCGGATGCCATATCTATAAAACCTCGGATCTCTGATGTATTATTAAGTGCCATATTAAGATATTTTTCACCTATGATTTTATTAGATGTGTTAATTCATGGGTTTGCACGGGTATTATGAGCATTAAATTAATGTTGCATGGACATGTATGACATTGCATAACATTTACATGGTCTTTGTCATGGTTTTGCACACAAGGGTTGATAATACTTTATATTAAGTTTTTCACCGAACATTGTTTTGAAAAGTATTAATTAGTGTGTACAAATTTATGGACAAGTTTTACAAATAAAATGGGTGTTTTTGGAAAAAGAATAAATACATTGCAGAGATTTATAATATTGTGACACCCCACCTAATAAAATGTCGGGTGATCACTCCTATATCAAATTAACACAGGAGTCTCATATGGTTCCATTCTCAGCATCATTGTCAAAAACCATTTAATTACTAAGAACCTATTAGGCCACGGTGTCAAATTTTAAACTTTTTAAGCTTTTTAACTTAATCGCACACTTAAAACCAGTCACATGGTAAAATTAACAACAACTTAAATGAATAAATAAATAACCTATAACTCTTAGTAAAACATCATATACAACCATATCGAATGAGCGTAAAACAAAAATGCTGGAAATAAACTAAATGACATCAATTGGGCAACATACCCGAATATACTTTCAGTACCTCCTATCTAGATCATAAAGGCGGAAGCGTCTATACAATCTCCTGCCCACATCCACAGCTACGGCAGCAATGTCTGACTCAAAAGAATAGTCATTCGGTCATCCCTATGTCTGGACACCTAAAAAGTATAACAAGGGAGAAGAAAAATAAAATATAGATACGGGTCAGAGCCATAGGTTTTAAAAATATTTTAGCAAGTGTTTAAAATACTTTAACATATTAAATATGATATTCTCCATATTTACACTGGTGTCGCACTCACATGAGATACTCCTCACCTCTCATCTAACAGTGCACACCTAATGCATGTACTTTAAACATCCTAGTTACGCTACCCAGTTTGACTAACACTTCCAAAACCTCAAATTTACCATACGCTAACACATGCCATGCGTATATAATATCCTAAGCTTACTCCCGGCTTATACATAATAATCTCTCACTTATAATTTAACCATTTATGATGTATAACTTTGATTTCACAGTTATAATTACGCACGTGAACAATAACCGAGGTACCTAACCTATGTATTAGAGACCAAACATCTTCTCACTTCCAATGTTGCGTCAAGTTTTATGCGTGTGATGTCTCGCAAAGCGAAATCCAAATAAGGAACCCTCCCGATACATTACTACACAACTCTGTCAGTTTTTGAGATCTGTCGGTACCGGACCTAAGTCTATAAGTGTGCTTAAATCAATTTATATGGCTCCATAGGCTTATTCACTGTAGGTGATACCTAGAGATATAAGTCATCTTCTTTATTTAGTCCGTATATATATATATATATATATATGTATATATATATATATATATGTATATATATATATATATGTATGTATATATGTATATATATATATATATATATATATATATATATATATATATCACACACTATATAAGTAAAATAATCATCCCTTAGAGTTAAAACTCAATGGACACAGTCTCTACAATACTATCATCTTTCAAGGAATTTCTCACACAACATCCTGGGTACCAGCGTTCGGACTCTCACACCGACTTGGCAAAAACCAAATCATAACGTATGGGAAGCGGTTATAGTTCCGAACCTGAAAGTGAGAACGAATCGTACCCAAGACTTCTCACCGAGAATAAAAATCACACAATATAAATAATGGACGACTATGACCTGGGGACTATACGCAACCTGCTCATCAAGCCAGGCCCCCCACCCACATCGCCCAACTTCCCATGATATCACTAGAGGGGTATGCTTCATATAAATATGCCATTCACACACAAATATATTCATAATCATATCATATATATACTGTCTCTATACCCGTTTATATATATATCATCAAATCAGGCTATTCATGCCTATCTCTCTTGGCATTAGCCTATAATCCTGAATATATCAATTCATATAAATTTATAAGTGTACACACAACTTATTTAATCCCATAAGTATTCACCCACTTATTATACAATTCTCACATCTCTTATTTCCGAATAGTAGTGTATCACGTTTAGCTATTATTCTTATATCATCCTACTCGCACCTTAGGATTTACTCATACATACTCGGCATATATATTCTACCCATATATAATCGGCATATATATTCTATATGCATAAATATATATGTATGAACCCGCCGAATAATTCCTCGAATGTCATTCGTCCCAAACATTCCTAAATTCAAACCCCCGAATCTTTCCCAAAAACCCGAGACTTATACATCACCCATATACTCTTTTTAGATGTCCTCTCACTCTATCTAGGATCCCCTAATGTTTATGTCCCCAAAGGAAATTCTTCTCCAATCATTTTTATCCAAGAAGAAAGCTCTCAATTTTTTCTGTGAAAATTGAACCGATTCGGTATTCCAAAAACGAATCGGTCCGGCCAAAAAGGGACCGATCTGGCCATAGAAAATGAACCGGTCCGGTGCTAAAAAATGAACCGATCCGGTGGCCAGAAAAATGAGCCGATCCGTCTATCTGATTAGTTCGGGAGTTCATATTCTACAACTCCAAAAATTCCCCCTAAAATTCATCCAACCCCATTTCAATGGCTTCTAACATCACCCAACATCAATATATATATTTAAACACTAGATTATACCCAACGCAACAATTAATTAAGGGATTAATCAATATAAAACAAGAAAATTAACCCTTTTCTTAATTTAACCCTAACTTTCAATTCCTTCCAATTCATCATCAACAATTTCACCATTAACATGAATTTAAGCCTAGATTTCATATGGAGTTATTATCACATCATTATGTTGTGAAATCATCACCCCAAAACCCCATTTTTGCAAGAATCCCAAACCCTAAAATTCATAATTTTCTCACCAATTATGATATGAAATATAAACACACTCATATTGTTAAAGCAAGTTAAACACTTGCCTCGTTGGATAAATTCGACGAACTCGTGCCGGGAGTCCTCCGAAGCTTGGTCCAAGCCTCCTCTTCTCTTCTCTTTTCCTATTCCTTTCATTTCTTCTTTCTTTTCTTTCTTTCCTTTCTCTCTCTCGTGCCTTATAATGAGATAAATGAGGTTTTTCCCTCAGTAAACCCAAAGTAGACTCGTATACACAATTGTGAGTCCCTACTACTCTAAAAAGTCCCTGGAACCCAAAAATTACCCCCGGGTACTCTATTATGACTATCTCAACCCATCGGAGACCAACCGTGCGCTCAGTATCCCCATCCGAGTCAGTTATCAAAATTCACTTCTTAACCCAACACATCTCCACACGTATTTTTCAATTGAAAATATTATTCCTTATCGCTTTGCCCAACTGCGACATGATACAAACCTGTAAGTAAATATATCATACATCAATAATAATCCAACATTTTAATTCTCAAATCATTTCTCCAAATATTAAATTACACTCATTTATGTAATTTAAATACCCATAAAAGTACGGGGTATTACAAATATCTTCTTCCTCTCCACTTATCTCTACATATATTTGGGATATGTATTGTTTTCAAAACATTAATTTGACTACGTCGACTTCAAATTGAATTATGTATATATATGGAGGATTCAAAGGAGACCTTAAGGAAAAGACCTAAACAAACAAATTATTAACAATACTAAAAAAAATATTTTTTTCCAACCAAACCTGGTGGACATGATTTTAACAATAAGGAAATCATCTACAAATAATTTCATAAAAAAATCCTGAAAGTGGGTGAAATGTAAAAGTGATAAATATGTGCATTCTGAACCGTTGGAATTTTTAATAATCATCTCACCCACTTTTTGAATGAACTTTTTTATGATCATCTCACCCACCACTACACCAAAACTAATTACTTGTCAAGGTAAAAAATTGTGACAAGTTTTGGGGTGACAAAGCAAATTGTTACGGATTTGTCGCTGTCAAAGTCCGTGACAAGTTCGTAACAAATAAACAATTGTCATGGACTTTTACCATGGTGTCCGTGACAATTTTCCTTTGTCACGGACTTATGACGGTCAAAGTCCATGATAAATCTGGGAAAAATTAAAAAAATTGTTGGGTAGTATGGCCACTGCCACTTCCCAACAGTATATTTTAACCCGTTATAGCATATTTAAACCCGTTTAAACAGTATATATATATCAAGAAACATTAAAAAATTTATAACAATTACACATGAATTAAAAATATCCATAACCAACCAACAAATATCCATAACCAAATAAAAAAAATACAAATAATACCAAACATTCAATATTCAATATTCAAATAAAATAAATAGAAATAATGTCATGGACTAAGGTTTTGAACAAGTTCGAGGAGGAAGGTAGGCCACACTATATATGAATGTATATATCCATCAATTCGTCAAACGCCACATTGCTCTTCCAACCACAAAGGTGCATTCTCTCTTTCAGGCACAATATGCGTGACGAGAACCTTTGCCTCTATATCTTACAACACACGTCCATGGGCCACACTACCTGGGTGTGTGTCCGGGTCCCTCAACCCCCTAGCTATAAGCGTGCCACCAAAGAGGTCTTTTAAATACACACTCGGCCAACCTATTGTTGACATAGGTCATTCGACGGGGGTCAAGGTGAAAGATGAATCATATACAAACGACGAGTGGGTGCGTATCGACGATGAGGGTGAGAGAGATGGAGTAGTGGTGTCCTCGTCTACTGCCTTCCCCTTACCCTTAGATGAGGTGGACCCCAAATGACGCTTCATGTACTCAAACATATTGAGGACCGTTGCCTCTAAACTTTCTAACTTATCGCCATGGATGTCCATATTACGAGCCAAGTCGGTGTTGCTCGTCTCAATCTCGATGAGTCTTGACTTCCCTACTCGAGAGCTCACCCACTTGTCATCCCCTTATGATCTTCCTCGAGCACTTATCTTAGTGCACCCATAGCCAGAGATGCCTTGTCGGCATCAGACTGGGAGTTGTGCACTTCCTTAAGTTTTGCCTGAAACGACATAAAGTACAAGATTAGTTAAGTTAATAAATATATTATAACATAATTAAAAAATAAAACAATTGTAAGATATTTTTATAACTTACAATTGTGGTTGCCACGCTCGAAGACACCTCCTTATTCTTGCCCTTATTCGTCCGAATTTCCACATAGGCATCGAGCCTATGTGGACTACCCCCAGGACCAATCCCCGTCTCTTGAAATATAATAATGAAAAATTAGTAAATAATAAAAAGTATTGATAAATTAGAATAACATAAAACTAAAATGAAAGAAAATTAATAACTTACCATCTTGTGCTCCACCAAGACATAAAACGTACGACCGAAGTAGTTCACATCGAACTTTTCGTCTGGTTTGGCCTCCCCAATTGACGAGATGTCAACTGTCGCTCCTAGATATCATTGTCGACAAACTGCTGCCACTGTGCCAATGAGATCGGCTCCTTCGACTGTATGGTGTCACGGACCCTCAATATGGACTGTCGATCCTACCCAGAGTATCGTGCCCACATATTTTTCTTCCACATTTTGATCTCTCAATTGTTCTAACGTGGAGTCACGGACATGTGGGTTCAGGCCGAATTGTTCCTGTCAAACAAATACAAACAAAAAAGAAAGTAAGTGTTAGTTGTATTTAAATTATTAAATATAATAAAATATAAATATAAATATAAATATAAATATAAATATAAATATAAATATAAATATAAATATAAATATAAATATAAATATAAATATAAATTAAAAATAAAGTGAGTAACTACCTGTAGTGCCCTCCAGATTGCCATCTTGAGCTCCTTTGGCACCTTTCTACAATCCGTGTACCAAGGGTCGATGATCGACTTGAGAAACCCCAGGGGTCTAGCCAGTAAGGCCGTCTTGTTCTCAATCACGGACCCCAATTTGCCCCATTATAGGGGCCTAGTAGCAGACGAGCCTTCCTTGCCTCCGCTACCGTGATGCCCTGATGAATCCATTTCTTATAAAAATTGTTGTTATTAGTACAAACATGTATATGAGAAAATGATCAAATCCAAATGAATAAAAGCATTAAATTGGCTAAAATCCAAATGAATTAAGACACTAGACGAATACAAGCCAAACAAATGTTACACTGTTCTCGAGAAAAATTGAGATACTCATAATTCATCCTCTCCAAATTTGTAGAATCAATATGATGACGGATGATATTATCCCCTACTTCTGCCCTAGCATGTCAAGTATTTGCCTCCGCTATCTATGGAACTGTAAAAAAATGCTTCAATATGGGCCCAATGGGAAAATATTTCAACACTTTTTGAGGCACTTTTGAGCTTATGCCTTCCTTGCCAATTGATTACACATATCTAGCTTCATCGCATACGGGACATCGATCAAGATTTTCATAATCCTTTCGGTATAGTATGAAATCATACACATAAGCATGAATTTATTTATACTTCATTCCCAAACCTTTCAAACTATTCTTCATAGTAGGATAACTATTTGGAAGCGTATTGTACTTGGGTAGCAAGCCCTTCACCCAATTCAAAATTCCTGTCATGCTATTGCCAGACAGACCATATAGGGTCTTCAAACTATGCAAACCAACCATGTCAAGTAATTTTTTTGATCTTTGTCACAGACAAAGTACAACAAATGGGTCGCCTTAAATTTTAAACATTTTGTAGTCATCGCCAAGATTTATCTCGATATCTTCATGAGCACCTGAACCTTGTACATCATCAGTGACCTCATTTTCTTCCACTTCATGAACTCTATACGCATCATGGACTAAATCCTTTAGCATATTATAATCTACATTGTCCTCCTTCCCTTGTACATCTATCGTACCTGTTAAAGGTTGTTGTGAAGGTTGCTCAGGGACAAAAGGAACTTTTGATTCCCCGTGAAAAATCCAAATTTGATAACTATCTTGCGTACCCCATCTTAATAAATGTAGTTCAACTATTTTCCACTCAAACACCTTACCGTTCCTACACTTAGCAAACGAACACGAAAACTCTTCATCATTAGGATATCTCTTTGCGTATTTTAAAAATTCATTAGCACCTCTGAGAAACACATCCCCTAATCTATTTGTCTCACCCATCCACTCTTTGTATTTAGGATATCACATCACAGCTACAACAAACAATCACCTAGTATGGGTAAGAAGCATATATTCATGTATTAATATAAACAAAAGCGTATATTCATTTATTCGATAGTAATATTTCTAGTGATGATTCATACGTAGTTATGTTTCATTAATTATTAAATGTTTATCAACAAGCTAGTAAAATTAATACTATATTTCATTTCTGTCTTATTTATATTCGATAGAATCACAACCCTAAAGTTAGAAATGCCTAAGGCCAACCAACTCAATGGCCATCTAAATACTCAAATTCACTAGTCAACAACAATTCAAGAATCCCAAAAAACAATTCAAATAATAATGCGAAATATGTGAAATGTCTAGGGCCAGCCAACTTAATGGCCATCTAAATGTTCAAATCCACCAATCAACAACAATTTAAGAACTCGAAACAACAATTCAAATAATAATGAGAAATATTAGAAATTCCTAGGGACAACCAACTCAATGGACATCTAAATGTTCAAATCCACCAATCAACAACTTATGAAGTGAATATGATAATATAAAAAGCATTAGATCATGTTACAGTACCGATATGTCATGCATTCATCTTATTATATATACACATGTAGTAGGTTTCGGTAAAAGCATACGTGAGTCTAATGCTATTATCTCATAATTTTGAATTTCTTTTAACTTAAAAATACACGTTCCCACTTAAACATGAAGGCAAATAATGGATAAATTAAAAACCACCCACTTCCATGAACTAACCCACGATTTTTTTCCTTCTCTCTTTGTGTACAAAACTTCTGTAATCTCTCAAAACTCACTTATTCTCTCACATAAAAAATTGTCCTTGCACCTCCACGAGCAATTCCTTATAACATCTCCATCTTCACTGCAACTGCAGAAGGGAGAACTTTTGCCCCTCTCTAGAGACTAGGTTTGTTTCTATCTATATGTCTTGTCCTCTCACTTCTTGAGTTGAATTTTTTGAATCTATATTCTTTTAATATACTAAATAATTATATGATACTATTTTTAATTTGTGTTTTGCAGAAGTGGGTTTTCGTTTTTCCTGGATAGTCATAAACACTTTTTTTGTGGAGATGACTTGAAAATTTAATAATTGCTATTTTTTTCCTTATGATTGTATCTTTCTATTATATATGCAAATGTGGTTAGGTCTTTAAAGGGCTCCAAATATTTCGTGATCACCCAATGATATATGTTATTTGAAAGTTTGAATTGTTGTTTATATGCTGCAGGTAGTTGAAATTACAAAAGGAAGTACGGTCAAATATTAACTTGACAGGAAGACATGGATGATTGAGGTAGTAATTTTATGTTATTACATTGACCAACTTCTTCTACTTGCCATTTCATGAAGACAATAACTACTTAGCTTAGGAATATTTTTTTTTGAAATTTGAGATTACTTTCCTCTATGTTATTTTTTATGTGCGTCCGTCTATTGTTTGTATTTGTTGCGTTTCATGGATTTCTTCCATTCTATTAATAGAATGTTATAGACTATGGACACCAATATTGTTCTTCAATAGAGGCTGGCAGTGAGGTCTGTATATTTATTTATAATCTATTTTTTTATACCTTTGAAACTCTTTTTCTTTTCTTGATGTGATTATCATGCGCTCTCTCCCAGCAGGCCATCCACAAAAATAGTTCTCTCTCTATCTGTATCTTTGAATGTGTGGGAGTCTCAAAATCTTCCAAAACCCGAATCCTATTTTCTTAAATTTTCTCATTTTCCAAAATTTAAAACACTCATATGGAGGTCACCAAATATTTTCCTCAATTAAAAAAAGGAAAAAAATTTCAATCCCACGCATTCCGAGAAGTTTCACACGATCTCTGTCGGTTTACAAAAAAATATGACTTAACTCTTCACAACTGCCCCTCTCATATATTCACTACCAACTTCCTACCTCTCTGACTCTCTCTCCGAATGTCCATTCTTTTCTTTCAAAACTTCTACCTTACTTCCCTCTCCCTCTTTATCAACAGTCTCATATCCCCACCTCACCAACATCATTCTCTCCCGTATGTAAATATTGTTTTTTTGTGAGTGTATGAATGGGTGTTTGTGAAACTGGGTCCATTGTTAATCTTAATGAATAACATATAACTTTTTATATATATGATTAAATGCAATTAAAACATATTTAAATAAACAGTACTTCCCCATGTATTCTAGGAGTTTTTGGTAAAAATATTAGGGACCTTTTGTTTCAAGTCCATTGTTTTTAATTTTTTTTGGATATCTCATGTCATTTTATAATTAGTTGGAGGTTACTTTTTAAAATTATTAGTGTCATTTTATTAATTACACAGACATTTTGCAAATAACGCAAAGATATATTTACTATTTTGGGATTTAGAACATAGGATAAAATGACACAGGATTGAAAATCAACAAATTAAAAAAAAAGGACCATCAAATAAATATCTAAAAATAAATATTATTAGAAAAGGGTTCATCAATCCCAAATACACAACTACACCCTTAGTAGTATATACATCAACACACACAAATATTAATAATAATATACATGATACTAACAATAAAGTATTTAATTTATAATAACTAAGTTCACAACTAATGTGCAATGTCTTAAAAAAATTACGATAGCTTATATAGATTGCATAGGACATAAAAAAAATTGTGTTTTTTTTATATTAAAAGTCAAAATTTTATTGGTGTTGATTTTTTTTTGTTTTAAGGTCAGTACCTTTTCCCAAGTTTATTTTTTTATTACTAATCATCATTAAAATATTTTCCACATTTATCATGAAATTTCATGTAGTTTATTAGATTCTTGGTTTGTCTTCCAAAATTATCAGATGTTTATGTGTTAAATTTGCAATACTAAAAGTTGGGGGAAAAACAAAATGTAAACAATACTAACGGTTTGAATTGATAGTTAACCTAACGAGGGCGTATTACAATTTTTTTTAATGGGAGTGTGTTGCAAAATTAATCATAAATTTTCGGGGGGGGGGGGGGGGGGGGGGCTCAAAATAACCCTTTTTAATTATTTGTTTTTTCGTAGTATGTTGTGTTATGCGATAATATAGTTCTTGACATTCATTGCCTCATATTCCTTTCAATTCGGGTGCGTTTCCACTATATTACTTATATTTACATGTTCGTGGTTATGGCTACCACCATTTTTTTTAAATACTAATCAAAATTGTATATAAGATTACATATTAAAATAATATATTTCAAAATGCGATACACCCCACCGTGCATCGCACGGGTTGCCACTAGTATGAGAATACATGCATGTATGCATGCACCCCCAAAGAAAGTGTTATATAACAAGTGATGAGGGTAAAAAGGTAATAAGTAATCGTATACAAGTCGATTTAGTCTAAATTTAAACATGCCTAGATTATAGTAACGATGAGCCGCAATAGATAGTCATTTTGCCATCATCTTGTTTATGATTGCAAATAGGTGCGTGAAATAGGAGCCAATGACTATCTATTGAGGTTCACGTTACTATAATCTAGACAGGTATAAATTTACACTAAATCAACTGCTATACGATTACTTATTACCTTTTCACCCTCGTTACTTGTTATATAACACTTGCTTTTGGGTGCATGCATGCATGTATTCTATAACAATTTATGAGCACAAACATATATATATATATATATATATATATATATATATATATATATATAGAGAGAGAGAGAGAGAGAGATATGTGTCGAAATGTGTGTAGAGAGAGAGAGAGAGCGATGGTCGTCAAAATATGTGAGGAAGAGGAAAGGCGGTCGTCGCTACTGCAATTAGAGAGAGTTGTAAGGGAAAACCCATTATAAATCAATTTATACTAATTACCAATTAATACTAATTACCACAATATATCAATTTATACCCATTACCAATTTCAATATACAAATTTTAATCTTAGAATGCCAATTTCAATATACAAATATTAATTTCAGAATACACACACTGAAGACTACATATTCCTCCATCTCCTCTAAAGGGTGAGTGGTCCTATCCCATTCAAGATCCCACATTTCTATAATATACTTAGTAGCTCATGCACATTGTCTCAATTTGAGGAAAATTCGACTGCATATCCCCATAGTTCTCCAAGTACATGAAATAGATTCACAAGTGTAAGTGTTCTTTTAATTTGTCAATTGAAATAACACTTAACACTGCATCATCTAAAATGTACCCAAAGAACATTAAGAGATGACAGTAGAACTTCCCCTAAATGTAGCAAGTTTAAGCCATTAAGAATATTATTATACATAAACTATGTCATCCCAAACTGTCTAAACGGGATAATTCGAGAGATCTCAATACAGGGGTAATGACTCTCAAACTAGTCTAAGGGCTATTGAATGCATACGTATAAGACTCGAAGGCTAGTATCTATACGCACTATATGTAATTCAAAGTAGTTATAAATTACCATGGTAAGTATGTTTCATTTATTCGATAGTAATGTTTATAGTAATGATTTATACATAGTTATGAACGTAATTCTCATTATTAATTGTTTAACAGGAAACTTTTAAAATTTATAGTATGGTCTAAGGGCCAACTAACTTAATGGCCATCTAAATGTTCAAATCCACCAGTCAACAATAATTCAAGAATCCCAAACAATTAAATAATTCAACAATCTCTCTGTGTGTGTGTGTATATATATATATATATATATATATATATATATATATATAAAGAGAGAGAGAGAGAGAGAGAGAGAGAGAGAGTCACCGAAATATGTGAGGAAGAGGAAAGGGGTGACGTCGCTGCTGCAATTAGAGAGAGAAACCAAATACCAAATACCAATTTCAATTTACTATACCAATTTCAATTTCAATTTATAGTACCAATTTCAATTTTAATTTCAATTTCAATTTTAATTTTAATTTCAATTTATAAACACACACATACACACATTGAAATACACATACTAACCCCCCCAATACACATGGAGAAACACACACAAACATACACACAAATACACACACATACTGAAACATACACGATCACACATATTAACACACACACACACACACACACACACTGTAACATACTCAAACACAATAAAATATACACATAGTGAAAATCATACATAGAGAGAGAGAGAAATGTACCAGTGAGAAAGGGAGGCAAAGAGAAGGAGAATCGAAGCAGTAGGGAGGAGAGAGAGAGAATCGCAACAGTAGAAGGAAGAGAGAGAGAGAGAGAATAGTGAGGGAAAATGAAATGTGAGGGAAGGAAATTGATAAGTGGCTAGGGCTTTATTTTTTAAAAGTTGTCACAAATGTGTCATGATTAAGGACCGTAACAACTTTCTAAGGTTATCACGGTCTTTAACCGTGACACGTCATTGACAACTTAGTTGTCACGGTCAAAGACCATGACAAAAAATGCGTGTTTTTTTCACGATTTTTGACCATGACAACCTTGGTCGAGTGAAGAGCCATTTTGTCATTTTTGGTGTATTGCGCCTTTATTGATCCTGGGCCGTGACCCACTTATCATGACCATTCTCGGTTTGTGGTGTAATGGTAATTAAATGATGAATCTTATGATTTCGTCCTTAGAATATAAATGACATTATTATATATTGAATCATGTTATTAAATCTAAAAAGACCCTTAATTAATCCGAGAATTGAATTAGATCCGAGTTTGAAATTGTTAGATTATGGACTTAGGGCTATAAATTTTAAAATATGACATTAACACTTGAATCCATGTTTTAATTGATAAAAACTTGTACGTATAGGTTAGTGGTGATGTATTATAACTTCTATCTAAAGGAGGATGGGTTTTACGATGTTTAGAACCTTCGAACATATGAATTGTTATTGTTAGTGGTGGTTTTTGGACTTTGGAAGGGATGGCATTGCGCATCTCGTTAGATTGAGATTAAAGTCTCATTCTAATGTGATATAGGTTCTTATTAGAATGAGCCTAGATGTCTTTAGAACGAATGTTGGATTCTTCTTCGAATGACTTGGGAATGTCGTTCAAATGACTTTTGTTATTTCTTTCGAAGCGGTTAAGATCTCATAAGAAAGAGTTTGGGTCAGAATGACACTTTGATTCTTTAATAATTTTAGATATTTAATATAAGAGTTAGAACACTTCTTTAGTAATCTATGAGTGATTTGTCTTATTGTACTTTGACTTTATTTGTAAGCATACCCGTGAGTGCTTATGGGGAACGTACTAGGATAAATTCTTTATGGTATGCGTACGACGTTAACTGCACTGGTAACTTGATGATAGCAAAGGGCTTACCTTGGTCCTTTTACCCTGGGTCCCGAGGGGGAGTAAATGGAGGTGATTTTCGTATAGTCTTGCATATGAAGGTCTATATGAATAATGGGAAGGCGCAGTGACATCTTCCTCTGCTGATGTTTTAAGGTTATATGTATGGGACGGTCTATAACTATACCTAGTACACACGAGTGATCCTCGAAATGAATAGAGATATGTCTTCGTACGCATGTGTGGGCTCGTGCTTAGCCAATTTAGTTGTATGTGTACTTACATGGATATTAGACTTTGAGATTGTCTTTCCCTTATTGACATTATATTTGCGATGTATACACTGACATTTAATATGGAACCAATTAATTATATTTAGTCGAGATTTATTATAATTAATCATTGCATTCACTTAGACTTGGAATTAGAACCTCATGTTATTTATTGGGTTATTTGGGTTGGGTTAACTTAAAAATAACTAAAATATAAGAGCATGATGTGTGGTTATTATTGTATGCCAAATTCGGTTAAATTCTTACTCGTTGTAGATGTGTTGTTTACGTTGCTGTTGAAATCTGTTTTCGGGTCCTAGGTCGTTATTGCAGCCGCAACCTTGATTCTAACTTCCATTCCTTTTAGTTTCAACTCTTATATAGGATGTATGTGTCGAGTCTGCTTGCTCATTCTTTTTATTTCTATTTACTTTTTCGATCGGGTCGGATTCTGGTATTAGTTGTTATTTCTTTTGGGGACGATTTACATTGATGACAATTTCTATCTTCCCTGATGGGTTTTACTTATTGTTGGCTTTTAATATAAAAAATTATGTTGGTTTATTCATATTGTTATTATTGGTTTTTTAGTATTATGCTTTAATTCATTTTACTTCAGTCATGCTTAAAAGAGTACTTAATTGTTTAGACTCCTGTATTATTTATTTTTTGACATGATGAATTTAGCTATAGATTTTATAGGGTGTCACCTCTATTTTGCATGCTATTTCCACTAGTAACTATTAAATCTAAGGTGCTAATTTTCACTCCAATGGATATGATCTTCGTGCCAATATTTTTTTTTTGCATATTATAAAACTAGGTGTTAGAATTTATATGTAATATGTAGGAAACTACTCGCATATTCATCTAATAATGTTCCATAAAGATGAATCAAATCATTATTTGCTACGCTATTTAACTCCAATTTTCCCGTTCGACTTAGTCTTATATTCCAATCCTCACTTCATATGAATATCTTAAAGCAAGTTAAATTAATTATATATTGTTGATCTATAAGAGTTGAAAGACAAAAAATTATGTCAATAGATTTTGATAATACAATTTTGTGAGGGTCTTGCGTAAAACTTCTTAATTTTACGTCACTTTTGTAGTAAAGCTCATTTTATTTTATTTTTTATTTTTGAGATATTAACTCAGCCTCGACACTAAAAGATAGGCTCACACTCACGACAACCAATAAATATAGTTAGAAATTTATAAAGGAATTATAATAATTATGAATCCAAGTTATTGCAAGGCACGTTCTAGGAACACGGTCTTTTAGGCAATATTTCTCCCCTTCCGATTAAAAAATCACGAGTACACAATGGAGTTAAAGTAGAAACTTACCTTAAGGGTAAAATGCAATAATATTTCTTGTTTGATTCAAACTATGTACGATTTGACCAAACCAAGAACAGTCTGAAATGTGAACCTGATAATGACAGAAGGTAGAGGCCAGATTGAGGAGGACAGAGAAATTTTTGGTTTAAAAAACAAAGGCGTGTAACTCTTTTTACGGCTATTTTGGTGGTTATTCATGAACAGTCACCTCCTTTCAGGCATGCGATTCAGCAACAATTGGATCAAGTCTTTTCTAAATTCTTTTGATCGCACGATATAGATTCGGTGTCTCATCATAAGCGAATGGACGCACCACTATACGAATCATCACGAGTCAATCTAATAGTTCAGACCAACCCGCTTGGGTTATAACATCATTTAATCAGATCGATCAGCTATAACTGTCGATCTGGTTGACTTTGACAAAACTTTAGGCTCCCACGCTCTGAGTGATGATGTGCCAGTCACATGAACGATTCGTGGTGCTTCACACCACAGCAAAGCACCATAGCATAACCTCTTTGACTAGAAGACTCATAGTCATCTTTTATTTGTTAGTTGTATACCCTTCCACTTTCTTATAAAGTTTCTATGTGGGACACTAAAACCTACCCACCTCATTTACACCCACTTTGCTTTAGCTTTCTCTCTATACTAGAAAACCCAATAGAAAAATCTAAAAATTAAAAACTCACTTACACAATATTAATACTAAATTATATTTCAAAAATAAGACTTGATAATAATTTAATTAATAAATTATATTTTGAAATTCCAACAATCCCCTGCCATTTCAAAATACTCATGAATAATGAATTGGAGATACAAGAGTATATAGATAGTAACAGAGTTTCTGGCATTACCGCTGAAAGCTAGTACATAAATGAAAAGTGTCTTTTGGACTTGAACTTTCACTTAGTGAAAATAATTCAAATATTCATCAAGGTGCTGTCGTGAACGTATCTTGAACCAAGTACCCTTTAAGATGAGCCGAAACCATTACACATACTGATCTCTGTGTTGAAGAGTGTTCTGTTAGCACGCACATTTACGACCATGTGCTTATCCTGATTTCGTGAGTGTCTTAGGATCGGTCTTAGTTCCATAAAAAGCGACCACACTTTCATCACTCATATATGTAAATCAACTTCAGTGATTCTGCGAGTCACACTTATATGATTTATTAAGAAGTAAAATTGATCCTCTATCATGCAGAATGCCAACACTAGGCACATAGGAATGTACTTTTACATATAAGTTCCTAGTGTTCCATGACTATCATTTAACTTGTTAGTACCACATTGACCATTGTCTATATTTTCAAGACATAAGTTGGGTTCCCATTAAATATAGTTAATTTATTTTATGAACCTTAGTCCCATTCCTTTTGAGGTGATATATACCATTTATCTAACAAGACCTTTAGTAAGGGGATATGCTAAATTCTTGTTCCTTTCAACATAGTTAATTGTAATTACTCTTTATTTGAGTAATTGCCCCCAAATTTGATGTCTTAGACTAACATGCCTAGATTTTCCATTATAAGTTTTATTTGAAACCTTGTATATTGTAGTTTGGTTATCAAAATTGATCATAATAGCAGGAGATAGCTTTTTCCACAACTGAATATCATATAATAAGTTTTTAAGTCATTCCACTTCTTTACCTGCATCTGTTAGGGCTATGAATTCTGATTGCATTGTTGAATCAGATACACATGTTTGGATCCCTAAGAAATGGCTGCTCCTCCTAGCATAAATATCCAACTAATTGTGGACTTGGATTTTTATTCGAGGTTATTCCAATTGAAATCACTACATCCTTCCAATACAAATGGATACCTTACATAATGTAAGCTGTAATCCATAGTCCTTTTTAGGTATCCAAGTAATCTAGAAATTGCATTACAATGTTCTTGTCTTGAATTACTTGTAAATCTACATAACATTCCTACCGCATAATCAATGTCTGGTCTAGTGCAATGCATTGCATACACGAGACTTCCAATGACACTGATATATTTAGGTTGATCCATCATACACCCAGTACTTTTCAAAAATTTGGTACTAGGGTCAACATGTGTGGTTGCTGGCTTAAGTTCAAAATGATTATAAATTACTAAATTATGAATAGAAGCAAGAGATATTAATAGTCTAATGGAAGTTATGCATGCAACATGTGCATATGTGTCAACATAATAAATTCAGTGTTTTTGTTTATTGCCTTTAGCAACTAATCTTGCTTTAAATTTATTAATTGAGCCATTCGAATTTAATTCCTTTTAAATATTCATTTGCACCCAATTGTTTTTGCTCCAAGGGGAAGATCTGTAATAATCTAAGTTTGATTTGAAAAAATTGAGTTCATTTCATCATTAATTGATTTTTTCCAAGATAGCATCCCTAGATCTTATCGCTTCATGAAATGTAGTCGGTTCATCTTCCGCATTAAGAACAAACTTGGTTTTGTTCTTAGTTTCATTCATATCTCCCTCTATAAGATAAATTACAAAGTCACGTCCAAATGTCTTCTCAGTTCTTTATCTCTTACTTCTTCTTGGTTCAACGGCATTCGTTGATTCCAAAGGTGATATTGGTTGTGTTGAAGTATTAGAAGGTGAGACATCAATAGTCGAATTATTATTTTCCAATCCTTGATTCAAAATACTTGACTTTGTTAGATGTTCAAAAAATTGCACATCCACCGACTCAATAATTTCCTGAGTTTCAAGATTTAGAAATCTATAAGTCGTACTATTGTCTGAGTATCCAATAAAAATACATTTGTAAGTCCTATTTCCTTACTTGGGTCTTTTAGGTTCGAATTTTCTTCCATAAGCAAGACATCCCTAATCTTTGAGAGAGTTAAGATTAGATTTACGATTAAACCATAATTGATATGGTGTGATATCCTTGTTTTTCAATGGAACTCTATTTAGAATATAACATGCAGATACAATTTCTTCACCCCACATAGACAAAGGTAACCCAGAACTGATTAACATTGAATTTATCATTTTAACCAAAGTCCTATTTTTTTTCTTTCCATTGTTCCATTTTGTTGTGGCGTATATGGTGCCGTAACTTGATGAATAATACCATGAGTATTATAAAACTGAATAAATTCATTTGGGTAGTATTCACCACCTCTTTCGGATCGTAGGACTTTGATTTGTCGATTTTGTTGAGTTTTAACTTCCGCTTTAAAAATAAGAAATTTAACGAATACTTAATCTTTACTGTTAAGTATATATATATATATATATATATATATATATATATATATATATATATATATATATATATATATATATATATATATATATATATATATACATACATACATATTTGGAGTAATCATCGATAAAAGTTAAAAAAATATTTATTTCCTCCACGGGTGACATTACTCTTCACATCACATATATCACTATGTATAAGATCAAGCATTTCGGATGTCCTCTCAATAGATTTAAATGACTTTCTAGTCGTCTTAAATTGAGCACAAATTTTAGATTTATCATAATGGTCAATTTCACAATCATAAATTAATCCTAGATTAGTCATATTTTTTATACTTCTATAATTAACATGACCTAATATATTATGCCATAAATAAATAGAATCAACCATATAAACGGAATTAATATCACTTATTATATTATATTTGATCATGTCGTTACAAGAGTACACTTTACCAATAAAATGACCATTCTTGGATAAGACAAGCTTATTGGACTCATACACAAGTTTGAAACCTCTCTTATTGAGATGGTCTCCAGATAGAAGATTTTTACACATTTTCAATACATGAGATGTTAATTTCTATTCCACTGTGCCCTTTCCAATTGCTTTGGTGCAGAGGTTATTCGCTATTTTTGCTTCCTTTCCATCGATCTCTTGATATGTTTTTAAAAGAGAACAATCTTTGCAGATATGAATAGTTGCGCCGGTATCTAACGACCAACCGCTTTCATTATCCATAAAATTTTCTTCACACACCATTGTAATAAGTTCTTCAACATTGTTGGTTTCCTTTGTCACTTGTTTTCCCTTAAATGCCTTCTTTTTAAGTCGACATTCTAGAGCCAAGTCACCCCGTTTGTCACAGAAGTAGCATTTACCTTTCTTCTTTTTATTTGCACCTTATTTCTTGAAATTTGAATTATTCTTTGCTTTGAATTTAGAATCTTTGGTACTTTTGGATGTTTGATCCTCAACCATATTTGCCTTGAATTGATTATCACTTTGATCTTCCTTTCTTTCCCGAAACGAGAATCTTCTTCAATACGAAGATGACGAAGAAGAGATTCAACTATGTATGTCTTTTCATCATGGTTAATCTTCTTCTTAAAGTTATTCCAAGCGGATGGAAGTTTAAAAATAACCACCCCCACCTGAAATTCATCTTGAAAGTTTATTCCGACGGCTTTAAGATCACCGACTATTTGTTGGAGTTTATGGGCATGCGCAACGGTATATTTATCATTAGTCATTTTATAATCCACATAGTTAGAAATAAAAAACTTACAGTTACTCACTTCCTCATTTTGATATTTAATCTCCAATGCCTACCATAATTCCTTTACCGTAGGAATCATCTGATGTGCACTATAGAAAGTTTGAGATAATGCATTAAGAATGTGTCCTCGACACATGAATTCATCTTCTTTCCTCTTCATGAGTTTTTGCTTGATATCTTCGGTGTCTTCGGGTGTGGGTTCGAGAATAGGTTCATGCCCTTCATCAAGAATATACGCCACTTTAAGAGATGTGAGAAAGAACATGATTTTCACTTTCCAACGGGTGAAATTTTCGCCATCAAAACGATCCAGTCGAACAAAATCTTGGCTCATAACTTGGATGGATTGTGCTACCGTTCCTTCCTTTTTTTCAAAAGTAAGATTTCTTAAAATTGTTGGAAATTTATAAAGGAATTATAATAATTATGAATCCAAGTTACAGCAAGGCACGTTCTAGAAACAATGTCCTTTAGGCAATATTTCTCCCTTTCTAGATAAAAAATCACGAGTACATAATGGAGTTAAAGTAGAAACTTGCTTTCAGAATATAATGTAGTAATATTTCTTGTTTAATTCAAACTATGTACGATTTGATCAAACCAAGAACACTCTGAAATGTGAACCTGATAATGCCAGAAGTTAGAGGATGGAGAGAGGAGAATATAGCAATTTTCGGTGTAAAAAACAGATGCCTGGAACTCTTTTTATAGACATTTTGGTGTCAGTTCATGAATAATCACCTCCTTTCAGGTCTGGGATTCAACAACCATTGGATCAAGTATTTTTGGAATTCTTTTGATCGCACGATCTAGATTCGGCGTCTCATCATAAGCGAATGGATGCACCCCTGTACGAATCACCGCGAGGCAATCTAACATTTCAGATCAATCCGCTTCGGTTATAACAGCCTTTGATCAGATCTGATCCTTTGATCAGATCGATCAGCTATATAGCCGTCGATCTGGTTGACTTTGACAAAATTTTAGGCTTCCACGCTCCTAGCGTGGATGTGCCCCACACCACCGCAATGCACCATAACATAGGCTCTTTGACTAGAAGACTAATAGTCATCTTTTGTCTTTTAGTTATATACCCTTCCACTTTCTTTTAAAGTTTCTATGTGGGACATTAAAATCATACCCACCTCATTTACACCCACTTTACTTTAGATTTCTCTCTCTACTAGAAGTCCAAATATAAAATTCCAAAAATTAAAAACTCACTTACACAATATTAATACTAAATTATATTTAAAAAATAAGGCTCAATAATAATTTAATTAATAAATTATATTTTGAAATTCCAACAAATATATGCAACATGGAAGTAATCAAACTAGATTTTAGGATATGGTGAATTTCACTTCTTGTCTAGAATAGTTTCATTGCCCCCTTTTGGCAAAAGCTCATTTATATCATCTATTGTAGGAAAAATAACAGAAATATTCCGTGAACTTGTTTTAATTCATGAATAAGTTTAGGTTGACACATTTTTATGACATACAATACAATGAGCTATACTTGTACAAGATCAATACATTAATATATCAGTGTGCCACTCAATTACATATACATGTCTCACTACTATCTCATTTGCATCACTTAAAAAAATTAAAAAACGGATGAGAAAGGCATGACTTGGCTACACCATGGGAATGTGTTCTCTTTAACATATATAGATATCGTAACAAACATTTTCTCTAGTATTTGAGCCAATATATGTTACAACTATTATTGGCACTTTGTGCAACTTTTTGAAAACAGTAGGGCAGAGCCACCACACATGTTAAAAAGAGAGATTGAACTCAAGAATCAACTAGAGTCGTCTCCCTTTTAGTTCGTTACTTTGGTAATTATGTTTTTTTTTACATTACTACAGTAACAACTATTGTGTTACACACTGTTTTTGCAATATATTTTAGTTGGTGAGTTATAATGGTTTCTTAATTATCAACATAATATCCTCATTCTCAGTTGCATATTTCTTGAGTACAACATATGATTGATGCAGAACCTCAGTCTCAATATGATGGAGTGGTAGATTTATGACCTTTATTACGGTGAACACATAGCGAAGCAGTATCAGGAATGTATAAAAAATGAAAAGCAGAATGTGGTTGGACCAAAATTTACTTATACACACGAAAAATCATCAGATTTTCACTACAATGAACATATAACCTTCCAGTTTCTCCCTGTGCAGAAAAAGTGCATTAAAAAAAATTAATTTAGAGCTATAGGATAAAACAATACATTGCAAAGTTGTCTTTTTAAAACTTTAAAATAGCTTTACAGAATCTATGAAATAACGACAACTTTATTATAATCCAGTCACTAACCTGCTAAAAAAAATTAAGCCACACTCAACAACCTCATCGCATGATTATCTATTGCCGCACCACCAACTGAATTAAGACTTGATATAAAGCATAATGGATTAATCATGATCACATTTACGCAAACAAGCACCATAACATAATGATCCATAGCTAAATAATGCCGCCCATATTGTCACCTAGGGTTGAAATTATTTTTATATACGAGTTGAAAATTGATAATATATCAAAGATCTACAATCAAATGGAAAGAGAGAAAAAGAGGGGCTAGGGTTTCATATTGCCATACACTAGAATGTCTTACAATAAAAGGAAGAAGAGAGAATAAATATATAACCTACTACAACCACCTAATAATAATAGGAGAAGGGAAAATACTAAAATACCCTCAATGCTAAATAAAACTCTAATACCCCCCTCAAACTCACGATGCTGCAGCGAGAAGCATTGAGAGTTTGCCAACCAAAAAACGAAAACGCTGAACTGGATGAGACTTCGTAAACAAATCAGCTATCTGTGCGGAAGAAGAAACAAAAGGCAAAGTGATGGCTCCATGCGTAAGATGATGACGAGTAATATGACAATCAATCTCAATGTGCTTAGTCCTCTCATGAAAAACTGAATTGTGAGCAATCTGAATAGCACTCTTATTATCACAGTACATAGGAGTGGGCTGAGAAAGAGAGACACCCATATCTGCAAGTAACCGACGTAGCCAAACAACTTCGCGAGTGGTAGAAGCCATAGCACGGTACTCGGCTTCCGTGGAAGACACAGAAACAACAACTTGCTTTTTGCTCTTCCAAGAAACAAGAGAATCACCCAGAAACACACAAAATCCAGTAACTGATTTGCGATATGCAGGATCACCGGCCCAATCAGCATCAGAGTATGCACGCAACTCCAAAGAAGAAGATGAAGGAAGTAAAAGACTCTGAAATCGAGTGCCTCTCAAGTAGCGCAATATACGATGAACAGCTGCCCAATGAACTGTAGTAGGAGCAGTAACAAACTGACTAACAACATGGACATCATGAGCTATATCTGGACGAGTAATAGTGAGATAAACCAAGCTGCCCACAATAGTGCGATATAAGGTGGGATCAGGCAAAAGAACACCATCATACGGGGAAAGATGAACATTAAGCTCCAAAGGGGTATCAACAATCTTAGTATCAGTGAGGCGAGCATGCTCAAGAATGTCCCCGATGTACTTAGATTGTGAGAGAAGATAACCCTTTGGAGAATGATCTACCTCAATACCCAAAAAGTAACGTAGGGGCCCCAAATCCTTCATCTCAAAACAACGAGATAATTCAGACTCCAACGTTGTAATTCCACCAACATCATCCCTAGTAATAATCATATCATCAATATACAAAGAGACCAGAATACGACCACCGTAGGTGCACCTGATAAAGAGAGCTGAATCATTCTCACTTGGAATGAACCCAAGAGAGGTAATCACGGCAGTAAACTTCTCAAACCAAGCCCGTGGTGCCTGTTTGAGACCATATAAGGCTTTCTTAAGCCTACAAACTTCACCAGGACCATGTGGAACACCCGGAGGAGGAGTCATATAAACCTCCTCATGAAGATCACTATTCAAGAACGCATTTTTAACATCCATTTGCGATATATGCCACTGACGAACAGATGCAACAGCAATAAGAGTACGAATAGTAGTCAATTTCGCAACAGGGGCAAAGGTTTCGTCATAATCCATACCATATTGCTGAGAAAAACCCTGAGCAACCAATCTTGCTTTGTACCGCTCAATTGACCCATCTGACCTGATTTTGATTTTATATACCCAACGAGATCCAATTGCCCGCTTACCAGTAGGTAAGGGGACCAAACTCCAAGTATCTGTCTGATGCAAAGCAGAGAGTTCCTCAGCCATAGCCTGTTGCCAAAGAGGATCAAGAACTGCCTCTTTATAAGACGAAGGCTCAGAGAGGCAGTGAACAGAGGATAAAAATGAAGCAAAAGAATCAGAATAACAAGAATAAACAAAATCTGGTGACTGAGTGGACTTACGTGGACGTTTTGGATAGCGAGAAGGAGGTTCCACCGTTTCAGCAGGTGCTTGGGTGGCCACACGAGAAGGGGGAGCATCAGGAACATCGGATGGCAAAGTACCTGCATCAGTAGAAATAATAGGAACAGGAGCAACATGGGGTGGCACACTATCGGTGGTGCAAGGTACTTCAGATGGCACACTCTCATCATTATCAGAGAACGGATCAATATTGAAGAGATCAGATTTAGTGAGTTCATGAGGGCTATCAGGAATAGAAAAGAAAGGAATATGCTCAAGAAACACAACATGGCGAGAGACATATAATTTTTTTGTAACTGGATCATAACAACGATATCCCTTTTGACCCTCACCATAACCAAGAAAGACACAAATAGCTGGCTTTGGAGATAATTTGGTACGTTCCACACGAGGTCGAAGAACAAAACAAGTACAACCAAACACCTTTAAGGAAGAATAATCAGGGGCACACCCATACAACTTTTCAAAAGGTGACAAACCTGAGCAATGAGAGGTCGGAATCTTATTAATCAGATTAACAGCAGTAAGGACAGCCTCTCCCCAAAATTCACTAGGGACATATGCAGATAATAAAAGAGAGCGAGCAGTTAAAGATGATTGGTGAATAGTTCCATCTAAATCAAGCAACTCACCGAAATTTTGAGAAGTATATTCCCCACCCAAATCGCATCTAAAGCATTTTATAATAGTAGAATGTTGAGTTTTGACAAAGGCACGAAATTTATTATAAATATCAAAAAAATCCGAACGTCGTTTCATGAGAAAAACCCAACAGTAACGCGTATAATCATCAATAAAGGAGACATAATATCGAGACCCTCCTCTTGTAATAATAGGAGACGGTCCCACACATCAGAATGAATAAGATCAAAGGGTGCAAAAGTAGAGGAAATACTTCTATTAAATGGTAAAGCTGAAAATTTTGCAAGTTTACAACCGCTACAATCAGAGATATCATGGCAATGCAAATTTCCTAATTTTCCTGTGGAAGCCAAATATTTTAATCGTGAACCTGAGACATGACCAAGACGAGAGTGCCATAAATAAAAGCTAGACGAATCTGAACTCAAACGAAAGGATGACAAGTCAACACTGGAAGCTGCAACCATTGGTACATTAAGTTTCTCCATGATGTACAATCCCCCTACCTACGGCCTGTTCCAATCACCTTCTGAGACTGTGGATCCTGCAGATGACAAAAGGTAGAAGAGAAGGAAACTGAGTAACCGGCATCACATAGTTGACCAACAGAGATAAGATTCATTGTAAGCTTAGGAATGTGGTAAACATTAGAGAGAGAGAAGTTGGGTGATTCAATAGTCCCAATACCCGTTGAGGGCATGGGAGTACCATCAACAGTCATAACGGGCAACGAAGAAGTGGGACAAAAAGAACCAAAAGAGGACAAATTTGGTGACATGTGATTAGAAGCGCCGGAGTCTAGAATCCAAATACCTGAGGACTTACCTGGTGAAGAGATGGACATGGCATGAGGCTGTGTGGCAAGAAACTTTTGAAACTGCTCAGCAAGAGAAGACATGGATGGAGCTAAGGATGAAGAACCTGATGCAAATGAGTCTGATGGCGGTACAACTGCTGCAGTATTAGGCTGTGAAGGCCTATATGAACGCTGCTGAGATTGGTTATTGGATTTCCAACCAGAAAACTGCTGCTGAGATGGTCGACTATTTGATTGTTGTTGTTGTTGTGCTCGCAACTTAGGGCACTGAGACTTCCAATGACCCTTCTCTTTACAGTAGCTACATTCATCACTTGCAACTCTCGAATAAGGCTTGTTCTGATTACTGGAAAGAGGCCGAGAGGAGGCTGCGAAAACAGATGGATTAGGGTCCGAAGAAATTACCTTCCCTGACTGAGTCTTGAGACGAATCTCCTCGGCTAACAACTCGTGAACAACGGAATCAACAGTTGGAAGTGGACTACGATGAAGAATCGACCCACGAAGACCCTCAAAATCATCACGCAATGCCATCAGAAACTGAACCAAGCGTTGTTCCTCCCTATTGGCAACATATGGTGCAAAGGCCCGCAATTCAGCCGACTCTGTGAGAGCCAACTGATCCCATAGATCCGTCATAGCAGAATAAAACTCCTGAATACTCAATTTATTTTGCTCAAGAGCCCGAATATCGCACTCCAATTGGTACTTTTTTGCGAAATTAGATTGGGTATACAATCTGCCCAAATGATCCCAAACATCCTTTGCATAATCATACTTAGCCAACTGCATACCTATAGAAGGTGCAACGGAGTTGTTGATCCAAGTGATGATTTTCGAATTGTTTGCCTCCCAAACATCCAACAACTCTGCATATTTTTCAATATTCGTCTTATCATTAGGCTTACTTAAATCGCCATTAATGTTACCCCAAAGCTTCTTCCCTTTCAAAAAATTCTTCATAACATAACTCCAATACGTATAATTTTTTCCATCTAATCTGACACTAATTGATTGCAGCGAATCATCTCTTTCACCAGCCATTGCGAAAATAAACAATCAAACAGTACCCAAACGGAACCAAATCAAACGAACTAAACAATTAATCGAACAAACAGGAGGAAAACGACCATAATTACCTTCAAAACGGTCGAGCGAACATAAAAAGTACCTCCGCGGACTGTGTTGATGAGATTAAACTTTGATCCCGCTCTGATACCATGATAATATATCAAAGATCTACAATCAAATGGAAAGAGAGAAAAAGAGGGGTAGGGTTTCATATTGCCATACACTAGAATGTCTTACAATAAAAGGAAGAAGAGAGAATAAATATATAACCTACTACAACCACCTCATAATAATAGGAGAAGGAAAAATACTAAAATACCCTCAATGCTAAATAAAACTCTAATAAAAATCATTATATGTCTCCGTCTGATTATTCTGATGTTAATTTGGTAATGATCACCCAATATTTAGATGCTTTTCTTCCATATTTTTATACTTTACAAATAAATTACACATCTCTCTCTCTACAAGAGCAAAACCCACCATCCCCCATAAAATAAGGCAAAAAGTGCATCATTAATCAGCTAAAACATTACCAACTGAAGTTTTGTCAAAAATAGATAAGAAGGTCAAGTAAAAGATAAGGTTGATTAGCTAACCAATAATTAAAAATGACCATGAAAGAGAACACTCATCTTTTAAAAAGGAAGGCATCCCAAGTTTGATTGACCTAACATGTTTCTTCCGCTTTATTTATTTGTTGGGAACCTAACAACTATATAAATTAATGATTTTATAAAAACGAAATGCTTCATCATCACACTTATGAGAATAATCACAAAAAATTAATCCAGCTCACCACCATCTCTTTAGGCTTGCTACTACTATTTATTTATGGTGCTAAGCTCTAAGATCATTACTAACTATAAAGTCTATAATACTTTAAAAATGTGAGGATAAGAATGCTTAGAATGAAAACATAAAGTTTCATTATTTTGGCAACATCTAACATTTTCATTATTAAAATGAAAATAACAACCCAAGTGAGATGGAAAGATATATAAATTCCTGCAGAGATACAATGTCCGGTGAATTCAAGAAAATGATGGGATGATCTGAATTCAGTGTTTTAAAATATTGAATGTTAGACAATAAAATATGTTTTAATATAGAACGAGAGAGGGAAAAGTCCTGCGAACTTCAATTATTATGTCTTCTTATATAAGTACCCTAACATAGCAAAAGGCTTAGCCCGGTTATAGGACTAAGTTTTATGCTCATCTAAATAATTTATATTTTTATATTACTTAGAGTGCCATATTATCTTTATTAGTGGTCCTCCAACTCACGGCAAGCCACAGTTTTGTAATGAAACTTTACATATTCGGGAAGACTCATGAAACGTCCTATTGATGGGGGTTCTTGTACTAATAAGAAATATTACTAGTTTCGTTTGTCAATTTAGTAAAGAATCTTTTAGAAGTTTATCGGACTTCTTTATATTGTGGCGGCATATACAGATAGAGAGTCATTTTCCATGACATTATGTACAAGTATAAAAGAGTCATGCTAGCTATATTAAATGGGGAGCGTCACTATACTACTGATGACTCTGAATCGTGATAAGGGCATAATTGGGAAGCTACACTCTCCCTTAAATGCTATTTCCTTCATTTTAAGAACTTCCATTTATAACTCAAATATTACATTAAAATAAAATTACGTCAGTTCACATGTAAAATCTTTTCTTTAAAAATAATAAAAAAGATCCTTTCCCTTTGTTATTATTGGAGTGCTTTTTTATAATAAATTATCTGAAATACCGAACTTTTTGTAATATAGTGTTGAGGATATAAATTAAAGAGTGGTGCTATGGGTACCAAATAACTCTCCCAAATCTCCCTCAAATAGCATTGATGAGTTGTGCCCTGACGGGACTCATACCATAAAGTATAACACTTAAAGCTATTTGGAAAATGATTTGGGGGAGTTGTTTGGGACACATAGCATTTTCCTAAATTAAAACATCAAATAATTAAAGCATTCCACCTTAGTGTATAAGAACCTAGGCCTTCTCCAACCGTATCAATTTTACTGCATTTGAAATGACATGAATAAGTATCTTGCCTACAAAATGCATACTACTAAACGAGTTTACTCTCTCTCTCTCTCTCTCTCTCTCTCTCTCTCTCTCTCTGTATATATATATATATATATATATATATGTTTTTTAGTAAAGCGCTTGGTAATATAACGAAAGAATTTAGTATTAATGGGTTTCTATAGAAGAACTGAAAAATTTGAGAATATTTTGTTGTCGAATTTGTCCCAACAGCGTGAAGAATCAGTCACTTCTGCAACATTTGTATTGTGGCCAGAGCACTCTTTATGTTTTTTTTGTTTTTTGTTTTCATCCTTTTTCGCAGCAATCGAATTACTGTGATATTTTCTTTAATTATATTTTTCATCCATTTTGCTTAATACTATGGAGTAAAACTTTTATTTTAGTGTGGTAAACTATTATTCGAGCATTTTGGCACGACAAAATGTTAAAATGCTGTAAGATACAAAGACTTGTGTGCCTATGGTTGGGTATATTACAGGGCCTCATAGCGCAAGCCAGTCCTATAATTTGTCAGTAATTTGCAAATCTTAGGTTTTATGTATTATTTTATGGGACATATACCAAATAGTCCCTCAAACATTTTTTAATACTCATTTAGTCCAAGCCTTTTTATTTTGCCTCAAAAAGTCCCTTGCCACATATTTTGGAAAGGGAGTGCCGCTGGCGCGGACCTCTAAAAATAAGAGAATATTGAGTGCTTGAGGGACTAAATGGGTTAAACTAAAAATATGTGTCCTTTTTAAAAAATATATATTTATAGTAGGGACTATTAAATAATTGACCCTTATTTTATTCCCTTCAAATTAAGAGTAATTATTTAAGATTAAATATTTGTAATGGTAAGTTTCAAAAAAATTAATAGTCAAGATGAAACTTACATCCTTACATTTAATATATAAATTTTCATGATGGGTTTCAAAATTTAAGATAGTGTCGAAAATAAAAAGTTGACACTTGAGTTGAGTAACGATGTAATGCTTTTTTTTTTTTTAAATTCAAAATGTGTTGCCAAACCTTCGTCCATGAGCGTAAAATTAAAAGTTGGGGTGCTTGAGATTTGACATCAAGGAACACAAACCATTTACTTGATTTGCAAGGAACATCATGAATACACGACTAAAAAAAGAAGAAAGAAAAAAAAAAAAAAAAATTACAAACACCACATAAATACACCCAAACAAAACAAGATAAAAAGGAAGTGATACACGAAATAAATTATTCCCATATGGGAATTTATGCAGTGGGTCTCCATATTCACAGCCTTGACCAATGCGACCCATCACACTAATTCACATTTTGAATTTTGATTAGGCATTGCTCCTGAAGGAACCAAGAGCCTTAATGGCTGCTGCTCTCAACACGAACTGGTGGTAGAATGCAGCAATGGCAGCACCAATGAAAGGTCCAACCCAAAAGATCCACTGCAAAACATAAAAAAACATACACACAATGAATATACATATACATACATATATATATATATATATATATATAGAATAGAGGAAAGAAAAGAGTGTGTGTGGGAATATATTACTTGGTCATCCCAGGCCTTGTCTTTGTTGTAGATAATAGCGGCTCCGAAACTTCTAGCAGGGTTAATACCAGTGCCCGTGATGGGGATTGTGGCTAAGTGAACCATGAATACAGCAAATCCGATGGGGAGTGGAGCCAATACCTTTATTACAACGTATCACACAATAATTTGATTAGTGACTTAGTCTGAAAATTTACCCAATTTTGGAGTTTCTTATAATTAAACAAGTAATCAAATATTTGAACTAGTTTAGGGAGAGATGGATAAATGCTTACGGGGACATGGGAGTCTCTAGCGTTCCTCTTGGGATCAGTGGCTGAGAAAACAGTGTAGACCAAAACAAAGGTACCGATGATCTCAGCTCCTAATCCAACGCCTTTGTTGTAGCCATCAGCGAGCACGTTGGCTCCACCACCATACCTATCATAGTAAGACGATTGGAAAGCCTTGACAAACCCTACACCACAGATTGCACCCAAGCACTGTGCTACCATATATGCCACCGCTCTGATTAGCGACACCTTTCGTGCCAAGAACAGACCCAATGTCACAGCCGGGTTAATGTGTCCTCCTGTCACGTGCACCAACAACCTAACCGTCAGATTGATACAAAAGAATATGCAATATGCCATTGCATAATTAAAGACCTAAAAGAATCTTTAATTGTTATAATGACTTTTCTATTCATTTAACAAAAAGAAATTATGGAATCATCCAATATATTTAATTTAAGTAATAATAATATTCAAAGATATTTCATGAAGCCATTTATTGAAGAATTTTTTTTTGGAGTATTAAAAAATAATTTTAATTCTCAACATTTTTATAGACACAAATCAGAGAGTTCCTACATAACTAAAATATTTTCTTTTACCTTTTTCTTTTCAAGTTCAGCACCAAAAATGTTTTCATATATTTTAGTTTTAGCATATATATATATATATATATATATATATATTCAACTAGATGTGGGCACTGGCGTCCCACATGTCATTTTGTATTCAAATCTTTTTAAGTATAAGGTTGATTTATTAAAAAACAATACACTTAATTTCTCAACATCTAAAATATTTATTAAGATTTCAAAATTAACCAAAAGTAAAAATAAAATAAAAATTGCCAAAATTTATTGAAGATGTGTACTATAATTTGAGAATAAAAGATAAATAGGGCATATACCAAATAGTCCCTCGAACATTTTTTAATACACGTTTTATCAACGTCTTTTTATTTTGCTCTAAAAAGTCCTTAACCATGATGGTGGCGCGGACCTTTAAAAATAAGAGAATATTAGTTAAATGAGTACCTTTAAAAATAAGAGAATATTAGTTAGATGATTATTTGAGGGACTTTTTGGTACAAAATAAAAGACTTGGACTAAATGTGTATTAAAAAATGTTTGAGGGACTTTTTGATATTTGATCCAAGATAAATTACTACATGAAAAATAATATTTCATTCATCCCAAATCATAACAATGATATCATTTTTAATCTGTCCTAAATTATAATCAACTTTCTGAAAATACTTTAAAAACTAGATGATATTAACACAAATCCTTTGACTTGTTGTTGATTCAAATCAAGTTCATTTTTCTCTAAATTTCCTTTACTCTTCAACATTTTTTTTTTAAAACTTTTAATCTGTCACTTTTAAAATATTTATGAACCGTGTTAAACTTGTAAAATATACCAATTGGAGTTAGTCTTGTCAACAATTTTAGGTATATGTAGCACAGTAGTATGTGTACTTTACTTGTACCATAAAACATGGTAATAAGGAAATCCAACTATTAATATCACTGAATTTCTGTACGTAATATGAGTCAACTATGGTTACTGAAACAATATATGTAGTAACAGTAAGCAAGTTAAAACTCACCGGAGATACCGGCGGTGCAGTAAACTAGAATGAAGATCATGCCACCAAAAGCCCAAGCGATACCGAGGATGCCAACGCCAGAACAGTCTCCATTAAGATGGATCTGGCTTTGGTACCCGATGACCGTCATCACCGTCACGTACAAGAATAGTAGGGTAGCTATAAACTCCGCAATCACAGCCCTGTAAAATGACCATTTGGCGAGCTCATCCATATCTATCAACGGTGCTGGAGGTGGGTCATGGTAGTCCTTAGCAGAGAACTCGCCCTGCTCCACCACTTCAACGTCCTTCGTCATTGATGCAACTAATCAAACAGACTGTTTTTGGAGAAAGAAAGAGAAAGGTATGTGAATGATACGTCCAAGTGTGTGGATATATGATAAAAGTGAGCAGCAGGAGTTGGTATTTATGGGGTAAGTGAAGGGAGAGAGAGAACGTTAATCATTGAGAACGCTTATGTATTAATGTAATGTAATTATCAACTTTAATTTTTTTTGCCGCCCCCCCAAAAACTAATGTCTAGTTTCTTCGCTTGCACGGCCCCACCATCAATATTGCCAACGACTCTATATTTGTTTATGGTTCTCAATTCTTTTTGTTCCAAACTATAATATGTATAGAGTTTGGTGTTTTTTTTCGGGCTCGAGCCTTTTTACTTTTAAGCTTATATTTAAGGTTAAAGAAATTTTATATTAATAGATATGAGTGAATTGTTTTCATTTTCTTATACACAATGTGGGGTGCATATATTTCGTGTCGTGTCAACTTTACTTTAAACATTAATGTTTAAAGTCATTGCAACTTATATTTCAACATTCTTTATATTCAATTTATAAGTAATTTAATCTGTAAATGCATAAAGATTAAATTTCTTGGATTAGATAACAATTCTGTTTTGTATCATGATAGTTGATACAAAACATTATGTGTATAACATGTGGTATCAAAGACTTATTTTAACAATCTTATGCTTTTCATTACGAATATTGCTTGTAGAATAAGCGATTTCTGTATGCTTAGAGAAAACAGAAAACGGGAAACATTATGCTTAAAAACAAAGAAATCAAAGAAAAACCGTTAGGAAGAAAACTAGTTTTTAAGAATTGTTTTATCATTCTTATGAATTATAATTTGTCCCATTAATGTTCATCATGTCCACGTTCAAATCTCTCTCCAAATCCTAATTAGGGTTTGCATGGCAAACACCCCTCCCTCTCACGTTGATCCAAAGCCACCTGATCCCAAATCAGTGTGGAGTCGTTCCTTCGCCTCAGTTTTTGCCTCAACCTCTTCTGATAACCATAGTCTATGTGTTAAATCTCCAACAACATTCAAGGGAGAGCCTGTTGTGATTTTCATAAAAACTGATATAAAAATTCTGTCTCAACCATTCAAACATGCTTTGATTGGAAAGTTTTCTCATGGAAGATCTCCCATGGAAGAGATTCGTAAATTTTTTCATTCATTTGCCCTAAAAACTGCTTTCAATGTGGGTTTAATCGATTTTTCAAGGCTTTGGATGCGAGATACATGGTACATAGGAAGGTTTCCCATGAGAATATTCAAATGGACTCCAGATTTCCGACCAGATGTTAAAAGCAACTTATCTCCCATTTGGATAACTCTCCCCCAACTTCCTATACATTTCTTTTCTAAATCTTCTCTTTTCTCAATCACCCAATTAATAGGAAAACCTCTTCACCTTGATGCCTCCACCGTAGATTTTAACAGACCAAGTGTTGCTCGTGTGTGTGTAGAAGTGGATCTGCTCAAGTCATTACCAAAGAGAATTTGGATCGGATGTGGTGATACTAGATTCTGGCAGGAAGTTAGAGTTGAAGATAAGCCCAAATATTATAAGAATTGCTGCATAAAAGGACATGAAGAGGATTCGTGCATATTCTTACTCCCCAAACAGAAGAAAACACAAGGAGAAATCAATCCTAAGGAAATATTGCAAAGAGAGACCAAAGAAGGAAAAAAAGAAATCAACAAACAAATTTTGTCAATTGAGGTTCAAGAAGATACCACTGCAGATCATCAAAAAGGCAATATTGAGGGATACAACATCATTAACCGACAGAAGGAAACAATAATATCAGCTCCTATAGCCTCTACGTGAAGAGAATGGAGAGAAAAAGGATTGCTAAATCAAAATACCTATGGGGTAATTCAAAAGCAAGTCAATGCTACTAATAAAGAGGAGCAAACAGGTCCATGTCAAGAAATTTCAAAAAACTCTGAAGGTAATGCAGAACATCAAATTGACCAAGAAATAGAATCTCCAAGAAGTTTTGATAATGTAGAGATTGAAACGAATAATGTAACCAAGCCATTGTACTTAACTGATGGGGAGGAAAATGTCAGTTATCATACTCCTATGATAGAGGATCTGCATCTCTCTGCAAATATTTTTGAAAGGAAGATTAGTGAAAGAAAGCTACCGTTCAATATTGACTCTGACTTAGAGAAGAGAAGCAGAATGAGAGATCCTATGTTTAAGATAATCACAAGATCAGTTACTAAAGGTACCACAAACTCTTTATCTTTAGCAGCCCATGTAAATTCATTCTTAAGAACACCTAATATTAATCACGAACACATTAATATGATTAAACTTCAACATACAATTGTTCTTAATAAAAGGATCTTGGATCTTCATGTTCTCATAAAATACATCTAAAAGATAGAAAATAAGATTTACCTTGATCCAATGCATTGATCAATCTTGATTAGTTGCTCCATCAATCTCCTAAACATGGAAAATTACACTCAATTGGAATCTCGGAATTTCTCTCCCACCTCAAAAATAGTATGTTATGAGATAACTCCAGATGGTGTAGAACTCCTCTATTTATAAGGGGAAGAGGGCCGGAATCCTAGTCAAGGTGGGACTCTATTTCAAGTCTCCCACTAATGCCACTAACCACCATGTGACTAACGGATAAGATTGACCCAATCTTCTAATATATGTATTTATCACGTTCCTAATTAATCATCTGATATTTATCAAGACCACATAATTGGGAAATTCATAACTTTAGAATTTAATATAATTGAAATTAAATAATTAATTTCGACACTTAATATTAATTTCCAACAGTCTCCCACTTGGTCTTAATAATCCTCATAATTAAATTAGGTACCATAAGGTGCACAATAACTGATAAATATAGTTTGCTTAAATCAAACAATTCACGGATGCGAGTCATGGCGGTTCCATGCTATTCAAGAGCATGGTTCCTTCCATGTACTACAACACTAATGTTTCATTCAACTAAGCCTTTAATATTGGGTATCATAATGGCCTCGTTATGTACTTTTGAATAAGGACTATTTCTGTCAACAATAATTCATAATCATATGCATTGATGATGCTAGAATTAGCACCACCAGGTAAGGTGTTTTCAAGCTCAATCTAAGAACAACAATGGCAGCATAGTTACGTAAAAGGTAGGAGAACGAGATGAGGAGAAGAGGAGAGAGCACCAGAATATAAGTGGTTCAACCTAAATTGGCCTACGTCCACTGTGTGTGAATAACCTCACTGTAATAAGGCACTGATGGCCATGGATACAATATACATAAGCTCACTTTTTCTCTCTACTGTGTGTATAAGACAGAGTTTCAGCTAGGGTTACCCATTTCGGATCTTTTGCAAGGTAGAGGATGACCTCTATATATAGTACCTAGGGGGTGTAATGTACCCCCCATGCATGTAATGTGCATGTGTGTGTTTGCCTCACCAATATGGGAAAGCCATCTGTCACTATCACAAGTAGAGAATGATGATGAAATATTCTCCCAGCGTGTGGGAAATAATCTTGTTATAACTGATATATGTCCACGTGCCCTTATCCAAATGTCAGCAGATGCTCGGCTATCGTGCTTGGTGTATGACCTCGGCCTGGGAGAGGCCAAGGTTGGTAAGTCTAGATGCTCGCTCAGTCCGAGGTGACCATGGAGGTCTTGGCTTAATCCTAGCCGAGACAATGGACAATGGACAATGGACAAGGTCAGCCTAAGCCGAGGTTGAGCTGGTGTGTTTGGAGCATCGACTAATGTCTTGATGAGGTTGCTGGTAAGGCTTCTTGCGATCTCGGCCTATATCTGGCCGAGGTTGCCATTCCAAGGTATACGAGAATGCTGCTGATCCTTGTGATGCATGCGATGTCCCTTCGAGAGGCTGGTGGCAGTGTCGGCCTGGGCCGACCTTGCTATGGCCGAGTGCTGATGCCGCATGCCCAAGGCTTGTCTAGTGTCGGCCATAATCTCGGCCGAGGTTGGTGTCTCCGAGCCGAGGTTACACTTGGGGCATATCAATCACCCCCAGCCCTTAGTTACATGTGAAAGCAGGTGACTGTGGGATTTACACATCTCCGAGGCCTTTCTAATATGAGCTAATATTTATTTGACACTTGTCCAGTGTTGAAGTATGGCTTGCTTGGCAAGCGTGTGTTGTCAGCCGCCCTTTGGGGCTCCCAAGGCAATGATGGGCCTTGGGAATCGCGCCTGTATATTTAAGGGTTTTGAACCCTCATTTTTTCCCTCCATCCTCAGTTCTCTCTTCTGCGTAATTGCATTCCAACGATTTCTCTCTCTAAAGGCGCTCTTCGCGATTCCTCTGCAGAGGTCTCTGGTAGTGCTTCTTCGAGTTTTCTTCGCTTCCTTCCACTACTTCTTCCTCAGGTATTCTCTGCCATCTTTTTCTCTTCGTTTTGTCCTGTTTTTCCCTGGTTTTTGTGTTTTTCGGTGAGATTCTGAGTTTTCCGGTAAGTCCACCATAGTTTCAGGCGAACTGTATTTGCCTTAAGTTTCTTGGTTTGATCTTTAAATTGCCTTACTTCATTAGCCAATCTTGTTTGTAGTTTAGGAATTCTCCCAAGTGTAGTGTCTGCCTCTGATGCTCAGACCCATATACCAACTTCTTGGGGAGTTCCCCTCCCTTAGGGAGAAGACTTTAGAAAAAATCAGACAAATAGAAAGAGCACAGGAGGAGGCTCGTAGGTCACAAGAATTCCCTATTAGACCCATCTTTCGACCACCCCTGAAGGTGATATATCTTGATCCCTCGGAGTCTTTCAATCAGGCAGAGGTTCCTGTCGATCCTATACCAATGTCTGAGTCTGAGTCTTCCACCTCAGACCCCATGTCTGTGGATTCCTTCCAGGAGGCCATGGACTTCTCAATTCGGGAAGATCAGGCCCCTGATTAGGCCGAGGTTTCCAGCCGGGCCTCGTCTCATAACAACTCAAGCACCTCAGTCGCTTCCTCAGAGGTTGAGATCGTCGATCCGAGTGTGGCTATTCCACCACCACTTGAAGCCATTCCTCTGTCGGCTTTCACCGGTGTCGAGTTCACTCAGAGGTTCCCGGGTAACCCATCAACATCTGCTCCGATCGACGTTGAGCTAGATGATGATGACGTTGAAAGTGATGTCGATGTCTCTGAGGCGGCTGAGATCGAGAGTACTGTAACTGAGGTAGACCTCCTTTGCTTCAGATATTTGTATTCCATTAGTCCCTCCATAAATCTAAGAAGACCTCTGAGGGAAGAGAGGGCTTTTCACGGTCGAGACGACGAAATCTGCTTGTACGAGCAGATGTTCAAGTTGGGGTTTCGTCTGCCCATCCATCCCATTATCAAATATATCCTTTCCTATATCAATTTGGCCCCCTCCCAACTATCCCCTAATGCCTGGAGGCTCATAATAGGGGCCATAGTCTTATGGAAGGCTGTCCACCACTCAGACCTCCCAGTTCAGGTGTTTGTAGGTTGCTATGTCCCTTCCTCAGCCAAAAATCATCCGAGCTACTATCATTTTGTAGCTCGAAGGCCTGAAAAAAAGATGCTTCAAATAACTCAGACTTCCAACCACAACTGGAAGCCACGATACTTTTTTACTTCTGGACCATGGGAATTTGGACCATGTGCTCCCTCGCCCATTTTGGAGCCGAGGATGCCCCTGAGGTGGGGTAAGGTCACAATGTCTGTGAGGCCTGACCCTGGCCTGAGCCCGCAAAACGTTCAGAAGGTGAAAGCCCTTCAAGATCAGGGGGTACATGGTCTGTTCGTTAGGTTCAAACACTTGATGACCCCCCACTACGTCTCCGAGACAGGTCTGGATGGAAGTCCTCTTTCCGAGCTTGGTAAGCGCTTTCTATTTGAAGTTGAACCTCTGAGTTTATTTATGTCTGATCTTCTAACTCAGATCTATTAATTTTGCAGAGCGTCCAAAGGATATCTCAGACGAACTCTGGGAAATGGCTGCTCCTAGCTTGACGAGACTTGTAAAGAAAGCAGGCCTTAATGCTCCTCCCCCAGCTCCCTCTGCCTCAAATCCCCAAGCCACAAAGAAGAGGGCTTCAACTGAACATGCCCCTAAGGATCAGAGGCAGAAGAAAAAGAGTGCCGATACTGCCATCCCCATCTCTTCAGCAGACACCTTATCGGCTCGTCTAGAGCAGTTGAAGATTACTGACAGTATAATCGGCCATAGTCTGCAGGCCCTAGATGCCTTCGGCTCTACAATGACCGAGGCCGACAAGCGCTTCTTTCGATCACTTGATACTCCCTTGCTGGTTGAGTTCGGCATCTAAAAATCCATTCAGGTATGACCTCATATTTCTTTGTAATTTCTAAGTGTAACCTCTGATTTGTCTTTGACTCATCCCTGATCGCAAAATCTGCAGGGCCTGGCAACGATGCACTACCTCTCCAATTGGACTCTGAGGAAGTTCCCCTCATCCAGAAGGGTCAAGAGGCCGAGAAGGTCCAAAGTTCTTTGAACGCAAAAATTGATCGGCTAAAGTCTGAGTTGGGTGAGTCTGACAAAAAGGTGAAGGGGCTGGAGAAGGAGGTCTCTCGGCTTAACAAGGACCATGCTACGACTCTGAAGGCCAAGGATGATGTTCTGCAGCATAAGGTCAGCTCGACTGTGAAGGCAACCCTTGATGATGCCTCAGAGGGGATAATAGCCGAGTACAAAAGTTCTGATCAGTTTATGGGCTTTGGCTTTGAATAAGACTACTACCAAGTGGGCGGCTATCAAGGAGAAGGAGGCTGGCACTTTGAAAGCCTCTGACTTTATAGGCCTTGGCTTTGCTAATCCTCAGCTTGCCCAAGCCCTTCAGGAGGTTGATGAGGAGGCTGCCGCGCCTACCGAGACTGCCACGTTGGACGGCACAGAGGTTGGAAGGGCAGACCACCATGATGACGTTGCCTAGGTGACCAACGTCATCCAGCTTAACCAAACCGAAGGCACCAGCATTCCTCCCTCAAACCCTTAAAGAGAATCTCTAAATATTTTTGTAGCAAAATTGTAATCCCTGCTTATTTATAATTTCTGAATGAGCATGACTCTTACTTTTCCATTTTTTGTAACCTCTGAATATTTATAATCTCTAAATATGTTATTCTCTGAATGTGTTATTCTCTGAAGAGGACCATCTTCTTTTGTTGTATGTATGTCGTGATGTTTTTGCTCTAAAGCTTATGCAATGGTGTTTGCTTAAACCAAATTAGTAGTCTGAGCTCAGACCTCGTCACCACTGAATGGTGTTATGAAGGTCTGAGGTCATCACCTAAGATAGCCCCATTAATGAATCTCACCAAATTAATGATGTTAAGTGTCTGAGGTCATCCCATTATGGTGTCTGAGCTCAGACCTCGTCACCACTTAATGGTGTTATGAAGGTCTGAGGTCATCACCTAAGATAGCCCCATTAATGAATCTCACCAAATTAATGATGTTAAGGGTCTGAGGTCATCCCATTATGGTGTCTGATCTCAGACCTCGTCACCACTGAATGGTGTTATGAAGGTCTGAGGTCATCACCTAAGATGTTATCCCCATTAATGAATCTCACCAAATTAATGATGTTAAGGGTCTGAGCTCAGACCTCGTCACCACTGAATGGTGTTATGAAGGTGTGAGGTCATCACCTAAGATAGCCCCATTAATGAATCTCACCAAATTAATGATGTTAAGGGTTTGAGGTCATCCCATTATGGTGTCTGAGCTCAGACCTCATCACCACTGAATGGTGTTATGAAGGTCTGAGGTCATCACCTAAGATAGCCCCATTAATGAATCTCACCAAATTAATGATGTTAAGGGTCTGAGGTCATCCCATTATGGTGTCTGAGATCAGACCTCGTCACCACTGAATGGTGTTATGAAGGTCTGAGGTCATCACCTAAGATAGCCCCATTAATGAATCTCACCAAATTAATGATGTTAAGGGTCTGAGGTCATCCCATTATGGTGTCTGATCTCAGACCTCGTAACCACTGAATGGTGTTATGAAGTTCTGAGGTCACCACCTAAGATGTTATCCCCATTAATGAATCTCACCAAATTAATGATGTTAAGGGTCTGAGGTCATCCCATTATGGTGTCTGAGCTCAGACCTCGTCACCACTGAATGGTGTTATGAAGGTCTGAGGTCATCACCTAAGATGTTAGCCCCATTAATGAATCTGATCAAATTAATGATGTTAAGAGGGTCTGAGGTCATCCCATTATGGTGTCTGAGCTCAGACCTCGTCACCACTGAATGGTGTTATGAAGGTCTGAGGTCATCACCTAAGATGTTATCCCCATTAATTTCTGACATGAGTGCAAAATGAAGCAATGACCACCATGGGAGCTGATCTTTTATTAATAACCTCTTCATGACAAGATGGTACATTTACACAACTTTATGCAACATCATATGTAATACTTCTTTAGGTGATCAGCATTCCATGGATTAGCGAAAGGTTCTCCTTATAAATTTTCTAGCCTGTAAGTGCCAGGCACAACCTCTTCTGTCACTTTGTAGGGACCATGCCAGTTTGGGTGGAGTTTATTTGCTTTCTGTAAGGTCTTCTTTAGCACTAGGTCTCCCACTGCAATGGGTCTTGACTTCACCCTCTAGTTGTAGAATTTCGCTGCCCTCTGTTGGTAGGCTGCTTGTCTAACCTCTGCGTCCTCTCTTATTTCTTCGATAAGATCTAGGTCTAGCCTCCTCTCTTCCCCATTATTATCAGGGTCATAGGTTTGAATCCTATGAGTTGGAATCCCTACTTCCGTTGGTACGACGACCTCTGAGCCATGTGCCAACATGAACGGAGTTTCTCCTGTCGGTGTCCTTGTCGTGGTCCTGTAGGCCCATAACACAGCGTAGACCTCTTCAGTCCATCTTCCCTTCGCATCTTCTAACCTCTTCTTGATTCCATCGAGAATTATTCTATTTATGACCTCGGTCTGACCATTTTCCAGAGGTCAACCAGGAGATGAAAAGAATTGCTTTATTCCTACTCTTAGGCAAAACTTTTCTAAAGAGGAGTTCTTGAACTGGGTCCCATTGTCCAAGATGAGAGTGTTTAGGAGGCCATATCTGCATATGATATTCCTCTAAATAAATTGGAAGGTCTTCTGCTCTGTGATCATTATCATCATCTCTGCCTCTACCCACTTTGAAAAATAGTCGATGGCAACTATCAAGAATTTATAATTGTTGGCAGCTCTTAGCAGGGGCCCTACTAAGTCAATTCCCCATACTGCAAATGGCCATGGAGAAGTGATTGACGTCATAGGCTGATGAGGTTGATGAGGGATGGCGGCGAACCTCTGGCATTTATCACATTTCCTCACGTAGGCTGTAGCGTCCTTGGACAGGGTTGGCCACCAGTACCCCTGGGTGATGATTCTTTTGGCCAAGGGTCTTCCCCCTATGTGGCTAGAGCAAGAACCCTCATGGACCTCCTGTAAGACCCGGGGAACTTCTGTGGGGTGCACACATTTGAGGAGAGGTAGCAGGAATCCTTTCTTATACAGGACGTCTCCTACTACCGAGAACTTGGCAGCCTTATATCTCAATTTTTGCCTTTCTAGCTTGGATTCAGGTAGCTCTCCCTCTCTGATATATCTGAAGAGGGGGTCCATCCATGAGTCTCCTAAGTTCAAATTGTGACAAGGGTTATATACCTCTTCTTGCTCAATGGTTGCCTTCCCCAAGACCTCGATAGTAATGGTCCTTCTAACATCTGTCTTTGTTACTGAGGCCAACCTCGCCAATGCATCTGTGTGGCTGTTAATTTGTCGAGGCACTCTCTTCAGTCTTGCCTCTTAAAAATGTTCTAACATTGTTCTCACCCTTTTCAGATATTTGGCCATCCTTTCATCTCTAGCCTCATAGATTCCCAATCTTGATTGACAACTAACCTTAAGTCGCTGTGGAGTAGGAGTCGCTTTATGCGAAGAGTCTTTGCCAATGAGAGACCTGCTATCATGGCCTCATACTCGGACTCATTATTAGAAGTTCGAAAGTTGAATCTCAAAGCGTATTCAATGTTGGCACCATCTGAAGCTGAGAGTATCAACCTCGCACCGCTTCCATTATCGCAGGAAGAGCCATCAACGAAGAGGCTCCAAATATCTGTACCTGATGAGAAGACTCCTTTTGTCATGACTCCTTTTTTGAAGAGGTACCGATCTTCCTCGTTCTACGCAACTTGGTTCCTGTCCCTGTTGGATGCGATCTCTTCCTGATCTTGGAACATGTTTGGTGTCATCTCTTTCGAATTTCGAAAGACACCACAGTTTTCAACACCCTCTAGGCCATTCTCTGCCTCGGCTTCTTCCCATGTAAACTCAGCGATAAAGTCTGCGAAGGCTTGCCCCTTGATGGTCGTCCTAGGTTGGTAGGTAAGATAGTACTCCCCCAACTTAATGGCCCATGTCATCAATCTCCCGTACTTCTCAGGTTTATGTAGGACCTGTCTTAGTGGGGAGTCAGTGAGGACAACCATGGAGTGGGCCTGGAATTAAGGCTTCATCTTTCTCGAGGTATGTATCAAGGCGTAAGCTAGCTTTTCCATGCGAGGGTAATTTTATTCGACCCCTTGAAGGGCCTTACTGTTGAAATATACAGGCCTTTGGATTCCAGCGTCTTCCCGTATTATGGCTGCGCTGATGGCTGATTCGGAGACTGCCAGATACATGTACAGTTTCTCCTCTGCTACAGGCCGAGACTGCAATAAAGGAGACCCTAAATAAGACTTGAGCTGGTTAAAGGATTTTTCGCACTCTTCGTCCCATTGGAAGGCCTTTCTCAGCACCTTAAAGAATGGAAGGCACTTGTCTATTGCTCTAGAAACAAACCTGTTAAGGGCAGCCACTCTCCCCGTAAGTCTTTGAACATCTTTGATACTCCTCGGTGTCTTCATGTCAAGTAAAGCTTTGATTTTTTCAAGGTTCGCTTCAATCCCTCTCTGGTTGATGATAAATCCTAGGAACTTCCCAGCTCCTACTCCGAAGAAACACTTCGCGGGGTTGAGTTTCATTCTGTATGAGTCCATAATGTCAAAGGTCTTCTCGAGATCCGTTACATGAGTGCAAGCCTTCAAGCTCTTTGTTAGCATATCATCTACATACACCTCCATAGTCTTACCTATTTGCTCTTCGAATATCTTATTAACAAGACGTTGGTATGTTGCACCTGCATTTTTCAGGCCGAAGGGCATCACTTTATAGCAGTACGTCCCTTTATCGGTAATAAAGGCCGTCTTCTCCGAGTCTTATGCATCCATGAAGATCTGGTTGTAGCCTGAATACGCTTCCATGAAGCTCATGAGCCCGTGTCCCGCTGTAGCATCCACCATCTGATCTATCTGAGGTAAGAGATAGCTGTCTTTTGGACAAGATCTGTTCAGGTTAGTGAAATCAACACACATTCTCCACTTCCCATTGGCCTTGGGCACGATGACTGCATTTGATAACCATTCCGGATATATGACTTCTCTTATAAACTCAGCCTCTTCTAATTTTTTGACCTCTTCTCGGATGACGTCGCACTTCTCCCTGGAATAGACTCTTCGTCTCTGTTTGATTGGCCTGGCATCTTTGGTCACGTTGAGCCTGTGACTCATAACTTCAGGGTCTATGCCGGGCATGTCTGCGTGACTCCATGCGAAGACACTCTGTCTCCTCCTGAGGAAGTTTATCAGCTCTTCCTTGATTTCTGCCTTTAGGGCTTTACCGACCTGGATGGTTTTTTTCAGCTCGTCCTCATTGAGGACGATGGATTCTACCTCTTCCGCGACCTCTCCCTTCTTCAACTTTATCTCATCTCTTGGGTCAAGCGTATCAATGCTATAAGTGGTGGTTGCCCTCTTATGGGCTTCTCTCTCTTCGGCCGAGTTAAAGTAACATTCTCGCGCTGTGGTCTGGTCACCTTGCACTTCTCCTACCCCATAAGGAGTCGGGAATTTTAGCATCTGATGGACCATCGACGGCACAACTTCAAACTCTTTAAGGGCCAACCTTCCTATGATGAGGTTATAGGCCGAAAACACGTTCTCGTCCATGACGAAAAAATTTATCTTCTTGGTCAGCCTCTTAGGCCACTCATCACCAACCCGTACGTCCATCTCATACATGCCCAAGGGGTGGACCTTTTCGCCACTGAAGCCTATTAATGGGTGATGATAGGGTACCAGCCTTGCTCTGCTAAGACCTAGGCTCTTGAAGCAAGGCCAAAACATCACGTCCGCCGAGATCCCCCCATCTACGAGGATCCTCTGCACCTCGCACCCATGCACCCTTGTTGTTATGACCAGAGGGTCATCATGGGGGGCTAAGATACCCTTGAAGTTAAGTCTGGAGAACCCAACTACGAGGGTGTCCATGTCTACTTTCTTCCTTTTCTGCATTATATCGGAAGACGTTAGATTCACAACTTCAAGCTTGGCCACTGACCTGGCCTCTGCTATGTGAGCCTTCCTATCAGCTACTTCAGAGCCACCTCCTGCAAATCCTCCGCATATGGTGTCAACACCAAAAGAGATCATACCAACCCTCTTAACCCGGGTGTTATCATCTTTCGGCGGAAGATCCGGATCATCTTCATCATCACCTTCTGAATCATTGTCTCTTCTGGCCGGGACATTATCATGGCATCTGTCATTTCTCCTTTTCTTAGGGTCATCTCTTCCACCCTTAGGAGCCTTACCGTCCACATACTTCCTCAACTTTCCAAATTTTAGCATCTTTTTAATCTCATACTTCAAGGCGAAGCATCTGTCCGTGACATGGCCATGATCCTGGTGGAACTCGCACCATAGGTTTTTGTTCCTCTTATGTGGTGGGGCTTTCAGTTTCTCTGGCCATCTCAGAGTCCTGTCATTCTTAATCTCGTTGAGGATGTGCTCGCAGCTTACAGTCAGAGGAGTATAGTGAGCGAACTTGTCATCACCCGACCTTTTCTTCCCATCTTTCTTGTTTTGGGACTTTCCACTGCGATTGCGGTTCTCATCCTCATACTTGGCATCCATTGCCTCTTCCACATTCATTACTTTCCCTGCGGTTGCCAGGAGTTTCGCCATAGACCTAGGGGGTCTTCCGCAAGTTTCCACAACAGCTTCCCTTTCTGTAGACCCCCTATGAGGGCGGTCATGGCTATGTTCTCTTTAATCTTCGACCTCCAACTTATCTTTGTTGAATCTCACTATGTAGTCTCTTAGGCTCTCATCCTTGCCCTGCTTGACATACAGCAGGTGAATAGTCTTCTTTTGAGGTCTCACCCCAAAGCAGAAGTTGTGGATGAATCGTTCAGCCAAGCCTTTGAAGTTATCAATTGAGTTCTTCGGAAGGGAGGTGAACCAACTGTGCGCTGCCCCTGTTAAGGTCCCATAGAAGGCCCTACACTTCATCTCATCGGGTATCGAGTAGATGTCTGCGACCGACTGGTACATCTCGATGTGATGTACAGGGTTAGTGCTGCCATCATACTTGGGAGACACTGTAGGAGGCTTGAACTTAGCTGGGGTTGGGAAGCCCACTATCCTAGCCACAAATGGAGAGCCCTGTGAGTAACCCCTTTATAATGGGTCCCTGCTTTTAATGAGGTCTCCTATTTTCTCCTCAAGGCGCTGGATAGAGTCATTCCACGGTCTTCTGCCATCGACCTGGCCGAGGTTGTCCCCAGCCACCTCCATGGGTTGGATCGAGGGTTCCCCTGCCGCGGCACATCGGCTGTTGACCTCTTCCTATTCCCTGCCTCTTCTTTCACAGTGTCGGCCTTGGTCTGGCCGACCGTACCTGTTCCCTCTCTGAGAGCCTGCTGCGCTCCTTGATCTCGACAATCTCTGTCTTAGGTCATTCACTGGGCCCAATCTCTCAAAGGCTGACCCTTTGCTCAACCTATCAAAGGCTGACCCTCTTTGTTTAGCCTCTTCACCTCTTCGGCCGACACAACCTTGACTTTGCCGAAGAGGTCGTACAATGTTATTTGACACCTCATACGGCTCCCAACAGTCTTTCGGGGCTTCTTACGCCTCTAGATCGTCATACTTGTCCTCTGGGCAAGGGTTTCCTTGCCTCCCCAGGCGTAAGCTCCTAGGGTCAGCAACGTCCCTTCTCCGCTGGGGTGCAGGTTGGTCCTTCATTGGTGCCTGGGGTGGTCCCCTGGCGTCAGGATGAGGCTGAACAGCCGCTGGAGTGATCATATTCGGTGAGACTCCAGGTGACCTCATCATAGTTTGGCTGAGCTGTGCAAATTATTCCTGCATATCTTGTTGTGTTGCAGCTAAATACCTCAAGGCTGCAGCTACCTCCGCCATTTCGGACTGGGGCGGCGCCTGACTGGAACTAGGCCCTCCACCTCCAGGTGGCGGAAGAGGCGGTGGTAATTCTGGTGCCATATGTTAACACTATAGAGCTTAAGTAGCAGATGAGCTTAGTACCTCAAAGGACCTCTTTTAATGGTGAAGCAGCTCCACGCAAGGGGTGGTGCCTGGTTCACCACCAGAGTCTCCTGTGAGGTTAAGCTGAAGAAGAGGAAGAGATAGCTTCTCTCTCTTCCCACAGACGGCGCCAAAATGATGATGCTAGAATTAGCACCACCAGGTAAGGTGTTTTCAAGCTCAATCTAAGAACAACAATGGTAGCATAGTTACGTAAAAGGTAGGAGAACGAGATGAGGAGAAGAGGAGAGAGCACTATAATATAAGTGGTTCAGCCTAAATTGGCCTACGTCCACTGTGTGTGAATAACCTCACTGTAATAAGGCACTGATGGCCATGGATATAATATAAATAAGCTCACTTTCTCTCTCTACTGTGTGTATAAGACAAAGTTTCAGCTAGGGTTACCAATTTTGGATCTTTTGCAAGGTAGAGGATGACCTATATATATAGAACCTAAGGGTGTAATGTACCCCCCATGCATGTAATTAATGTGCATGTGTGTGTTTTGCCTCACCAATATGGAAAAGCCATCTGTCACTGTCACAAGTAGAGAATGATGATGAAATATTCTCCCCGCGTGTGGGAAATAATCTTGTTATAACTGATATGTGTCCACGTGCCCTTATCCAAATGTCAACAAATGCTCGTCTATCGTGCTTGGTGTATGACCTCGGCCTGGGAGATGCCGAGGTTGGTAAGTCTAGATGCTCGTTCAGTCCGAGGTGACCATGGAGGTCTCGGCTTAATCCTAGCCGAGACAATGGACAATGGATAAGGTCGTCCTGAGCCGAGGTTGAGCTGGTGTGTTTGGAGCATCGACTAATGTCTTGATGAGGTTGCTGGTAAGGCTTCTTGCGAGCTCGGCCTATATCTGGCCGAGGTTGCCATTCCAAGGTATACGCGAATGCTGCTGATCCTTGTGATGCATGCGATGTCCCTTTCGAGAGGCTGGTGGTAGTGTCGGCCTGGGTCGACCTTGCTATGGATGAGTGCTGATGCCGCATGCCCAAGGCTTGTCCAGTGTCGGCCATAATCTCGACCGAGGTTGGTGTCTCCGAGCCGAGGTTACACTTGGGGCATATCAACTAAGCCTTTAATATTGGGTATCATAATGGCCTCGTTATGTCCTTTTGAATAAGGACTATTTCTATCAACAATAATTCATAATCATATGCATGCATTCATAAAAGACATAAATAATTGAAATTAGAAACACTTTTATTGAATTCAAGTAATAGTGTCAAATAACTAAGCCAAATAGCAATCATAATTTTACTAATCGAGACCCATCTCTTTGACACATTTCGTAAGGTCTTTGGAGATGGTCCTTTCGTAAGAGGATCTGCTATGTTATCACTCGTACTAATGTGATCAATTGACACTCTTTATTTCCGAATTTCTTCTTTCACTGATAGGTATTTCATTCAACGTGCTTAGTTACTTTAGGAATACCTAACATTTCTTCATAAAGAAGATTACAGCGATATTATCATAATATTTCTGCGGCTTGATAATAGCGTCGACAACTCCAAGTCTCGAAATGAAGTCACGCTACCAAAATACATAAGTTGTAGCATCAAGCATGCTACAAACTCAGCTTTCACAATAGTTAATGGATGAATTTTGTTGCACTCCTTCATTATATTGGTTAATAAACCAAAACAAATATACTTAAACAAGAGTGAACTTCATACCATCCGTACAACTAGTAAATCTGAGTCACAATAATTGTTCATATTTAAATGAACACATACACCATAGATATGAGCATATAGCCTTTAAGTATCTCATTACTTCATACACAACTTTTAAACCCATATTTTTTTTTTTGATTCTCTACTTTCTAAATCCATGCTTGTATATAGAGAAAATATATAAACTTACTCCCATTGGTCTTAAGGTGTATACAAATATACAACGATTAAAAAAAATAATGATATTATTTCTTAAAATACGTCATGTGGGAAACTTATGTTTATAAAATGATCGCTTAAACATATACGCATGGTTTATAAGACTCCAAAAAGTAATTTTCACATCCACTTCATGTAACTCTCAATCATAATGAGCTACTAATGTCAAAAGAATTCCATGTCCTGACATTTAATTGAGAAGGTTCATTTATAACCTTTTCTTCATTAATGGTGAAATATTTTACTACAATTTAGCTTTATCTCGTTTAACTACCGTTAGTGTCACGTTTGGTCTTGATGACCCCCTCATACTCGACTTTAGTGCATCAATTATGTAATTCAACGAGATTTTAAACTTAGTTGTAGTCTATTAGTTTCACTTCTTATGACTTTTGAAAATAAAACCATGTCACTATTTATCTTTATGCCAAATTCATGTTCATGCAGATACACCACATAATCATCCAGGATAGTAGACCTTTTAGGATCTTCTTAATACTATTCCTTATGATTTTATCTACATTTCTCTCACTGTGACACTACTATCATTTAGTGGTTGATAATTTATTTGTTCTTTGTTGTTTAGACAATCTAACAACTACAAGAACAAGTATTCAAGAAGGTTATCGTTAATGGGATAAGTACCCTACCTTCCTTTATAACCATATTTCATGATTTTCTACTGCCACTAATTTCACCTTTGATAAAGAATTTGAATTTAATGCAATAAATACGTGTCAATGATAATTATATGATCTACATAGGTCCACTTTGAGGGAAGTTTCTTATAATCTCCCACTTGGTCCACATAGGTCATCCTTATATTGGACATCGTAATACCTTAAGAGCACAACTCGACTATCAAAATTTGTAAGAGACATTACAAAAATCTTGTCCACGAAAATTATGAAAAGGAGTATAGATTTAATTTAGCACAAGATTAAAAGAGTTTCATGTGACACCCCGCCTAATAAAATACCGGGTGATCAGTCCTATACCAAATTAAAACAGGAATCTCAGCTGGATCATCCTTAGCATCACTGTCGAAAACTTTTTAAGACTTACTAACCACCTAGTATTCCAAAAGCTCGTGCCAATTTTAACTTTTTAATTAAACACAACAGTACACGCGGAAATAAATATAAACCATTCACACAACTGAACAAAACTCAACTGAAATAATTAATTACACAACTTGACGAATAAACCATCGGCCACCCAAGTGAAATAATCCAATACAATATTCAACATCGGAATAAAACAAATCTGAAAAATTGAACTGAAAGTCTGGGCGACATGCCCTAAATAAAACTGGAACTGATGAGTGATTCCTACTCTAGGAATGAATGAATGATGCGTCTAATCCAAACTCCTGCTAGCATCCACATATATCGCAGCTCCGTGTCCCTGAAATAGAATATCAATCCTGGCGTCCTTGTGGCTGGACACCTAAAAGGTTTTGAAAATGGTTTTATAGCAAGGGTTAGAACCCAAAACATTTTGAAAATATTTAGCAAGTGAATTAATTGCAGTAATTTAAAATGCATGAATGCGCTTCATATTTAAGTTAGTGTCGCACTCCCTTGTGGACATTCTCACCCCTCCACTATTGTGCACACCTACCGATTACCTTAACCCCACCTAGTTGTACTACCCCGTCCAACTAGTCCTGGTATAACCTTCCCTTTCCATACTACTCTAACCCGAGTATAATGATTCTTGAATTATAAGTTATTTCATAATTAACTTAATTAATTCCTCTTAAATAGTAGCATATAACCGTAACACAAGTTATATAAATTTAATATGTCACACTCTGTATTATTCCCACAAATGATTAACTTAATTAATTTTTCATTAATTAACAACATATAACTGTAACCCGAGTTATATAAAGTAAATACATCACACACTGTATTATCACCTACATATAATATTTGCTACCATATTATACATACCTTTACTAACATCCACACATATATCATACGTGTGTCCATCCTTCCGAGTATACCCTCACCAGATGATTCCCTCTAAAATGCTATCTCACTAGGTGTGCTCACAAGACCTAGTTCCCCAAGTTGGAATCGCTCACCAACTTGGTCCAAAATACAAACGTAGTGAAGGCGGTCATATTCCTTCCCTGAAAGTGAGATAAATCCCTCACCCATATATACCGGACGCTATGACTTGGGGATATACTCACCCGACTCCTCAAGATAGGGGATTCACCCACATCGCGCAACCTCCCTTGATAGCATTAGACTATATAAATTTAATAAATATCTAATCACTGATATTTAATATCACACACAATATATACACGTATATATATACTATCACTACACCGTATATATATAATATAAACCCCGGCTTTACCGTGTACTCAAAATCCCGTACACTGCCTGTAATTTAATATCACACACAATATATACACGAATATATATATATATATATATATATATATATATATACTATCACTACACCGTATATATATATATTATAAACCCTGGCTTTACCGTGTACCAAAAATCCCATACACTGCCTAAAATTTCCTGAGTCTGTGGCTCGACTCAACGTAATTAATTTTCTCACTTAATAATTTATCGTCTTCCCGAGTCTATGGTCCGACTCTAATATATTTAACTCACACTTCAGTTGATATAATACTTTCCCCGAGTCTATAGTCCTACTCCAATTAAATTAATTAATACCCTTATTAATTTAATACCTTCCCGAGTCTATCACCCGACTCTAATTAAATTAACTAACACACATTTTATTTTAACACCTCTCCGAGTCTACAATCCGACTCTAATTAAATTAAGTATCACACTTATTAATTTAATCCTACCCGAGTCTATAATCCGACTCTAATTAAATTAATTATCGTACTTATTAATTTAATCCTACCCGAGTCTATAATCCGACTCTAATTAAATTAAGTAATACACCTATTAATTTAATCCTACCCGAGTCTATAATCCGACTCTAATTAAACTAATTATCACACTTATTAATTTAATCCTACCCGAGTCTATAATCCGACTCTAATTAAATTAATTATCACACTTATTAATTTAATCCTACCCGAGTCTACAATCTGACTCTAATTAATTTAATTATCACAACTATAAATTTGATACTTTCCCGAGTCTATAGTCCGACTCGACTTTAATTAATCACACATTAATTAGTTTAATGCATGGTGTCGCCCAACCATTATACTCGGACTCGCTCACTTGGCCCGTAACTTAATATTTCCTGAGTCCGTGTTCTGACTCTAAATTTACCTATCCTCTTGATAATTAATTTAAATGCCTTGGTGTCACTTAACCAATATACCCGGACTTGCTCACTTGGTCCATATTTAAATCTCAGAATTAAATTCTCAAATATTCACCCATAATGTGTCACGCATTTATCCCTCCTAAATATTCGCCCGTAGGAGCTAAGTCTCGTATTTATTTGACACTAAATAAATAAGTCCCAAAAGGAATATTTTTAACTTTCTCCCAATTCAAAATTATACTAAAAGAAAATAAAAATAAAACAAGGGGTAACCAAACAGCATGACCTGCCAAGATTTGGCCATTGTCGATCGATCGAAGGCCCCCGATCGATCGATCGATCCTCCCTGGGCAACCCTTCTTCCCCACTGAATTCCACCATTAACGAATTCCAAGCTTTTTATACCAGAATTTCAACCTCCAATTGAGTCATCCCAACACATAAACATATTTAACCTTGATCCTATACATCATATACACCTTCTAGTATATGAATTTCTCAACTTATCTCACAATTTCAAAAATGGGTTTTTCCCATAAATCTCCATTAACTTTGTTCAAAAACCCCAAATTCCAGATTCAAATTTCCACCCTTTTATATTCCGGTTTGCTCATTCAAATTTGATAATCATACTCAGAATTATCTACACAATTAATTCTTACTTTGAATCTCATTCAAGTGTTTCATAAATAAAAACCTCATTTTTGTACCCATTTATCCCCAAAACGAATTTTAGTTTACACATGACTAAAATATGAATTGGATATGACACTTTTGGAGTAAAAACAGTTAACCACTTGCCTGGAATTACTCGTAGGGTCTGATCCGTTGTTGATGTCCCTTAATTTGGCTCCAATAACCTCCAATTTGCTCTTGATTTTCTTTCCCCCAAATCCCCTCTCAAACCCTAGGTTTAGAGTTATGTTGGCTGCTGATTTCTTAATCCCTCACTTAGGTTAAAACTCTAAATCCCGTTTTTCACCTAATGGGCTTAATTAAAGTGGCCCAACTCACCCCGTGTGGGCCCGGTCATGCCCAAAAATACCCCGAGATCCAATTGCTAGCCCCGGGTACTCTTTTCTGACTATCTCGACCCATCCGGACTCAATCGCGCACTCAGAATTGGCATCCGAATTAATTTATAAAAATCCTTATCCCACGCCTAACTTAGTCTATACCGACTCCCGGCTGGGATAAGTGCATACCCCGTCATTAATAACCAAAATGACGTAATTAAATTATTACTATTCACTTAGTAAATAAATTTCCCTAAACATTAACCATTCACTCCCCGATTAATATTTAAATATATATATTGCCATAATTAATTCAATTAAAATTACATCACACAAGAAATTTAAAATTCCCGAATTAATTAAATATTAAATGCACAAAAATACGGGGTGTTACATTTCATCAATAACAATACGATTATGATGCGGGATCAAACAAATCTTTAAAGAACTATGTCCAAACTTTATTTTGTACAAAACATCAAAATGAATACCATAACCCTTGAAAAAAAATATACATAAAAAGATTTTTTAGAACATATCCCTCACGATCAAGTCTAGACAAACATTTTCCAAAAAAAAAATTGAGGGTTTATGAAAACAAATGGCAATTTGATTCCCCAAGAACAAAAGAAAAAGAATCTTATTAGCATTTCTAGTTTGTTTTGTAAGAAATCCTTGCATAAAAAGTGAATACTTTCTATAACACAGTAAGTATAACTTGCAATCTCTACTAAGATAAAAAACTCGTTTCAAATCATAAAAGATACATATTATCTTTATCATTATTAGTCCGAGTTTGCAATATGTAAACAAACTTAATTTGTTTAACCAAATTAAATATGAAATTTTTAGAGAAACAAAATGGGATACAATAATATGTGATAAGATAATGAGATAAATTGCTCACTTCATTAATGCTTTGATTTAAAAACACACACATCGATTACATGATAATAAATTAAGTGCATAACCGTAAGTTTTCTTCAGTAGTAACCATGAAATATCGATTATATGATGCTTGTAAATTACTTTATTGGGTATAATGTTATTTCATTATATTGTACACGATATTTGTGCACAACTTATTTTCACATACTATAATAATGTATGTGATCTATGATGTTCATTCAATCACTCAAAATCGATTCCCAGTAAGGAATAACCTTGCTTGAAGAAATAAACTCAATATACTCCATTAATATCTTTACAATTATAAGAATCATGATTTACTACTACCATCATCTTTACATTTAATATTCATTGTCATTCTAATTGGGTCACTGTAGTGACTACCAAACATTTCATAATATGAATATTACATTACGTAAAGACTTACATACACAAGTCAATAAATTTTCACTTATTTTCATTAAATATCGCATGATCAATAAACTAAATTATTCATGTTTATTAGTGATATGATAGTGAAAGAAACTATGGCATTTACGTATGATGACCATTTTTACCTTCCCAAAATATATATCACCACTTACATTTTTTTCAATTATTGTAATCACAATAAATGAATAAACAATAATATGTATGCAACATCATAAAGTATCATCATCCTAGCATTCAATATCATACATGGACCTGTAGGCAACCAAAATATGCATGATATTAATGCAATAGTCCAATATTTATATCTCCTGGAATGGAGCACTTTAATAAACACCAAACCTTATATTATATAAATATTAGAGATACGCATATATGTTCAAATACCCGTAATACATGAATTATTATATTATTGCCTATTCCTTAATTTGAAATTCACGAAAAATTAGACATAATGTGAAAATCAAATAGACAAAGAGTTTACATGAGATATTGCACAAATAATAGTAAATGGAAGACATAAATCATTTACTTTCGCTTCATCACTTATGTATGAGTAACAAATCAGAAATATTGACCTAAATCATTCATGGTCATACTAATGCACAATACGGTTATAATCAAAATTATCATACTAGTGGCATATGTAAATATGACTTTTTAACATTGATGCCAATTATTTAACATTTATGAAAATTCCAATGTTTATTTGATTCAAATTTCAACACGTGTTGCGCTTCAATTTAACCTTATAACAAACATTAGGATAGAAATTACTACAAGTATAATATCTTCACATGTAATCTTAGCCTATATTTAGCATTTGATTAAACTGAATGAATACCTACTTATAAGTCTCAAAATTTTCAAGTCATGCATTCAAATATGCATGTATGCAACGAATAAATCTAGTATCCGTACATATGAATTGTAGCCCGTGTTTGGCATTTCATTCAACTTAATGGGAGTACTAGCCTTAGAATAAACAATAATTCTGATTTTCAACCACATGAATCGTTGGCCTGTGTTTGGCACGAGACTCATTAAAATACGAATATCATAATATTCAATAATATCAATCATTAGCCTGTGTTTGGCACGAGACTCATCAAAATATGAATATTAACAATAACGTAAGTCTAATATCCTACCATATGAAATATGTTGGCCTGTGTTTGGCACGAATATTCAAATAAAAAAGGATCATTAGAGCAAGGTTTTATCATAGTTCTAGATAAAGCATACATGAAATATGGGAAAACTTAAATTTTTCCAAAAAAAAATGAGTTATCATCATGGAACTGTAGAAAATTACTCCAGAATCTCAAATATTCGACGAAATTCAAAAATATTTTTCTGGAAGTGATAAACATTATTTATGTAAAATTGATACCCCAAAAATTATTATACTCAAAACTTATTGTATAATTAATGGTCCAAATATAGATGCATACACAATAATCTAATATTTTATAATTATAGATTAAGATACTTTCATATCGTTCCCATCCAACATCATATAAATATTATTATCAAAACATCAATTCATAATTACATTAAGACTTTTGGGCTACCAAATATAGATTATGCACAATAACCTAATATATCGAAATGTTATTGTCAAACACATAATCATACATCTAATATTCAAAATTTTATATTGAACTCTTTCATCAATACCAAATAATACATAACATGAATATGAGAACAACCATGAACATAAAAAACAATCCCCGTGGTGAAAAAATACATAATATTTGAAAAAATCGTAATTTTTGTCAAAAATAAAAAATTTGAGTTAACACCACAGGGATGTATTTAATTACTCCAGGATCTCAAAACAATTTGCGGAATTCAAAAATTAATTTTCTGGAGTGAGATATTAACGTCAACATTATTACCAAAAACGACAAAAACGCAATTTTAAGGATCTTAACGACGTCAAAACGCAAAAGTAAGGTGGTGCCCATTTTATACAATGAGTTTTGTTTATTTCGACGTTTCCAGTCGACCATGTCAGTTTCGTAAAATTCCGAGCAAGTTTTGACCTTTCATTCTAACCAGTGAGTATTAGCGACAGAAGAAAAACGTCACAGAAAGTCTCAGAAATACTTTAAGAGCAGATTCAATGACATAAATTAAAACGTCGCAGAAAATCTCAAGCATAAGCAGATTTAATGACATAAATAAAAATGTCGCAGAAAGTCTCAGGCACATATTTCATTATAGACGAACATCAATAAGGAAAATCATGAGATCCTAAACTTTGGCTCTGATACCACATGTAAATTCATTCTTAAGAACAACTATTATTAATCACGAACATATTAATATGATTAAACTTTAACATACAATTATTTTTAATAAAAGGATCTTGGATCTTCATGTTTTCACAAAATACGTCTAAAAGATAGAAAATAAGACTTACCTTGATCCAATGCATTGATCAATCTTGATTAATTGCTCCATCAATCTCCTAAACATGGAAAATTACACTCAATTGGAATCTCGGAATTTCTCTCCCACCTCAAAAATAGTGTGTTATGAGATAACCCCAGATGGTGTAGGGCTCCTCTATTTATAAGGGGAAGAGCGCCGAAATCCTAGTCAAGGTGGGACTCTATTTCAAGTTTCCCACTAATGCCACTAACCATCATGTGACTAATGGATGAGATTGACGCAATCTTCTAATATTCGTATTTATCACGTTCCTAATTAATTATATGATATTTATCAAGACCACATAATTGGGAAATTCATAACTTCAGAATTTAATATAATTGAAATTAAATAATTAATTTTGACACTTAATATTATTTTCCAACATCTCAATGATCAACTTGATTGTTTGGTACATTAGAGGGGTAGCAAATAAATCTTTATCTAGAAGACTCAATCTGTTAATAAAGATCCACAAAATTCCTTTTCTAGCTCTTCTTAAAGTTAATATGGGGAAACTGGATTTTTATAGGAAGAAATTGGGATTTGAAGGGGCTCTCAGTAATCAAAATGGGAAAATTTGGATCTTTTGGAGGTTTGAGGTTATGATTCAATGTCTTGGTGATCACCATCAACATCTCACTCTTAAAATTTCTCATCCTGATTTTAAATCTCAGTTGGTCCTAACCATTGTGTATGCAAAGTGTTCTAAGGAAGAAAAAGTAGACTTGTGGAATCAAATGCCTGATGTAGCTGGTTTATACCAAGACTTGCCTCATATTGTTATTGGAGATTTTAATGTTGTAGTGGATCAAAATGAGAAGTTGGAGGGAAATAACATTGATCAAGGATCAGTTGATGAATTTATTCAAGCTATTGAAGATAGTGGGCTTATAGACTTGGGGTACAATGGGACTAAATTTACATAGTGCAATAACAGAAAGGAGGATGATCTCATTATTGCTCGGTTAGATAGGTGTTTAGATAGTCAAACATTTTTATCCCAATTCCCCATTTCCAACATCAGCCACCTTAACAAAACCTCTTAAGACCACTCCCCTTTACTTCTGTCTTTTAAAACCTCCATTGTCTCAGCCAAAACCATTCAAATTTCAAAACACGTGGTGTAACCATCCCCAATTCAAAACTATTGTTCAACAGTCTTGTGAAGCAGATTTGGATGATTCTGCTATAAACAAATTTGCAAAAAAGCTTAAAAGACTAAAGGTGGCTCTTAAACAATGGAATAAAGAGATTTTTAAGGATGTTTTTTCAATCAGTAAAAGACCTTGAAGATGATATTCTTCAGTTAGAGATGAACTACGAAAATGATAGCTCTGAAGAAAACATAATGGCTTTACAAAAGGGGGGATGAGACCTTATTCAAGCTCAAAACAATGAAAATATCTTCTAGAGCCAAAAGGCCGCCCAAAAATGGATATAAGATGGTGATGCCAATAGAAAATTTTAAGCTGCATATTCATTCAATTAGGGATGAGGTTGGTAGAAATATTGAAGATACTGTAGAAGTGGAAAGGCACATTATAAATTTTTATAAAAACCAACTGACTGTTGATCTTTTTATTCCCATATCTGATGTGAGTGATACTATTCCCTCCACTGTCACCAATGAAACTAATGCTTTCCTAGAGGAGTTCACAAATGAAGATGAAGTTTATAAATCTATCTCTGAGCTCAATGAAGAATTAGCCCCTGGGCCAGATGGGTTTGGAGGACCCTTCTACAGGTCTTGTTGGCCTATTAATAAAGAAGATTTGTTATGTGCTATTAACTCTTTTTTTGTAGGTTTTGACCTACCTCAGAGTTGGACTAGTACTTTAATAATACTAATTCCCAAAGTTAAAGCCCTGAAGCAGTGTGGTGACTTAAGACAATCATCTTATGCAACTTCTCATTCAAAATTATCACTAAGATCTTATCCACAACACTCTCAACAGTGTTGCCTTCTCTTATATCCCTAAACCAAAGTGGATTTGTGAAAGGAAGGGTAATCCAAGAAAATGTTTTACTTGCTAAAGAAATGGTCAATAATCTGCGGAAGAAAAGCTGTGGTGGTAATGTTATTTTCAAATTTGATATGGAAAAGGACTATGATAGGGTTCATTGGGGGTTTCTAATTCAAGTCCTAAGGGATTTTGGCTTTGGTGAGAGATGGATTGATCTAATTTGGAGAAGTATATCCAATAACTAGTTTTCACTTCTTATAAATGGCCAATCTTACACTTTTTTTTAAATCTTCCTGGGGGCTAAGACAAGGGGATCCATTCTCCCCTAGTCTATTTATTCTTTCTTCTGAAAATCTGAGTAGAGGTCTTAATAATTTAATGTTGTCAGGTAAAATATCTCCTTTTTATCATCACAGCGGTACTCCATTGATATCTCACTTGGCCTTCATAGATGATCTTATTATTTTTAGTAGTGGTGACAAAAAGAGTTTAAGCATTTTGAAGAATTTCTTTTTGCTATACTGTAGCTTATCTAGTCAGAAGATTAACTGCATCAAGAGCAGTTTCATAGTGGCATCGAATTGCAGACCTGCTTTCAGATAAAAAAATTAGCTAACATTTCTAGTCTCTCTCATAAGAACCTTCCTCTGAACTCTCTTTAAAGGAAGGAACAAGATAAAGTACTATGACAGCCTCATTACCTCCATAAGATCCAAAATTTTAGGCTGGCAATCTAAAACTCTATCTTCAGGTGGTAAACTCATTATTCTAAGGCATATTCTATCTTCTATCCCAGCTTATTTATTATCTACTATATCCCCTCCAAAATATGTCATTCTAAAAGTTCATAGTTTTTTTTAATAAGTTCTTTTGGGGTGGTAATGAAAAAGAGGGTTGGAGGCATCAATGGGGGAAATGGGACCTTATCTGTAGAGATTGCAAGAAGGAGGTTTGGGCCTTATCAATCTTTTCAGTCTTTTTAAAGCCTTTTTCATGAAATTATTTTGGAAATTATCCACTGAGAATTCTCTTTGGTCTTCATTCATGTACAAAAGATACAAATCTAATCGTGAGCAAGCTTATGGAGCATCCAATACCTGGATTCAATTGATGAAAATCAAAGATCAATGTCTTGATGCTATGACTCTTCAAGTTAATAAATGGTACTGGACTTCAAATTCTTCAGGTGATTTTTCCCTTGCTTCCGCCTATGCCATTTCTAAAAATCATTTTCTATATTCTTATGTCCAAAGCTCTTTCTGGGATCCCCATATCCCCAAAAATTCTCTATAAATCTCTGGAAAATTTTCCATAACCTCTTGCCTTTTGATGATAAAATTCAATCAATTGGCATTAGACTTTGCTCTAGATGCCATCTTTGCAAACAAGATATTAAAACCTCGGATCATTTGTTTCTGCATTGTCCTAAAATTTCTCCAATTTGGAACTTTTTCTCTAATCTCATGGGGGTTGATACGTCTTCAATAAACTTCTCTTCTATGATCCAGAGCTGGTTGATTAAAAGTGGTTCCCAAGATTATGCTAAGTTTCTTGGTAAATACATCCCAAACATTGTTTGTTGGGAAATCTGGAAAAGTAGGAATAATTCTTTCTTTGATAATTTTGATTTTAATGCTTAAATAGTAATCTTCCAATCTGTAAATTTCATTTCGTCCATTTGCAAAGACATGTCCTTTTTCTCTAGTTGTTTAAGATTTGATAATGGCATTCTTAAAACCTTCAATATCTCTATCAAAACAAAAATCAGAATTCTTACCCCTATCGAATGGATTCTTCCTCCTTCTTCTTGGTTCAAGCTGAATATTGATGGGTCTTCTAGAGGTAATCCAGGCAATAGTGGTACATGGGGTATCTTAAGAAGAAGCAAAAGAGATCTTGTTTTTTTATTTTACTAGCTTTGAAGGTATTAATTCTAATTCTTTTGTCGAGATAAAAAGCTTATGGATGGGCCTTAAATTATCCTTGGAATTTGGTATAAAAGTTGTGCAAATTGACTCAAATTCTTCTTATGTGGTGAACTTGATTAAAAAGAATTGGAAAACTCCATGGACTCTGATTAATTATGTCTTAGAGATCAAAGACTTTATTTTAAAAATCAACTTCTCTATCAACCATTTCTTTAGAGAATCTAATATGATGGCAAACGCTCTTGGAAATGTTGGTTAAAGATCCCACTCGATAGCCATATTCAAAAATCTCCTGGATGTTCCTCAATTGGCTAACGGGGCTATCAAACTGGATAAGATTATTGTTTTTACTTGAGATATTCTGTTTAAGTTTATTTCTTGATCTTGTAATGGGGTTATCATAAAGCCCCATATTTTATGTTTCCCATGTTTTGCTTATAAGGTTTCTTTGCCATTGGGAGAGGATTTTTCTCCTCATTAATAAAATTTTATTTTATTAAAAAATAATGTTCATCATGTTTATGTCTCAAAAAGTCCTAATAATCATTCTGGTATGAATATAAAACTATTTTGAAATTATTCGGATAAAAAATATCAAAACAGCCAAAAACAGCATAAAACAACGTTTGTGATTTTGCCACAGTGAATAGTGTTTTTCAAAATTTACTGTCTGATTGACCTTAAACTTCGTGGGTTAATTGGAAATGGCCCAACGATCAATACTCACCACCTTGGGCTGTGACATAACATGTTTTTCGGCCATTCGACACGGTTTAGTCCCTCAAAATCACGTTTTTGTCATTTTTGATAATAATCTAAAGGCCTATAACTTTCTCCAGAAAATTAATTTTGATATTTCACGAATTGTTTGGATTTTCTGAACTGATTTACTTCAATTATATAATGATCACCCATTTTTGGTAAAAATCAAGTATTATGTAATTTTTATCACTATATGGACAGTTTTGTTTCGAGTTCTTTAATTAATATTCATATATGATTGTATTATTTGTAAAATATAGATTATAGTTGATAACAATAAATATTAAATGTATTGTTTAAGAATATTAACTAAATAATCATTTAAGTAAAATTAAAGACTAAACACAAGCTGAGATTTGTATATGAGAATATTCCATTCATAGTCATTATGTTATTCCCATGATTTTCGTTCTAAAATTAGATGACAACTTAACACATGTTGTAATCTAGATTTAATAACATTAGACCATATGTGAATAATGAATTATTGACATTACGTTCATGTAATCAAGTTTGTAAAATCATGACAACAAACACAAATGTCGGAACTAAGAAACCTTGGTTATTGAAAATTAATGGATAGTAGTTTTGTAATATCAATATTATGTGATGTCAAATACATATGTCATAATATTAAAATTATTTAAACAATTTGTAAATTATATTTAGGTCAAGAATTAAATATTTAATATTCAACCTCTTGCAAAATTCTTGTGATGCGAGTAAATTATTAATTCATAAACATTGTTAAATTATTGCAACTCCCCTTAATCTTTATCCGCGTGCTGCAAACACCCGAAATTTAATGGAACCAACTTTTTGAAATGGGATGAGCAAGATGAGTTTAGTCTGGGGGTTTTAGAACTAGATATGACTATCCTTGTTGAGGAACCCACTGCTATAGTAACGAGGATGAGATAGCCATTTATGAGGCATGGTCTAGATCCAACAGGCTTTTCTTTATATTCATGTGAATGTGCATTACTGCAAACATTAAGATATCCCTACCTGAAACAACGAAAGCAAAAGAATATCTGAACAATATAAAAGAATGTTATTGCACTGCTAATAATTCTCTAGCTATGAAATTGATGGTTGATCTCACCACCCTGCGGTTCAATGGCACTAAAACCATGAATGAACAGATAATTGAGATGACAAATATGGCTTCCAAGATTATAGGTTTAAGAATGACTATTGACGACTATTTTCTAGTCCAATTTATCATAAACTCCCTACCTCTAGAGTATGGGCCTTTTCGGATCAATTAAAACACTATCAAATATAAGTGGAATGTAAATGACTAGCAAAGCATGTTAGTCTATGAAGAAGGAAGGTTGAAGTAACAAAATGATCATGTATCTAAAGGGCAGGTGGATAACTTGATGATCAGAGGAGTTGGATGTATGAAGAAGACTGGAAATGGGCATTAGGCATGGTCCTGGCCCATCTCATCAGGGAGAACCTTCAACATCTTCTAGTAAGAAGGAAAAGAATGACAATTATCACTTTTGTAAAAAAAAGGCCATTTCTAAAAATACTATCAGAAATGCAAGGCTTGGTTCGAGAAATAGTAAGCCTATGGATTTTGTATGTGACGAATCAAATCTTATTAATTATCCTTCTAATACTTGGTGGATTGATTCTGGTTCTATGTGTCATGTTTCTAATTTGATGTAAGGATTTATTTCAAGCTGCAGAACAAGCCAAAGTGAACTAATTCTCTACATGGGCAATCGAGTGAGGGATAAGATAAAAGTCACAGGAGTATTTTGTGTAATTTAAAATTTTGGTTTTTATTTAGATTTGCAATAGACTCTTTATGTTCCTTCAATTTTAAGAAATTGGGGTTCTTTATCCGAGCTCGCTCTTGATGGGTTTTATCGTTGAATTTAAAAATAACAGCTTTAGTTTAACTAAAAATTCTTCCCATATTGGTTCTGGATTTATGATGGATGGTATGAATCAATTTATCTTAAAATGAAAATTTCTGAATCCCTAATATCCTTGCATCCTAAAGTTGGAATGAAATGTGTATCAAATAATGAAAATTTAACTTACTTGTGGTATAAATGCTTTGGGCCCATATCGAGACCAAGAATTGAAATTCTTATTAAAGATATAATTCTCCATTACCTAGTGATACGTCAGGAATATTGCATATTAACACCCGTTATCTTTATGCATTCTAGCACTTCTATGTCCCTTATGTCCTACTTTTAGGCTCATATATTGGTTAATCTCAATTTTGGATATATATATATATATATAGGTTTATGTGAGTTGTTTAGGTATTGGAACGCTTAATGAAGCAAGTGGTTACATTTCGAGGAAGTTATGTCATTCGACGCAATATCAAGGGAATTTTAGACTCCTCATATCCCAATGAGTGGATCAGAGTAGTTTGTTGACTTAGCTTTGCGTGGACAAAAATAGCCCGTCGTTTCGAGTCCGGATGATGAAGTTATGGCCGTTTTTGCAATGCAAGTTTCCTCTCTTATGAAGATCAAAGAGCCCTAAAAAACAAACACCAGTCGACCAGCCCTTAGACCCCAATCGATTGGCATTTCCTTTTATGCCTACGATGGAAGGTAATGGGATGATTCACTACCCTCATCGACTGTCCCCTTGGCCTGGGTCGACCGGCCCCTTCAGATATGTTGCCATTTTCCCTTTGTTTTTCTTTTTCATTTTCATTTATTACAACTTAATATACATATGTAAGTTGGTTTGTTTTTGTAGATATATATTAGAAATCAAATTTTAGTTAAGGTTTTTATGGGAGCTTCCCCCCTCTCTCTCTCTCTTAGGATTTCACCTATTTGGGTGTGTAAGTAGCACTATTCATCTTCTTCTTCCTTAATATAGTTTTCATTATCCAGTTCTTGCTTTATTAACTAAATTTATTTTCTTTATTTCCTTGATTTCATTTACTTACATGTCATTTACAATGGTTTGTAGCTAATTTAATTTAAGTTGAGATAATTGAACTCACCTCGGATTAATGGGTTGATTTTCTTTGTTGATGGGATTTATGAGTTTAAATGGGTTAGGTTGTTCTTGATTTTATGCCAAGGAGATTTAACGTTATATATAATGTATGCACCGTATTTACAACCTTGCGTGTGTAATCTTAGGGATATTTATTTCTGCCAAAATCAATTAAGCTTTTATGACAATGTAGGGGGCGACAACTCTAGATTTAATTAATTGTGAATATGAGATTTAATCTTGATAAACTTTTCTTCCTATGTAACCATTTATACGATTAATCCGAGGTGAGGGATATTATTATCGATCTATAGTTTTACTCATTTCGTTAATCTTAGTGTAAATCCATGCCTAGTTTTATCTTTTGTTTTAACTTTCATCTTTTACACTTTTATTCTTGAAATAATAAATCAATTAACATCTAACAACATTCTCAGTGGATTCGATACTAGGACTGATTGCTATACTCTTGTAAATTGTCACTACACGAAAATGGATAAATTGATACCCTTCCAGCGGCTAGTCTTGTCACGGTCAATGACCGTGACATGTTCGTGACAATGACTTGTCACGGTCAATGACCGTGACAAGTCCGTGACAATTCAATCCTTATAATGTTGTCATGGTCAATAACCGTGACATGACCGTGACAAATGTCACAGTAAAAAAACCCTTTCCCCTTCTTTTTTCCCCCGCCGTTCTTCCCTCCTTTTTTCTCTTTCTCTCTACGCTGCTCTCTCTCTCTTCCATTTGTATATATATGTGTATGTATATATATATGTGTGTGTGTGTATATATGTGCGTGTGTGCGTGTGTATGTGTGCATGTGTGGTGGGTGGGGGTGGGGCAGGGTGGGGGTAGGGGGCTATGCACGTATGTGTATGTGTGTGTGATGGGTGGGGGGTGGGGAGGGGGTGGGGCAGGGTGGGGGCTGTTTGTGTGTATGTGTGGTTTGTGTGCGTGTTCATGTGTGTGGTGGGTGGGGAGAGGGGTGGGGCAGGGTGTGTGGTGTGTGTGTGTATGTGAGACTATTGTATTTCCAGAGTTGGGTTTATTATTGATGGTTACATTGGTATCATAGATTATATGGTTCACTCTTATTATGTTCATTTATTTATTTTTTGCATTGTAGTTTTAATTCAGTCATGCTTGGAATGATATTCAATTGTTTTAGATTCTTGTATTATTTATTTTAGATCCGATCAATATATCTTAGATTTTATTCTCCAATTGTTTTAATTCAGTCGAGCTCGCATGATCATTCATTTTACTTTCCTATACATTCATGTTGAGTCGAATTTTGTATTTAGTTTTATTGGAGTCGGTATTACTATTTCAGTTGGCATTGGGTTTATTATTGTTGACTATATTGGTATCAGAGATTATGTGGTTCACTCTTATTATGTTCAATTATTTATATTATTCGTTGTAGTTTTAATTCAATTATGCTTGGAATGATATTCAATTATTTTAAACTCATGTATTATTCATTTTAGACCTGACCATTCTAGCTTAGATTTATGGGGTATCACACATATCTATAGTGAAAGTGACTTCGAGCTAATTTAAGTTACCATGTTAAAAAGAAAATGAAAAGACTATATATTCGAACACCGAAATTTGAAGCTTTTTTATTTGAAACTAAAAAAACAAGAATACGATAAAGTTAATTGAGTACAAGTCAGGGCTGCGTGTGTGTGTGGTGGGGTAGGGGTGGGGGGCAGGGTTGGGTGGGTGGGTGGTGGGGTAGGGGGCATGGATGGGTGGGTGGTGGGGGAGGGGTGGGGGGCAGGGATGGGTGGGTGGGTGGTGGGGTGGGGGGAGGGGGCAGGGATGGGTGGGTGGGTGGTGGGGTAGGGGTGGGGGGCTGCGCGTGTGTGTGTGTGTGTGTATGTGCGCGTGTGTGTATATGTGTATGTAGTGTGCGTGTTTGTTTAATTGTGTGTATATATGTGTGTGTGTGTGTGTGTAGTATTGCCCCTCATTGATTTGCACTTTATCATTTTCACTCTTGTGTAGTGTGCATGTGTGTGGGCAGTAGGGCTGGGGGTGGGGATGTTTCACTCTTGTACATATTATGAGCTAGATGCTGTTGTTTTGCATGTTTTCTTTTAATTCATTTTGATATGTACTAATAACATTTTTTTTACAGCAAATGTCTCCTTCAGGTATTAAGGCGAGGATGATGATGCTAGTTATGATGATGTCGTCTGGGCTCGGTGGTAGCGGAGGCGACGAGGGCTCCTCGGCCCCTAGTCTCCCCAAATATGGCAAATTAGGGATGCCCATCGAGAACAAGTCGGGGCTATTAGCGAGATCCCTCGAGATGGTAAAGACGATCATCGGCCCGGGGTACAATAGTTGGAAGGAGGTGCCATATGAGCTCAAGTTAGCTATTTGGGTGGCACTACAGGTAATATATTTATATTTATATGAATATTTCAATTTCAATTTCAATTTCAATTTCAATTTCGATTTCAATTTCAATTTTATATTTATATTTATATTTATATTTATATTTATATTTATATTTATATTTATTTGCAACTAATATTGTATTTCTTGGACATGAACAATTCAACCTGGATCCAAAGCTACTCGATTCCGTCTTGGAGCAGTTGAGGGAGCAACACAAGACGTGGAAGAAAAATATGCGGACTCGGTACTTTAGGAAGATACGAGAGTCCATTATCCAAAGGCGTGAATCTGTCCCGCCGAAGGAGCCGATCTCATTGGCACAATGGTAAAAGTTCTCGATTCCGTCTTGGAGCAGTTGAGGGAGCAACACAAGACGTGGAAGAAAAATATGCGGACCCGGTACTTTGGGAAGACACTAGAGTCCATTATCCAAAGGCGTCAATCCGTCCCGCCGAAGGAGCCGATCTCATTGACACAATGGCAAAGGTTCATTGACAATGAGATCGGGGAGCGACAATTGGCATCTCACCAATCGAGAAGGAAAAACCGAGGCAAAAAGACAGATGTGCACTACTCCGGCCGGACGTCTTACGCCGAGGTGGAGTATAGGATGATGGTAAGATTTAATTTTTCTATAACTACATAAAATATATTGTTCTGCATTATTTTACTTTGCGAGGACGATACTAATTTTACTTTATTTTATCTTAGGGGACAGGGAGTGGCCCTGGGGTAGGCCACATAGGCTCGATACTTATGTGGCTCTTCGGACGAAGAAGGGGAAGGACAAGGAGGTGTCCCCAAGCTTCGCGGCCACGATTGTAAGTAATCCGACAGTTTACTTTTTGTTAATTATGTAACAATTTTTTAATTTACTTATTTTACTAATCATGTGCTTTTTGTCTTTTCAGGCAAAGCTTAAGGAAGTGCATGAGTCTGAGTCTGATGCCGACAAGGCATCTTTGTCCACAGACACACTCAGTCAAGTTCTTGGATATGATCGCAAGGGGAGGACAAGGGAGGTGAACTCGCGGGTGGCCAAATCTAGGATCATCGGATTGGAGACTAGCGACACCGAGTTGACTCGAACGGTGGATTCACATGATATGAAGTTGTCCATTTTGGAGGCAACGATCCAGGATATGTACTCATTTGTGAAGCGTTCGTTGGGCAAACACCGTAAGGGTAAAGGGAAGGAGAAGGCGGTGCGGGAGGACGAGGACGAGGACGAGGATGTGAACCTCGCTGCTTCATCGCTGACACTTGCGGACTTTGATGATCCACTTCCCTATTTGGCTCCCTTAAACAAACTGATGTCGACACTTGGTTGGCCGAGCGTGTTTATAATGGACATATTTGATGGCCAACGGATAGGGAGGGGGTTAAGGGACCCGAATATCGTTCAGGGTGCACTAGTTCATGGACGTGAGCTTCAAGACATCGAGTCTAGGGTGCTCGTTACGCATGTGATGCCCGGGAAGGAGAGATCCCAATTGTGGTTGCACGAACAATGCGGCATGACGTATATTAGTGGATGTGTTAATTCGTATATCGTGTGTCCTACTCACCTCCTCAACGTTAACGATACCCCAAACATTTAGTGACATTGATTTATGTTTGAATTGAATTGTTTGAAATAATTACATTTGAATTATATTTGGATTATATGGTGATGCATATTCTCTCTACTTTGAATGTATATTTGCACGATCTCTATTTTATCTGGATATATAATGTTTGAACAGGTACAACGTTGCTATACCAGGTACATATATACTGTTGGGCAGTGGTAGTGGCCATATTGCCCAGCAGATTTTTTTTCAATTCTGCCCAGAATTGTCACGGTCAATGACCGTGATAATTTTTTAAACACTATCACGGTCCTTATTTGTGACAAATCTTGTCACGGTCAAGGCCCGTGACATGACCGTGACAATTCTAACGAACTTGTCATGGTCAATGACCGTGACAAAAAAATTTGTCACCCCCAGAATTGTCACGGTCATTGACCTTGACGAGCCAAACTTGTCAAGGTCAATGACCATAACAATTCAGCAGATTTGGTGTAGTGTGTGTAAGTTTAGGTTTTGCATAGTGATGGGAGCCGAAAATAACGAGCGGCGTAGGTCATGCGATGCCCGACCTCCTCGTGCTATCAAAATGGTGCTATTTTTGGGGACTGTTTATTTTATAAATTAATTATTTTAGTATTTCGTATTATTTTTCCTTCTATTCATATTCTTTGTTAATTAGTTTTATAGTACTTCTACATTTGAGCACCAAAAAATGCTTGAATTCATCAGACGCACATCACTTTGTGGAATTTTCCATCTTTATCTTTTAGGGGTAAGCATGTCTTATTCTAATATTTTTTGTAACCGCATTGATAATTCTCAAATCCCCTTACACTTATGAGTTTTGGTGAATGCTCGCAAATTGAAAAACTTGAAATATCTAAAATGACTTTGGGTGAGTATTAAAAAAGTCAAGTTATGGATTATGGGAATTTTTGAGAATGATCATTCCGATAATGGGCCACAAAATCCTTATTATAAGAATGTTAAAACTAATTGCAATAGCTTTCAAATTCTTGTAGTAATGGTTTCTATAGTAGTTTCAAGGATAGTTTCCAAACTTCTCATTTTCAAGAAGTCATGCCTCCACCTATGATATTGCGTAAGGGCTTGCACATTCTTGAAAATGAAAAACTTGAAAACCATTATTGGGAAGAAAATCATTTTTGGGAACAAGAGTTGGATAGATTATTCGAATCCAACGATGATTTTTCTTCCAAGACTTTTAATGTTGAGGAGTGTTTTGAACTAACTAAGGAATCATTGACTCCTTTAGAACAAATCATTCTTCTATTTGCCCATGGAATAATTAAGAACAAAAATGAGGAAGAAATGGATGTAGTATCCATTTGCAATAAATTGATTTCTCCTTTGGAAACATAGAGGAGATTGAGATGTATATTTCACCTGAAACAATTTTAGAAGAACATTTTATTAAAAGTGAACCCTTCTCTTTGGAATTCATTCTTCGAGCGATAATAAGTCATCTTTGGAGATTGAATTTATTTAATCCCCATCTTTATTTTACATCATCAAACCGTTACAAGTATCCCATGAATCGGTTCAAAACTTTAAAATGTTCAACCCTTTCACCGATGAGGATTACTTGCTTGAGTCACTTTTTATAAATGCAATCCTGCCTCTTTTTGCAGCACCTCCCATTCTAATTGCAAAATCTTTGGGAGGATTTTTTTTGGAGCCTATGTGTATTCGACACCCGTTCAATCCAAATTCACCATCATCCCCCCAAAACTTTTAATTGGTTATGGTTCATTTCTTTATCCTTGTACATGCCTTCCGTTGTTTAAACGTAATTCCTATTTTTTTAAAGGTATGCATGGAAATGAGGGTACACTAATTATCCCTAAAAGTCAAATCCTATTTTGGGTGGACCCTAAAAAATTTCACCTTCGAGTGTATAGTTAGTTAGATGTTCAAATTGTAGGTTGTACATGTTAAGTTAATTTCTTTTCTTTTTACTTATTGACTAGTGTAATTAGTTAAAGTTTTAGTTCTTCTTTTTTGTTTTGCTTGGTGCTAACATATGTTGTAGAATCAGTGGACTTGTACTTCCTGAGATCACTCCATTTTGTATAATATCACTATTTACCTCTCTTTAACTTGGTTATTTGTTCACATTGAGGACAATGCAAGGTTTTAGTTAAGGGGTGTGGGATATTCTATATTTTTTTTAGTCCATGATTTGATTATATGTTCTTCCTAAGCATGCCTTCGTTGTAAAAAAAATAAAAATTCAAAAATATTTTCTTTCTTTTTTCCTCATTTGTTGGACATTTTGCCTTTGTTTCCAATGATAAATTTTAATAAATTCCCAATCCAATAGATAGTTGAATGATGGATGTTCTCGAGTTTAGAAGTTATAAGGCTTTAGTCCTCGAATAATTGATATTATGAAAATATTCATGAATTAAACTTTAAACCCATGAGCACCATGCATATTTCTTATTTTATTGATTTGGTTTAAGATTTTTATAACTCGATGATATTTTGTTGCACTGTATACACTTACACTAAGTGAGCATTGTGCTTTCATTCATTTGTGAGTGTTATACATTATCTCTTTCTCCTTGAAAACATTAAATTTATTGGTAAACTCACTATTCTTTCATCGATCGTTCATTAATTGAGTTTATTTTGAAATGTGTTACTTGACCATGATTTTTCAAAGTTATTTTAACTCGATAATTGTGTAAACTTTAGGAAATGATCATATACCCTCTTTGTTATTACATCCATATTGACCTTGACATCACCATATATGTTTCCCTTTGTAAACCCCTTTGAGCCTTAATATAGCCTTTCATTTCATAACCTAAAATCCTATAACCAACTTCACATTGGAGTTATAAACCATATATATAACTGTTGATGTTAAAAACTAGATCGCTCTAATTTTTCAATCACAGATAAATAAATAAGACAAAGATTTTTAAAGTGGTTCGGCTAGGAATAAAGCCTACGTCCACTGTTATGTTATTGCTGAGTGTTTGTGGAATTCTTGATTACAAGTTCTCTCAAGAAATTCCGGTCCCCCTGAATGAGGATGATATAAGGTATTTATAGCCTTGAGGCTGTACATGAAAGGTTCGATACATTAAATGACATACATATGAAAGGGTAATACATTTAATGCAGAGTGCGTGCCAAGAATATAAGCATTCAATGAATATCTGAGCTGTTGATTATCTGGCAATTAATGATACGACCGAGATGCAGCTTGGACCGCCATAGCTGTTCGCTGATCAGGAGTTCCTCGGAACATTAGAGTACCTCGGTGCGTTAGAGTTCCTCGATGCGATAGAGTTCCTCGGTGTGATAGAGTTCCTCGGTGTGATAGAGTTCCTCGGTGTATTCTCGTTGCTCGGAAAGAAGCATGGTTGGTCGGGAAATGATCTTCCTCGCTGCTATTGTGCCACGTAGATTGACACGTGTCTTCATCTTATTCGTCCACATCAGCATATTAATTTTGGTATCAACAGAAGCCCCCAATGTTTCATATTTTGAATTTTGAGGAGTATGGAACATTCTTTCTCGGTATATGGCAATATTAAATGTCCTTCCCGGGTTTCAGGAACATTGTATTCAAATTTCCTTCTTATTTCGCAGTTTCCGCCTTTTTTATAAGCGCTTCGATCTTCGTGCAAATTTTGTCCTCTTAGCCTCCGGAAATTTAGTAGTTTCTTTTTAGTAATCATTTCTTTCGCCGCTTCCCAATGCAAAGTATTTAAACTTCTTTGGTAACCATACCGTCGTCTACGTTTTCCATTTTCTGCATTCAAGTTTTCTATTCTCTTCTTCTCTTGTGCGTTCATCCTTGTTTCCGTTCGTTGTCAACACACCTCCTTTCTTTCTGTAAGATATTCTTTCTTTCTTCTGTATCTCTTTTATTCAATATGGTTTATATTGTGGAGTCTGTTGAGAAATTCCGTTCTGATTTTTCCATTCCTTCGTGGGTAATTCTAGAGGTTCTTTCTGAGCCTTTAGATTACTTTTGATTGGCTGAGGGACATTGGTTCCCCAGTCTTTTTGTTGCTGAATGCGGTTTTTCCTTTCCACCAAACCCATTATGTCTTGAGTTTTGTCAATAGTTTGATCTTGTTCCTGCAAAAATAGCCCCCAATTCATGGAGAATAATTAACGGGGTGCACAAATTAAATCTAACTCATGGGACTCGTATTGGGATCCCTGAAATTATGTTTTGTTATAAATGGGCCATTCTAGATAATATTTATTATTTAAAAACTAGATATCTGAATAGGGCTCTTGTAGTTAATCTCCCTGACTCAAATAGGGATTATTTTGAGCATGGGTTGGTCATAAAAAATTGGCAACATGCGCCTCTAGCTGGGGATAAAGCGTACAACGGTCCCAGATGCCCCCCATATGGCAATGGGATAGGTTTATTTTTCATTTTATTTTACTTGTAAAATTATGCTTTCATCATGTTTGATAAAATGTATGACCGATATTTCATTATGTATCTATTTGCAGTTGATAGCAAAAGAAAAACTCCAAAGGAATCAGAAGTGAATATTAAACATCTGAAACTTATCTGGGGTTTGCATAAGACGATTGCTGACGAGCATATTAGATCTGCTTCATATTTACTACAGTATAAGAGTTACACAACCTCTTATACTGCTCGCCCTGTTGAACCAGCTTCAACACCAGAAAATTCATCTTCAGATTCTCATATCCCCTTATCTCAGAGAATGGGCAAGAAAAGAGCTCCTCCTGCTCTATTTGGTGAAATTTCTTCTGCTGTTGGAGCCCAGAAAGGCAAAATTGATGTCCCATAAGGGACTAAAAAAGTAGATGCTGGGTCCTCCAAAGCTGCCGAGAAGCCCCCAGTGGCCCCGAGCAAGAAAAATGCTCCTGCTGATGTAATTACAATCTCTCCGACCAAGACTTCTTCCTTGGTTGATGCTGTTGACCCTCCTTTGAAGAGATTGAGGAAATCATCCTCAGTTAATCTTGCTGGAACTGCATCTTCTCTACCCGCTGGTGGTAGTAGTGTTTCAAACATCATTCTTCCGAGTTCTTCAATGAGCTCAGTTATACCCGAGGTTCTCGGGGTTGATGAAAAAATTCCTAGGGATACACTGACATCCCTGGATGCTCGTCATCTTTCTTCAGTAAATTTCTCACTCCTTTGGTCTTTCTTTCTTTTTCTTGAATTCTTGTATTTGTGTTGACTTTATTGTTTTTCTTATCTTTCAGCTGGTGAACTGCTTCAATACCATCGTGAAGAAAGATCAAGTTATTAAAGCTTCCAGTTCCTCGTCCGATGTTGACGATGCTTTGTTGGGTTTAGCCCAATCTGTGAAGGAATCTCGCCAACAGTACATCGAGTAGAAAACTGTTTGGGAGAAAAAGTTGGCTGTGGCTGAGGCTGATAAGATGAAGATGGCTGAAACCTCCAAGAATTTGGAGGAAAAAGTTAAGGGTTTGGAGGTTAAACATCAGGAATTTGATGATAAGTTGAAGAAGGCAGAAGAAGAATTATCTACTCTGCGAGATATCAAGGTTAAGAAAGAGGAATTAGAGGTGAAGCTCTCCTCGGAGAAGTCGAGGAGAAAAGTTGCAATCAAGAAACATTTCAGCGTTGGTTGGGAGAAAGGATGGGAGAGAGGGATAGCTGCAATGACATCCCAAGTCCAATATGGGGAGTTGAAATACTTCCATGATGGCTGGGTAGCTGCTCTGCAAGAGCTAAAGGTCCAAGACGATTCTGAGCTATTCCAACAGCATCTCCCTGGTCCTCCTCCACCAATTGTGGAAGAAGAAGAAGATGAGCCTGCCTCAGATGAGTCTTCTTTGGCTATGGGTGATCAAGTTTCTGCCTCTCAACCCTCTGCCACCGAGGACGTTTCTTCCATGCCTCCTCCTCCCGAGAAGATTCCTACCGATCAAGCTGTTGTTACCACCGAGCAACCGAGCTCCTCGTCCCAGCCTCCCGAGAAAGTCTTGGGGGACAAGGAAAAGGTGTGTAGTTGTTCGGTATCATTTCTGTATTTCCTTGTAATCGAACAATGTAACTTTTTGATGATCTAATAAAATATATCTTTGCTCATCTCTGTTGTTGATAACTTGTTTTTGTTGATTGTTGTCTTTTTCTCGTCCTTAGTTTGTTGCTAGAATGGAATTGATCTCTTCACATGATACTGAGCTGATGCAGCAATGTCATCAATACTACAAGGCTGGTCATACAGACCTTAGTACATCGGAAATTGCTGATATCCTTGGTCATGATGCTTCAGAACAGGCTATTGAGGCTTATCGATATTTGAAAGATTTACTCGACCGAGCTGTGGCCAATAATGTGGCGTATTATGAACTGATCGAGGAACTTCATGGTTCCATAGAGGATCTCCAAGGTCAGCACAATGAATCAATGGCTTTGTTACACAAAGATTATGAAAATAGATACCAACAACTTTCTTCTGAAACAGGCCATAAGAAGATCATTGCTGCATATGATATTAGGGAAAGGACCCTAAAAGGTGAAGTTGAAGCCTGCAGACAAATTGCCGAGATCCTGGAACAAGAAAATAATAATTTGCAGAAAAAATTGGCTCAATATGAATCTGCTGCTTCATCTTCTACTGCATTAATACCAGTTACTGATGAAGGCTTCTCTTTCTTAGAGGTCGAAAATGCCAAACTAAGGCAAGAGCTGGAGGACTTAAGAAGATCTGCCATTTCTGGAACTGCTCGGGGACGAGGAAGAGGTTCTCGGGGGCAAGGAAGAACTGTCGAGGAGCAAAGTTCTCCAGTTGCTTCTCGGAGCCGATCAAGAGTTCTCAGTCGTAATGTTGAAGAGGCTCGTACTCAGTCTACTCTGGAAACTCAAGCATTCCAATTGAAAGTAAAAGACCGTGCTCTGACTGAAATGTCCAATAAAAATCTGTCTCTGGAAGATCAGCTTACATCGACGAAATCTGCCTTGCATAATAAGGATCTTTTTGCCAAAAGCCTTCATGAACAATTGGAGAGATTAACCTTCCAATTCCATAAACAGCCAAGGGAATTCTGGATGGCAGGATATAATGAAGCCCTTGTTCACCTGGATGCTCGTATTGAACACGCCAACAATGAAGGTTACAAGCAAGGATGGTTGAATGCACTGGGTGTGTTAAAATTGGAGCAAGGGCATTTCTTATGGGATTATCATGCTCCATCATTATTAGACCTGCCTGTACCACCTTTCAAATTGGACTTGGCATGGATCCCAGCTCGTTCCATTCCTCGCAGCCTAATTTCAAAGTACCTTGGTGATTATAGCCTTCATTCCCAAGTTGAATTATCTCGTCCTGAGCATCTCTTGGATACACCTTCTGTTATGAACGTCAGAATGCTCAGAGATGTTAATTTCATCAATTCTCCCCTTTGCCTAGAAGACCCTCCTGCCGGCGAGGAGCCTGCTTCACAAAATAAAGGAAAGAAACCAATAGAATAGGTTTTCAATGTAACAGTTAGTACATTTATATAACTTGTAATTTATTCTAGATTAATGAAAAGATTTTCATTTTCTGTTTGCCAATTTTGCTATTGTCTTGTGTTTATCAAACACCTTTATATTTGCACATATGTATCTGTTAAAAAGATAACAATAATATTATTCATTAAGCAACTTAATAAAAAGTTACAAGTATTAGTAATGTTTCTCGATCACTTAATAATGAAGTAATGAGTAAAAATGTTCAAACTGTTTCCAACTAACCAAGGTGGGTGAATAATGTTTGTCGACCAATTACAGTTGATGGGTTTTTATCCCCGACCAGCTATACTTGGTTCAATTATAAAAATGCGTCCGACCAGCTAAGATCAATAATTTGTCCTCGCCGACCAACTACAGTTATTGGGTTTTTATCCCCGACCAACTATACTTGGTGTATTTTTTGAATATTTTGTTCTTCAAAGAACTCTTTGTAATAATATTACCTCCCGACCAACATAAGTTGTAATATGAGAGTATATTTTTATCTTACCAACCGTAATTGATTATGCTGGTGTACACTTTTTGGCTCCTTAAAGCTTTTGGCTCTTTAGAGCATTTTTTGGCTCCTTAGAGCATGTCCTCCTAACCAAAGGAGGTTGGCTACTTATAGCACTTTTGCTCCGTAGAGCTGTCCTCCTAACCAAAGGAGGTTGGCTACTTATAGCACTTTTGCTCCGTAGAGACTTTTGCTCCGTAGAGCTGTCCTCCTAACCAAAGGAGGTTGGCTACTTATAGCACTTTTGCTCCGTAGAGCTGTCCTCCTAACCAAAGGAGGTTGGCTACTTATAGCACTTTTGCTCCGTAGAGCTGTCCTCCTAACCAAAGGAGGTTGGCTCCTTAGAGCACTTTTATTGTGTAGTGTATTACACTAGTATTCCCCGAAAAACTTTCAACCAGAAAGAAAATGGCGAAACATCCTCGTTTTATTCATAATGAAAGAAATGCTTTACATTTGACATCACTGATAATACTTGCGCAGGTGTTCAGCATTCCACGCGTTCTTAAATTCCTCTCCTTCTAGAGTTGCTATTCTGTAAGTTCCTGGTCGAACAACCTCTGTAACTCGGTAAGGTCCATGCCAGTTTGCTTCCAGTTTATTCTGCTTCTGAATGACCTTCTTTAGCACATAATCCCCCTCTTTTAGATCACATTTCTTTACCCTTTTGTTGTAAAACAAAGCTGTTCGTTGTTGATAAGCAGCATTCCTAATGGCTGCCTCTTCTCTGACTTCTTCGAGCATATCCAAATCCAGTCGTCTCATCAAATCACTGATTGGAGAATTGAAATTTAACACCCTGTGTGTTGGTATGCCCAACTCGGCAGGTATCACAGCCTCACTCCCAAATGCTAGCATATATGGTGATTCTCCTGTTGCTGCTCGGGGAGTTGTTCGGTAAGCCCACAAAACTGACTGTAGCTCATTAATCCAATTTGCTTTAGCCTCACTTAACCTCTTCTTCAACCCATTTAGTAATGTTCTATTCGTCACCTCAGTCTGTCCATTGCTTTGGGGATGGCCTGGTGCTGAATGAAACTTCAAGACGTTTGACTGATGACAATAAGCAGCAAATTCTTCATTATCAAATTGCGTTCCATGGTCTGTGATGAAAGCGTGGGGGAGACCATATCGACAAATGATATTCTTCCATATGAGCTGATACACCTTCTCGTACGTCATATCAATTCGTGGTTCATAATTCCACCCACTTAGTAAAATAGTCTACTGCCACGACGAGATACTTGAACCTTCCTCGGGTCGTCGGCAGTGGTCCAACCAGATCAATTCCCCACATGGCAAATGGCCAAGGTGATGTTATGGGTGTCAACAATGCCTGTGGAGTTCTTCGGATGGAGGAAAAACGTTGGCATTTGTCACACTTCTTAGCATAGGCTATACAATCAGCCCTCATCGTCGGCCAATAGTATCCCTGTGTCATTACCCTTTGCAAAAGTGTCCGACCTGCTACATGAGCTCCACAAGATCCTTCATGAATTTCTTCAATCAATTCTTTGACTTCTGATGGATGCACACATCTCTGCAAACCTGCCATAATTCCTCGTCTATACAAAACACCATTAGTTAACACATACCGAGCAACTTTATACTTCAATTTCTTGGCAGCTAGTTTGTCCTCCGACAATTCTCCTTCTTCAATGTATGCTCTGATAGGATCCATCCAAGATGGTCCTAAATCAAGGGTAATAATCTTCACCGTCAGATCTTCTTCTATGCTCCGACTTTCTAATACTTCAATTGGTATCGTTCTTCGCAGCTCGGTGCGCGTAGCTGACGCTAGTCGGGCCAATGCGTCTGCTCTAGCATTCTCCGTTCTTGGTATCCTCACCAATTGAATAGCATCAAATTCTGTCAATAACTCCATCACCTTTGCATGGTACTTCACCATTAACTCTCCCTTCACTGCATATATTCCCATCATTTGATTCACAATTAATTGAGAATCACTGAAAATAATTACTTGACGTGCCTCCATAACTTTTGCCAAATGAAAACCTGTTATCATAGCCTCATATTCAGCCTCATTATTGGAAGCTTTGAATTGGAATCTCAAGGCATACTCCATGTCAATATCATCTGGAGAGTTTAAAACAATCCCTGCTCCACAACCAGCCGTGCAAGATGATCCATCTACATATAATCTCCATGTATGTAACTCGTCTTCAAATTTCTTATCTGTTAGAGTTCCTCGGTGAAATATCATCTGTTTTCTTTCATCATCCCCGGGTATCCTTCGTTCTTCATTGGTCATTTGTTCGCACCCTTCTACCAACCGGAGTTGGTCTGGGTTTGAATATGATGATTTTTCTACATCCACAAGTCCTTTTACCAACCTTGGTTGGTCTGGATCTGTGTCTGTTGATCCTGTATCGTCCACAGGTTGGTCAGCAAGCACCTTTTGCTCCTCGGGGGTATCGGGGTATGTGAACTCTGCTATAAAATCTGCCACGGCTTGCCCCTTCAACGATGATCCGGGTTCATATACAATATCATATTCACCGAGCTCTATTGCCCAGTACATCAATATTCCTGATTTCTCTGGTTTGTGAAGGGCTTGTTTTAACGGCATGTCGGTATACACAATGATGGTATGGGCCTGGAAGTATGGCCTCATTCTTCTACTTGCTTCAATTAATGCCAGTGCCAATTTTTCCAGCTTTGGGTTTCTGATTTCCGCACCTCGGAAGGCCTTGCTTGTGTAATAAATTGGCTTCTGGACTCCATTCTCCAATCTGATCAACGCTGAGCTAACTGCATTTTCTGATACTGCCAAATACAAGTACAGCTTCTCTCCAGTTATTGGACTAGACAACAATGGTGGGGCTCCCAAATACTTCTTCAAATCTTGAAAGGCTTTCTCACATTCATCAGTCCACTCAAAACTTTTTCGCAGTGTTTTGAAGAATGGGAGGCATTTATCAGTTGCCCGGGATACAAATCTGTTGAGTGCCGCAACCCGTCCGGTAAGACTCTGCACTTCTTTCTTCGTCGTCGGAGATCGCATCCCTAAAAGAGCCTTGATCTTTTCTGGATTTGCCTCAATACCTCGTTGGTTGACGATGTATCCGAGGAACATTCCTTCTCGTACTCCAAAGGTACACTTCGTCGGGTTAAGCTTCATCTGGTATTTATCCAGTTGATCAAAAGTTTGAATCAAGTCAACCAAATGATCTGCAGCTCTCTTGCTTTTGGTGAGCATGTCGTCGACATAGACCTCCATATTGCGGCTGATTTATTCGGTAAAAACTTTGTTCATCAACCGCTGATATGTTGCACCTGCATTTTTTAAACCAAAAGGCATAACATTATAACAATAAGTTCCCCTTGGGGTAATAAAAGAAGTACTTTCCCTGTCTTCAGGTTTCATTTTGATCTGGTTGTAGCCAGAATAAGCATCCATGAAGCTGAGTAGCTCGTGTCCCGAGGTAGCATCCACTAGTTGATCAATTCTGGGCAATGGAAAATGATCTTTTGGACATGCCTTGTTGAGATCAGTAAAATCAACACACATTCTCCATTTGTTGTTCTTCTTCTTTACCATCACCACATTTGCCAACCAATCTGGATATTTCACATCTTCAATGAATTGGGCTTTCTGGAGTTTCTCGACCTCCTCTTGTATGGCCTGGTTCTTCTCGGGACTAAACACTCTTCTTCTTTGCTTCACAGGCTTGATCTCCTTATTCACGTTGAGCTCATGACATAAAAAGTTTGGATCTATACCTGGCATGTCTTCATGACTCCAAGCAAAAGTATTCTTCCTGCTTCTCAAGAAAGTTATCAAATCTTGTTTTATTGAAACATCCAACGACGATCCTATCTGAGTTACTCGTTCAGGATGCTCGTCGTCCAGGATAATAATTTCTGTAGATTCCACAACCTGCCCTTTTACGAGTTGAGATTCATCCCTAGGGTCAAGAGTTTCAATTTCTGTGCTCTCCTCCACTTGATAAGTAGTAGTCTTTTTCCTTGATTCTTCAAGTTCTTCTTGCTCGGCAGACGAATAATAGCATTCCCGAGCTACTTTTTGATCACCTTTCATAATTCCTACTCCAAAATTCGTTGGGAATTTCAAACATTGATGTACTGTAGATGGAACTGCTTCGAACTTCTTCAATCCAACTCTTCCCATGATGATGTTGTAGGCGGACTGCACATTCTTATCCATCACAAAGAAGCGTATTCTTTCTGTTCGACAAGCAGGCCAAGTTCCAATGAGTATATCCAACTTGATCGTCCCAAGTGGAAAAACTTTCTCGCCAGCAAAACCCAGAAGGGGTCTGTGATAAGGTTCCAATTGAGATAATTTTAAATTCAAGCTATCAAAGCATGAATAGTACATGATGTCTGCCGAACTACCATTGTCTACTAACACCCTTGAAATGACCACATCCTTCATCCTCATTTTGATCACCAAAGGATCATCATGAGGGTAAAGAACACCTGCCAGGTCGTTTTTTGAAAAACCAATCACTAGCTTCTCTTTGTTTACCTTCCTCGGACGATCATCCTCGGCCAGGTTTATTCGCTGAATGTATGAACAAGCTTGAGCCTCTCCGAGGTAAGCTTTTCTTTCTGCAGTAAGGTCTCCTCCTCCTGCATCTCCTCCTGTAATAACATTACAATCAAATGACCCAAAACGTATGGAAAATACCTCTCGTTCAGGTTTCCTTGGCTTCTTGGGAAGATCGGGGTCATCATCTGGATCCTCTTCATGGTCCCTCCTCTTTTTCTCCTCTGCACGACGAGGAGATCTAGATCTCTCTCTAGTTCTATCATCATTCTTCCTTTCACCTCTGCGATCTACATACTTTGATAATTTTCCTCTTCGGATGAGTGTTTCAATCTCGTTCTGAAGGGCTATACAATTTTTGGTCATATGGCCATGATCTTTGTGAAACTCGCAATATTTGTCCTTATTCCTCAGGTCGGGATTTGTCTTCAGTTTTTCTGGCCACTTGATTTCCTCGTTATTCCTGATTTCTTCCAAAACATGATTAATACCCATTTTCAATGGAGTATAATTATCATACTTCTTTAGGACATCCAACTTCATCCTGTTATTCCTGGAATGTTTGTCACCACCATTACCTTTCTGATCTTTCTTCTTAGAATTGTCGACCTCCACTTTAACTTCTTTATCCATATTCTTCTTCGCAGCCATAGCCTCCTCGGCATTCATGATTTTGGCCGCCTTTGCCATCAACTTCGACATATTTTTAGGTGGATCTTTGGCCAAAGTGTAGTACAGCTTGTTAGGCAGCAAACCACTCATCAGAGCAGTGATTGCTGTCTTTTCTTCATAATCTATGACTTCCAACTTCTCGTTATTGAAACGAGTTATGTAATCTCTAGTACTTTCACCTGATTTTTGTCTAACACTTAGCAAGTGTGCTACTCACTTTACCGGCTTTGCTCCAAAACAAAAATTGCCAATAAACAACTCGGCTAACTGAACAAAAGTTGAAATCTTACCCCGAGGAAGATTATTGTACCATATCTGTGCTGATCCGGTAAGAGTTCCCGAGAATGCTCTGCACCTCATCTCGTCGGGGACAGCGTAGATATCTGCAGCAGCTTGGTATTGTTCTATATGAAGTACGGGATCTGTCTTTCCATCGTACTTGGGGGTCACTACGGGTGCTTTAAATTTTGACGGTGTAGGGAAATCCACAATGGCTTGCACAAAAGGTGTTCCTTGAACAAAAGTTCTCTGTAAGGGGTTCCTCGCCTTAGCCATTTCTCCCAGTCTATCCTCCAACCGTTGAATGGAACCTTTCCATGCTTCATTCTCTTCATCGGGCCGCTTAGTCCGAGCAACTGATTGCTCTGACGTAGCTTCCTGAGATTTATCTCGACGAGTAGTTGGTCGCGATTGTGCAGATCCTTCTCTCAAACCTGGTGGTGGTCGAAAACTTCTTGATGGAGCCCTAGGTGGACTCATGTTCCTCCTTGGTCCTAACCGACTGAAAGGAGACACCCTGCTTAATCTTTCCAAAGCGCTAGTTCTTTCCGGAGAAAGAGTGATACGTTGATCTGTATCCGTAGCCCGTATCGATGAAGTTCGCCCAGGTTGATAAGAAGAATCATTAGACTCTTCATTGCGATATGACCCAGTACGTCTAGATTGCGATTGCCTATGATCACTCCTTTGCACTGAATAGGTAGGTGCACTGCCCTGAAGAGTTTGAATGAGTTGCCTCATAGATTCTTGCATGGCGGTTTGTCCTTGAGCCAGATTCGTCATAATTCCTGCCAGATCTGGGGATGCAGATGGATTTGAAAGATTTCCAGTATTTCCAACATTTCGATTACTGGATTCGGGATTATCTGCCATTGATAACAAATGATTTTTGGTGAAAAACGATTGCAACAGTCGCTTCCCACAGACGGCGCCAATCTGTTGATGTAAAAAACTAGATCGCTCTAATTTTTCAATCACAGATAAATAAATAAGACAAAGATTTTTAAAGTGGTTCGGCTAGGAATAAAGCCTACGTCCACTGTTATGTTATTGCTGAGTGTTTGTGGAATTCTTGATTACAAGTTCTCTCAAGAAATTCCGGTCCCCCCTGAATGAGGATGATACAAGGTATTTATAGCCTTGAGGCTGTACATGAAAGGTTCGATACATTAAATGACATACATATGAAAGGGTAATACATTTAATGCAGAGTGCGTGCCAAGAATATAAGCATTCAATGAATATCTGAGCTGTTGATTATCTGGCAATTAATGATACGACCGAGATGCAGCTCGGACCGCCATAGCTGTTCGCTGATCAGGAGTTCCTCGAAGCGTTAGAGTTCCTCGATGCGATAGAGTTCCTCGGTGTGATAGAGTTCCTCGGTGTGATAGAGTTCCTCGGTGTATTCTCGTTGCTCGGAAAGAAGCATGGTTGGTCGGGAAATGATCTTCCTCGCTGCTATTGTGCCACGTAGATTGACACGTGTCTTCATCTTATTCGTCCACATCAGCATATTAATTTTGGTATCAACAATAACCTTCCACACATTTGTTTGGAATGATAGTTGAGATTGAATGATGTTATTGTTATGTGGTTGCAATTAAGCATTTGAGAGCGTGAGAGAAAAGAAAAAGTGAAGAAAAAAAAGAAAAGGGAAAAGAAAACAAAAGAGAAAAAAAGATGAGAAAAAGAAGAAAACAAAATAAAGAGAAAGTATTTCATCTATGTACATAGTGTTTAATAATCTTTGTGACTTTATAATGTTATGTTCAATGCTTGTTACGGAAATCATTTTTCAATTTTGAAATTTCCCATAAATTTTCATTATCCCAAGTGTTTCATCCCCAAGAACTTTTGAATCCATAAATAATTCATTCATTTTATAACCTTAACCCCCCCCCCCCCCAAACCTACATTACAACCCTATAAAATTCCTATGTGATCTTAGGGTAAGTGTGATTCAAAAGTTATAATAATCGCAATAATCTATGAAAATATATTTCACCTCCCTTAATGATAGGTATCTTTCATTGAGAGTAGAATTTTTTATTTTATATATAACGTTATTCAATTGATGACATGTGCGCAACCTAGTTTCCATTTACATTTACTTTATATGTCTACATGCCCCGTATGTTTTACACTCCTTTTCATAAAGGTCTCATTTGTTGAGTGTATACACCGGTGAAGATTTATATATGCATGATTTAATGCTTATCCGGATTATAAAAGTGCTGCCAAATCATACTTTGAATGTTCTCATTCTTCCTCCCATGCTTAAGGTTTCAATTCGACGAGTATCATTCTATAATGTCAATTAATAAGGACTTTTGTGTGAATTCATTCACTATGCTAATAATTTGTTGAAATCCTTTTCGTGATCGTTGGTCATGTCACGTTGTTGTCGGCATATCTCTTGAGAAAACTTAATGTTTGGGGGTTTAATCCCTGAAAACCCTTACGAGATAACACTCGTCCAGTAGGGTAACCTAGGGGTTTAACGGCTTACTGCATTTGATAAATGCAATCGTTCGTTCGCAAAAGTGACATTTTTATATTTTATGCTTATATAAGTTTTGTATCGCCATCTTCCGGACTGGTTTTATTTTGTTTCATCACTAGGGACTACAATGTCTAAATTAGGGTGTGTGATACATCACGAATATTTCATATTAGCACCCATTATATTTATTCATTCTAGCACTTTTTTACCGTTATATCCTATTATTATTCTCATATATCGTTTAACCTCAGTTTTGGATATATATATATATATATTCTTTGCATGGTTTATGTGAGTTGTTGTAGGCATTGGAATGCTCAATGGATCAAGTTGTTGGCTTTGGAGGAAGTTATGTCATCTGATGCAACTTCAATGGATCAAGTTTTATGTGTACATATATAAAGTTATGTCATCTTTTCCCGACCAGTGGATATCCATGGGAGCATAGTTCATTAAATTAGCTTCACGTGGCAGCAAACGACTTGTCATTTGGAGTCCGGATGATAAAGTTATGGTGGTTTTCGTAATGCAAGTTTCCTCCCATGTGAAGACGAAAGAGCCCCATAAAACAGAGCACCGGTCGACTGGACCCAAGACCCAGATCAACCGACATTTCCTTTTATGCCTACGATGGATGGCAGTGGGTTGATTCACTACCCTCGGCCGACCAACCCTTTGCCACCGATCGATTGGGCCCTTTAGACATTGTGCGATATTCCCTGTGTTTTTATTTTTACTTTTCTTTTATTCCAGCTTACTATATATATGTAAGTTGGTTTATTTTTGTAGACATACATTATAAATCAGATTTAATTATGGTTTGTAAGTAATACTATTCACCGTTTTCTTCCTTAATATAGTTTCCATTGTTCATTTCTTTCTTTGTTAACTAGATTTATTTGCTTTATTTCCTTACTTTAATATACTTACATGTCATTTACAACGCTTTGTAGCTAATTCAGTTTAGGTTGAGATACTTGAACTTACCTTGAATTAATGTGTTACTTTGCTTTTGTGATGGGATTTATGAGTTTAAATGGGTTAGTTTTTTCTTAATTTTATTCCTGGGAGATTTAATGGTGTATATCATGTATGCGTTATATTTATGACCTTGCATGTGTAATATTGAAGATATTAGTTGATGAAAAAATCAATTAACCTTTTATGAAAATTTAGGAGGTGAAAACTCAAGATTTAATTAATTGTGAAAATGAGTTTTAATCTTGATAAACTTGTCTTCCCGTGATACTTATTAATCTGAGGTGAGGGAAGTTATTCTCAATCTATAGTTTCACTCATTTTGTTAATCTTAGTTTAAATCCATGCCTGTTTTTATCTTTTGTTTTAACTTTCATCTTTTACACTTTTATTCTTAAAATAATAAATCAATTAACATCTAAAGTGTAGTAATAGTTTAGATTTTTGCATAGCGGTGGGAGCCGAAAACAATGACTGTCATAGGTCACACAACACCTAATTCCCCATGTTATCACCTGGATGGGGCCGATTATATGTGTGTGTGGATTTTATTAAAGGCAGATAAACTAAACACATAAAGAAAGGAGCGATAAGAAGCACCCAACTACTTGAGATAATCCATACATACATATATGAACATTTTGATGTTCCATTTATTGGAATAGAAAAATATTTTATTAAGTTTATTGATGATTTTTCACACTTTTGCACATTATACTTATTGTGCAATAAATTTCAATATGTAAATGGTGTTGAAACATGCATAACCAAGGTTGAGAGACAATTGGGTAAAAGGTAAAAATTATAAGGTCCGACAGAGGTGGTGAAATTTTTGGAAAATTTGATGAGTTAGGGCAACACCCTAACCATTTTACTAAATTCTTCAAAATATTTGGTATATGTGCCCAATACAATGTCGGGATCACCTTTGCAGGAAGGTGTAGCTCAAAGGTACAATCATACCTTTATAGAAATGGTAAGTAGGACTAAATTACTTAATTTTTGTGGACACGTGCTGTTATGACCACTATGCACATCTTAAATTGGGTACTTAGTAAGTCAGTTTCAAAGACCCCATTTGAACTGTGGAAATTATGGAAACCCACATTAACATATTTACGTGTTTAGGGTTTCCCAGAGGAAGCTTGAATTTATAACCCAAAAGAAAATATATTGGATCCTAAAACAATAAGTTGTCAATTTATTTGGGATCCAGAAAAGTCAAGGGGATTTAAATTATACTGTCTTAATCATCATCCTAGAATAATAAAAATTTTAAATGCTAAATTCATTGAAGATGGTGAAGTCAGTAGGAGTGAAAAAGAAAGGGAAGTGATCATTCAAGAATTCAGAGTACCAATCCCCATACCCCGAGTTCATAATGTACTTATTTTTAACATAGTAGTTGAGACGGTGAGTGAACCAATCAACGCCAATGAACAACAAGTGAATGATCACCCACCCACAATCACATAATGAAGCTTTAATCAACGAATATATTGTAGAAGCACTATAGGAAATGCCATTAAGAAGATATAAAAAAGAAAAGAGATTAGTTATCCCTAATGATTGTGTGTTTTATTTACAAGAGGTAGAATTTAACATAAGGTAAGTTAATGACCCAGTTTCTTATAAGCAAATTTTAAATAGTAATAATTCTAATAAATGGATTGATGCCATGACTGAGGAAATAAAATCTATGAATGCCAATCAAGTCTGGGAGTTAGTCAAATTTCTAGAAGGACAAAAATGTGTTGGGTGTAAATAGGTTTTTAAGACCAAACATAATTCAAAAAGGCAATATCGAATTAGATAAAGCTAGACTAGTTGCCAAATATTTTAATTAATAAGAAGGCATTAATTATAATGAGACATTTTCTCCAATTTCAAATAATTATTCTATGAGAATTATATTAGCATTGGTGGCTCATTATGATTTAGAGTTGCACTAAATGGATGTAAAAACATATTTTCTGAATGGGAGTTTACAAGAAGAAGTCTACATAGCACAACCACAAGGCTTCATAAAAGAAGATAAGGAAAACAAGGTCTGCATGTTCAAGAAGTCAATATATGGTTTAAAATAAGCTTCTCGTTAATGTTACCTTAAGTTTCATGATAACATTATCTCCTTTGGGTTTAAAGAAAATACCGTTCACCAGTGTATATACTTGAAGATTAGTGGGAGTAAGTTTATATTTTTAGTGTTGTATATCGACGACTTGCTTATCACCAGAAGTGACCTTAATTTATTACGTGAAACCAAGAAATACCTTTCTGCAAACTTTGAAATGAAGTATATGAGTGAGGCATCCTTCGTGATCGGGATATAAATGTCCGGAGATAGATCACATGGAACGTTGGGAATATCTCAGAAAGCTTACATTGACAAAGTGTTAAAAAGATTCAACACCCAAAGTTGCAATTTTGTCGACACTCTACTTCAGAAAGGGGATAAGTTCAGCTTAAGCCAATGCCTAGGAAATTAATTGGAAAGGTATCCAATAAAATGCATGCCTTATGCCTCGCTCAAAAGGAGCTTAATATATTCACAGGTTTGCACTAGACTGGATATAAATCTTTCCATTGGGATGCTAGGCAAATGTCAAAGCAATTCGAAAAATCATCATTAGAGAGATGCAAAGAAACTATTGAGGTACCTGCAAGGGACTAAAGAATAAATGCTCAAATATAGAAAAATTTACCACCTTAAGGTGGTTGGATACTCAAACTTAGTGTTTAAAGGATTCCTTAACAGTAAGAAGAGCACTTCGAGTTATGTATTCTTCCTTGATGGAGGAGAAACCTCATGGAAACGTGTTAAGTAGAGTGTTGTTGCATCATCAACTATGGAGGCTAAATTCGTAGCTTCCTTTAAATCTATAAATCATGGATTATGGCTTAGAAATTTCATTTCAGGATTTAGAATCCGCGGTTAATATCTAAGCCGCTGAAAATTTACTGTGACAATGTTGCAGCAGTGTTCTTTTCAAAAAATGACAAGTACACTAAGGCGATTAAACATATAGAGATGAAGTACCTTTCAATGAAAGAAGAAGTTCTTAGACAATGATTATCAATTGATCACATTAGTACGAGTGATAACATAATAGATCCTCGTACGAAAGAACTATCTCTGATGATCTTTATGAAACATGTCAAAGAGATGGTTCTCGATTAGTTGATTGTGATTACTATTAGTTTAGTTGTTTAACACAACTATTTTGAATTCAATAGAAGTGTTTTCATATTTCAATCATTTGTCTTTAATGTATGCATGCATATGAATGTGACATATCGTATGATAGAAATAATCTTTTCTCAAAGGACATTATAAGGTCATTATGACGACCCACATTATAGGCATCATTAAATCAAACACGGATGTTGTGGCACATGAAATGAACCATGCTCCTGAATAGTGTGGAACCACCATGACTCGCATTGGTGAATTATACAATTATGAAAATTATTATTAATGTGCTTAATCGTGCACCTTATGTCCCCTAAATAAATTATGAGGTTGCTTTTATTAGGACCAAGTTGGAGGGTGTTGGAAATTAATTAATTAAAGCATAATTTTGGAATTAATTAAATCCCACTTATTATGGTCTTTAATAAGTCAAAATTAATTTGAATTAGTGGGGGTTAGGCCGTAAAAAAAATTAGCTGGTTAGTGGGAAACTTTCTCCTTTGTTCTTGACCCACTTTGATAGGAAGTGAGGTTATGGGAAAAGGCAAATTTTGGTCCTCCTTCACCCATATAATAATTTGGCTATCTCAATCATTAACATACTCTTAACACATAATTATATTGGGTAAAAGGAGAGAATAAAAAAATAAAAATTTTCCTATTTAATTTTGGGGAAATTCAGGGGAATGTTAGGGGCATTTAGAGCAGTTCTGAAGAAAATTTGGAGAACTATACTAAGGAGAAATAACATCACCTTCATCTCTAAATAACGGACAAAGGTGTGTTCTTTATATTTATTTTATAAGGTTTTTAATCTATAAATGCATGAAGAATAAATTTCCTGGATTAGGTAGCAATTCTATTTTGTATCATGATACCAAAAATTAAATAGTGTATGCATAAAAAATTATATATAGATTATTCACTCGAGAAATTATGTCTACATTTGGGAGTTATGACTAATGGATTGTTGCCTAGTGTTTGTAGGTGTGTACGGGTGATTATTGGTCATATTATATGTCTTTGTTGAATTCTAGTAACTATTTTTGTTGCAGTTATATATAGCAATTTTAATCATATGTTAATTAATATTTAATTATGTCCATGTGATTGTTAGTTGTATACCTGAAATATTAATCTCAAGGTTGTAAAAAACGCGGGGCGTGATCGAGGCGTGGAGGCCAAACCTTAAGCCTTAGACGCCTAGGCGAGCCTTAGGCGTAAAAAGACATTTAGGCCTTCTTAATAAATTTTAATATTTTTTAACCATAACAAGGCTATTAAAATACTAAAATTGTACACATCATAAAAATATGTCTGAATATATGCAAATTAAAATACTATTTGATTATTTTGGATGAGATAATGGTCCGGTTAGTAAAAAAATTCTTTAAAAGGCGACATCGTTTCACTAAAGCATTGTTCTTTTCAGAAAAAAGTGCACCTTAAGGGTTTTACCAAGAGTAAGGCGTAAAAAACTTAAGGCGGGGCGTTTCTCCCAAGCCTTAAGTCTAGGCAGGTTTTTAGAACAGTGATTAATCTTGTTATGCCACTTGTGAAACATTTAATTGGGGTTTTGTATAGACTTAAGAATGGTTGGACTTGTTGGTGAGGCCTGAGAGATATTGAGGTTTTGAAATTCATCTCTGGAAGGAAAAGAAAGGTACATGTCGATGATTAGGCTTAGTTGATATATTGTTATCGTGCATTTGTTTGTGAACAATTCTAAAGGAAACCTATGACTATGCATGGCTACTCAAGAACATACCATATGTCAATATATTAGTTATATGGACCGATATATCAATAGTTGTATATTATTTTGATGGAAATCGTGATTGAAATTGATTTTGACAATCCAAAACCTGTTACCGTCATTCTAAATCTCATGAAGTCTATAAGACTATATGTATACTCATGTTCGCTCTAGTTGTTAGGTGTTCGTAATTCCATTAACTAAAATCAATTTTGAGTCATAGTATACATTGATTTTGAAAACTTCATTTTCAAGACATCAAGGCCGAACATTTTCATCTTCATCTTAAAAGTATCTCATGCCATGACCAATCATAATGCACTTTAGAATAAAGCTAAAGGAGTTAGATGACTTGGAATCACCGTTGGTTTAACATAACTAAATTAGAATTTTTAAACTTGAAAGATTAACATCATGTGTGTGTATGTGTATTTGAAGTTATTTTTTAGGACTTTCCATTTACGTATTACATATAAAAAATACTTCTAAAATATGTATTTAGAAAACTTGGTTTTAATTGTAAATACCTTAAAAATGTTGAATTAGTTCCATGCAGCGAACTGAAGTTTCATTGCTTGCCATATTGTACACAGAAAAGGAAAACTCTCAAGTAGGTTTGGTGGATTGGTTCGCTATGTGTTCATTGTAGTGATAGATTGGTTCGCTATGTGTTCATTGTAGCGATAAATTGGTTCGATGTCCACGAAGTCTAATAACAAAAGGAGAAAAAAAATCTAATGAGATCCTTTGTTATATTTTACCACAAATTTTGTGTACATTAATTTTTAACCAAAGTATTTGTGATTGTGTCAATGACCTCCGATTAAGTCATGTCTATTTAGAAACTTATGGAAGGTTCACACAAACTCTTATAGATTATTTAACCGAGACTTGTATTCATATTTCAAGAGGTTGAGAGGTTTCTTTTGGAAAGAAAAATATTTGTTCATGATTACTATTCACAAGTGTTTTTCTTTAAGTTTGTTTAAGTATAATTGAAATATATTTGTTTGTTTTAGACTTTAGATTTACTTAAAGTGTAATTACTTCTTCCTAAAACTTTGATAAATATTTTTCAAACATTGTTCTAGATATTATTCAAATTTTTTATATCTAAAAAATACGTGTAAATTTTTTTTCAATAATCCAAAAACTTTAAAACACTTCCCCCAACCTTTAAGACTCTGTCATCCTAGGAAGTTGAAAATATATTTGATGGATTCCCTTAGTGTTTATTTTCATTGGATTGAAAGTTCATCTTCAAGTTATTTTTTTTATTTTCTTGGGTTATAAAGACATTGATTGCAGATTAAAACCTATTGTAGTTATGAAGAGCCCTCCTGCTATTGGAGCCTTCCCAATTCAAAAGATAGAGTGTGAAGAAATTCGGTTAAAGTTATGTAGAATAGGGTTTAATTCCTGGTTCTAACTTTTTAATTGCTACCATAGTTCTTTAGTTGTTCTTTTGACTCGAAATTTTTTCCATTCTTGACTTTTTCTTCATTTATCCTTATGTTGTGTAATTGTTAATTTATTTTTCAATTTGATTCATCACTTTAATTTCAAAAGATAAAATTTGGTTTCAATCATTTTGATAAACATGATCACATAGACACAAGATTGCTTATTTTCCTAATAAAAGGATTAAAAGAAAATATTAGTTCAATGTTAATAATAATAACTTTAATTTAAGTATTTGAGCTAAGTCATGGATCTCCTCTAGCTTTGTGACTCCCACCTATACACTGTAACACATTTCATATATTGTATCCTAAAGGGTTCGAGAACAACTACACGTTTCAAACAGGTGGTTTCTTTATTAAGGAATGGGGGAAATGGGAGGGCAAATCGCACCCTCAACCTCCTATACGAGGATCAAAGATCTGGACAATAGGTTAATCCTAATGGTTGCTTATTGTAGGAGGTTTAATTTTTTGGTGGATGATCAATTTGTGTGTGTAGATATAGAGCTAGGAACATGTGACTAAATGAGAGATTTTACAGGGTCAATTAAAAACCATGATTTTATCGGACTTATTTATTCGTTTAATATTGTTTGTCCTTCTTCCAAAAATTAAATTTATTTAAGTAAGGAAGAATGTAATGAAAATATTTTTTAATTCTTGAATCTAAATATGACGAAATTAATGAAGATTCTTTGAAAGCATTTAAAAGGATTATTTTGATGACCTCTCAATTTAAAGAATAAAAATGGTAGAAATTCGTTTAACATTTAGAAGTTGTTGAATCAAATGAGGATACAACGCGATACCGATAAAGGGATCTCATAAAATTGTTGAAATGAAAAACAATTTCAACTTAAGGCATCTATTGTTAATCAACTTCAAGTTTATCATGATCACATACGTGAGAAGATTAAGTTGTTGAAAAAAGGGGTTTTCAAAATTTTATGTTGATTCAAAAAAAACTTTTAAAGAAGAAAATGAAACGCTTTTGAAAAGTTCAATCACTTGAAAAAGATAACCAAGTTTTATAATGAGGTTGCACATTTAAATTATTCAACTGAATTTTTATGTAATTGAATCATTAAGGACCCATCCGCCAAGAATTCCTTAAGCTTCTTGATTCCTCGTTTTTGGATACTTTAGACATTGTTGAAGATTTAAAAGATTAAAACATTCCTTCAAAAGAAAATTACAAATATTTTGTCAATTTTCAAGAGGAGAGAACATGTTTGATTTTATCTCTTGAAAAATTGTAACACGAAACTTGAAATTTATAAAGAATCCAAAATAGTATTGAAAAATGAAAATTGAAAATCTTTAAATCAATTAGATATCGACTATATATGTGAAAGATTAATTCGAGGAGATATTGAAAGACATGAAACTTTTCAGACCAAACCAAAAAGGAAATAATAAAATATTATTGGCTTTTAAGAAGTTTGATGTTTCCACTTTGAAAAATGAAACATTTTTTTTTTTGAAAGTTTCTATTCAATTAAGATAACAAAAATTGAAAATTTTCCATTAAAGTTTTTAAAAAATGAAAAAAATTGATGAACACTTTTGATAAGAAGAAATTACTTTTGCAATCCAATTGAGTAATAAAAATAATGTGATTAATCATAGTATACTTAAAAGGACATTGTGTATTCTTAGTTAATAAGAAAGGTTATAATAGAGATTGTTACGAGTTGAATAAAGTTTAATATTTTGAAAAGTTATTCAAAAATAAAAACCCATATAACCCGACAAAGATCTTTTAAATGTTATCATTGTCACAAAAGTATGTCATTTGTGGGAGTTTTGTTCTTGGTTATTTACATATTTAAGTAACATATTTAAGTAAATAATTTTTAATTTTTTCAAATTTGGTCACATAATTTTTTGGGCAGATTTAAGAATGAATTTTTATTTAATTTTTAAAAACTTTACACCATTAAAACAGCCATCGAAATATATTAGTGCCTTAAGGGTCCAAATTTAATTAGTTAATATTTAGTTAATTAGCATATAAAAAATAAATATTTTTAATTTGATGCAAATTTTATTTTATTGAATAAAATTAATTTACTCCAAATTGCATGTAATTGGTGATTAATAGCGAAAGAAAATATTAAAAAACAATCACAGAAAGCACAATAAGATTTTGAGTGGAAATCCTCGCGGAAAAAATACTATCGCAGCCAACCCACAAAAAATCCACTAGTAATAATTGAATTTTTACACGACTTTGAAAAAAAAAGAGGGACGGTACCCCCCACAAATTTTATTGATGAATAGAGAAATAACCTCTTCAGGTGGCATAATTAATAGAACATGCCTCTATTAAATGGCTTATAAGACTTATCCTTTCTAAAAAGGTAAATTGACTTTAGCATAAATAATTCTCTTTATAATGAAGATCCCTTACAAGAATAAAAGAATAAATTGAAGCTAATTTAAATCCTGAAGTGGAAAAACTTAAACCCATATACACTTAGACATGCTTGAAATTAGGAAAACCCAATGAATCAACTTTTATCAATCCTTTTAATTGTTTTGGAAAGTCCTATATGTTATGGGAGAAAACGTATTCTGAATACTTGCTACCTCTTTTAGCCAAGAAATCATCCACTTGATTTGTTTCCCTATGAGTATGATTTAAAGTGTATTTGAGCTCCTTTAAGAGGTTATTGATGAAATTAATTGTCCAAGATATTTTCCAAGGAATTTGAGCATTTCCCTGAAGAATATCTATAAGAAATTTTGAATCACTCTCTATTATAATTTCATACTGCTTTAAATCCTTAAAAAACTCCACTCCGCTCTTCAATGCTAATTCCTCTGCTTTCGTGTTAGAAACTTCCCCAATAAGAGCACTAAAAGGCCATACAATGTCACTATTTTGGTCTCCAAGAATGCTTCCTACTCCACCATGTCCTGGATTCCAAGTGCACTACCATCTGTATTGAGTTTTAAAATACCTGTAGGTGGGATCAGCCATTTAATCTGCAACCCGTAATTAGAAATTTGAGGAGCTTTCTTTGGGATATGAAGCTTCTTTAGTTGAATAACCTGATACAAAACAGAGTTAGAATTAGGAGAACCATAAATGCGTCAGACCTAGGACACTCATATTTAGTTTGTCGGTTACCACCTGAAACTCTGTCAAAATGTTGGGTCGACATGCCGCCCAAATTTTCGCACTATTTCATTTTTTTTCAAAACAAGACCCTCTCCATGTGCCTCAAAACAAGTCAAACCATAATCTTACCCATTTTTCAAACCCAATTTTCTTAGGCTCAAGTCTTGTCTAGCAGTTCTTTTGGATTTAGGTAAACCTAATACAAGTGAAAACATAATAATAATAATAATAATAATAATAATAATAATAATAATAATAATAATAATAATAATAATAATAATAATAATCTTTTCCCTCCCTTTTACAATAATACCAAAAACATTTTCCCTCCTCTTTGTAAAAAAATCGAGATACCAAAAACATTTTTCTTCCTTTTTACCAAGAGTGTCAAAAACAATTTTTCTCTTTTTCAAAAATACAAAAAAAAAAAAAGAAATCCTTTCCTCCCTTATTTAAAAAATAAATTTGAATTATTTTCCTTCTCTAGTCGATCGCATACCCGATTCTTGGCCTAAATCCCTATTAGCTTCGGCCTTCCATCAAACCACCTCGAAGCTCTGTCGGTTCCCCTGCTACTTCATCCGAGTTTGAAATATACCTTAGCCAGTCCTTCATGGAAAACATCGATCAAGCACCGAACGTACATCCTAATCTGATGGCAGTCCTGGTCTAACTCAGTGCCAAGATTGACAACCTTCAAAGCAAGGTTTATGAGATTCAGGGAAATCGAGTCCAAGTTCCCAAAGAACCCGAGATTCTATTTCCTTATGAAATGGGTCTACCTACTCTTAAGCCTGTTTGGGTCCCAAAAGAATATCAGCATTATCCGCATGCCATGCCTGCCAATAGATCGTCATCGGCTTAGCTCCCTATGTCAAACCTTTCCCAATCAAGGGATAACTTGCTCGTACATGTTGATCCTAAGGAGGAAGAACTGAACAAGGTCAAGGAAGACCTCAAGCTATTGTAGAAGATGTTTGACAGAGTTAAGATATCTAGTAACTATAGGGACTATACCCACATGTCTCCCCAGCCTAAAGCAAGATTATCGGAGAAATTTAAAATGCCACCCATTGAAAAATTGGGGGGCAGTGGGCCTTTAATTGTTCACCTCTGCAGTTATCACCGAACCATGACCCTTCTTGGTGCCCATGAAGAGATAGTACCCCAAATGTTTCAATAGACTTTGAATGACAGTGCCCTCCATTGGTTCCTTTCCTCAAAGAATCCAGAATCCAAAGTTGGGAAAATGTCACGTGGGAATTCATGTCACAATGCAAGAATAACGAAGAGCCAGAGGTTACATGCCATGATCTAGAGTTTCTCAAGAAGAATCCCAAAGAAGTTGTCAGGAACTTCATAGCAAGGTGGAGGGAGAAAGATACTACCATAACCAACCGGCCCTCCGAAGAAGAACAAGTCAACGTAGTGATAAAAAAATTTCTGCCCCATATCTGAGGAACTATGGGAGGTCAGTATTACCCACACTTTCGAGCCCTCCGAGAAGCAGGTGTGGAGATTGAAGAAAGTGTTACCACGACAGAAGTCGAGCCAAAGAAAGTGTACATACAGTTCACCCCAAGAAATTATGATAAGCCTGCCAATGTTATAGTCTCAACCATTAATAACATCTCTAAGCCCGCTACCTCTTGGGTGCCAGAAAGCCATACTAATCCTATTAGGAAAGAATACACTGAGCTCCATGCTCCCCTCTCTAAAGTATATCAGGACTTGTTGAGCTGAAAACTTATCAAACCTTCTATTACCAAACCCACTTCCTAAAAACTTCAAAACTGAAACTCAATATGATTTCCACCAGTTTGCTTTCCATACTACTAATCAGTGCTTCCATTTACAAAATATAATTTAGGTTTTAATTGACCGGGGTATCATCACCCCACCAGCTAATCCTAAAACCAACACCACTCACAACCCACTTCCAATCCTTACAAATGCCATATTTTTAGAAAATGACCTAGAATTTGATCCATCTACCTAAATTGTGCCCAGTAAAGTACCCATCATACCCGTATTTTCACCCAAATCGGTAAAATTTTCCCCATATTTTCTCCTACACCCTACTTGCTTCACCGACCAAGCTTTATCACACCTCATAAGGGTTTGTATAATCGTTCGCACCCGATCCGAAGGGAAAACTATGGAGTTATTAAAAGTACTGAACCAACTTTTGGATTTTGGGCAGGAATTTCCCACCAAAATGACCATCGACTGCTAGTAGTTCAGAGTCCTACTCATAGAAGACCAAAAGTTCTCTCGGGAGTTAGATAATTAGGTGGTACCCATTGATGGAATCAATTTGGACATTGTAGTATAGATTATGGCAAACATGTTCCAACAGACCAATGAGATCTACTACATTTCTAATTTACTTACAACTTTGAAGCTATAAGGGCGGATGGTCCCTTCACTCCCACACCTCCCCATTGAGTGGGAGGATTTATACAAAGACATCATTGAGGTCGTGGAATGCATTGACTTCTCTAGGAAGGAAGACATTGTTTCCACCAAATAGGGGGACGAATTTAGCAACTCTGATGATTAACCAAGTCAAGAAAAGGTCAATCTTGTGATCATTATGTGTGGGATGATATCTTTCAAGAACCTGTTGGGGAAAATCAGTAAAGTATCCATCCAGTAAAAAATAAATGAGGGCACAGGGTTCTTACTCTTCCCTGCCTTCGTAAACTACATGACTAGATAGGTTGACACTACCAAGATCTGAATCCTCAACCATTAAGAATATAAGGGAAAGGGAGTTATTGAGGAACTCCCCATACCATATTTGACCATCGAGGAAAGCAATATCCACGACCAGCTCAAGAAGACTCAAGATAATATCACCTTGTGGGGACTCTTCATGTCTTCCCCATTGCACAAAAATGCTCTAATAAAGCTTCTCACTAGGTCCACAGTCCTTCCTTCTACCTTTCCAGAAGAAGCTGTAAACTTGGTTGGATCCTTGACAACCACTAGACTCTTTTCCTTCTCTAAAGAAGAAATTTTGAAGCATGTCCCTGATCACAACTATGCCCTCAACATCTCCGTTGAAGTAATGAGAAAGATAGTCCTTCTCTTACTAGCCGACAATGGATTTCCCTTAATGTTTGCCCACTAATAACCATCAATTGTTTGGGGTTAAAAGTAAATGACCTTACCCCTACTTTCATCGCAATGCGTTCTTATGACAACACCCTCCAAGAGGTGATGTGATCCATAACACTAACAATAAGGGATGGCCCTATCTATCCCGTTATTGAGTTTAAAGTTATGGACATACCCGCATGATAAAACCTGCTACTTGGTCGACCATATCTCTGTAAAATTAGAGGGGTATCCTCCTCCTTTCATCAGAAGTTAAAATTCTTCGCTAAGGGGAAAGTCATTACCATTTTGGGAAATGGTGATAGTACTGAAAATGCCAGCACCAGTAATCTGGTACTCAAAATACTGTAAAGGACAAATGATATGCTTCTCTTCGATTTCAAGGTTGTTCCACTTCCCCTTTCAGCAAGGGATAATTTTAAAGATCGAGTCTATCCAGAGCACAACCCTCACGACAATGTCAACGTAATACAAATGTTTAAGAATATGCACTTTATTCACGGATTGGATCTAGGTGACGTCAACAAGGGATAATGGAACCCATAGTCCTTAAATAAGCCTTCCCCCATATGTATTAGGTTATTATCCTTCACTAGAAGAACTCAAAATTCTCCACAAACATTGACTGGAGAGAAGTTTAGAAAATGTGAAGACTGTTTTTAGGGATTCCTTGAACGAGAGATTCATCAAAGAGGGTGAAGAATTTCCCTTTTGTGGCTTTCCCGAATTAAGGTATGATCATGTGGATAAGAAGATGAATCCAGGGATGGAAATATTCTTTTAAGACAACTACTCCTGTGCGAAAGATTGCCATCATCAAGTGCAACCTCTCCTAAGAAAGATATAGCCGTTATCGACTAAAGTGATTCTAAAGACTCGCTGAACATGCAGATAATGGGGCTAACACTCTGTATGATCCATTCAGTCACTATATCGTGAGACCCTCCACTCTTATCAAGGCCGCTAATGTATTTATTATCAATTGGAATGCTATATTGGTCCCACCTACTGAGATGCAACCCAACCTTGATATTTACCCGATCTCTCCATCTATTGTTATTCCTCCTTTTTCTAATAACAATGTAATTGAGATATCTTTTGATGATGTTCTCAACACTGTTTTTCCCGAAGGTGAAATAAAAAAGGATTTTGAGTATCTTATTTTCCTTACATTAATTTTCTTGATTATTATCAAACTCTTGATGACGATGGCTTTGCAAATGAACAATTCTTAATTGATCTTAATAAGGTTAATAACAAATAACATAACTGCATTCAAATTAACGAGGATGAAAATATTGTTATCAATCTTGGTTCTAGTAGCCAACAACACGAGATTATGATAGGTTACACCCTTAATGAGCATGAGCGCACACAATTTGAACAACGATTGAAGGAATTTATGGTCGACATAGATTCCAAAATAGCTTAGCACAAGATTCCAACTCTCCTAGAATGAAAATTGGTTAAACAAAAACTGCAAAATCTTCACACCAAGTGGTCACTCAAAGTTAAAGAAGATATAATTAAGTAGTTGAATGTAGGCTTCATCCGGGAGATCGAATATCTCACATGGCTAGCCAACATTATACCTATACCGAAATCAGGAGGAAAAGTCCACATGTGTGTCGACTATTGGGATTTGAATAAAGCATATCCAAAAGATGATTATCCAATACCCAACATCGATATGATTGTGGAAAACACGTCCAGTCACGCTCTTAAGTCATTCATAAATGGAATCTTCGGATACAATCTGATCAAGATGCACCCAAACCATCACGAAAAACTCCATTCATTATCCCCTGGGAACTTTTTATCACACGATTATGCCATTTGAGCTTAAAAACATTGAGTCTACCTACGAAAGGGCTACCACAACCATCTTGCATGATTTGATACACAAGTATGTCTTAGTCTATGTAGATGACATGATTATTAAGTCTAAGACTCGAGAAGTTCACGTGCCCTCCCTCTAAAAGTTCTTCGAATGAGTATAGCGATACCAAATGTGACTAAACCCACAGAAATGCATTTTCAATGACACAAAAGAAAATCATTGGAGACTCGTGGTTCGTGAAAAGGTAGTCTAAGATGACCCCACCAAGGTAAAAGATATGATCGAAATAACACCAACCCGAACGGAGAAGGAAGTCCGGGGATTCTTAGGAAAATTACAAAACATTAGCCAAATCATCAGCCAACTGACTTTTATTTGTGAGCTCATCTTCAAAATCCCCCAAAAGTATTCTACCAAAGTCTGGAATAAGGCCTGTCAGTTAGCCTTCGATGGAATCACCAAATATTTTACTCGATTTTCGATACTTATGCCTCCACAGCTAGGTCTCCCTCTACACTAGTACTTGATCGTAAGAGCTATTACAGTAGGGTCTTTGCTAGTCTAATATATCAAAGAATCCCTCAAAGAGGGGGCCATCTACTATGCCAATAAAAAATTGGTCGAGTACAAATTCAACTACACTACCTTGGAAAAAACATGTGTTGCCCTAGTTTGGGTCACTCAAAAGTTATGGCATTACATGCTCGCTTTTCCATTAGACTTGTGTCCCGAATGGACCCCATCAAACACTTGCTTGAGAAACCTACCATGTCTAACCAAATGGTCCATTGGTTGATGCTTCTATATTAGTTTGATATTGTGTATGTTCGTAAAACTCCATGAAATGGAGAGCCATCTCTGATTACCTTGTTGACTACCCAATGGAAGAGGTTGATGTTTGGGTCTCTGGATATTCTATGCACCTCTCATAAGTACATTTGATGGTAAATGTTATTTTATGGAATAGCCACATGAAAGGATACGTTACTGGGATACTCCTAATCTCCCCTGATGACTCTCACACTGCTATTTCCATCAAGTTGGATTTTCAAAGCACCAACAATATGACCGAATACGAGGCATGCACTGTAGGCCTCAAAGTTATCCTCAAGAAAGGTATCAGAGACCTAGATGTCTTCGGGTATTCTACTCTCATCATCAGCCAAGTCCTCAAAATATGGAAAGTCAAAGATAAAAATCTCTTACCCTTCCACACCCACTTAAAAGAGATGTCCTCCCAGTTACAAGATATCACCTTCCACTACTCGCCCCGAGACAAGAACATCTTAGCTAGTGGCCTTTCAACCTTGGCCTGCATGGTCGACATGCCTGAAAGAATAATAATGGACCCCTTCATAGTTCATAAATAAGCTATACCAACCCACTGCTAACCCATTGAGCTCATCACAGAGGAAGATTTCGATATGGCCAAGTGATGGTACTATGACATTTGGAGACTCCTCAAGTATGGTAGGTATCCCTCAGATGCCAATAAGAACGATCGTGTGACCCTCTATAAATTGGTTGCCCAGTACATCATTTATGACAAATCACTATTCTAGAGAAACTTCGATGGATCCCTTTTACACTGCATCACATGGGCCGACATTGATTAAATAATGCCAAAGATCCACAATAGGGAATAAGGACCCCATATGAACGGTCATATTCTTGCTAAGAAAATTATTCGGCAAGGGTACTATTGGACCACCATGGTTCAAGATTGCACCACCTATGTCCGAAGATGCCTCAAATACCAGCAATTTGCAAATCTCCAACGCTTACCCCCTCGGGAATTATACAACATGACTTTTCCCTGTCCATTCTCCACCCGGGGAATTGATATCATAGGGAAAGTCACACACAAAGATTACAATGGGAATGAGTTCATCCTAGTATCTATTGATTACTTCACCAAATGGGTCGAAGTCGAGTCATGTGCAGTACTGAATGCCAAGAAGGTAGCCAAGTTTATCCAAAAGAACATTATCTGCCAATATGGAGTTCCCCACGAGCTAGTATCAGATAATGGGTTACACTTTAAAGCCGAGGTCAAAGAACTGGTCGATGAGTAAGGGATTTAGAGACACAAATATTCTCCCTATCGGTCTCAAACTAATGGTGTTATTGAAGCCGCCAATAAAAACCTCAAAGCCATCATCAACAAAAAGATAAATAGTTACCAAGATAGGGTCGATCGGATCTTTTATGCCCTCTCGGGATACCGTACTTCAGTTAGGACATCTACTGGGGCTACCCATTACTCTATGGTATACGACATGGAAGCAGTCCTACCCGTTGAGCTATAAATAACTTCCTTACGTGTTATGATCAAAAGTAGAGTCAGTGGGGAAGATTCGTATCAGAGCCACTTTAACGAACTGTCGTTCTTGGATGAAAAGAGGTTAAAGGCTCCATACCACATACAAGGGTACCATCGTCGGATAGAGCAATCATTCAAGTGAAGATTTAAAGACCACGGTGTCCAAGAAGGAGACATAACCCTCAAAGAGATCATAAAACCCATCTAGGACCCCAAAAGGAAATTAAATCCAAACTATCGTAGCTTCTATATCTTGAAAAAAATCCTGTCAGGCGGCGCCTCTATGCTCACTAACCTTGACGGGGAAGAGAGGGCACGTCCAGTCAACCTGGACCATCTCAAGAAGTTCTACCCTTAGTCTAAAATCTCGACGCGCTACGACTCTTCTCATCTCCCTTCTAGTTTGAAAAAAAAATTCTTCATGTCCCTCTACCCAAAACTAAGTGGGGCCTGATCCTCTAAAAAACCTTTTACTTTCAAAATGGAACTTACAAAATTTTTTAAAACCCCCAGATGTACTTAGGTAGCTCATTCACTTTACATGGTCACGTCCCTATTCTTGTTTACAAAATGCTATTCTTTTCTAACCTTCGAGAACAACAATTAATTTTATCATTTACATGAACAAAAGGATTATATATGTCGTAGATATTGGTATCAATAATTTAAATGAAAAACTCATCAAGAGGCTTAACAATATGATTAAAATATTTTTAACACAAATTATCGACAAAAGGAGTCAAACAAACCTAACCAAACTTAATAAAATTATTCAAATTCAAGAAGGAAAAAAATAAAAACATAAAAAAAACATCCCTATCACACAAAAGCTTTACATGAAATAATCCTAGCTTTACAAATATCCTATTCGCAACTTTCGAAAGACTCAGTCCCATCATCATTCATTCCCTGAGGTTCTTAAACTGCGACGGTAGGAAATCTATGTTATGATTGTAGCCAACTGAGGGTCCACTATTAGTCCTCCGTCATCAGTAAGAACCACAAAATTAAGCTCAAGGAAACAGTTCCAGCATAGCCCATATCATTAAAATTCCTTAGAAGCACAAAATACATGGTAATAAAAAGAGAGATCATCCCCCGAGTGATCGATGGTCGAGCCACCAAAGGGGAAATATGGAGCAACTTTCTAACATTGCCCAAGGAGATTAAGAAAATTTGGGCATAGTTATCGCTACACTGGGATTAATTCCCAATGGGACTGAGAACTCTTCGTAGGTCGAACATAACTCATCTAAATCAAAACGAAAGACATGGACTTCAAGGTACTAGAATTGCACCGCCTCCACCAACATGTTCCAAACAATGGCTCGGTTATGCCACAAGGGGACTCGATGCAAGTTTAAAGCTTCATAGTCCACGATAAGTAGGCACATTGACTCTACACTTTCGAGGTAGGAAGATAATTTTTCATGCATAGGAAGGGCCATTAGGGAAATAAAGGAGCAGAAAGAAAGAAATAAAAAGGAGAAGAAAGTGAGAATGGATGAAAAACTGTACCCCCTTTACCCCCTTATATACACAAAGATCTTGGCTAAAGATAAGACATATGAGGAGTCTGAATGAATTCCTACACTACAAAGTACTCTGAGCTGCAGAATAGTGCAACCATAGCCTTAGAGTGATTCGACTTGACACATATGCAGATAGGCAAGATAAAGGGTATGCCGATCGACAACCCCCTTATTTTAGAAAGTTCATTCTTTCCTTTTTTGTAAAAATTAAAAACTCAAAAAATAATTCCTTATTTTAAAACCCTTGAATTATTTCTTCTAAACTTATCCTTTTTTTCCTCGAGTTATTTAATCTCTTTTCTAAATAAATATCCTATCATTTTTACAGTCTCAGCAACAAAGTAAAAAATGCATGTAGAATAAGTCATTAAAACAAGAATGAGTAATAAAAATCTTCTTCATATATATACTACCATTGCATGAATACATTTTTTAGGTAGAAGAAAAAATAGAAAATACAAAACAACAAGACTCAGCCCAAACCCACAATCTCTCCACTCTCTCTAAACCCTCAATCCCTGCGGCGAACATGCTTCCCCTGACGACGAGCTGTAGAACGTCCACTCCCCATGATCATCCGAGGTAGTAGGCAAAACCAGAAATAAAGAACAGATTCCTTGATATACACACTCTAGAGGCCAACCAGTCCCTATTGTCCTTTAGATAAGGGGTCAGCACCCGAATATGCTGCAAGCAAAGTAATAGAAACAAAATGCAAATCAGTCAGTAAAGAGCAAAAAATGAACCAGAAGGGACAAAAGGGAAAAATATACCTTAGGCTGAAGGGAATCCTTCGTAAGCCCCATTAACCTCGTATCCTCTGCATTAGGGAGGTGTGGCCGGCTCAGTGATCTCCCTCTAGTCAACCGAAAGTTACAGGAGGGCGGAGTGACCTCAATAAGCAAAGCCTCCACTATCGTTGCCATCGCCGACGACGTACCACCTGTGTTGTGGTCAGATCCCACCAGCTTATTGGTACCCCTACTCAAAGCCATAGTTGGCGAAGACATGTTCACCACGTCATAAATGAGGGCATCAACTAGATCATCATAAAATCTAGGTAGTCATAGTTTGTCGATAGAGAGAATAATCCTCGCCAACCATCGCCACCGCCCTAGCATCCACGGACATATCCCTCACTTGACTCATATACATCGAAGGCACATCCAATGGGACCGCCACCTCATACGCCACTATCTGTCACATAACCCTATCTCCCAAGTACTAGGCATACACAAACTCATGTGCCATTAACCTCCTCATCTGCGCATGCATCAATGTCATCCCCAAGTGCTGAGGAGTCATCCCTAAGGTTAAAAGGTCAATTGTAATTTCGAACAAAGATCAGTATGCGTGCAAAGAAAGAAAATGCCAAATGAGGATTCAAAAGAAAAATGGGAGTAACCTGATCGCTCATTAGCATGTTCTGAGCCTGTCGCATCGCAGCTATGAATAAGAACTGGTTTGATCGCCTATCTGACTTCTGCCATCGATACATCCGAAAGAATTCTTAAAGTCCTTGTATTTTAGGGCTATTAACCTAGCATTGAGACCAATCACCTCATAGAACCACGTCTACAGAAAAGACAGGAATCAACAAAGAAGAAACTAAAAGAAAATACAAGGAAATACATAAAAAGAAAATGCGAGAATTACCTCCAAAAGTACGTGCCCCCATAAAAATATGCTGGAAGCACCGACTTAATGCATACAAAGAAGAGTAAAGGGTCGATAGGGTCAAGCTTCCCCAATCATAGAGAGAGATAACCAAAAAGATCCTCAAAAATGAAAAGAACCATAGATAGACGACTAATCGGGCATAAATATTGTATATTTATCCCCTTAATTTCGGTACCTTTGTGAACCCGAGTGGTGCAATTGATATGGATTTCACTCATAGTTATGCTACTAACCTTCGTTGGCAAGTATTTCGTGTTTTGTGTTTCTCTTATGTGTTTTACAGGTAAATTATGCAAGCGGTGCGAAAGAGAAATCGAAACAATGAAAGAAAGACTAGGAAGGCCAGTTCAAGTGCAATTTGGTAATTCTGCAGCCTAATCCTAGAGGAAGACCACAACTGGAAAGTTGAATATCATGGAACAATGAGAATACTGAAAAAAATGGAACCCAAATCCGAGCTAAGGTGAAAGAGTTATGACCCCTTGAAGTTGAAGAAAAATCCACAAAAGAAAGGACGAAAACATGAAAATTTTCTAAGTGTTGGAAAAGAAGGAAGGAAGGCCCACACCAGCGAATTTCCCCGAACCACAGATTGAATCGGTTTTGGGGGGGGGGGGGGGCGAACCGGTTCGGGGTACCTGCGAACCAATTTGAGGTGCCTGAGATGCGAAATTCTTCTTAAAAGTTGATTGGTCCAAAGAGTCCTAAGATGTTACAAACTCTTCTAAAACATATTTGTATCTTTGTATTGACTTAGAAAAGATAGTTCGGAATAGTTTTTGATAGGGAAAAAAGGAGGAGAATACCCTAGTGTGGGTACCCGAATTTGGCATTACGGTCCCGGACGAGTAGCCTAATTAAAATGGCCCAAAGTCCAAACCCTTCGCACCTTAACATTAATTCAGTTATGACTAAGTCTTCTCCCATGTCCTCATATAGAGATGTTCCAGGAGAAGATGGTAAACGTGGGGGAGTCCAACACCTCCACTCCCCGAAGATAGACATGTATATAATAAACCCTAGGTCTGGGGAAAAAGACACGTACAGTATTCTCTGTAAACGCTCCCCGAAGTATATAGAAATAATACTGACTGCACCACCATGGACGTAGGAATTCTTGCTGAACCACGTATATCTCCTGTTGTGTGATTGGCATTTTACTTTCCTTATTTTGCTTGGTGATTGCGCTTCTCTCATTTATTTGTGTTGAATATATTTGTCACCACAATTGGCGCCGTATATGGGAACGTTTATCTTCCCTGAGAAAGCCCACACCAACAAAGAAGTTTGAAATGTCTGGTTACAGTAGTAATGCTCCTCAGACAGGAGATATCAAAGAACAACCTGCTCCTCACAGGATCAGATCTGAAGTTCGACGTTCAGATCAGAGGGCTCGCCTAGAGAGTCCAGCCTCAGAAGAAAGCCAAGGACCAGCGAGGTCCACACAAATATCCAGGTTGATTGATGCATATGAGGCGAGGCTCTAAGAGAAGAGGGAGTCTTCTCGAAAGCACGAAGCTGAGAATGATCGCCTCAAAGAAGGTTGGAGAGAATGGAGAGAGAGCTCCATCGTGGCACCAGGGGACACCCGTACCGCACTCCTAGCCCTCAAGCGAGCAAGTCTCGCAAACGAGGAAGGAGCCCTAGACGCGGGTCCTAGTGAGTTGAGGGAGACGAGTCAGAGGAAGACTTGCTCGAGCAACTATGACTAGCTCGCCATTATAGGAGCCCAGCTCGCAGCAACGAGAACATACGAAATTTGGTCCGAAGGGAGATGGACCAACACCCTGCGCATCGCGGTGCCAGATCGACCTGAGAGCTCGCTAGGCGAACCCTCAAAACTAAAATGAAATCACCTTTCTCAAGGAAAATAGAAGAAGAGGAAGCCCCCAAGAAATTTGCTATTCCAAGGTTCAAGATTTATGATGGTCAAACTGATCCCATTGATCACGTTAGGCAGTACAGGCAAGCCATGACCCTCTGGAACCATCGGGATGCACTGATGTGCCGAATTTTTCCCTCGAGCCTGCATGACGTGGCGCAGAAATGGTTCGAAAGTCTCCCCTATAGGTCCATCAGAAACTATGAGTCCCTGGCCGAGCTCTTTACGGCCCGTTTCATTACTAATAGCTCCCATCCCAAAAGGATAGATGCCTTGCTAACAATGAAAAAAACAACTCAAGAGACCCTCCGAGACTACGCGAAGAGGTACTGGGAATTATTCAACGAGGTCGAAGACTGCTCGGAGCAGGTAGCGATGGCCTCCTTCAAGATTGGGCTACCCAACTCTTCCCTTCTGTACCAGTCCCTGACGAAGAAAGAGGACACGACCATCGACGACCTGATGGCTCGCTTTGAGAAATACGCCAAGGTGGAGGATGTGACCCGCCTCAGCACAGGGGAGAATGATCGAGCTAAGATCGCTGCCAAATAAAGTGACAAAACTGAGAACTAGAAGAAAGAAGGAAATAATGGGGGCAAGAATGGAGCCAGGAATGATGTGGCAAAAGAATTTCAGGCATTCAACACTGTCTTCAGAAAACCGATTTACAAAATTATCGCAAAAATCAAAGACGAGCCATTTATTAAGTGGCCCAGATTGATGGGAGGAGATCCCTCGAAGAGAAACAATGCCCCGAGATGCGCTTTTCATAAAGAAAGAGGACATAAGACTGAGCATTGGAAGGCTCTTAAGTCCCACCTCGAAGAGCTGGCCCAGTCCGGGCATCTGAACGAATTCGTGGAAAAGAAGGCAGAGAAAGTTACCGCCAATGGAGAAGCAAGGCCTGATAACGTACTCGAAGATGATGCCGGCCATGAATTCGCATTAATTCATGGGGCATTTGATGTGAAGCAGATTCAAGGAAATTCAGCTCGAATGGAGGTAAAAAAGCTTACAGTGTTAATGCAAGCTTTTCAGATCGATCCAGTAAAGACACAATCAGGAAAGCGCCGACGAGCAGAGGACGTCAACTATAGTAAGCATATTGTATTCACAGATGAAGATCTGGTGGGAGTAAGAACCCCACATCATGATGCTTTGATCATTACTCTCAGGATAGCTAACTATGACATCGACAAATTGCTCGTCGACCAATGAATCTCGTCCGAGGTAATGTATCTCGACCTGTTCAGAAAATTAAAGTTAAGCATCGCCGACCTAAAGGAGGCCACTGTCCCTTTAATTGGATTTGCTAAAAAAGTGACTATGCCCTTGGGAAAGATCGTGCTGCCAGTAAGGGCAGGAAATGTCTCCAAGATGATTGAGTTCCTGGTAGTTGACATTGACTCGCCATACCAAGCTATCCTCGGCAGAGGATAGCTGCACGCAATGAAGGTAGTCTCCTTGACCTACCATTAGAAACTCAAATATGTGACCGAGCAAGGTGTAATGGAAATCCATGGCGATCAAGCGATGGCACGAAGGTGCTTCATAGCGGCCATCCGCCCAAAACTAGAGAAGAAGGACGACAAGCCCAGTGAGAAAGTTGAAGAACAAGAAGGTCTGATACCTTCGAAATAGTAGTTAAAATACGGAAGGCCCGGAGTGGAGGAGACCAGGCTCCTCCCCTCTGAGCGGGTTGTCGAGGACCTGGAGGAAGTTACAACTGGAGGTAGCGATGATGACAAGATCTTCTTGATTGGAGCTTCTCTCACAGATCAGGAAAATAAGGAGTTGATGATTCTGCTGAGAAGCAATGTAGACGTTTTCGTATGGGAACCATACGAGCTGCCTGGAATTGATCCCAGTGCGGTTTGTCATCAGCTGCACGTCGACCCCACTTTCAAACCAATCACGTAAAAGGCACGGCGAACTGCGCCCGAGAAGGCAAAGGCAGTGGAAAAAGAAGTTGAAAAACTGCTGGATGCAGGATCCATACGGGAGGTCCAATTCCCAAAATGGCTATCCAACCCAGTAGTAGTTCCAAAGAATAACGGGAAATGGAGAGTCTGCATCGACTTCACTGACCTTAACAGGGCGTGCCCTAAAGACAATTTCACTCTTCCAAAGATCGAACAACTAGTGGACGCCACAGCAGCTCACGAGAGAATGAGTTTTCTGGACGTATACTCGGGGTATCATCAGATCCCTCTGTACGCTCCAGACCAGGACAAGACAACATTCATCACCACCATTGGATTATACTGTTATAAGGTCATGCCCTTCGAGCTAAAAAACGTAGGGGCAACCTACCAGCGTCTGGTCACCAAGATGTTCAAGCAACAATTGGGGGACACCATGGAAGTCTACATCGATGATACGCTCGTCAAAAGCAGGAATAAAGAAGGCCACCTCTCAGACCTATCAAGAACCTTCTAAATCCTCAGGAAGTACCGAATGAAACTTAACGCAAGCAAGTGTTCTTTCAGCGTCCAGTCAGGAAAATTTCTCGGGTACTTGGTCAGCAAGAGAGGCATTGAGGCTAATCCAGACCAGATCGATGCAATCAAAAGGGTACAACCTCCTCACACAATCCCGGACGTACAGAAGCTCACCGGTATGCTCACTGCCTTGAACCGTTTTATCTCAAAGTCCTCCGAGAAGTGCAAACCGTTCTTCCAGCTCCTAAAAGGAAACAAAATAGTAGAATGGAATCGAGATTGCTCGCGGGCATTGGACGAGCTCAAGGCTTACCTCAGCTCACCACCGCTGCTCGTCATACCCCAGGAAACAGATTCCTTATACTTATACCTCGCCGTTTCCAACCACACTGTCAGTTCTGCCTTGATGTGCGAAAAAGCAGGAATCCAGCATCTCGTTTATTATGCGAGAAAAACCTTATTGGATGTCGAGCAGCGGTACCTACCACTAGAGAAGCTCGCCTTTGCACTTGTAGTGGCTTCGAGCTACTTTGAGGCTTACACTATCATCGTCCTTAAATTGCACCCCCTTAAAGCAATCCTGAGGAAAACGGATTTGTCAGGCAGACTATCTAAATGGTTAGTCGAGCTCGGATGATTTGACATCCAATTTCAACCAAGGAACGCAATCAAAGGACAGGTCCTTACTGATTTCATAGACGAATTCACGGGCGAGCAACCTCTCGACCAACTTCAACCCGTGAAACAAAGAGAGAATCACACAACATAGGGAGTTTGGAAATTGTTTATTGATGGAGCCTCCAATTCAAAGGGGGCAGGAGTAGGCATTGTGCTTGTCACTCCAGAGGATACAATCCTCGAACAAGGAATCAGGCTTGGATTTGAAGCCTCCAACAACGAAGTAAAATATGAGGCTTTAATAGCCGACCTCCAGAAGGCACAGACCTTAGGGGCAAAGCAGTTACAGGTGTTTGGCGACTCACAATTACTCTTCAATCAGATAAGTGGAGACTACAATGCAAAAGATGAAAAAAATGATAGCCTACCTCACCTTGGTGAAAAGGCTAATGGCCAACTTCGAGGAAGTTAGTGTCCAACAGTTTTTCAGAGGACAAAATAGCCATGCTGACGCCCTAGTAGCCCTGAGTTCGAAAATCGATTGCGACTTAAAAAGAGCAATCCCCATTGATTTACTCACTCATCCGAGCATTAACCGTAACAACGAGCTGCCGACCGTGGAGCATGTGCTCCAAATTGAGTCAGCACCTAGTTGGATGGATCCTCTAAGGGACTATTTGAAGGATGGCACACTTTCAGATGATAAGAAGATCGCTCACCAGGTAAGAGTCAAAACTGATCACTTTCACTTATCTCCTGAGGGCAAGCTATATAAGAGATCGTTCTCCGGTCCCTACCTTCAATGTGTTCACCCGAGGGATGTCGAACAAATTCTACATAAACTCCACGAGGGAATCTGTGGAGGCCATATTGGAGGAAGGTCATTGGCTTTTCGAGCAATGAAGGAAGGCTATTGGTGGCCATATATGCAAAGAGACTCTGCAGTGTACGTTTGCAAATACGAGAAGTGCCAACTTCATGCTCCTATGGACCATCAACCTGCCAGTGACCTAAGATCACTTTCCAGCCCATGGCCATTCGCCCAATGGGGAATGGACATCATAGGGCCTCTTTTTACCTCTGCCGGTAATCGCAAGTATCTGTTGGTCGCAACTGACTACTTCACCAAATGGATCGAGGCGGAACCCCTGGCGAACATCCGAGACACAGATATGATAAGATTTATATGGAAAAATATAATCACCCATTTTGGCATCCCCATAACCATCATCACTGACAATGGAACGCAGTTCAAGAGCGGCACCTTTAAGAGTTTTTGTAATGAGCACGGAATCAGACACCATTTCAGCTCGGTGGCTTATCCTCAGAGCAATGGCCAAGCAAAGGCTTCTAACAAGACAATGATCAATGGGTTAAATAAACGATTAGAACGAGACAAAAGCGCATGGGTGAATGAACTACCGCATATTCTGTGGGCCTACCATACTACCCCACGTAGAGCAACGGGGGAAACCTCATTCTCACCAACCTATGTAATGGAAGCAGTCATCCCATTAGAACCAGGCTTACCCACTATGAGGTCCACCCTTGTCGACCAGGGCCAGAATGATGCAGCATTGCTCACTGAGCTTGACCTAGCCGACGAACGCCGAGAGCTTGCCTTAGTAAAACTAGCGAGCTATCAGCAACAGCTTGCAAAGCACTATAACAAGAAGGTCAAACCAAGGGCATTCTGAGTTGGGGACTATGTCCTAAGGAAAGTTCTAGGCAGCGCAGTAAAACCATCAGACGACAAGTTAGGGCCAAACTGGGATGGATCATTCAAGATAACAAGAGATGATATGCAAGGAGCCTGCCACTTAGAAACGCTGGAGGGCAGAGAGATACCTCGAGCATGGAATGCAGGTAATCTTAAGAAATTCTATTTCTAAACTCTTATTTTGTTCTTTACTTCTGAAACTGAAAGCTCATTTCCTTATCATTAATAAAAGTTGTTTAGCAGTTGCATTCTATGAAGTGTCAGTTAACTAGTATATGAACTTTATAACTCACACACCCTTTCCAAGTGACAGGCACACTAATCATTACACTATAGCAGGGGAATCACCATCCTCAGGTTTTCATTATGAAACACGAAAAACCTCTTTGCATTGCCCCTGGCAATATATAAAGCCCTACAGTAGATCCTTAGGCAATATGGCCAAGTCAAAATTGGTTGCCAAACAATGTTTGGTTAATAAAATCCTGATCGGATAGAGCATCCAACACTAGGTGTGTCCTCACCAATTGCCACACTTAGGCCTAAGGGAGTGTGACGACACGACCTAAAAGGTAAAGTGGGGCAGAATGGTATCTCATAAGCATACTGTACTGGAGGGACACTCACTTGAAAATGAAAACTTACAAATCTAGTCAGCCAAGAGAGGCTCAAGATTATTGAGAAAAGTCTAAAAGATGTGGAAAATATGCAACACTTGTTTAATCAACAGATTCGCATAGAAAATAAATTTTATATTACTTCATCACATTTACAACAAATACAACCCATGTTTAGTTGGCAAGCTCGCCCAAAACATCAACATTACATTACTTCATTACAATGTATACAGAGTTACTACCAGAAAAATCTCAATGAGGTCGAGGCCTCTGATTGAGATAATCAGCCACTTGAGCTCTTCGACCGTTTTCAGGATGGGGAACTAGATCCTCCTCGACTTCATTCGCATCCAACTCCAATAGCTATCGAGGGATGGCATCAATAGGGATCCACTGATCATCTCTCCGAAAGGGATTAGGCATTAGAGTGTAAGGAGAGATCTCATGACGATACCAGAGCATTGAGTTCCTTGGGACTTACAGTTCCTTCAGTGCACTCAACCATCCCCTGATAAAGGCGAGCTCTTCAAACTCTGTCAGCCTCATCGGAGCATCTAGCTAACCCTGGTCGTAACCATCGGCCCATACTAGCCGAGGTCCTTTCTTAAACAGATGCCTCAGCCGAGTGACGTCCCTTTGAAGCCCAGCAGCAATCATATATGCTCGTTGGACATCACCACCGAGCTCTTCCATTTCCCTAGTTGGATTTCTTGCATTTGTAACAATTCGTGGAACAGTTGACGGGGTAGAACCTCGCAGCACCGGAGAAACATCGCTTGGTCCAGCTCTAGCTCGTGACGAGGAGGAACCTCGTAATACTGCAGGAGTGATGCTCGGCACATGCTTCTTGAGTCGCGAGGCTTACCTCCTCAAAGCCTCATTCTCCTACTGAAGAATTTCTCCAACCTGGTTAATCTCAGAAGCATTTATAAGCCTTGCTCTCAGAGTATTCACCTCTTCTTGGACTGAGGTACCAACTTCTTCCATCTCTTGGAGCGTGTCTTTCAGTTAAACGATGAGCTCAGTCTGCTCTATAAAATGCTTGTTCCTCAATCGCAGTGATTTGTAAATCCTCACAAAGGTATGACGAACTTCAGAACTTACATGAGGACCAAGCATTCTTCCCAATTGAGAAGTGTCTGGTATATAGTCATCAACATCAATCAACTACAAGCATTAAAAGAGCAATGAAAGATAGAATTATTCAGTACACTAAAGGAAAAAGTCTTCTAATTTCATTCATACAAAAAAGATCAGAGTACATTGAAGAATCAGAAGGGAATATTACAAACAGAAATAAAAAAACAATCCTAAGGATAGATCAGCTGACGACCTCGGGTTGTTCAAAAGAAGCTGGATGCTTCCCGTTATCAACAGCGGTAGGAGCATCACCCTCAGCAGGGACAGCATCTGCCGCTCGAGCAAGAAGGACAGAAATAAGAATTAACTGAGGAACAGATTCAACACCTTCGATGGCTGGGGAAGGAACTTCATCCACGATAGGCTTCGGGCTCGGATCGTTCTCATCGAATAGATGAGAGGCAACATCCACACCAGCAGCTTAAAGGGCCTTGTTCCAGCCCTTCTTGAAGTTCAGACGACTGATGTAGCCTATTTGAACCTCAGTGTCTTCATACGCAACAACCCACCAAGAGTTATATGAGTTCTCCTTAATGGTGTTTGCCTGAGACTCCTTCTCCTTCAGTTGCTCGGTCAGCACTTTATTCTCCTCCACGACAGCCAGCTTGCTCGAGCAGACCAAATTGTAGGCTTGTCGAAGTTCATTCAGTTCTTTAACTGCTGCCTCCCGCTCTCGATTAGCTTTAGCAAGAGCCAGATCGAAAGACATCCGAGCAACATCAGTGGCCTTCAAGCTAGCATCGAGCTCAGCACTCTTCACCCTCAAAGCAGTATTATGCTTATCCAGCTCGCCATTCTTATTGATCAGCTCGTTGCAAGAGCGATAGAGCACAGCAAAATCAGTCACAAACTGCAAGTAAAAGAATATATTAGAAGAAGGAAAGAGATAGAAAATGGCAAGCATTAGAGAAGAGAAATTGACTTACCAAGGCTAGCCTCTGGCTCACTTGCAGAGCTAACTGGTCAGTCCCCTTCACCCTTTGGCGGTCAGCAGGAAGGACTGCTCGCTCGAGCAGTGTAGGGGCCAACTGGGGAGAAGTGGCAACTGAGTCACCCTCCAGCAACGCGTACACAGGCACTAGGGCCTGCCTAGCCTTTGTCCTCACCTCCATATTTCTCCTCTTCCTTTTCCTTCTCCTTCTCTATCCTCCTCCTCTCCTCGGCCTTCTTCTTCTCCTCAATCTTCTTCTTCTCTTCTTCCCTCTTCCTCTCTCTCTCTCTCTCTCTCTCTCACCTACTCTTCTTCCTTTCTCTTCTTCTCCTGCTCCTGAGCAGTAGACCGAGAACCAATAGCAATAACCCCCTACTGGACTTATGCTTCTTCGACCTTTGAGCAAGGAGCACATCATCATCACGGATCAAGTTTTTTCTTGGGGGAACCAGTTCCTCACTAGAGCTGCTGAATGTACTTGAAGGTTCTTGGGCTTCAGAAACTCCCTTTGAGCTAGAAGAACGATCACTGATGGAGTCCTCCTCGCCGAAACCACCTCCAACATCTCCTTTGGTATCCCTTTCAGAACTGCTCTCTTCCTCGTCCAACTGAATGGGATCGGCAGCAGCTTCTTCAGAAGTATCAAACTCAGGAATGCTATCCACGAGCCTCGCTATAAAACTAAATCCATCGTTCTTGTACTCGAGCAAAAAAGCAGCAGATCGAGGATGTTCACCGTCAACCAAGGACTCCCTGATATTCCAAGCTTTATCCAACTCTGAAAGATGAACCTCGCTGAGGGAAGGCTCCAAGTTCTTCGACCTCGCTGAAAATAAAATAAGAAAGAGTCAGAAAGATCACGCATTAACAAAGAAATTAAAAGGATAGAGCAAAGACTACCTTTGTACTCTTCCCCATAAAAGGATATAGTAAACCTATCAGACCTCGACCCCTCAGTCTGGGATGAGAACTGCCAATTTCTAGCAAGAAAGTCATCTTGCCAGTAATCCTTGTGGGAATCAGGTAAGTTTACTACCAATACCCTATCAGGACTCCTAACCTTGAGATAAAGAACACCAGAGCTAGTCCGAGAAAAGGAGTAGCAAAAACAAACTTCGGCGAGTCCTAATTTGGTGCCATAAAGTTGATTTATTCTATGGACGCCATTAATTATCTTCCACACATTGGGCGAGCACTGTGCAGGAACAATGTTGAAATAACCAAAGAAATGCAAGAATAAATTTTTTGGAGGAAAAGTAAGCCCCCTTGGGAAAGCGACAAGATGTGAATCCAATGAGCTCCCTCTATCTCTCTAACATTTTTAGGAAAAGAGGCGCACTCGATCTCTACCCACTCCGGGATATTGTAAAATTTCCTAAACTCGAACACTGATCTATTACCTATCTTTTCCATTTGTAAACCCTAAACTACAAATTCAAAGAAACCACAGAGAGAAAGCAAAAGGAGACTTACGAGATGAAAGTTTGACTTGGACAATGCAAGATCACAAGCCCAAATGACGAGGGAGATCGAAAGAGAAGAAAATGAAGACCTGGAGAAGAGGGCACAAATTGCTAAAAATCGCAGACGATGGAAGAACACTAAGAAGCTTGAAACGACAACCATGAAACGCTGCTCAAAATGACTTTTAAAATGTTACTCATCATCGCGCACAGGACACAAAGCAACTGCCGCCAGGATCGGTCCTTAAACTTTGGGAAGAGTTACGTGATATGCAAAAGAGCCATTATGGCAAATTATTTAAATTTATTGAGCGCAACTTGTGGCCCAACAAATTTAGGGGCAATTGTGGGTACTCGGATTTGGCATTACGGGCCCGGACGAGTAGCCTAATTAAAACGGCCCAAAGTCCAAACCCTTCGCACCTTAACATTAATTCAGTTATGACTTAGTCTTCTGTCATGTCCTCGTATAGAGATGTTCCAGGAGAAGATGATAAACGTGGGGGAGTCCAACACCCCCACTCCCCGAAGACAGACATGTATATAATAAACCCTAGGTCTGGGGTAAAAGACACGCATTGTATTCTCTGTAAAACCTCCCCGGAGTATATAGAAATAATACTAACTGCACCACCGTGGACGTATGCATTCTTGCTGAACCACGTATATCTCCTATTGTGTGATTGCCATTTTACGTTCCTTATTTTTCATGGTGATTACGCTTCTCTCATTTATTTGTGTTGAATATATTTGTCACCACACCTAGGAACATAACTTTGATTTGGTGCTTCAAGATTAATTATTTTCGAGTTTGATTGCAAATTTTAATTCAATTTTCATTCTCGCTATTATTGTTCTTGCATGTTTCAGTATACTTTCATCATGATTTCTTTCACATGCAACGTAGTTAATGTATGCATAGTTAGGGTCAATATGTCCAACTAGATGTTTTAGGGTTGGGATGCATGAACTTAACCCCGATGTGAGAGTTGCATGTGTATAAAATTAATCGTCTAAACTTAAGGGTTTATTAGACCGTATTGCATAGCGAGCATAACCATTGTAGATCTTTGGATTTCGTTTGCTTCGGGGTAACCGGGATGCTTCAGAATGCAATGCGAGTGTAGCTATCGCGATACCTCTTTACTCGTCCTCTGATTACGTATGGTGCGGTCTTGAACCTCATATACGTAATGCTTGGGAGTACTAAAGCCTGGGTCTGATTAATCACTTAAATTTACGATTAATTTTATACTAGCAACACACTAGGGGTTGATGGATTGTATTCCCGACCTGTTTTTCCTTTCAAATTTATTACCTCATTCTTAGTTATAAATCCTTGCTTAATTTATTAGTTCCATAGTCTTAATCTAGTTTCCTTTTTCTTAGTAGGATTAGTTGCAAATCAGTCATCTTTTCGTTTCTTTTTAGAGTTGAATTTAGGTTGACCGTCTGTCCTTCCGGCGTCACAATTTTCTTGTCCTATTTCCCCATGGAGACGATCCCAACTTATCGGGTTTATTACTAACGCGACAGGATTGCACATGAGCCTAGAGAGTACGCACTTTAGAGACACATTCTTAGTCGCGTCAATGATGTCGCCACTCGTTGCCACCAAAAAACCACCCAACTGAAGTAAAATAAATAACTATGACATCTACCTAACTTGCTTCCCGTCAGTCTCATCAATCCTCCTACTCAAGAGCACCTCACTAAGAGAGGAAATACTGATATAATCTCCAGAAACTATCCCACTCACATCCCCCAACGCCGCATAAACTGCCTTTGATGTCCACCTCGTAGTACGATCCACCTCTATATGCACACCCTTGCAATCAATCCCCAGTAGCTGTTGAACATCAATGGGAGACACGCTCATCTCCCCAAAGACTAAGTGAACGGTATGGGTAGTGTCCCACCACCTCACTCCCAATGCGGATAAAACCGCAGTAGAATACAGAGTCTCGTCTAAAGCCTATGCTAGGTGTCCTAAACCAGCAAAAGTAATTACCTAGCACACCACCATCGAAAGAGTCTCCCATACACCCTTCAACACTATCATCCCCCCTGGAACGGGTGCTCGAAGGGGAAATGTCAGACTACCAAAAAAAGAAATAAAGACATATTTATCAGCACGGGAAAATAAAGAAAAGAAGAAAAAGATAAAGAAAAAGAAAAAGAAAAAAAAATGCCAAAAGTCACTATACTTGAATAGACACTGAGGTTCCTCACTCGACGAACGGTGGTTTGAGGGCTAGCACAGAAGAAAGCGATCCTCAACTATTGGCTCAAACAAGTAAAAATCATTCTCATTGTTCAAAGCAAAGAGCACCCTATATTTCCTCTTCAGGCCCGACCAGTCATCAACACTCAACCACTCCAAGTTGTATTATTCCCTAGAAGAACCATCCATTTGAAGTCTTGAGGAAAGAAGGACTTAGAAATGGATTTTAGAGAGAAGAAGCTGAAGATTCAGATGCAGAAGGATGTGAAAAATGAGGAGGGATCAACCCCTTTTTATCGGAGTCTAAATGGATTATACCTATTTGAAAATACCTGTTCCTCTTCCCAAGGAAGCCCAGGAGTTTGTGTCATCGCCAAGTGGAAACCCCTACAACATGCCAGTCAGCAGCTCCTTGAAATGTTTGAACAAAAAATTCCAAAAATTCTCTAAAAAATTCCTAATAATACTAAACAAGTATTAGAACATTTATTTACCAAGAAAAAAACTTGAGCTTCCAAACTTCCCAACCAGATTAATATTACACTGTTATCCCAATCATAAAACCCTAAACTTAATTTGCACAACGGTGCATCATAAAAGTCCACTACAATTCCCCATCGAAATCCCAAAATCTCAAGTCTTCCCCAGCGAAACCCAAAATCAAATACTTCCCTAACAATTACAAAATTTTTTGATGAAATTTCAAGACTAAAATTTCTCCCAATCCATACACCATAAGAATTTTAGCTTCAGAAAAGCTAGCTCCTTTTAAAAGGATATAATCCCCAGCCAGATTTTCCCCCAAGTAGAGTCTTAAAACAACACAATCCTTAAAAAAACTACATGTACAAAGGTGAATTAAAGACACCCCAAAGGTCACTCCCCCACATCACAACTTTAGGTCTTTATAACTGATCTTGGCCTTCAAAATCAGTCGTCATAAATTGAGGTCCTCAGAATTGACCTCGGACCTCAGAATTAGTCGTAATCACTTTAAGTTCTCATAATTGACCTCGACCTTCATAATTGGTTGTCATCACTTTAGGTCCTCAGAATTGACCTCGGCTCTTAGAACTGATCATCACAAATTTAGGTCCTCATAATTTACCTCGGCCCGTAAAATCATTCTCCTTAAATTTAGGTCCTCAAAATTGACCTCGACGTGCAGAATTGGTCTCCCCAACATTAGTCCTCAAAATTGACCCTAGCCCACAGAATATGTCTCCTCAACTTTAGGTCCTCTGAATTGACCTCAACCTTCAAAATTAGTCATCATCACTTTAGTTCCTCATAATTGACTAACACGACTAAGAGTGTGTCTTAGAAGTGCGTACTCTCTATGCTCAAGTGCAAGCCTATCGCTCAAGTAATAATTCGATAAGTCGGTTATCGATCCTCAGGGAAATAGGATGAACGAAGTCGTGACGACGTTGGACAGACGCAAGAAACCTAACTTTGACTCTGAAGAAAAGGAAAAGATGATTTGATTTGCTAAATAACTACAACTATATGCACTTTTAAAAATGATTAACTAATGAGATTATGAAAAAGAATGCCATGCAATTACTCTAATGCATAATTTTGAATTTCTTGACTAAAACTGTAACTATGAATAGAGAAAAATAGGTCGGGTTACAATCCCCCACACCCTAGTAATTCACTTCGTAAGATACTAGATTTAGAATTAAAACTTTAAATGAATCCGACTTTTTAATACTCCTAAGTATTACATATATGAGGGATCATAGCCCGTACAGTACGTAAGCAAAGGTTGAATTAAAATCCGATCTTTATTACTGATAAGTATTACACATAAGAGGGATCATAGCCCGCACAGTATGTAAGCAAAGGCTGAAATAAAGTAGTATTGAATGAATTACGATACAATTCATATAAGGTTTAATTCTAAATACTATTTCCACTACTATGAATTATATCGGGTGGGGTTCATGCAACCCAACTCTTGAAAACATATCCGGACACACTAACCCTAGATGAAAACATGTTTCGAATGAAAGAGAACATTTTTACCAAGAATGAAAAAGAAGAAGAATGAAAAATACATACTAACAAAAGAACTACTGCAATAATTAAAGAAGGAATTGGAAGAAATTTACTTGAATTGCAACTGCAATCAAAACTAGGGTTTATGTGTTATTCTCCTCTAAAACTAATTACAATTGCTTGCTTCACGAAGTAGAAGCCCCCCTTATGTCTAGGAGGAGTTTACAATTTATAAACTACGAATAATAAGAGTTTCAACCATGGAGGATTCTAATTTTTCACTTAGATAAGTTCGAATTTTCAAAAACAGAACCGATCCTATTAAGGTGTTCAGTTCGGTTCCATCTTTGACCGCCTTTACAGAAAGTTCTTCGATCATAGGATCGGTTCATTTTTCCTCTCCTTCGGCTCGGTTCCATGTTGATATTGTTTTATATGAGGTTTTCTAGGTGTAGGTTCGGTTTGTTTTTCCTCCACATTGGTTCGGTTCCATCTTTGTAGTGCTTTACAGGAGATTTCATAGGATGGTATCGATTCTTTTTCCTTCCCTTAGGTTCGGTTCCATCTTTTTCAGAAACTTTTCCTTCTTGTATTTCCTTTAAGCTTTTGGTACGGACCTCGGATTGGGATGCCGGTCTTTCCTAAACACTGAATACCTGCGAAATAGATGGAAAATACCCGAAACTCGATGTACTCATTAGAAACTTGTCAAGAGAAATGATATGACATAAATCCACTCGAATTACACTTTGTGGAGCGATAAAATCCTCTAAATTAAGGGGATAAATGGGAAGAATTTATGCCTAATCAAACCCCCCTAACTTAGAACTTTGATCGTCCCGATCAATGTAAAAAGAATCCGAACATGGTCTAACTCGAAAATGGGATAGAATACCTCTTTCGCGGGTGAGAGATTGCATTTAGCGTATGCAACAAGCCTTTAAACCCCTAAGTTACCCTAGTAGGACGAGTGGTGTCTCGTGAGGGTTTGCAGAGAATATACCCACAAAATTCGACTAAAAGGAAACTCAAAATATGAAAAAATTGTATAATTCAAACTTTTCCAGAAAATAGTCATCATCATTTCATGTTCACGAGTCTCAAATCATAGTGCGTGTGTGCGATGCCGGAAATTTAACGGTGAATTTCCACCGATTGACCATTACGTTCCTTATCCAATAATTCGTTTTGATTTTAAAATCTCACGGAATGCTCTCACAAACGAATCACTCGGAATGTGGGTATTCTCTCGGTATGCTTGATTTATAAGAGTAAATGTATTGGAACCAAGTTCACGCATGCAAGTAGAAAGACGGAAATTTATGGTAACCGAATCTCATCACCAAATTACGGATATAAGAAAATGGGAACATTGCCTCTAGTTAGTATCTTTCATCTCTTTTATTATATTTTTGTGTTTTTTCTCTCCACGCGGCAACCAATTTCGCAATTCTGGATTTGGTTAGGACTTTTTCGGGCTAAAGATGAGAATTGTTGGGAACTTCGGAATTGGAAAATATTCTTATGATGTCCGTTAGTGCTTTTCCGGGCTTTTGCTTATTTTTTTCTTCTTTTTCTTTTTCTATTTTTCACGCTTTATTTTCTTGCTATTTTTGTTGAGCATAACTATTTTTTTCTTGCCCCTTTTTCTTCACTTTCTGGACTTAATTTCTGATTATCATTTTTCATAATTTCGGGCCAATTCGATTTTTTCGGGTTGTCAAACGAAAGGAAAAAATTTATTCGACTCAATTTGGGTTACAAAAGGGATAATTTTTCGCTACTTTTTCTGGCCAATATTTTTGGGTGACAAATGAGGGCCTACTTCATTGTCCAAAACACTAATTGCATTACCATATGCGTTTCGAGATGAATTAAGTTTAGAGATTTATTTTGACACGTGTTTCAAGGCAATATCACACACATTTTCCATATTCGATCAACGTGAAATGGTTGAGATCCTCGACGACTTATTAGACATGAAAACAACTTTTGAGTTATCAATTAACTATGATCGATTTGTAAAGTTTCACAAGAACGAAAGGCTCGAATCTCACCGGGGTTGTTAATATCCACATTTATTCGTTAAGTCGCCTACGTTCACTCAATTTTCATCTTTGGTCAATTTCGGCTTTGTGTATTATGTTTTTATAATTTGAGACTTTAAACCGACTTTTAATGATATTTTCGAAAAATTTGAATTCCAATTTTTATTTATTTTGAATTTTTTTTTGGGTTTTTCAAGATTTTATGATTTTTTTTGAAATTTCTAGGCATTTTTGAAAATTTGTGAAGTTTTAGAAAGAAGCACTTGAGACCCCCCCTAACTTAGACTTTTGCATTGTCCTCAAGCAAAAAAGGACTAAAATCTAACTGAAATCGAATTAAAAGTGTGAGAAAATAAAATAAACAAATGAAACAGAAATGCATAATTTTTATAGTTAATTAACAGCTGTGTTACAAAAGGTAGGGAAGAACACACAACCAACAATGTTTAAACAACCACCACAAACACATAAAATATCAAACACAAACAAGGGCTTCATTGGGGCAGCGGATTCGAGGCACCGGGTGCGCTGGGATCATAGAAGAAAGTTGGGGGCGGGACACTGAAATTGAGCTCGTATAGATGGGTTTGTAGACGGTGCATCATGCTCGTGTCCCTGTGGTAGGTGTCTTGATCCCTTTAATAGGCCGCTTGATCTCGATTATATTGGGTGATGAACCCATCAAAATGGGATTCCGCCGCTGCAAGGCGCCTATCAAAATCCACACCCAGGGGCTCAAACTACGAGTCATCTTCCTCGTTGTATTCTTCTTCTTCATCCCCTCCCATCTTGACGTCCTCAGGCGCGGGCTCTTCAAGATGGATCTCGTCCTCGGCCTCTAAATTAACAGCCTCTCGGTCTGCTCGATGGGCAGCCCTATACTGGTCACTTCGAGTGTGTGACACCTTCCCAATGGGTTCTGGGAGGCGTGGGAAAGCGTGATGTGGTTGGATACCAGCGTCAGCAAGGAGGGAGGTGATGAGGTGTGCGTAAGGGAGGGGCACTGCACCTTTTTGCTCCTAGGCCGCGTAACGAATATCAGCGTAAGGTATGCAGTCCAGATTGAGGGTGAAGTTTGGGTAGAAAAGGTGGTACACGAGGGTCGCTTGGCGAGGGCATATCACCGAGTCATTTGAGGTTTGAAGTAAGTTGGCGCATACTATATGGAAGGTGATGCGTGACTTATTGTTTAGGCGTTCTATGGGTAAGGTTCCCCTTTCCCAAATATCATTGGGAGCGAGACGGTCGATGCATTTTTGTTTGGGAATGCTGGGGGCATTGGTTGGGTAGTTATAGATTTTCGGGTGGGGGACGCCCTTGGTTGCAAGTTTGTGAGGAGGAATGGGCAATGAAAACGGGATGGGGTGGCCGCCGACAAAGTCTTGGCACTCTAACTCGCCCGTACGGATGAGAGAGACATAGAAAGATCGGACTTCATCCGCCCACACTACATTGTGCAGTTCTTGGAGGTATTTCACCCACCCCCTCCTGCTGAAAAGGTTGGTGACTGAGCGGGGCAACTCGTCCCAACTTACGACGCGCTCAATGTGCATTTGGCGGGACAGGTTGAATATTTTTTTCGTACCATACGCCCTCCATATGGGAGCGGTATTCCCCATTGCCGTTGGGCAGAATCTCGGTGGACATATATTTTGGGGGAAGAGTGGGATTTTCCATGGAAAGATTGGGGAATATAGGGAATGAGAGAGTTAGGGTTGTAGAGAGGGAGGATAGAGAGAAGGTGTGAGGGAAATGGTAAGGTAGGGGTTGGTTTTATAGGTGATGGGGAGGGTTGGGGGGGAAGGAATTTGGAGGTAAAAGGAGAAGGGAAGTTTGGAGGGAAAAAGGGGGACGAATGGAGGGAAAGGAAGGGATAGGGGGAGGGATGGTCACCTCGGGAAGAACCAAAATCGCAGAAACCGAACCAATCCGATTCAGGGGCGAACTAATCCGGTTCTAGGGTTTTTTATTTTGCTATTTTTCAAAATCAAACCAATCCGGTTAGGGGATTCGGTTCGGTTCCATCTTAGCAGAACCCCATTTCTTAGACAGCTGCACTAGAATCCTACACCCTTGAATTTCGGAACACTTTCCCACTTATTATACCACTTGGATTTCTACATGCCCTCATGAAGTGATTGTTGGTGGTTTTGATCCTAACCCTAACTTTACGTAACCTACCTAAGGATTCAAGCTAATATATAGGCACTCAACTACTATACACAAGAATTCACCCCATATGCGTCGGGGGTGAGACGACCTATCAACGCAAGCCCATTTGACCCCGTAAATGGGGTCCGACAACTGGATGGTGTTGATCTCTTCTACGCATGCCTCAACATATAGCTTTAGGCGATGTCCATTGACTTTGAACGCATTCCCCCTTTTGGATCTTCCAACTCGATCGCTCCATAGGGGAATACACTTCTCACAACGAATGGACCAGTCCATCGGGACCGCAATTTACCCGAAAACAGATGAAGATGAGAGTTATAGAGGAGTACCTTTTGTCCCTATTGAAACTCTTTTCGTCGGATAATCTTATCATGTGCTAGTTTCATCCAGGCTTTTGAAATCTTTTCATTCTCATACGCATCATTCTGTTGAAGCTTGCGAGCTTCACTGGCTTTGTCCATATCATAATTTAATCTCTTAATGGCCCAATATGCTTTGTGCCCCAACTCAACGAGAAGATGACAAGGCTTTCCATACACAAAGAGGAATGGGGACATTCCGAGCGGGTTCTTGTATGCGGTACGGTAGGCCCATGGTGAACCGTTCAATCGAAGAGACCAATCTTTACGGTTGGGATTGAAGGTCTTCTCTAGTATGTGCTTGATTTCACGATTTGCCAATTCGGCCTGTCCATTCGTTTGTGGGTGATAGGTCTTTCTACCTTGTGAACGATGCCATAATTTCTCATGAGCTTCTCGAATGGCCTGTTGCAAAAGTGCATGCCATTATCACTGAATATCGCTTTCGGAGCACCGAAGCGAGAAAGTATATGTTCCTGTAAGAATTTTATCACCACTTTATTGTCATTAGTCTTGGTAGCTATAGATTTCACCCATTTAGAAACGTATTCTACCACAGTAAAGATGTATAGGAACCAAAAAGATGGGGGAATAGGGACCATGAAGTCAATACCCCAGCGGTCAAAGATCTCCATAATGAGTATCGGGGTTAATGGCATCATGTCTTTTCGGGTAATCGATCCCATCCTTTGATATCTATCTCAAGATTTACAATAATTGCTCACATCTTAAAATATTATGGGCCAATACAAACCGCATTGAAGAATTTTAGCAGCTGTCTTTTTCACGGAAAAGTGGCCTCCACAAGATTTCGAATGACATAATTAGATGAGATTTTGGATTTCGTCATCCGGTACGCATCGTCGAATGATATGATCGGCGCAATATTTAAAAAGAAATGGATCATCATAGAAAAACATTCATGACCAAGTGATGAACCTCTTCTTATCTTATGGTGTCCCATCAGGAGGGACAGCTCCAATGCAAGATAATTCACTATATCCGTAAACCATGGCAAAGAAGAGGTGGTAAAAAGTTGCTCATCCAGAAAATATTCGTCTATGGGTTTAGGATCACTTGGTACGTTGGACGAAAGTCAAGATAAGTGGTCGGGAACGATGTTTTTTACTCCTTTTTTATCTTTAATGGAGTGATTAAACTCTTATAGGAGTAGGATCCACATTATGAGGCGCGACTTTGTGTCTTTCTTCACAAGTAGATATTTTAACACCGCATGGTCGGTGAAGCATGTGATGGGAGAACCGATGAGATAGGACTAAAATTTATCGAGAGAAAATACTACCGCTAGCAACTCCTTCTCCATGGTGGAGTAATTGAGTTGTGGTTCGATAAGGGTTCGGATAGCGTAATAGCCCCTATCACATAATCGCTAGCATCACACATAAGCTTGAATGGCAAGGACCAGTCCGGAGCTTGCATAATGGGAGCAGACACAAGCATGTTTTTCAGTTTTTCAAAAGCGCTTTGGCATGCTTCCGTCCACTCAAATAGGGTGTCCTTCATGAGGAGATTGCTTAAAGGTCTAGCGATGGCGCTAAAGTCCTTAATGAACTGTCTATAAAACCCCGTGTGGCACAAGAAGGAGCGCACGTCTTTCAGCGATTTAGGTGGGGGTAGGTCAGGTATGACATTTATTTTTGCTCGATCAATCTTGATCCCTTTGGATGACACGATGTGGCCAAGAACTATACCCTCGGTTACCATGAAATGGCATTTTTCCCAATTCAGCACTAAGTTCTTTTCCACACATTGGGCTAGTACTTTCTCAAGATTGGCTAAACATATGTCGAAAGAGGTGCCAAAAATACTAAAGAAGTCCATAAACACCTCTAGCCCTCTATCAACCATGTCACTGAATAATCTCAACATGCACCTTTGAAAGGTCGTCGGTGCATTACACAAGCCAAATGGAATACGTTTGTAGGCAAACCTTCCAAAGGGGCAAGTGAATGTTGTTTTCTCCTGATAAAGTATATCGACCTCAATTTGGTTATATCCGGAATAACCATCTAGAAAGCAATAATAAGGATGTCCCGCTACTCTTTCAAGCATTTGATCTATAAATGGTAAGGGGAAATGGTCTTTTCTAGTTCCCGCATTGGGTTTTAGGTAATCAATGCAAACGCGCCATCCAGTGGTGGTACGTTGGGGAACTAGCTCTACCTTGGAATTTTCAATTACAGTCATACCCGACTTCTTCGGGAAGACTAGAATGGGGCTCACTCACTTGCTATCCAAGATTGGGTAGATAATCCCAGCATCCAACAGTTTTATAATTTCAGTCCTCACCATCTTTCATTATGGGATTTAGCCGTCTTTGCATTTCTCTCGAGGGCTGAACATCCTCTTCGAGAGAATATTATGGGTGAAAATTAGGGGGCTTATCCCCTTTAAATCAGCTATACACCAACCAAAAGCATCTCGGTGCAATCTTTAATAATTTACCCTCCTGCTCTTCATCTAAGCTAGAGGAGGCAATACCAGGAAATATTTCACTTTCACCTGGGAAATATTTCAACTTGGCTTTCAACAACGACAAATACACCAAAAAGTCATTTCTATCAAATGGTGTCGTTGCCATTCTTGGGATTGTGAAGCTCGGAGCGGATTTCATATTGTAGTTCATTTATTTTTTGTACTTTTTTATTTTTTTTGTACCATTTTTTTATTTTAGAAGGCTTGTATTAGGAATTTTTATCATTGCTTGTATTGCGGTGCATAGAGACACCATTTCATTTTCATTTAAAAATTGTAATAATTAAAGACAAGCGTGATAGGGAAACCGGACAAGGTAGAGAGAGGGTGTCCATTGGCGAGGATTTAGAAGCCTCTCTACCTTGGGTCGATAGGAATCCCGGGGATGACTGAGATAGGCGTGATCTCCCCCTGGTCAACTCAAAATTTTTGGCACCCCATGGCGTAAAAATCTTGGGAGGTCTATTTCTTACACCCTCGCGCCTCTCCTGTTAGCGAGTCAATTCTTTGGTGTGCTCTTGTGTGCTCTTGTGTGATTTTATTCTTGCATTTATTTTCGAATGGTGTGATGAATTAAATTATTAAGACCTCCACCCGGTCACTCATGAGAAGGGATTTCATCACCCGACTCACTCGCTTACCATTGTGTGCTACCCTAGCCATCATTAAATTTAAAATAAATCAACTAGGTAGCACAATAGGAGAACATTTTGCAATGGCGATCACTAAGAGATTTCCGTGAATTTTTTATCGCCCACGGACTTAATTAAAATTTGACCACCCTCTCAATAAATTTAAAGATAAAAATTGGCTATGTGCAAGTTAGGGATTTTTCTTGACTTGTGTATGTGTCCAATTCATTTTTTGGTAGTCGGGTTTTAATGAGTTCGTTCACAATTTAAGAGTCCATATCTTTCCCCACCCCTTTCTTCCAACAAAAAAAAAAATCCAAAAATATTTTCTTTCTCTATTTTTCACAAAACCCCAAAAATATTTTCTTTTATTATTTTTATAAACAATCCTAAAATATTTCCCTTCTTTCATTTTAGAAAAATCCAAAAATATTTTTCCTTTATTTTTCACAAAACTCCAAAAATATATTCTTTTTCTCATTTTTAGAAAAATCCAAAAATATTTTCTTTTCTTTTGAAAAAATTCAAAATCAAAAAAATAAATATTTCTCTCCTCATGGCCGAAGAGCGTCCTTTACGGGACTACTTTGGTCATTTTCCATTGAAACGTGACACGTGTGAGAGTGTTCCTGAGCCGTCTCTTTATGATATTCTTAGTCGTTTCACCTCTCTCACGAGTACTGTTGGTACTCTTGACCCATCTATGCACTCACCTCCTATTCCATCACCCTCGGTGTCAAGTGTCGACGTGTCTCCTCCTTGTTGTGCACTCACTGTTATTATGCCGATCACATGTCCCATGAGTGCCCTTACATTACATATCCATCTGAATCCACCGTGGAACATGTGTATCCATATGACACTGTTCCGGAACCCACCTCAGCCTACTACCCCGCTATACCTAATCCCGAGTTGTGTGAGCACCCGAGCTATTCGTGGAGGCCTGATCAACCTTCCACGCAATACGTATCCCAACCCGATGTTGTGGATCCTCACACGTTCCAACAGTCGTCATGGCAACCTTGTGCACCCGTTCACGATCAGTCCCCGTACTACGCACCCCATGAGTATCAACCATTTTTCCATCATGAAAGCGATCCTTTCGTGTATGATGAACTTGGACCCACCCCACACACTTCATATGAGTATTCTCCATATAGTCCAGATTATAGCGAGTTGTGTCCACCTCACCCACCGCCACCACCCGCCACTCCACCACCACTATCATCCACCTCCACTCTCGAAACCCTCTTGCAAAAGTTTGAGCAAGAGAAAGCAATTCAAACACAAGCTCTCCAAATGCTTCAACAAAGGTTAAATGAATTGAAGTGTGCGAGAGAGTCAGATATTCCAATGGATCCACCCATCATTGCAACCGAGTGTGATGATGATGTGTCCTCTTGTAACCCGAATTTTGAGTATGACCAACCCTACCACCCCGAGAATCTCGAAGTTGGGACCATTTCATGGTCTGGGCCCCAAGTCGACAATTGTGTTGACTTACCTTTCGATAGTGAGCCTGATCCAATCCCACCATGTCCATATGAACCCCACCTTGCGGTTCCCATTCATATTTCCATTCCCACTCCCGTAACATCCAAAACAATGCCCGAGTCTATACCTATTGAGCTTCACCCTTGTGTTCCCGAGGAACCAATTTATCCTAGGTTAGCTTCGGCTACGAGTGTTCACCATTTTCCCGAGATAGATTCCGTGATAGTTCCTAACTATCTGGATATGGATGATATTCCACCATGCATGGTTCCCTTTGAGCCCAATATTTCTAGTGATTCCTCTATCTCTGAGATTGGTGCCTTGTCTTACCCACCCACCACATTCACCGATGCTACTCTTGTGGAGAAGTTGACAACTCCATCTTTAGAAATCACACTCCCTTATGAGTATTCCTTTACTCCTCCCATTGAGTGTGTGTCTCCCACTCTTGAGTTGGATCATCTTCCTCCACCATTTATCCCACTCGATTCACCGTTTCTCCCACCCGACCCACCCATTATCCTTTCCACCCCACCACCTGGTTTGGATCTTGATTTTGCACATTTCAAGTTTCCATCGACATATTTAGATCCTCACCTAAAACCATCCCCCACCCATGAGAGTATTTGTGGGGCTACTCTCCAATTCTGTGACACCGAGCTTGTTCCTCCATACCCGCCACTCTCTTGTGGTGTTGATTTTTCTCAACAGCTCCCTGGCGTATCACGGCACGACCATTACCATCGCCTTCATAGAACGGTCGTGTGATTTCTATGAGCCTCACCCCATTCAACTTGCTACACCATTTCACCTTCCTCACCAACTTGAGCACCATGCTTATAGGGCCCTAGTTGCCCTCACCTTTAAGCTCAACAAGGCCCGTGGCCGATACCTCTTCACCCTTTCTACCCTCACCTTTACCCTAATCCCCATCCACCCATGGTCCACCGATGATTTTCATCGTGTGATGCACTTTGCCATACAAGTGCATTGACACGTTTTAGCCTCTATCCAACAAGACTGACGCTTCAGTCTTGTTTGGAGGTGATTCTCATCACCCATTTTTCTGTCACCCTGCGTTTTCATAGATCTTATCTTTAGGGTGAGAATGGTTCGGTTTGGCTGAAGACATTAAACTTAGCGCTACCGGGAGGCAGCCTGTTGTTTCTTGTACTAGTCTCATCCTGTTTGGGGGTGGTGTTTCACATCACCCTATGCTTTATAATGCTTCTAGATTTTTACACATTTTTTTCTCGTATCATTTATTCAGGTTTCATCTTGGCTTTATCTGTCCACTTCATTAGCGGTTCATTCTGGTAATCTCTTTCCACCTTATGCTCTTAATTTTAAAATTCATTTTATCTAACATCGAGGACGATGTTCCTTTTTGTTTGGGGGCGGGGAATTTTATCAAAATCGTACCTCTTTTGAAAGATTTTGAGTTTTGAACTTGATTTTTAAAATTTCGTGCAGTTTCTTTCATCTCATTTATTGATGTGAATTTTCAATCATCCATCTTTTAAAGTCTAGGAATCAAGCTAGAGAATATTTTTTCTAAACAATTTATGTAATACGTAACAAGGCATGTTGCACTATGAATTTCTAGACTGAACAAAATTTGCGCACTTATCACGTCACTACGGTTTAGAGTTGAAGAGTACTACAATTCTAAAGAAAACCTTAAGGGTCACTAGTAGAGACTTTATCTTGTGAGATTTGTGCCTTTCACCCTTTTAGAGAGTTTTACGCAATCTCCGAGTCACAAGTTGATTCAACTTCTTTTGGTTTCGCATTTTAATTGTTGTATGATCTCATTATCTTTCATAAAATTTGGGTTGATCACTGAGAACGACATCACTTTCGAGTTGTAAGAAACACGTGTCTGGATATTTGTCCCGAATACTAGATTTTCATCCACACCTTCCACTTTTCCATATATCATCCCCATTACATTCCTATATTCTTCCATATTCCCATTTATTTCCCTCATCATCCATACACATTCCCCACCACATTAACACATAATCTTTCATTTTCAAATAAAAGAGTGTGATTTCAAATGTAAATGTCTTCATTGTTGGTTTGAAAAGTGAGAGAAAAACAAAAAAGAAAAAAAAAAAGAAAATAAGAGAGAAAAGAAAAAAAATAGAAAAATAGCAAATTATAGAAAAAAAAGAAAAAAAAAGAGAAAAACAAGAGAGAAAAGAAAAGAAAAAGAGAGTTTGTAGTTAATCTTTATGTAATAAAGACATTTGTGCCTAAAGTGTATACACTCTTCTCAAATATCCACCATCCATCCATTATATCATTATCCCATCCTATCCTACCTCATATCCCATCCATCCCATTTCATTTCCCCCTCACCCATACACATCATTATTTTCCCTAGGTGTTCGGGCAAATGAAAGTCGACGTGGTGAATAACTCGACGTTCTCACTATTGTGATTAGCATTTCTTTCATGAGATAATTTTCTTTATAATTTGTTCGTTCTTTCTTTTGTGTGTGTGAGACGTTTGAACTTGCTTACATTTACTCACCTCCTCACACACAAGAGCGATACACTTACCCTAATTTCGGGAGTTCTTTTGAGAGAGATATAACCGTGAGATTTGAAGTTGAAGCGTTGATTCCGAAAAGGCAATCTAGGAATTACTCTTGTGATACTCGACCCGTTTTGACTCATTCACACCACACACGTTAAGTTCTAGGAAGGATGTGCCCTGAGTATTTACTTAGCTTAAACTTTTTACACATTCTAGCCTATATTTCTGAAATCATTTTTCTCATGATGGATTGTGCGATTATTCTATGTCTAATAAGAGATTGACTGCCTTTCAATAAATCATTTTTTCAAATAAAGAATTTTGTGGGTATATTCCCTGCAAACCCTCACGAGACACAACTCATCCTGTAGGGCAACCTATAGGTTTAAAGGCTTGTTGCACATGCTAAGTGCAATCGCAAGTGCCCGCGAAAATGGTACACTTTTGGTTTCTTATCTTTCTCTTTCTTTTTCTCTCTATCTTATTGCTCGAGAACTAGCAACGCTCTGTTTGGGGGTGGTGTAATAAGCACCCAAAACTGTACAATTTATACCCCAAATAGACGTAATTTTGTTGCTAATTCTCGACAATTTGGGTCTTATGTGCTTAAATGTTCATTATGCAGGCTTAATTGCAATTGTGTTGTCAAAAGCTATATTTTTAGGCAATTTGCAGTTAAAATGGAGTTAAATATCCAATTCCCTGACCCTACCCGAGCCTAAGCCTAGCCTAAACCTACCCTAAATCATGTGTGTGTTTTGTTTGTGTCTTTTTATATTTTTTATATTTTTAGTTTGAGTTATTTCTATTTTTAGGATTTATTTTTGATTTATTTAGGATTTCTAGTTTTTATTTTCTATTTTCTATTTATTTTTCTATTTATTAGCTTTTAGTTTAGTCTTATTTTATTAGGATTAATTTTAGGAGTTTATTTTTAGTTTATTAGATTTTATATTTTAGGGCTTTTGTTTTCATGTTTTATTGGATTTTTCATATTTTATTTCTTGTGTTTTATTATTTTAGTTTTTAATAGCTTAGGATTTTAATTTTTAATATTTTTAATTTTTATTGTTTTTAATTTGTTTTATTTTTAGTTAGATTTTATTTTTTTATTTTTTTTAGTTTTTAGTTTTATTAATTTAGTTGAGTCTTTATTATTTAAGGGTCATAATTTAAACACACACACTTCTACCTTAATACACAACTCTCACCCTCACTTATCCCCCTACACCTCCACTACACCTTATCACAAACCATCCCATCTTCTTCCCCAACATTCTTTCTCTCTCCTCTCTCCTCCATAACCACTCAAATCATACCTCTCTCCTCTCTCTCTCTCTCTCTCTCTCTCTCTCTCTCTCTCATCTTTCAATAATAAACCCATGGCCACCCTACCATCAAAACCAATACCCGGTGAGCCTGACCACACCAGCGCCGGCGCTGCCAGCTCCAGCCGGTGAAACCCCCGGTGCGACCTCCCTTCGCTCTCCCATCCATAGCCTGTCCATGCAACCCCATTGCCGGACCCATTTTCGACCCTTCCATCAGACCGCCAGTGATGGCCCCTAACCACGCCGACGCCGCTCCCGGGGACAACCCACTCCGGCGTTCAACTCTGGCCGGCGACGTCATCCTCAATCGTCGCCGACCTTCTGCTCCGGTGCTAACCTTCTACCCTACCCGAATCCATCAGCACACCATACTTCAACCCAGTTTCGTTTCAAACCCCAAACCATACCAAACCGATGGCAACCCATATCACCTCAAATTCATTTCCCTTTTTATCCAAACACGATTTCTCCACCTACTTTCAAGCCAAGACCAAATGCAAACCAAAGCCAAACAAATACCCCATGTGCCACTTAAACCACCTTTTACCCCATTTACCCATTATACCCTAACTAACCACTCAAAACTAATTTCCAAAATTACCCCTCACCATATCAGATTTTTATTCTCATTCACATGACCTCATACCATATCCACAGGCACCCCTAGCCATTTACCCAATATACCCCTTATTCCCCATGCTCCATGTGCCAACTATAAATGAGGATGAAGACCCATTTTCAAAGTATCTCAAAATTAGTTTTAAGCTTGGTGTGATAAAATTCTCTCCACCCCTCTATGTTGAGTATTTGCATTTTTAGCAAATACCTCAATATGGAGGTGTGTAGTGAAAATTATCTCTAGGATAAATTTCACCCCACCCCTCTATTATGAATTTTTGCATTTTTAGCAATTATTTCATAATAGATTGACGTAGTTAAATTTATCGCTTATGGGAGGTAAATTCTAATCCATTCCTTTATGTTGAGATTTTGCATTTTTAGCAATTATCTCAATATAAATTAATGATCTAGAATTTATTTCTTTGGGTAAATTCTAATGTACAATTTTATAATTTTAGGATTTGTATTTTTAGCAAATCTCTTTTATTATTTAATTGGCCATTAGGAATTCATCCACTATCCTTTTTATTTTTATTTTGTAATTTTTAGTTTAGATTCAATAAATACATGAGTGAGGAATTGTAATTGAGAGATTGGTGATGTAATTGAAAATTTCATGTCAATTCAAGGCTTAAATGGGCTTGATCTCCTCCTCTTGTTTACTTTTAGTTTAATCTTCTCATGCTTTTATTTGTTTATCTTATATTTGTGGATGATGATTATTGAGGGCTAATATCCCATTCATGGGATGAAATTTTGAAGCCCTCATGAATCCAATTTAGTTAGTTTACTTTTTAGCACAATTTTATTTACCTCATTTTTTTATTAGCTTTTACATCTTAGTAGTACTTTAAAAATTAGTATATAGTTAGTTAATTAATATTCCCTTGAAAAATCAATAAAAATAGAAAAAGTAAAAATAGAAAAATATAATAAAATGCAAATGAATCTATATATATATGTCCTCTCCAATTTTGTGTTTCACCCTTAGATTTGGATTGACTCCCTTACATACCCTCTACACTATTTTTGTTATAATTTTGTAGGTTCAACGGAATTTTTGATAGAAAGAAGTTGCAACAACGACACAAAAATCTACATTAGAGGCAATTTTTCTTTTTATCACTAGCATCCAACAGTTTTATAATTTCAGTCCTCATCACATCTTTCATTATGGGATTTAGCCGTCTTTGCATTTCTCTCGAGGGCTGAACATCCTCTTCGAGAGAATATTATGGGTGTAAATTAGGAGGCTTATCCCCTTTAAATAAGCTATACACCAACCAAAAGCATCTCGGTGCAATCTTTAATAATTTACCCTCCTGCTCTTCATCTAAGCTAGAGGAGGCAATACCAGGAAATATTTCACTTTCACCTAGGAAAGCATATTTGACATTGGAGGGTAGTATCTTCAACTCGAGAGTCGGGAATGTGTCGCTAGAGGGAACCATGCGTGTCTCCCTTGGCAGTAACTCTTCAAATCGAGAAACCCGATTAACATCTCTCGAGTCCTCGTCCGACGCTCTCTCATCGAGTAAGCCTCTTAACTCCTCTATCTCTCTCTCAAACTCGGTATAGGCGCCCTCACTCTCATGATTAGAAGATAGGCAAACTTCTAATGTGTCTCCACAGTAATTTTTCTCAAAGTGTTCTTCTACGACCTCCTCAATTAAACTCACCGCGTGAAGATCATCTTCTTCCCCTGCTTGTTGGGCTATGTTGAAGATGTTTGTTTCCAAAATCATATTCCCAAAAGTGATTTGCATCTTCCCATTTCTATTATTGATCACTGCGTTAGCCGTAGTTAAGAATGGGCGTCCAAGGATGATGGGAACATGATTTTTTTAGGCGAAGGAGGTATCCGTGTCCCAAATGACAAAATCTATTGGGAAGTAGAAAGTGTCCACTTGGACTATCACGTCCTCAACTATACCCCTTGGTATCTTCACGGTTCAATTTTCTAACTGGAGAGTGATCCTTGTGGTCTTAAGATTACCCAAATCAAATTTTCTATTAATCGAATAAGGGAGAATGTTGACACTTGCTCCCAAATCGAGTAAGGCTTTTTCGAATTTATTTTCTCCAATAGTGCAGGAAATGATGGGTGCACCGTGATCTTTATACTTAGGAGGAGGTCATTAAGAAGTATCAAACTCATATTTTGCGCTAGAAACACGTTCTTCTTTACCTTCATCCTCCTCTTGACTGTCAATAAGTCTTTTATGACTTTAGCATAGGATGGAATTTGCCTTATTGCATCAAGGAAAGGTAAGTTCAACTTTACGTTCTTAAGCACTTCTTCACTTATGGTCCTATTATGGGAAGGAACTAATCTTTGAGGAAATGGTGTCGCGAAGGGTGGTTTCACTACTACCCCGGGCTCACTAGTGTCTTCTTTATCACTATCTTTCAAGGGGAAATCTTCGGTCTCTTTCATACCGACCAAAATCTCCTTGTCTTTGGTTGCGTCGTGTGGAGGAGGTGATAAATCAACGACTCTTCCACTACGAAGAGTGGTCACTGTTTGACATTTCTCCTGTTGTTCTCTAAAGGTGGAGCTAACACTAGTTTGACCTTAGGGAGGTCTTTGGCCCTGGGCAGGAAACTTGCCCTTCTCTTGGATACTCAACGATGATTGTAACTTTGAGATATTCGCATTTATGTCATTGATCATGCACTCATGTCTATCAGTGGTTGCATTCTGCATAGTGATGAATTGGTTTATCGTATCCTCGAGATTTCTTCACGGTGGAGTGATATGTGGCCTCGGAGGTGGTGGTGCCTGAACATGTCCTTGCATGTGTGGTGCTTGTTGAAAGTGAGATGGTGGAGGAGGGAAAACATGTGAATTAGGATTCAACACAATATTTTGTTGCCCATAGCTAAAACCAGGGTGGTTTTTCTATGAAGGGTTGTAGGAATTCCCATGTGGTGCACCAAAATTACCCTTAAATCCTCCTATACCACTCACTTGATCTTGAAGCATAACTTTGTAGGCAGGTATCATTGAGCATTCCTCTGTTGAATGTCCAGCCTCACAAATAGCACACACCCTCTCAATGGGGTTCGGGATGGGTCCATTTGGTCCTCTTGCACATATCTCAAGTATGTCTCGCATTCCTTTCTCAATTATATCAAGTCGATTGTCCGTCATAGTATTCTTTTCAACGTGAAAGAGGCCGAACGCCAATGGAGTGATCGTCATTTGGTGAGTTCGATTATGAGCATTAGGATCAGATGTCTCCCATGCTTGGGTAGTCTCGACGACATACCTCAGGTGAAGATCAGCATCGTTGGCGTCTAAGTCGACAAAGGGACCATCCCATATGGTTTTAATGAGTTGTTTGAAATTTATATTCAGCCCATTATGGAAGAAGGAAACGATTTGCAGTTTATCAAGTCCATGATAAGGGCACGAAGTAATTAAGTCATTAAAACGCTCGTAACATCGATCGAACGACTCCTTTTCTAATTGTCGAAAAGTTTGAATTTGAGCCTTGATGGAGTTCGTTCGATGTGTTGGAAAGAATTTCTTGAGAAATTTAGATTGTAACCCGTTCCATGATGAAATCGAGTTTGGAGGTAAAGACCATAGCCAGGTCTTAGCCTTGTCCTTTAGTGAGAATGGAAAGAATTTGAAGCGGATCACATCTTTTGTGCAAGTTTTATAGCTGAGGGTCTCGCACGCCTCCTCAAATTCCATGATGTGGAGATATGACTTCTCTGAATCCATTCCATGGTAGTTGGGAAGTATCTGGATCATCCCATTCCTAAAGAGAAATTACCTTGCATTATACGGGAGTAAAATGGATCCCGGAGTGATAGTGCTCTCGGGATATAAGATGTCTCTCAAAGGGCGGTATGGAGCCTCTTCCTCACCAGCGGCTGCACTACCGTGTTGTGACATGTCTCTCTCACTTAATAACTATGTGTCCTCGCTTCGTATGCTCGGAGCATTCTCTGAAGTGTTCTCTAAGAGGAAAAATGGAGTGTTATTTGCGATTGAATGTGACGATGTGGGAGGTGGAACCCAAAATTATAGAGCATTAGGAGTATGAGGGCTATCAGGGTCGTACTCAACTATCGATTTTTCGTGAATGTGGGTTGGAGTATTATGGGGAGTTGGAGTGAGTTCAGAATTTTGCATTAACAGGCTTATGAGAGATGATGAGGAATATTTTTGTGTATTTTCCTTTTTTTTTTATATGTTTTTGGATTTTTGGAAATTCTTGGTCAAAGTTTGAGATTGACTTGATCTAATCCTAAGTCTACCTAAGTCCCCGGCAACGACGCCAAAAACTTGACGCGACTAAGAATGTGTCTCAGAAGTGCGTACTCTCTAGGCTCAAGTGCAAGCCTATCACTCAAGTAATAATCCGATAAGTCGGGTATCGATCCTCAGGGAAACAGGACGAACGAAGTTGTGACGACGTTGGACAGACGAAGGAAACCTAACTTTGACTCTAAAAAAAAGGAAAATATTATTTGATTTGCGAAATAACTACAACTATATGCAGTTTTAAAAATGATTAACTAATGAGATTATGAAAAAGAATGCGATGCAATTACTCTAATGCAGAATTTCGAATTTCTTGACTAAAACTGTAACTATGAATGGAGAAAAATACGTCGGGTTACAATCCCCCACACCCTAGTAATTCACTTCGCAATATACTAGATTTAGAATTAAAACTTTAAATGAATCCTACTTTTTAATACTCCTAAGTATTACATATATAAGGGATCGTAGCCTGCACAGTATGTAAGCAAAGGTTGAATTAAAATTCGGTCTTTATTACTCCTAAGTATTACACATATGAGGGATCGTAGCCCGCACAGTATGTAAGCAAAGGATGAAATAAAGTAGTATTGTATGAATTACGATACAATTCATATAAGGTTTAATTCCAAATACTATTTCCACTACTATGAATTACATCGCGTGGGGTTCATGCACCCCAACCCTTGAAAACTTAGCCGGACATACTAACCCTAGATGAAAATATGTTTCAAATGAAAGAGAACATTTTTACCAAGAATGAAAAAGAATAAGAATGAAAAATGCACACTAACGAAAGAACTACTGCAATAATTAAAGAGGGAATTGGAAGAAATTTACTTGAATTGCAACTGGAATCAAAACTAGGGTTTATGTGTTATTCTCCTCTAAAACTAATTACAATTGCCTCCTTTACGAAGTAGAATACCACCCTCATGTCTAGGAGGAGTTTATAATTTATAATCTACGAATAATAAGAGTTTCAACCATGGAGGATTCTAATTTTTCACTTGAATAAGTTCGAATTTTCGAAAATAGAACCGATCCAATTAAGGGGTTCAGTTCGGTTCCATCTTTGACAGCCTTTACAAAAAGTTCTTTGACATAGGATCGATTCATTTTTCATCTCCTGAGGTCTGGTTCCATCTTGACATTGTTTTACAGGAGGTTTTCCAAGTGTAGGTTCGGTTCGTTTTTCCTCCACATCGGTTCGGTTCCATCTTTGTAGTGCTTTACAGGAGCTTTCCCAAGATGGGATCGATTCTTTTTCCTTCCCTTAGGTTTGGTTCCATATTTTTTAGGAACTTTTCCTCCTTGTATTCCTTGAAACTTTTGGTAAGGACCTCGAATTGGGATGCCGGTCCTTCCTAAACACTGAATACCTGCGAAATAGATGGAAAATACTCGAAACTCGGCGTACTCATTAGAAACTTATCAAGAGCAATGATATGATATAAATCCACTCGAATTACACTTTGTGGAGCGATAAAAGACTCAAAATTAAGGGGATAAATGAGAAGAATTTATACCTAATCATTGACCTCGGCTCTCAGGATTGGTCATCACAACTTTATTTTTTCATAATTGACCTCGGACCTTAGAATCAGTTGTCATAACCTCAGGTCCTGAGAATTTACCTCGTCCATTAAGAATCGGTCATCACAACCTTAGGTCCTCAGAATTGACCTTGGCCCTCAGAATTGATCATCACAACTTTAAGTCCTCAAAATTGACCTTGGTCCATAAAATCGGTCGTCAACTTTAGGTCCTCAGAATTGACCTCGATCTATATAATCGGTCATCCCTAACACAACCTTAGGTCCTCAGAATGGACTTTGATCCTCTAAACCGATAATCCTCAACCTTTTGGTTTATAGAATTGTCCTATTTCCCAAACATCAATGTTGTGTCCATTCGATAAATTACACTTGTTTTAAGCTCACCCATTGAGGGTCTCTGTAAACAACATATTCTAGGATGCTCATAACCATGTCCTTAGGTCCCTAGAACTTCCCCATTCACCATAAACCTTAGGTCATACTCCAAGTACCGATCTAGAGGCTACAGAGCGTTCCCAGACCCCGTTTAACTCCGGTCAACTTTCTCATCTGAGTAAAAGCTCAATGAATTCTTCAGGAGCCTAAATCCACTTTTCAACGGTCCACCCCGTGCATGAATCGACCTTTCAGTTCAGACGAACGGTCCGTTTTACTATTAAAAAATAATCTAGAGGCCATCGGACACTCCCGGGACCCATTTTGACCCCAATAAACTTCCTCACCCACGTAAAATCTCAATGAATATTCAAAATTATATGAATCCCCTTTTTGACAATCTTCCCTATGAGTGAATCAGCCTTACGCTTTGGATGAACAGTCAATTTTCTCCCGAAAACTGATCTAGAGGCCACCAGGAGCTCCTAGATTCCGTTTGACTCCCGTCAACTCTTCATCTCGAGCGAGAATTAATGAATCTTCAAAGGGGTCTGAAAACACTTTCCAACAGTCCACCCCATGTGCGAATTAACTTTACTATATGGACGAACAACCCATTTTACTTCGAAGGGTCATTGGGCACTTTCGGTCCCCATTTGACTAAGGTTAAATTTTCGAATCGAACGAGACTGAACGAATCTTTGAAGGGCTCTGAATGCCCTTTACATTGGTTTGTATCGTGCACGAATCAGACTTATGGTTTGGATGAACGATCCGTTTTCCTCTGAGAATCTTTTGTCTAAATGATTGTCCGACGCTTTTGAGCCCCATTTGACCACAGTCAACACCTGAACCCGGGAGCATCCCAATGGATTCTTAATGGGATCCAAATACCCTTTCTAACGGTATGTCTCGTGCGCAATTCGAATTTACGGATTAAGTTTTATGACTAATTTTTCTAGAAATTTGCACGAGATTGCCTAATGGCAAACCCATATGCCCGCCTATCAGCAGTGTGTCTGCAGTTGCCTGCCAATAGGCAAGTTAAGTACAATGTCGATTGGCACCCTCTTGGCCCTATATAAGGAGATAATGATCTCACTTCAAAGGGAACCTCAGAAATACCATTCTCAGCAACATTCTCTCGAAGTCAGCATGGTTTCCCTATTGAAACCTCTCCTCTATATTCCATGTCCATCCCTTTCACACCCAATTTCGCAAATTTTCTTCCCTCTCCTCCACCCACTTACAAGGGCATCCCTTCAACAATCAAGACCAACCTTCAAGTCTCCAAAGAAGGTACAACGTTCTTCTCTCTCATTAAATTTTCTTATTATTGCATTATTCAATTCTTATTTTAGCATTTCATCTTTGTTAGTTAACATATATTAATATCCCACTTTTTATTAGTAGTATTGAACATACTATATTTTCTATAAAAAAAAAATGAATCATGAAAAAGAAGGTTTGCTTATAAAAAGCAAACGGGATTCCTCACCACATTTTCTCAAATCAAAAACATCATTTTTCTACATACACACATCTAATAAAATCCTCGGTTGGATTTATGGGATAAACCCCACCCTCATGCTTCATGCTAACTACGTAGACTTTGATGCCTTTTAGGATACATAGGCATCTTGGGTCAAAACCTGAGACTCAAGTCCTCTTTTCCCATTTTATTCATATATTATTTCCACATATTATATTTATGATTCATGCTCGTGTTTTGTCTAATTTTTACCCCCGTATTTCTTTAAACGGTCGATGACCCGACAAATTCACACATTTTATTTTTTATTATTATTTGGGGAACTCTCCTACGGATGACCTCACTCCACCTTTCTCCATGACGCGAGTCAAGAAATTCCATTCTCCATTTATATATAGACGTGCACACACTTCACGAAGCTATTGAGGTGAAAAATAACATATTCCCATGAGAGACCGAAAGGGATGGATGGGTAACTGACACCTTCCTATTTCGTAACTTAGCCCCGAACTTGAACTAATTGGTTTCGTAAGCATCAGTATGTCTTTGATGCCATTCTCTCCAGGTAGCAACAGTTCTTTTACCTATTTTGTGCAAAATAGGTTGGTGACTCTATCACTTTAGATCACCCCAAATTGATGATGGCCGAAGCCCTCAAAGGAAGGGAGCGAGAAATTCTCTCTCTCTCTCTCTCTCTCTCTCTCCACTGCATATGTGAGCACCGACACCTCGAGGTGGAGAACGATATGGCCACAGTAACATAGATACTAGTTCGCATGGTATGGATTGGGTGGGATATGCGTGTGGTATTACAGTTAAATGAGGGGTGAGAAACTTATTGCATGTGAGGGTCGATGGCTAACATGCATTGTGAATTAACTGCATCGTTATCTATTAGTTTTGAAAGTTAATTATTGCAAGTTTAGAGCTCTGATCCAAATTATAAAAATTATTTTTTAGATTTTCCTAAACAGGATCAATATGACTGATAGAGGACCAGACTTGCAGTTTCATTTTCTTAAAAGATTTAGATATTTGATTCTAGCTTATGTTACAACTCCTTTTCATTTCAATTATTTACATTTAAGAGATTGTATATGCATAAGCCCAAGACTTATTTATTTCAGTCAGTATACTTTCAATCACAATAGACAGATGTTTTATGTTAGTGAGAGTTAGACTTATGTATTTGTTCAATTTAGTATTTCATATCCTTATTATGTTGGATGTCTTGAATAAAAATTGTGTGCAATTTGATTATACCACATAAATAAAAAAAAATAAGGAGATGTGAGGTATGTGTAACACTTTTAAAGATAAAGTAAAGAAGTTTTGAATACAGAAACAAATAGACAACAACAACAACAACAACAACAACAACAACAACAACAACAACAACAACAACAACAACAACAATAATAATAATAATAATAATAATAATAATAATAATAATAATAATAATAATAATAATAATAATAATAATAATAATATTAATAATAATAATAATAATAAAATTACATAAATCGTGAAATTATTCCTCTAAGTCCATCTAACATAGTTTAACCTACAGATCAAAAAGACTTTTAATGTGGGAAAACATATAAATAATATCTTTCAATTATAAAAGTAACCTCTTAGCTCAATTTCTTGTATACAGTCCTTAACACATACACTCCAAAACAAAATGATTTTTCACGATCAAACACTCCAACTTTTTTAGCTAAGCCAAAAAGAGCATGTTTTATTATCTAACACTCATATTTATTTTTAAAAAAAGATGAATGAACATCATGGACCACCTTAAGGTACTTTAATTGAGGGACATAACCAACGTTATGCATTTGTATAGTAAAGATAAAACACATAGAAATCTAAGACATGTTGGAGAACTTTCAGAAGGGCTTTAGCCACGTAATAAAAATATATTTAAAACCAATCTAAGGGATATTAATAGTATTTTAAGGAAAATATCATATTTGGAATATTAGAAAACTAAAAAGTTTAACCAACTTAGCAACATCAATAACAATCAAATCACATATGTTATTCATAAAATGTATAAACTTAATAACATCAATAACAATCGATTAAACAAAGTTAAATCACATATATTATTCATAAAAACCATAGCAAACATATCATTTTTTAATACATTTTTGTAATTGCAACACTAAGAGTAAAAACTCTTTAAACAACACGAAAATTCATTGAACAATAACCGCTATATAACTGTAAAGATTTTCTAAAGACTTGGTACGAACTATAATTACTACTCATCTTCAGAATTAATGAAATCTTCGTCAATGGAAAGATCTTCCTCAATGTTAAGCCCAGCTTTTGTCTCTATGTCCGAGAAATTTTCAACATTTAGAAAAGTCAAATTCATTTTTTCTCCTTCCTATTCATCTAATAATTTATCAACATCATAAAGCGCAATGTGAGCTCCTTTTTTGTGTGGTGCAATTTCTTTAAGAGACCTTTAAAGGGTGGGGAATAAGGATGCATTTTTTATATTTATCTGCTAACTAATTTTGAATTTCACTATCTTTTCTTTTCGGTTAGAGGTCTCAATGAAGAGGACATTTTGTAATGCTTTTCAAAACTACAAAGATTTTTTCGGCACATGAATTTTTGGGTTTGTTCTGAGAGATGTTGATATAATCATTTAATTCATGGGTGCGACACCTTGACTAAAAGAGCGACTCACGGAGTTTTGAATAATCATTTAATTCTTATCGATATTGATGACGTATTTGCGAGCATACATTTGGTTTGACCTTGATAGAATTTCACACTCTCTTCGCACTAATTTATCCCTATTAACAAATGGTATAACGTGATCATGAAAAAATTATAGACGCGGTGAGGAAAATTAAGTAATTTTTTATTTAAAAAATAAAATTATGCATAACTAAATGTTTGATGAAATTGATAAGATCACATTTGAGGGAAAAATATATAAATTAACATTTCCTAAAAAGGACAACCCAAACTATACGAATAGTAACCTTCTCGCCCATATCTACTAATTTGTATTAACTTTTTACTCACCTAAAGGCTCAAACTTGTCCTGGTTTAGATCAATGAACACAACTATAGTCTCTGATTCTATATTTTTAGATCATAATATAGATATAACTGTCATCTAAAATGTAACAGTTAGTATAAAAAATAAATAATTGTTAACATTTGATAGTACAAAAGTTGCAAGACAACTTTCAAAAATCAAAATGCTAATGTTGAAAATTGTTCAACTAATCTAAATTCAAAAATAAAAAAATAATTAATTGCAGACCCAGAATATGAAAATGATACCAATAAAATCCAAAATACACATAAAATCTCTAACCCTAAACACATTCTGTTAAGGAGCCTATTACACATGGTATGGTGACACGAATTGTACGAACACATACTCCATACCCAAACTTCATAGTTTCATGAAAATTGTAACACAAAATGGACGAACAATACCCTTTAGACAATAGTTATGACACCAACAATATCTAATACCGAATTACGAAACTCTAAATAAAATTCCATCAAATCATTTCAAAAGTCAGTATGATATGATACGAAAGTCTATAAAATTTTCACATAATTTTGAGAAATATTTTCACTGAATAATTCATGTGTGAAAATCCTAATCACCAGTAGTTTTTACAGGAGGTATAGCCCACACGTGTTGAAGGTCTCAACATTTACAAACAAGTAAAAGGATTTGTCAAAACCAAAAACAAACAAAGAAGGGGCCAAAATGGCATTCACATGTATGGAATTTTTAGAGGCCTAAATTAAATAAAAAATTTAATGGGGACTAAATCAAAAAATGAAACAAATTATCAAAGATAATAACAAATCAGAGATACCAAGCATCATCGGATAACAAGACATATAAACTTTGTCTCTTTCGTTATCTTTGGGGCATTTAGAAAAGAAAAGGTTAAAAATAGAGTTTTGTTGAATAAAATTGAATTCAGTGCGATATATCAAACTAAAACTCAACAGATACACCATATTCATATTATCTGTAAAATCTCAAGAGTAATAATCTTTAACAAAAAGTAAAACAATTTTATATCAAACATTTGATAGTCATGCATTTATATATATAATCATCTTTATATTATTTAGACTATAAGAAACAAAAATTGGACAGTACAAAAAGATAATCATAATTGAACTAATACACCATATTCATGTTATCTATAAAATCTCAAGAGTGATAATTTTTAACAAAAATATATAAATAACCACACGTGGTAGAAAAGTTTTTATCAAATACTTAATAGGCATGCATTTGGATATATAGACATCTCATATTATTTAGACTAAAAGAAACATAAATTGGACAATAGAAAAATATAGGTCAACTTTGTGTTATTTCATTAAAAGATTAAAGTGTGATAAAAATAATTTTTCCACATAAGTGTAACGCAAACATAAGTTTCTCATGTCTAACACAACCATAATTCCTAAGTATCAATATAAGAAAAAAGTAAGATGACCTAATCAGACATAAAATACACATGAAATCAATTATATGAACAATAACCTTCAAACATTAACAGTTATATTCAAATAAAAATGAAAATAGATTGGAGATTAGAGAACAATACCATTTAGACATTAACGATCAAATTAAAATAAAAATAAAAACAAATTAGAGATTGGGGATAATCTAATATACTTTTGTACCTTCCAAACAGAGAGAGATGGCTAGGCTAAAACGACCGTAGTGATTGAGATACAAATAGTGTAGCCCGATGACTTTTAATCTTCATTGAAATTAGTTGGTCATTGTTGGCTAAATCAGAAAACTAAGGAGTTATGTTATTACATTTGATGGGAAGTGAAGAGGATGCAAAAGATGATGGGCAGGAGATATGTTGATGGAGAGAGATGGAAGTGTTCTTGGAATTTGTAGTGTGTCGTTTCTAAGGAGGTGGTTTATGGAGTGCCATTTCAAAGCTGATAGTGGATGGGGGGAATTAGTTGAATCTCATTTGTTAAGCCACGTAGCACATTCACAAATAGAGACATCATTTTTAAATAAAGATATTACATATATTAGATTTGATTTCGAAATACAATATGTTTATTGAAGAGATAAGTTATTTTGTGTATTTCATATAAATACTTTTTGGTTTAAATTAACATATAATCAAAAACATTAATTACACTTTTACCCTTCAACTTTGCACTTATTTTCACTTCAATATATGTACTTATATTTTGTAGACTTAGCCCCCTAAATATTTAAAAACTCATTATTCACCCCTGACCATAATAGTGTTAAGTTTTCAGACAAAAAAATGGTCATTTACACAAGTGGTTGGACAAAAATACCCTCACATGTAGCACAAATAATTAATTTTCATTCTAAAAATGTAACAATGCTAATATTAGGGAGTAAAGTGACATGTTTTTTAAGTTGCAGGGGTAGAGTCTAAAAAATAACAGTTCGGATGATGAATTGAAAATAAAAGCAAAGTTGAAGGGGTCTAAGTATAATTGACCCTAATTAAAAATGTCAATTCTAATAATAAGCACATTTGATCATGTTCAATGTAATTTACAAAAAGATTATAGTCTCGTAAGAGATTTTACTATAATTAAGCATATTTGCATATAGGCTTTTCGATACCCATAATTTAAGCGATAATTTCTTGACTCATCGTCAGATCACACATGTTCAATTCACACTGTTAAAATGCGAAACATGTTATATATTTTATGAAATGCCAACTTATTTGGTCAAACTTTAGAGTTAATTTAAATTAAGACACATATGTTAAAAGTGACGTGTCTTAGTACCAATGTGTTCCTTGTAGCAAGGAGATTATTTTGGTATACTCACTTCTTTAAAATAGTGAAGTAATGAATGAAAAATTTGGACTTAAAGTGACCCATTTGAGTTTAAGCTAGATGGTGTAACATAGTTAAGTGGGTTTGTCCCACATTGGAAGAGTGGTTGAAATACTTGGAGTTAATATACCCAAGTTATGGGACTAAGGCTTGGATGCCTTGGGCTATCCCAACTCTTTGAAGGGGAGATGGCCTACACTATGCATGTGTTGGGCTTGGGCCAAAAGTCCACACGCACGCACGCGAGCCACTGCCTTCGTACGTTTGTCCCGGGTCGTGGGTCGTGCTTGAGTAACTATTAAATTTTTTGGACAAATTTTAATTGACCTTTGGGCTTTAAAATTTATTTTCTGAACCAAAAAATCTGGACTAATTACGGATAAATTATTTTTCGCATTAATTTATTATTTAAAAATGCTGTCGTTTTTAATTATTTAAAAAACACTGTCATTTTTTAATTAATTAATTAAAACGTTAAGTTGCTTTATTAGAGAGATGCGACTGTATAGACAGTCATATCTTTTCTCGAAAAATCCATGAGTTGCAGCCCTTCACCACTTATAAAAAAGACCATATGCAGTCCATTTAAAAGATTAGAAAAATTACCCGAATTCCCTACTGCTGTCCTTATTCCCTTCTTACTGCTTGTGAGTAATTCGCCATTGTTGGTTCGTGGGACTGTTGCACTGAAGTGCTTCTTGTAACAGTCGTTGACCGTTTTATCCTGGGAGGCAGAAGCCCGTTGAATTTTGTCGTCAGCACCGTAACGTGGGCGTATTCTGTCTTAAGGAGAGATAGTTCAACTTTCGACTCGGTCAAAATTCTACAAGTGATTGTTTCAATCACAAATTGTATGTTCTTCTTATCTCCCTTTAGTGTTGTGTTTTTCAAGAGTAATTAATAATTAATTTTAATTACTGTTTATTTATTTAGTGCTATATATATATATATATATATATATATTAATTTTTCATAATTCGGTAAACAACAATCTTAAGACAGAATATTTAAATATTTTTATGTCTTCACTAAATAAAATTTTCTTGATTAAAATTACATTGGTAATTTTTTGCTTATTTTATATACATACTAAAACGTGTTTACATTGAATATCTCTTTTTCCTACAATTTTTATATACATTTCATAAATTGATTTTGTGTTATTCAATAACAGAATAATGGCTACTGAATCCTCTGAAAATGTGATGACTGTTCCTCAAAACGATGTGACGGTTAGTATTCCTACTACCGTTCCGACTCATTTAACTTATGGAGAAAACCCGAAAAGTTTAATGGTACGATTTCAAACGCTGGCAACAAAAGATGTTGTTCTATTTAACTACCATTAATCTTGCGAGGTTTATTAAAGAAGATGCTCCTGTGGTTAATGAAAATGAAACGGATAAGACAACTATATTAGCTGTAGAAGCATGGAAACATTCAGATTTTATTTGCAAAAACTATATCCTTAATGGATTGGACAATACACTTTATAATGTATATAGTCCAATCAAAACCGCTAAATTGTAATGGCAGTCTTTGGATAAAAAATATAAAATTGAGGATGCCAGCTTGAAAAAATTCATGGTCGGTAGATTTCTCGAGTATAAAATGGTTGATTCAAAGACTGTCATAAGCCAAGTCCAAGAGCTTCAATTAATTTTTCATGAAATATTTGCTGAAAATATGTTCATAAGTGAAACATTTCAACTTGCTATGGTAATTGAAAAATTACCTCCTTCCTGGAAGGATTTCAAAAATTATTTGAAGCATAAACCAAAAGAAATGGGACTTGAAGATTTAATTGTTCGGTTAAGGATAGAAGAAGATAATCGTAAATCTGAAAAGAAAAATTGTAACCATGCTATGTCTGTAAAATAAAATATTGTTGAGGATGGACAAAAATTCAATAAAAAGAGGAAGCACAAAAATGAAGGCACAAGTCAACAAGGCGGTGCTAAAATGTTTAAAGGAAAATGTTTTAATTGCAACAAAGAAGGTCATAGGGCCAAGGATTGTCGCAAGCGAAAAAACAAGAGAACTTCAAGAAGAAAGCACCACAAGCCAACATGACAGAAGTTGATGCATTTTCCGACGATGTTTCCAATGTTTCTCTCTCCGCAGTTGTATCTGAAGTAAATGTGGTGGGTAATACCAAAGAGTGGTGGGTTGATACCGGCGCTACACGCCATGTATGTTGAGATAAAAGTATGTTCACAACCTACCAACCAATTTCAAATGGAGAACAATTATTCATGTAAAACTCCTCCACCTCGAAGGTTGAAGGTAAAGGCAAAGTAGTGCTAAAAATGACTTCGGGGAAGCATCTCGCACTCAACGATGTATTGCATGTGCCTGGCATCGGAAGAACCTTGTTTTCGGTTTCGTGCTAATTAAGAAAGGATTTAAGCTAGTCTTTGTTGGAGACTAATTTTTACTAAGTAAAGATGGAATGTATGTAAGGAAAGGATATATGTGTGATGGGATGTTCAAATTGAACGTCATGACTGTTGTACCTAAAAGTAACAATGATAATAATAATATGATATCTTCTGCTTATATGCTTGAGTCTATGGATATGTGGCATGGTAGACTTGGACATGTTAATTATAATACTTTAAGTAAATTAATTCACTCAGAATTAATTCCTAAATTTAGCATTGATACAAGTCACAACTGTGAAACATGTGTAGAAGCTAAATTAACTAAAACACCTTTCCATTCAATTGAAAGGAATAGTGAACCTTTAGATTTAATTCACACCGATATAAGTGATTTAAAATATGTTCAAACTAGAGGTGGGAAAAAGTACTTTATTACCTTTGTGGATGATTGCACTACATATTGCATGTCTATCTTTTAAGAAGCAAAGATGATGCAATTGAAGCTTTTAAAAAATACAAGATAGAAATTGAGAATCTACTTGGTAAAAAGATGAAAGAATTATGAAGCGATAGAGGTGGTGAATGCGAATATCCTTTTAAGGAAATATGTTTAGAAAATGGTATTATTCACCAAAATACCGCACATTACTCTCCTCAATTAAATGGGATTGCGGAACGTAAAAACCGAACTTTAAAAGAAATGATGAATGCATTATTAATAAGTTCGGGATTACCCCAAAACATGTGGGGGGAAGCATTTCTTTTAGCTAATTACATTCTCAACAAATTGATTCATAAGAAAACAAATAAGATACCCTATGAGTTGTGGAAAGGAAGCAAGCCTTCCTACAAATACTTAAAAGTGTGGGGGTGTCTTAAAAATGTACTAATTCGTGAACCTAAAATGGTGAAAATTGGTCCAAAGACAATTGACTGCATATTCATTGGTTATGCACATAATAGTAGTGCATATCGGTTTCTTGTGCATAAGTATGACATTCCTGAAATTCATGAAAATACAATCATAGAATCTAGGAATGCATCATTCTTTGAAAATATCTTTCCTTGTAAGAATACACAAGAAATGACTTCTAACAAAAGAATGCTTGAAGTTACAAATGGTGAACCTCGAAATATTATTGAGGAAGAACCTAGATGTAGCAAAAGAGCTAAGATTTCAAAATCTTTCGGTCCAGATTTTCTAACATATATGTTTGAAAGTGAACCTCAAACGGTAAAAGAAGCTCTATCCACTCCGAAAGTCTCATATTGGAATGAAGCTATCAATAGTGAAATCAAATCCATTTTGCAAAATCATACATGGGAACTGGTGGACCTACCACCAGGGATAAAATCGTTAGGGTGTAAATGGATATTCAAACGAAAAAAGAAAGCTGATGGAACCGTTGATAAATATAAGGCTAGACTTGGAGCTAAAGGATACAAGCAAAAAGAGGGAATAGATTATTTCGACACCTATTCACCTGTTACAAGGATTATATCCATTAGAATGTTAATTGCAATTGCAGCAATACATAAATTGGAAGTACACCAAATGGATGTTAAAACGACATTTTTGAATGGTGAATTAGATGAAGAAATATATATGGAACAACCATAAGATTTTAGATCTCCTGGAAATGAAAGGAAATTATGTAAACTTGTAAAGTCATTATATGGGTTGAAAAAAGCACCTAAACAATGGCATGAAAAATTTGACAATGTCATGAAGTCAAATGGTTTCAAAATAAATAAGTGTGACAAATGTGTTTACATCAAAAGCACTCAAGCGGGACATGTGATTGTATGTCTATATATAGATGATATGCTAAAAATTGGTAATAATAATAATGTTATCAATTCTACTAAACAAATATTGATTAGTAGATTTGAAATGAAGGACATGGGATCGACAGATGTCATCGTAGGAATTAAAATTATTAGAACCTCTCAAGGAATTAGTTTATCTCAATCACATTACGTTGAAAAAATACTTCAAAACTATAATAAATATGATCAAAGTCTAGTGAGAACACCTGTAGATCCTAGTCATCACCTCCTTAAAAATAAAGGTGAAGGTATATCTCAATTAGAGTATTCTTGTATTATTGGAAGTTTGATGTATTTATCAAACTGTACTCGGCCTGATATAGCATACTCGATTAGTAAGCTCAGTCGATATACGAGTAATCCCCGGAAAGATCATTGGAAAGCCTTGATAAGAGTTCTTTGATATCTTCGATACTCTTTGGGGGATGGGTTGCACTACGAACGATATCCAGTTGTGCTTGAAGGTTATAGCGATGCAAATTGGATATCTGACTCAAATGATTCGAAATCCACAAGTGGATATGTATTTACCCTTCGAGGTGCAGCCTTATCTTGAAAATCCTCTAAGCAAACGTGTATTGCAAGATCCACGATGAAATCTGAATATATTGCCTTATATAAAGCTGGGGAAGAGGCTGAATGACTTAGAAACTTCTTAGAGGATATTCCAATATGGTTAAAGCCCATGCCACCTATCATAATACATTGTGATAGTCAATCGGTAATTGCTAGGGCTGAAAATAATAACTATAACGGTAAATCACGACATGTACGTCGTCGACACCAAACCATTAGACAATTGCTCTCAAATGGAATTATTTTTGTTGACTATGTAAAGTCAAAGGAAAATATTGCGAATCCACTAACTAAAGGTATACCTGGAGAGCAAGCTGCAAGTTCATATATGAAATGGGCCTAAAGCCTGTAAAATTCTAAAGAGTCATATTAATGGAAACCCAACCTAAATGACTGGAGATCCCAAGAAATAGGTTCAAAGGGACAACGTAATTATGATGACTCAGTTTGCACTGAGAATTAATACTTTAATTACTTCCTCCCATTCCGAAGATGAATCCGTGCACAAACTGCCGCGTGTATAAGGATAAACTATGTTTTTAATGATTTCTATATCTTGAATGTATAGGTCAAGTGGGGTATTAGCTGGATACTCTTTATAGAAATCACGTATATGAGTGAGAAGGGGCCGCTTTTATGAGAATAACGAAGGTTATTTCTCTTGCACCCTCATGAAACCAGGAGTGCCCAAGGCCAAAATGGACACAACAATGAGAACCAATAAGGTTGGAAAGACATTGTGTGAATATTATTGTCTTAGTTTACACAAATGGTCGATCAATTCAAGACATCAAGTTCATCGATTGGCTAGTAAGCTCGATAGTTTCTCACTAGAAAAGATTCAAAGCCACAAGCTATCTTTTTCGATGCAATATTTTTTCCTAGAACAACTCTCTGTTTGCATCTATATTCGTTTGATTCTTCCAAATTTCATTCATGTGGGGGATTGTTGTATATTTTATGAAATTCCAGCTTATTTGGTCAAATTTTAGAGTCAATTTTAATTAAGACACATATGTTAAAAGTGCCGTGTTTTAGTACCAATGTGTTCCTTGTAGCAAGGAGATTATTTTGGTATACTCACTTGTTCAAAATAGTGAAGTAATGAATGAAAAATTTGGACTTAAAGTGACCCATTTGAGTTTGAGCTAGATGGTGTAACATAGTTAAGTGGGTTTATCCCACATTGGAAAAGTGGTAGAAATACTTGGAGTTAATATACCCAAGTTATGGGACTAAGGCTTGGATGCCTTGGGGCTATCCAACTCTTTGAAGGGGAGATGACCTACACTATGCATGTGTTGGGCTTGGGCCAAAAGCCCACACGCGCGCGCCGTCGTCGCCGTCCGCCCGAGCAACTATTTAATTTTTTGGACAAATTTTAATTGACCTTTGGGCTAATTATTTTTCGCATTAATTAATTATTTAAAAAACGCTGTCGTTTTTTAATTAATTAATTAAAACGTTAAGTTGTTTTATTAGAGAGATGCGACTGTACAAACAGTTATATTTTTCTGAAAAAATCCATGAGTTGCACCCTTTTACCACTTATAAAGAGGACCATATGTAGTCCATTTAAAAGATTAGAAAATCTACCCGAATTTTCTACTACTGTCCTTGTTCCCTTCTTACTGCTTGAGAGTAATTCGCCATTGTTAGTTCGTGGGACTGTTGCACTGAAGTGCTTCTTGTAACAGTCGTTGACCGTTTCATCCTGAGAGGCAGACGCCCGTTGAATTTTGCCGTCAGCACCGTAGCGGAGGCGTATTCCATCTTAAGGAGAGATAGTTCAACTTTTGACTCGGTCAAAATTCTACAAGTGATTGTTTCAATCACAAACTATTTATTCTTCTTATCTCCCTTTACTGTTCTGTTTTTCTAGAATAATTAATTAATTAATTTTAATTACTATTTATTTATTTAGTGATATATATATATATATATATATATTAATTTTTCATAATCCGATTAACAACAAAACATTTCACACGAGAGCGTGTATATATACAGACGCGCTGACTTATAATTTTTTTTGTACTTTATATTAGTTCGATGTAACATGGTGTGAGCTTATGAGAGCTCTTGACAGACGAAATTTAACTGGACACACCTCAGAAATTCGTTGAAGATATTATGCACGTGGTGCTTAATTATATAGTGATATATGTGTGGGATGTGTATGTAAATCTGAATTATAGTATGTTGGCTGCTGCTAGCCATTATTGATATGCTTGTTTGCTTGTCATCAAATGATTCCCCAACAATTGATGGTAACTGATTGATTTTAAAAAGTAGGAAGAATGTTGATGTCAAACTCATAATTTAAATGGTTTGTCAATGAACTATCTGATAACACGTGTCTTAACTGCTAAGAATCTGCCTAAGGTTTCCTATAGGTGATTCTATTTTTGATCAAATTTTAAAGTTCTTTATTTCAAAACTGTATTGTAATTATATATCTATAAAAAAAAATTAAAGTTTAACATATTTATAAAAGTATAGTACTTTGTAAAATCACAGTTCGCAAATTTATATTAAAATCATTGTTGTCCATCATGAATTGTGATTGAGTTCAATCGATCAATAATTAAACAATATCATAATTAATTTAATAGAAATCTTGGTTAACGAGTGCATATCCAATTTAAATGAAATCACGGTTGATAACCGCTTATTTAATTTAAACTGGAACCACAATTTTAAATGAATTCAGACACTCGATTTTCTTCACTACAACCATTCTTGGTGAAATTTGTAGTTAAGCAGGATTATACATTGTATAGTATATGTACGAAGTTTGACCAAGATCAAATTTGCTTTGACAGTTTCATTTTTTGACCACAATTTTTTTTTTTTAGGTCAAGAGCCTTTTTCACCTCAATATATATACTAGAAGCAGTAAATTATTTTCTCAATTACTTAGGATTGAATGCATAGATTTTATTTCTCTATGTAGTTAAATCACAAACAATCATGTTATTTGTAACAATCTCCTCAGAAGTCTATTTAATCTTACCATTTTTTTAAATTCTCATCAATATTCATCATATCAGTTCCTTTATGTGAGAACTTACTGGCAGTGTTCAAACCATAAGGGGGATATACCCTGAATTTTATTTGAATATTTGAGAATGGAAATTTAAACGTTTAGCTCAAGTAATGTGTATTGTTTTTAAAAAGGTATAGGAGAAAACAATCTATTCTAACGTATTTAAAGTTCGTGAAATAGATGAGACTAGTAGAAATATAAATTCCCATCTTCTATGCATTATTTAACTACTTGGCTTCACCCCATCTTTACATTTTAATTAACATATCTCTATTTACTTTTACTGAATCACAATGCTATTGAAAGATGGAAAAAAAATATTTTTTGTGTATATTCTTTACAGTTCATTTACTTTTTGTATAAATTTAATTAATGTACGCCTAGTTTGGAAAAGAGAGAAATGAGTGAAATTAAAATGCCTCAGCATAATTATTTTAAGAATGAACTTGGGTTTAATTGTTGCCCAAGTAAAGGTGATCCATGTTTAGATCAACTCCTAAAATATTATTATATATTGTGAATTCACCAACAACTCCGCCAATAGTGTACAGCTCCACCAACATAAGACAAATATGTTAATTGTTGACACATTAAGGATTTCTAAGAAATATTTCCATTATAAAAGCGCTAGATAAAAATAATTTTCAATACAGTAAGTTTCCAGCCTACCAGTAGCGGCCTTAGTCTAATAAACCGACCATGACCTGACACAGACCCTGGCCGCCCAGTTTCTAATGTCCACAAGATTAATTCCCTGTCCATACAGATCATGCCATGTTTCATTCAACTATTAAATTTTATAAAAATCAAAATCACTATAAAAATCAAAATCGGACTTTTAAAAGTTTTTTAACATATATTATTTTTTGGTAACATACCATGAGGTGTTCGGACCCGTTTATACGCACTTAGACTAATTTTCATTCGTAATTTATGACTTTCGCTGGTCAAACATTATTTTAACAGTGTCACTAATCGAATTGGAGACCAAACCTAATCCATTCCCAAGACTGTTTGAGTAACAACCTTATACTACTTACCAAAAGGCTTGATTAACATATATACATTTCTTAATTTTGTTTACTAAAACTTAAGTGATAAACTTATGTATCGTTTATGGCTGGAAATGCCCCACTTTTCAAGACATAATTTACAAAAAATAAAAATCGGACTTGTTTAAGTTTCATGACTATAATGTATAGCTTACCGTGGGAATGGTAATTTTTGTAAACAATTAAATCTTAGAAATTATGAAGAGGGGCAGTCCAGGCAATAATTAGTTCTTGGGATGAGCAATTTATATAATTATATAAAAATTATTATATGTTAAGAGAAATAGCGCACAGAGAGAATTTTAGAGAGAAGAAAGTCTTGTTTGGTTCTCCCAAAATTGTAAATTGACCAATTTATAAATTGATCAATTTACAAATTGATCAATTAATTATGTTTGGTTTCATTAATGAAATGATTCATTAATTGCGCTATTTTAACTCATGTGTAAACTCTAAAATTGGATCATTTCACAAAAAACGTGAAATGCATCCATTTGAAATAGGAGTCATATAAAATACATGTTCATCTCTCTCTTTCCCTCCCTTTGCCCCTCCCCCTCCCCCTCCCTCTTTTAATTTTAATATTTATTTTTTCTCATACAACCTTAACATCAATTTCAGAATACCAAACATTGCATAAAATTCGATTTAAACTCATTTCAAATTCACTCATTTACGATTCACTAATTCACAATGGACCAATTTACATAATCAAACAATTTGCGCAACCAAACAGGCGCGAAAAGTTCTTATTAATTGGTGTGTCAATAATGAGGGGTCATCCCTTTATTTATAATACAAGTCATCTCATCCCCAAAACCTACTTTTTCAATGTGGGATGTGTTATAGTGGACATCCACCTTAAAATACAACTTTTATAACACTCTCCCTTGAATGTACACTATTTTCACCATTCATTGATTGTTGTCGCATTAATACCTTACTAAGGAAAAACCCATTGAAAAAAAATCAAAGTGAAGAAAAAAAAGTTCAACTATTGTGGTCAGGGAAATAGTGTTGGACGTGCTTAATGTTGCCTCGGTAAAACCTTTGTTAGGAAAACCCAACGGGACAAAACTTAGGAAAAAGAGTACAACATACATATTGTTGAATAATTTATGAAATACCAGCTTATTTGGTCAAACTTTAGAGTCAATTTTAATTAAGACACATATGTTAAAAGTGATGTGTCTTAGTACCAATGTGTTCCTTGTAGCAAGGAGATTCATTTGGTATACTCACTTATTCAAAATAGTGAAGTAATGAATGAAAAATTTGGACTTAAAGTGACCTATTTGAATTTACGCTAGATGGTGTAACATAGTTAATTGGGTTTGTCCCACATTGAAAAAAGTGGTAGAAATACTTGGAGTTAATATACCCAAGTTATGGGACTAAGGCTTGGATGCCTTGAGCTATCCCAACTCTTTGAAGGGGAGATGACCTACACTATGCATGTGTTGGGCTTGGGCCAAAAGCCCACATGTGCGCGCGCCGCCGCCGTCCGGCCAGCCCGGGTCGTTCTTGAGCAACTACTAAATTTTAATTGACCTTTGGGCTTTAAAATTTATTTTTTGAACAAAAAAATCTGGATTAATTACGGATTAATTATTTTCCGCATTAATTAATTATTTAAAAACGTTGTCGTTTTTAATTATTTAAAAAACGATGTCATTTTTTAATTAATTAATTAAAATGCTAAGTTGCTTTATTAGAGAGATGCGACTGTACAAACAGTCATATCTTTTCTGGGAAAGGCCATGAGTTGCAGCCCTTCACCACTTATAAAAAGGACCATATGCAGTCCATTTAAAATATTAGAAAATCTACCCGAATGCCTTACTATCCTTGTTCCCTTCTTATTGCTTGAGAGTAATTCGTCATTATTGGTTCGTGGGACTGTTGCACTGAAGTGCTTCTTGCAACAGTCGTTGACTGTTTCATCCTGGGAGGTAGACGCCCGTTGAATTTGCCGTCAGCACCATAGCGGGGGCGTATTCTGTCTTAAGGAGAGATAGTTCAACTTTCAACTCGATCAAAATTCTACAAGTGATTGTTTCAATCACACACTGTATGTTATTCTTATCTCCCTTTACTGTTCTGTTTTTCTAGAGTAATTAATTAATTTTAATTACTGTTTATTTATTTACTGATATATATATATATATATATATTAATTTTTCGTAATCCGGTAAACAACAATCTTAAGACAGAATAATTATATATTTTTGTGTCTTCACTAAATAAAATTTTCTTGTTCAAAATTACATTGGTAATTTTTGCCTATTTTATATACATACTAAAACGTGTTTACATTGAATATCTCTTTTTTCCTACAATTTTTATATACATTTCATAAATTGATTTTGTGTTATTCAATAACAGAATAATGGCTACTGAATCCTCTGAAAATGTGATGACTGTTCCTCAAAACGATGTGGCGGTTAGTATTCCTACTACCGTTCCGACTCATTTAACACATGGAGAAAAACCCGAAAAGTTTAATGGTACTGATTTCAAATGTTGGCAACAAAAGATGTTGTTCTATTTAACTACCATTAATCTTGCGAGGTTTATTAACGAAGATGCTCCCGTGGTTAATGAAAATGAAACGGATAAGATAACTTTGCTAGCTGTAGAAGCATGGAAACATTCAGAGTTTATTTGCAAAAACTATATCCTTAATGGATTGGACAATACACTTTATAATGTATATAGTCCAATCAAAACCGCTAAATTGTTATGGGAGTCTTTGGATAAAAAATATAAAACCGAGGATGCCGACATGAAAAAATTCGTGGTCGGTAGATTTCTCGAGTATAAAATGGTTGATTCAAAGACTGTCATAAGCCAAGTCCAAGAACTTCAATTAATTTTTCATTATTGAAACATTTCAAGTTGCTACGGTAATTGAAAAATTACCTCCTTCTTGGAAGGATTTCAAAAATTATTTGAAGCATAAACGAAAAGAAATGGGTCTTGAAGATTTAATTGTTCGGTTAAGGATAAAAGAAGATAATCATAAATCTGAAAAGAAAAATGGTAACCATACTATGTCTGCAAAAGCACATATTGTTGAGGATGGACAAAAATTCAATAAAAAGAGGAAGCACAAAAATGAACGGCACAAGTCAACAAGGCGGTGCTAAGAAGTTCAAAGGAAAATGTTTTAATTGAAACAAAGAAGGTCATAGGTCCAAGGATTGTCGCAAGCCAAAAAAACAAGAGAACTTCAAGAAGAAAGTACCACAAGCCAACATGACAGATGTTGATGCATTGTCCGACGATGTTTCCAATGTTTCTCTCTCCGCAGTTGTATCTGAAGTAAATTTGGGGGGTAATACCATAGAGTGGTGGGTTGATAGCGGCGCTACACGCCATGTATGTTCCGATAAAAGTATATTCACAACCTACCAACCAATTGCAAATGGAGAAAAATTATTCATGGGAAACTCCTCCACCTCGAAGGTTGAAGGTAAAGGCAGAGTAGTGCTAAAAATTACTTCGGGGAAGCATCTCGCACTCAACGATGTATTGCATGTGCCTGACATCAGAAAGAACCTTGTTTTCGGTTCCGTGCTAATCAAGGAAGGATTTAAGCTAGTCTTTTTTGGAGACAAATTTGTACTAAGTAAAGATGGAATGTATGTAGGGAAAGGATATATATATGTGATGGGATCTTCAAATTGAACGTCATGACTGTTGTACCTAAAAGTAACAATGATAATAATAGTAATGTGATATCTTCTGCTTATATGCTTGAGTCTATGGAGATGTGGCATGGTAGACTTGGACATGTTAATTATAATACTTTAAGTAAATTAATTCACTTAGAATTAATTCCTAAATTTAGCATTGATACAAGTCACAAATGTGAAACATGTGTAGAAGCTAAATTAACTAAAACACCTTTCCATTCAATTGAAAGGAATAGTGAACCTTTAGATTTAATTCACACCGATATATGTGATTTAAAATTTGTTCAAACTAGAGGTGGAAAAAAGTACTTTATTACCTTTGTGGATGATTGCACTACATATTGCTATGTCTATCTTTTAAGAAGCAAAGATGAAGCAATTGAAGCTTTTAAGCAATACAAGATAGAAGTTGAGAATCAACTTGGTAAAAAGATTAAAGAATTAAGAAGCGATAGAGGTAGTGAATACGAATATCCTTTTAAGGAAATATGTTTAGAAAATGGTATTATTCACCAAACTACCGCACATTACTCTCCTCAATCAAATGGGATTGCGGAACGTAAAAACCGAACTTTAAAAGAAATGATGAATGCATTATTAATAAGTTCGGGATTACCCCAAAACATGTGGGGGGAAGCATTTCTTTTAGCTAATTACATTCTCAACAAATTGATTCATAAGAAAACAAATAAGATACCCTATGAGTTGTGGAAAGGACGCAAGCCTTCCTACAAATACTTAAAAGTGTGGGGGTGTCTTGAAAAAGTACTAATTCCTGAACCTAAAAAGGTGAAAATTAGTCTAAAGACTATTGACTGCATATTCATTGGTTATGCACATAATAGTAGTGCATATCGGTTTCTTGCGCATAAGTCTGACATTCCTGAAATTCATGAAAATACAATCATAGAATCTAGAAATGCATCATTCTTTAAAAATATCTTTCCTTGTAAGAATACACAAGAAACAACTTCTAACAAAAGAATGCTTGAAGTTACAAATTGTGAACCTCGAAATATTATTGAGGAAGAACCTAGACGTAGAAAAAGAGCTAAGATTTCAAAATCTTTTGGTCCAGATTTTCTTACATATATGTTAGAAAGTGAACCTCAAACGGTAAAAGAAGCTCTATCCACTCCGAAAGCCTCATATTGGAAAGAAGCTATCAATAGTGAAATCGAATCCATTTTGCAAAATCATACATAGGAATTGGTGGACCTACCACCAGGGACAAAACCGTTAGGGTGTAAATGGATATTCAAACGGAAAAGGAAAGCTGATGGAACCATTGATAAATATAAGGCTAGACTTGTAGCTAAAGGATACAAGCAAAAAGAGGGAATAGATTATTTCGACACCTATTCACCTGTTACAAGGATTACATCCATTAGAATGTTAATTGCAATTGTAGCAATACATAAATTAGAAATACACCAAATGGATGTTAAAATGGCATTTTTGAATGGTGAATTAGATGAAGAAATATATATGGAACAACCAAAAGGTTTTAGATCTCCTGGAAATGAAAGGAAAGTATGTAAACTTGTAAAGTCATTATATGGGTTGAAATAAGCACCTAAACAATGGCATGAAAAATTTGACAATGTCATGAAGTCAAATGGTTTCAAAATAAATTAGTGTGACAAATGTGTTTACATCAAAAGCACTCGAGCGGGACATGTGATTGTATGTCTACATGTAGATGATATGCTAATAATTGGTAATAATAATAATGTTATCAATTCTACTAAACAAATGTTGATGAGTAAATTTGAAATGAAGGACATGGGATTGGCAGATGTCATCCTAGGAAATAAAATTATTAGAACCTCTCAAGGAATTAGCTTATCTCAATCACATTACATTGAAATAAATACTTCAAAAGTATAATAAATATGATCAAAGTCCAATGAGAACACCTGTAGATCCAAGTCATCGCCTCCTTAAAAATAAAGATGAAGGTATATCTCAATTAGAGTATTCTCGTATTATTGGAAGTTTGATGTATTTATCAAACTGTACTCGACCTGATATAGCATACTCGATTAGTAAGCTCAGTCGATATACGAGTAATCCTAGGAAAGATCATTGGAAAGCCTTGATAAGAGTTCTTCGATATCTTTGATACTCTTTAGGGGATGGGTTGCACTACGAACGATATCCAACTGTACTTAAAGGTTATAGTGATGAAAATTGGATATCTGACTCAAATGATTCGAAATCCACAAGTGGATATGTATTTACCCTTCGAGGTGTATCCGTATCTTGAAAATCCTCTAACCAAACGTGTATTGCAAGATCCACGATGGAATCTGAATTTATTGCTTTAGATAAAGCTGGGGAAGAGGCTGAATGGCTTAGAAACTTCTTAGAGGATATTCCAATATGGTCAAAGCCCATGCCACCTATCATAATACATTGTGATAGTTAATCGACAATTGCTAGGGCTGAAAATAATAACTATAATGGTAAATGACGACATATACATAGTCGACACCAAATCGTTTGACAATTGCTCTCAAATGGAATTATATCTGTTGACTTTGTAAAGTCAAAGGAAAATATTACGGATCCACAAACTAAAGGTATACCTGGAGAGCAAGTTACAAGTTCATCACGTGGAATGGGCCTAAAGCCTGTAAAATTCTAAAGAGTCGTCTTAATGAAAACCCAACCTAAATGACTGGAGATCCCAAGAAATAGGTTCAAAGGGACAACGTAATTATGATAACCCTTTAATTACTTCCTCCCATTCCGAAGATGAATCCGTGCACAAACTGCCGCGTGTATAAGGATAAACTATGTTTTTAATGATTTATATATCTTGAAAGAATAGGTCAAGTGGGGTATCAACAGGATACTCTTTATAGAAATCACCTATGTGAGTGAGAATGGGTCGCTTCTATGAGAATAACAAAGGCTATTTCTCTAGCACACTAATGAAAACAGGAGGTGTCCAAGGCCAAAATGGACACTACAATGAGAACCAATAAGGTGGGAAAGACATTGTGTGAATACTATTGTCTTAGTTTACATAAATGGTTGATCAATTCAAGACATCAAGTTCATCGATTGGCTAGTAAGCTCGATAGTTTCTCACTAGGAAAGATTCAAAGCCACAAGCTATCTTTTTTGATGCAATGTTTTTTCCTAGAACAACTCTCTGTTTGCATCTATATTCGTTTGATTCTTCCAAATTTCATTCATGTGGGGGATTGTTGTATATTTTATGAAATGCCAGCTTATTTGGTCAAACTTTAGAGTCAATTTTAATTAAGACACATATGTTAAAAGTGACGTGTCTCAGTACCAATGTGTTCCTTGTAGCAATGCGATTAATTTTGTATACTCACTTGTTCAAAATAGTGAAGCAATGAATGAAAAGTTTGGACTTAAAGTGACCCATTGGAGTTTAAGCTAGATGGTGTAACATAGTTAAGTGGGTTTGTCCCACATTGGAAAAGTGGTAGAAATACTTGGAGTTAATATACCCAAGTTATGGGACTAAGGCTTGGATGCCTTGGGTTATCCCAACTCTTTGAAGGGGAGATGGCCTACACTATGTATGTGTTGGGCTTGGGCCAAAAGCCCACATGCACGCGCACGCCACCGCCGTCGTTCGTCCGGCCCGACCCATTCTCGTGCTCGGGTCCGAGTCGTGGGTCTTTCTTGAGCAACTATTAAATTTTTTGGATAAATTTTAATTGACCTTTGGGCTTTAAAATTTATTTTCTGAACCAAAAAATCTGGATTAATTATGAATTAATTTTTTTCTGCATTAATTAATTATTTAAAAACGCTATCGTTTTTAATTATTTAAAAAACGTTGTCGTTTTTTAATTAATTAATTAATTAAAACACTAAGTTGCTTTAGTAGAGAGATGCGACTGTACAAATAATCATATCTTTTCCGGGAAAAGCCATGAGTTGCAGCCCTTCACCACTTATAAAAAGGACCATATGCAGTCCATTTAAAAGTTTAGAAAATCTACCCGAATTCCCTACTACTGTCCTTGTTCCCTTCTTATTAATTGAGAGTAATTCGCCATTGTTGGTTCGTGGGACTGTTGCACTGAAGTGCTTGTTGCAACAGTCGTTGGCCGTTTCATCCTGGGAGGCAGGCGCCCATTGAATTTACCGTTAGCACCGTATCAGGGACGTATTTTGTCTTAAGGAGAGATAGTTCAACTTTCGACTTGGTCAAAATTCTACCAGTTATTGTTTCAATCACAAACTGTATGTTCTTCTTATCTCCCTTTACTGTTCTGTTTTTCTAGAGTAATTAATTAATTTTAATTACTGTTTATATATATATATATATATATATATATATTAATTTTTCGTAATCCGGTAAACAACACATATATCCCAAATTACATGTTCTTGTATCCTCCCCCTGATAAGATGCTCCCCCTGATTAATATGTTCAATTTCACTATTATAGGAGTCGAAGCATTCTAATCTTGTACACAAACTTCTGAAATGTCGCCTTTGGTAGTGACTTTGTGAAGAGATCAACTAGGTTATCACTTGAACGAACTTGCATGACTTCAATCTCATTTTTCTTCTGAAGCTCATGAGTGAAGAAAAACTTTGGTGAAATGTGCATGGTTCTGTCTCCTTTGATGAATCCTTCTTTAATTTGTGATATACATGCTGCATTATCTTCATAGATAGTACTTGAAATATCTGTAATAGAAGGCAATTGATAAGAACTACGAATATGTTGAATTAAAGATCTTATCCATACATATTCACGGCTAGTTTCATGAAGAGCTAAAATTTCAGAGTGATTAGAAGAAGTAGCTACTAAAGTTTTCTTAGTATAACGCCAGGAAATAACAGCATTACCACAAAGAAATACATAACCTGTCTGAGATCGACTCTTATGAGGATCAAAGAGATATCTGCATAACCAACTAATTTGGAACTATTAGAGTTATAGGAATAAAATAAACCCATGTCAGTGGTTCCACATAGATATCTTAGGATATGTTTGACCCCAATCCAATGCCTTTTGATTGGTTCAGAACTATATCTAGCTAGCAGGTTCATAGAGAATGAAATATCCGGCCTAGTGCATTTCACCAAGTATAATAATGTACCTATTGCACTTAAATAGGGTACTTCTGGACTCAATATTTCCTCATCTTCTTCTTTAGGACGGTATGAATCTTTTTTATGTCTAAACACCAGACAACCATGGGAGTACTCAGTGGGTGTGTTTTATCCATACTAAAGTGTTTTAATACATTTTCAATATAATTAGACTTATGGACTAAAATCCAACTAGAATTTTTCTCGATTTGCAGGCCGAGACAAAATTTAGATTTTCCAAGGTCTTTCATCTCAAATTCCCTTGTCAAATAGCTAGAAGTTATTTCGAGCTCTTCTGGAGTCCCTATCCTCCACATAAACTTCTACTATTGCATTTCCCTTCGAGGATTTATTTATAAATATATAAGGGCAAATTTGATTATTTTCATACCCTTCCTTAGACAAGTATTCACTAAGACAATTGTGCCACATTTTTACGGATTACTTTAAGCCGTACAACGAATGTCTTAGCCATATTGAATGCTTACTCCTTGGATTTTCTTCAAGCAAAGTAAATAATTCATGGATTTTCATGTATATTTTTTTTGTCTAAGTCCCCGTATAAATAAGCGGTTACAACATCCATGAGTCTCATATCAAGATTTTAAGAAACCACTAAGATAATTAGATATCTGAAAGTTATACTGTCCATAACGGGGGAGTATGTTTCCTCAAAATCAATTCCAGGTTTCGGCGAGAAACCTTGTGCCACAAGTCGTGCCTTATATCGAGTGATTTCATTCTTTTAATTTCTTTTTCTTATAAAAACCCATCGGTAATCTACTGGGTTAAAACCTTTTGGGGTTTACACTCTAGGTCTAGATACACCACGTTTATTTAGAGACTCGAGTTCTTCCTTGATGGAAATTTTCCATTTTGGCCAATCTACTCTTTGTCGACATTCATTTAAAGTACGTGGTTAATTGTCCTTAGCATTGTCCTTTGAAATGTGCGTAGCTACTGCATATGGAAATACGTCATCGATGAAAGTTTCTTTTCGATCCCACATTTGTCTTGAATATGTATAAAACATAGAGATCTCATTATTATCATTAGGTACCTTTGCCTCTTTAGGGGCTTGTATAGTCACTTCGGGGATGTGTGTCTTTTCAAAGACAATAACCTCTTTAGGGGTTTTAGAGAAAGTGGATCTTTTATTCATAACCTCTTCGGGAGGATTATTAGGGCATGATTTTTCATTTGATCTCCGCTTATGGGGAGAAGAGTCTTTGGAACCTATAGGTTTTCCACGCTTCTGGCGTGTAACGAATTAATTTGCTACTGATGTCAACGTTTGTCCCACTGGAACATCAATTCTTGCAGGCACAATTGCACTGGGTACATGAGACTTGGTTACTTTTACACTATTATTGAATGCATCGGGAAATTTATTTACAATTTCTTAAAGATGCAATATCCTTCTCACTTCATGATCACATTGAGCAGTACGGGGGTCTAGAAGAGACAAAGTAGAAGTGTTCCATGTCAATTCTCGTCGTTCTTCAGGAACGAACCGTATTTCTAGTACGTTCTTTCCTCCCCCTAACGGCGAAAAGTGTATCTCATCAAAATGACAATCCACAAATTTGGCGGTAAATGTATCACCTCTCACTGGCTCAATATAATGAATGATTGATGAAAAATCATAACTAATATATATTCCCAAACGATGTTGGGGACGCATTTTGGTACGCTGGGGTGAGGGGATGGGCATGTACACTGCACAACCAAATTTACGCAAGTGTGATATATTTGGTTGACATCCAGACACAAGTTGAAAAGGTGAAAAATGGTGGTAAGCAGTGGACCTAATCTTAATTAACTTAGCAGCGTACATGATATCATGTCCCCAAGCAGAGACTGGGAGTTTGGACTGCATATGTAAAGGTTGCGCAATAAGTTACAAACGTTTAATCAAAGACTCAACTAAACCATTTTGGGTGTGGACATGGGGGGCTGGGTGCTCAACATCAATTTTTTGTGATAAACAATAATCATAAAAAACTTGAGAAGTAAATTCTCCCGCATTATCTAAACGAATGTATTTAATATGTTGATCAGGAAAATGTGCTCTAAGTTTTATGATTTGAGCAAGTAATTTTGAAAAAGCCAAATTACGAGTAGATAATAAACAAACATGTGACCAATGAGTAAATGCATTAATTAAAATAATAAAATATTTAAAAGGTCCACTAAAAGGGTGGATGGTCCCACAAATATCCCCTTGAATTCTTTGTAAAAAGGATGGTGACTCAAAAGCTATTTTGAGAAAATATGGCTTAGTGATTAATTTACCTTGAGAACAAGGGTTGCAAAAAGGATCATCAGGTAAGGTAAGTTATTTATTTATTAAAGAGTGACTATATGTGTGTAATACCCCGTATTTTTATGATATTTATTTATGAGATTAATTAAATTAAATGTGTATTAATTGGAAATTAATCCGGATAAAAATACTAGCGAGATACGAGTTGGTATTTGATATTAATGAGTATATATGGCTATATATGAATATTGAATTATGAAACTTGTCGTGAGATTGAAATATGGCAATTTGGAAATTTTGTTGAGACGCGTGTGACAGTCGCGTCACGAATATATTTATTTTAATAAAAAAAAATGAATCTTATTTCTATTAACTGTATGGTCGTTTTGAGTGCGCCAACTCGTCCGGAAGGGTTGAAATAGTCAGAAAACACTAGCCGGGGGTTTAGTTTGGGTCCCGGGGCACTTTTAGGCCATACCGGCAACATATAAGGGTAGTTTGGTAATTTTGGATTTTTGGGAATTAAAACCCACGAAAATTAGGAATTAATATCTGATTTGGCAATTACCCACTAAACCCACTAATAACCTAATGGGCTACGGAGGTTATTGAAATTAGTTCCAAAAGAGTTCCTAAGGCAAACCCTAGCCACCATTGTCACTTTGGAGAAGAAAGCTTGTAGAGAGAGAAGAGAGGAGAATTCTGCAGAGAGAGAGAGAACCATTCATCTTAAACATCAAAATCAGAGATACACATAAGGCAAGTGGTTTAATTTCATTTATTACAAAGAATGTTTCTTCCATGCGTAGGAAATTGACAGAATTTGTATTCTTCTTGAGAGTTTGATAAAAACCTATTAATTGGAATTAGAACTTTATATTTTGATGAAAGGATTGCATGTAGAATTGTGTTAGGAGGATTATTCTGATGGAAATACACCTTGTTCATATCAAAATCGGATTTAATTATGCCCTTTGGTGACTTTAAAATATTAGGGTTTATGTTCATATGATTTGGGGATAAATGAAGGGATTTGATGATTCAATGATGTTTAGGAAGAATTGGCCCTATATAAACGTTAATATATGACCTAAGTATGATTAGGATTGATTATAACCCATGTATAATTGTTGGTTTGATGTTTAGAGGAGATTAGAGGTGAAGAAAAGTTGGAAAAACGAGTTAAGGAAAATCTGGGCTCGAATCTGGCCACTCGTTAGAAGACCTGCCCAGGTCGTTCGAACGAGCTCGTTTGAACGAGCTTCTAATGAGTTGACCTTTGACTTCTAACGAGAGTGATGTTCGTTCGATGACTTTCCTTCGAACGAGATCTCGTTAGAAAGCCCACCTCGTTCGAACGAACTCTCGTTCGAACAGCCTCGTTCGAACGAGACTTTTAACGAGCTGACAGTTTGGGCTTTTTAGCCTGTTTTGATCTCGAGTGTCCCATAACCTTGTTTATATGTAGAGATAACACTTCCTTGGGGAATAATTTATATATTTGGGATATTTAGGATATAATGAGGAGTAAAACCTAGAAGTGTATTTCGAACCAAATGGAAAATTATGGATTAGGACGTGAGTGTCTATTACGATGCGAGAACTATTGACGACTTGTATAATTATATTAACCGGAAACATATAAATCGTGTAGCATTATATGTCGATACGAGAATGAGATGTGTACTACAAATAAATTATGGTGATTACTAAGATGTGTGCATACTTAGTATATGTATTGATTTTATGTGTATGACATACCTACCATACTTGCTATCACGGGAGGTTTACGTTCGCTTAGGGCCCTCTAATCCTTGTGTTGCCCGGATTTAGACTGGTACCTCGATGAACATAGGTCAGAGAAGGGCTTATTGGGATGTTAATAAGTCTGCTGATCGTGGGAGCGCAGGTATGTGCGTGACCCATGTGATGTGACTGTGTTCGCCTCCATTGTTTGTGATTGTTGTTATCTGAGAACGATTCCTGAGAGATTTGGAATGCGTGATCCTTATGTACGTGATGTACCGGGAAGGATAGCAGAGTATGTGTGCACCGAAGCTTAGTCTCGGGGTGCTTATATTGTATATTTATGACGTGAATAATATACACTTAATTAATGGGAACTTTCATGTTGGTACTGTGAATATAATTATGGTAATGTTTTGAGAAAAACGTAACGGGTTGACCGATAGTGAATTGTATTACTAATTGAGCATCTGAGTTTAAGTAAAGCCCTCTATTTAATTGGTAACGCTAGAATGTAACATGGGAACCGAGTAGTAAGGGGTAGAACTTATTACGGTTTGGTTAGATATGTATGTTATCTAGATGGGTACGGTACGTTAGGAGTGCACATGTAGTCGGGAGGTGGGAATTTCATGTGAGTGCACGTCCTAACATGTATTTTGCATTTAATGTTTTAATGTTATTAAAACACTTGCTGTTTTTAAAATGATTTCCACTTTCGGGCTCTGACCCATTTGCTTTCAAATCTATTTTTGTAAAAACCATTTTAGGTGCCCAGCCACAAGGACACCATGATTAGGATCCTCATTCAGGTGACGAGCTGTAGCTGTTTGTGGAAGTTACAGTACTTTGCTTGTAGAGGCTTCATCTATCTCGACTCTATATTCAGCATTTATCAGTTGTAGGGCATTTCGCCCATTTCTTTTAGAGACATTTCATTTACTTCGGTTATTCAGACTTCTGGCTTGTAATTAATTCAGGATTCAGACTTATCATATTATTTTCAGTTGAGGGATTGTTGAGAGGAGTTTTTCCTCCGGACTTATTACTATTTGTTGGTTATTTCATTACTTCGTTATGGTGAATGGATTATGTTGTTCTTCCATTATTCTTTTATTGCATGTTAATCAGACTTAACTTAAAATTTGGCAACTTACTTTTTAAATACTAGGTGGTTAGTAATCATTAAAATGTTTTCGACAGTGATGCTATCAACTGGACCAACTTGGCATTTTGTATTAATTCAATAAAGGAGTAGCTACCCGGTATTTAATTAGTCGGGGTGTCACAGGTGGTATCAGAGCATCAGGTTCTAGTGTCTTTTAGGATCTGTACGGCTTATTATGTTTCCGCTGAGCTTTCTTTCATGTAGAGCCCTATATCTTAGGACTATTGTATTCTTTTGTATATGCTATGTTCTTCAGCTATTTTGAGTTTATAACTGCGAACTTATAGACTTTATTCTTGTTTCAGAATGCCTCCACGACGTGCACAACGAATTCCCAGGGATACAACGCCAAAACCACAGCCCGCACCAGTTCAGGGCATGATGAATGCCGCCGAGGTTGCAGCTATTTTGGCCCAGGCGGTAAATGCCGCACTAGACGTAGTTCAGCAGGCACCACCTCAGACGTCGGTAGTCGCGCCAGTTCAGGCACATGCATTCCCTTCTGCTTGGGAACGTGTACGTGATGCTTTTCAGAAAGCACACTCTCCGGAGTTCGCAGGTAGCTCCAATGTCGTCGTTTCTAATCAGTGGAGGAAAGGCATTCAGGGGAACTTGAGGATGTATGAGTGCACCGATGTCCAGAAGCAGATACTAGCTACCTTTAAGCTAGTGGGGTCTGCACTGCAGTGGTGGGAGTCTATTACCACCGTGGAGGAGAGAGATACTCTCACTATCCAGGAGTTTTGGGTGCGGTTCGACCGCAAATACTTTCCGTCAGCTGTTCACATGGAGATGAGAAGGAAGTTGATGAGCCTCAAGCAGGAGGGAAGGACTGTGGCCGAGTATGAGGCCGAATTCACTAATCTTCTGAACATTGTTCCGGATGAGATACCTACAGAGGAGAATAAGATACAGAAATTTACAGACGGGTTGACTTGGAGGATCCGTCAGCATTGGTTGGGGAACCTATCGTTGGCCACTTATTCTGATGTGGTTAACGCTGCACTGTTACACTGCCAGGATCACCGTTTTCACATGACTGAGGGCAAACGATCGGGAGAGTCCAGCCATCAGGGCAGGACTGGCGGAAATGGTGCCAGTGGGGCACAGTCTGTTCAGGGGCGGAGACAGGGCGACCAGGGTTCCCAGGAGGGGGATCATAAGAGGTTCAGGTCGGGAAATTTCAGGCACGGACAGGGAGGTTTCCGGCAGGGCCATCAGGGTCCGAACGGCCATCAGAACCAACAGGGTCAGAATGGTCAACAGCAGTTTCAGCAGGGCCAGTGGAGGAACGGTAACGGAAACCAGGGCCGGGGGCAGCAGGGACAGAGAGGGGGGAACTTCCCGGGGAAGTGTTTCGTTTGTGGCAAGACTGTCCATAAACGCCAGAACTGTCCTGATAAGGGCAGGGCCCCGCAGCAGCAGCAGGGTGCTCGACATGAGCCACAGAGGCCACTTTTTCCACCTTCCCTTCCCGCTCCAGCCCAAGTGCCAGCACTACCAGCCATTCCAGCAGTTCCTGTGCAGCAGGGGCAGTTACAGTATGGACGTGTCTATAACGTCCACCAGGCAGCAGCTCCACAGGCACCACCCGCAATTGAGGGTATGTTTCCTATCCATGGTACTATGGGTCGGGTTTTGTTTGATATGGGGGCAACGCATTGTTTCATAGCTACACATTTTGTGAAAGCCTTAGGGTTGTTAGCCACAATAGAGAGCACAGTGACGTGTGTAGACTCACCCTTGGGGAGTGGGTCACTTATTTTCTTTATATGCCGGGGAGTGGGGGTAGAGATTGGTAGTTTGGTATTACCTGCAGACATGTTGGTATTAGATATGCATGTGCACGATGTGATTATCGGTATGGATTGGCTCGCAGACTATAGAGCCATGATTGATTGCTTCGGTGGGAGCATTGTTTTTGCCATTCCGGGGAAAGAGATGTTTGTAGTGGCGATGCCTCGCCCAGAGGGAGGCTCGATCGCTCATTTATACTACATAGAGGAGGATACCTCTAAGGAGGTTGTGATTCCTTTAGACTCGATCCCAGTTGTTAGGGAGTATTCTGATGTGTTTCAGGAGATACCAGGCCTACCCCCCAGTCGAGAGATAGACTTTGTCATAGACTTATTGCCAGATACGAGACCTATAGCACGCGCACTGTACCATATGGCTCCGGCAGAGATGCGAGAGCTACGAGATCAGATTGAACAGTTGTTGGTTCAGGGGTTTATACGGAGGAGTACTTCGCCGTGGGGTGCCCCTGTGTTGTTCGTGAAGAAGAGAGATGGTTCACTGAGATTGTGTGTGGACTACCGAGAGTTGAACAAGGTCACGATACGGAATAAGTATCCGTTGCCTCGAATCGACGACCTATTGGACCAGTTGAGAGGAGCTTCTTTCTTCTCGAAGATTGATTTACGATCGGGATACCATCAGTTACGTATCAGGGAGGAGGACGTCTCGAAGACTGCGTTCTTAACGAGATATGGTTCTTACGAGTTTCGAGTTATGCCTTTTGGTTTGACCAATGCTCCAGCCGTGTTTATGGACTTGATGAATAGGGTGTTCAGAGATTTCCTAGATCAGTTTGTCATTGTTTTCATTGATGATATTCTGGTTTACTCCCAGACAGAGGAGGAACACGCCGAGCATTTGAGGCAAGTTTTGCAGACGCTACGTCAGAACGAGCTGTATGCAAAGTATGAGAAGTGCGGGTTTTGGATGAAGGAGGTTCAGTTTTTGGGGCATATTATTTCCGACCGGGGAATATCTATTGATCCGGGGAAGGTATCCGCGATGAGGGAGTGGGGACAGCCCACGACACTGACTGAGATCCGTAGTTTCTTGGGCCTAGCAGGATACTACAGGAGATTCATTCGGGGATTTTCGAAGATAGCAGGTCCTTTGACACATCTGACTCGTAAGGGTGTGCCATTCATCTGGAGTGATGCCTGTCAGTTGGCATTTGACGAGTTGAAGGATAAGTTGACCTCAGCACCTGTGTTAGCATTGCCGAGATCGGGAGTTGAGTATCTAGTCTACACCGATGCGTCCTTACAAGGACTTGGAGCTGTATTACTGCAGGAGAGTCAGGCCATAGCTTATGCTTCCCGTAAGCTAAAGCCTCACGAGAAGAATTACCCCACCCATGACTTGGAGTTGGCGGCAGTTGTATTTGCCCTTCGGATATGGAGACATTATCTTTTGGGGGAGAAGTTCCGATTGTTCACAGACCACAAGTCCTTACAGTACCTATTCACGCAAAAGGAGTTGAATATGCGGCAGCGAAGGTGGCTTGAGTTTGTGAAGGACTATCAGTTTGATATCCAGTATCACCCGGGGAAGGCTAACGTGGTAGCAGACGCGTTGAGCCGTAGACCAGTAGATGAGGTGGCAGATGTGTGGAAGGCAAAGTGGAAGGAGTTGGGACACCAGGATGCAGTGGCCCGATCATTCATGTCGGTGATGACTGTTACTCCGCATATTGTCACGAAGGTGGTAAAGGCACAAGCAAATGACTCGTTCTGTCAGGAGCAGATAGTTCGATTACTAGCAGAAGGAGCCGAGTCCTATACCGTTAGCTCAGACGGGGGATTACGCTTCAATGGGAGATTGGTAGTTCCGTAAGGGGAGGAATTACGGCACGAAGTGATGGCAGAGTCGCACGGCTCACGGTTCGCAATACATCTCGGTGGGGACAAAATGTACCAAGACATGAGACGGCAGTATTGGTGGAGCGGAATGAAGAGAGATATTGCCGTGTTTGTTTCAAAATGCGCCACTTGTCAACTAGTAAAAGTGGATCATCAGAGACCGGCAGGACTTCTACAGCCGTTGGAGGTCCCGATGTGGATGTGGGAGAGCATCTCCATGGATTTTATCACGGGGTTACCTACGTCAAAGAGGGGTCACGACTCCATTTGGGTAATTATGGACAGGTTGACCAAAGTCGCTCATTTTTTACCCGTAAGGACAGACTACACTACGGGACAGTATGCCCAGCTCTTTATTGCAGAGATAGTGAGACTTCACGGTGTGCCCCTAAATATCGTGTCTGACAGAGACAAGATATTCGTTTCACGGTTTTGGGAAAGTTTTCAGGAGGCCATGGGCACGGAATTGCGGTTAAGTACGGCGTATCACCCGCAGACCGATGGGCAGACCGAGCGTATAAACCAGATGTTGGAGGACATGTTGCGTATGTGCATCATTGATTTCGAAGGTGGATGGGAGTAGTATCTTCCACTGGTGGAGTTTTCTTACAACAACTCCTACCAGTTCACCATTGGCATGGCTCCATTTGAGGCGTTGTATGGTAGACCTTGTCATTCCCCAACATGTTGGTTGGAGGTGGGGGACAACAAACTACTTGGGCCGGAAGTGATTCAGGATACTTCGGCGAGGATAGAATTGATACGGAGTCGCATTCGCATTCGCATAGCTCAGGATCAGCAGAAGAGCTATGCTGATGCGAAGAGGTTCTTCAGGGAGTTCCAAGTGGGGGACCAGGTTTTGCTCAGAGTATCTCCTATGAAGGGGATTATGCGTTTCGGAAAGAAAGGGAAGTTGGCTCCAAGATATGTGAGACCATTTCCCATTATTGAGCAGATTGGACGGTTGCGTATAGACTTGGGTTACCGGAACATTTGCATCGGATTCACGATGTATTTCATATTTCCTCGCTAAGTAAATATATTGGAGACGATTTGGCTCATTCTCATATTGCTTTGGAGGACATCGATCTCCAACCTGATAGCTCCTACGAGGAGGGGCCGATTGCTATTTTGGACCGAAGTGAGCGGAAACTGCGGTCAAAGATAGTTCCGTTAGTACGTGTTCAGTGGCGACATCATAATGTCGAGGATTCCACATGGGAGCGTGAGGAGGAGATGCGCGAACGTTATCCAGAGTTGTTCTTACCAGGTACTTTCTAGTTCCGAATTTCAGGATGAAATTCTGTTATTAGGGGGGAAGTATGTAATACCCCGTATTTTTATGATATTTATTTATGGGATTAATTAAATTAAATGTGTATTAATTGAAAATTAATCCGGATAAAAATACTAGCGAGATGCGAGTTGGTATTTGATATTAATGAGTATATATGGCTATATATGAATATTGAATTATGAAACTTGTCGTGAGATTGAAATACGGCAATTTAGAAATTTTGTTGAGACGCGTGTGACAGTCGCGTCAGGAATATGTTTATTTTAATAAAAAAAAATGAATCTTATTTCTATTAACCGTATGGTCATTTTGAGTGCGCCAACGCGTCCGGAAGGGTCGAAATAGTCAGAAAACACTAGCCGGGGGTTTAGTTTGGGTCCCGGGGCACTTTTAGGCCATACCGGCAACATATAAGGGTAGTTTGGTAATTTTGGATTTTTGGGAATTAAAACGCACAAAAATTAGGAATTAATATCTGATTTGGCAATTACCCACTAAACCCACTAATAACCTAATGGGCTACGGTGGTTATTGAAATTAGTTCCAAAAGAGTTCCTAAGGCAAACCCTAGCCACCATTGTCACTTTGGAGAAGAAAGCTTGTAGAGAGAGAAGAGAGGAGAATTCTGCAGAGAGAGAGAGAACCATTCATCTTAAACATCAAAATTAGAGATACACATAAGGCAAGTGGTTTAATTTCGTTTATTACAAAGAATGTTTCTTCCATGCGTAGGAAATTGACAGAATTTGTATTCTTCTTGAGAGTTTGATAAAAACCCATTAATTGGAATTAGAACTTTATATTTTGATGAAAGGATTGCATGTAGAATTGTGTTAGGAGGATTATTCTGATGGAAATACACCTTGTTCATATCAAAACCGGATTTAATTATGCCCTTTGGTGACTTTAAAATTTTAGGGTTTATGTTCATATGATTTGGGGATAAATGAAGGGATTTGATGATTCAATGATGTTTAGGAAGAATTGGCCCTATATAAACAATAATATATGACCTAAGTATGCTTAGGATTGATTAGAACCCATGTATAATTGTTGGTTTGATGTTTAGAGGAGATTAGAGGTGAAGAAAAGTTGGAAAAACGAGTTAAGGAAAATCTGGGCTCGAATCTGGCCACTCGTTAGAAGACCTGCCCAGGTCGTTCGAACGAGCTCGTTTGAACGAGCTTCTAATGAGTTGACCTTTGACTTCTAACGAGAGTGATGTTCGTTCGATGACTTTCCTTCGAACGAGATCTCGTTAGAAAGCCCACCTCGTTCGAATGAACTCTCGTTCGAACAGCCTCGTTCGAACGAGACTTCTAACGAGCTGACAGTTTGGGCTTTTTAGCATGTTTTGATCCCGAGTGTCCCATAACCTTGTTTATATGTAGAGATAACACTTCCTTGGGGAATAATTGATATATTTGGGATATTTGGGATATAATGAGGAGTAAAACCTAGAAGTGTGATTCGAACCAAATGGAAAATTATGGATTAGGACGTGAGTGTCTATTACGATGCGAGAACTATTGACGGCTTGTATAATTATATTAACCGGAAACATATAAATCGTGTAGCATTATATGTCGATACGAGAATGAGATGTGTACTACAAATAAATTATGGTGATTACTAAGATGTGTGCATACTTAGTATATGTATTGATTTTATGTGTATGACATACCTACCATACTTGCTATCACGGGAGGTTTACGTTCGCTTAGGGCCCTCTAATCCTTGTGTTGCCCGGATTTAGACTGGTACCTCGATGAACATAGGTCAGAGAAGGACTTATTGGGATGTTAATAAGTCTGCTGATCGTGGGAGCACAGGTATGTGCGTGACCCATGTGATGTGACTGTGTTCGCCTCCATTGTTTGTGATTGTTGTTATCTGAGAACGATTCCTGAGAGATTTGGAATGCGTGATCCTTATGTACGTGATTTAATGGGAAGGATAGCAGAGTATGTGTGCACCGCAACTTAGTCTCGGGGTGCTTATATTGTATATTTATGACGTGAATAATATACACTTAATTAATGGGAACTTTCATGTTGGTAGTGTGAATATAATTATGGTAATGTTTTGAGAAAAGCATAACGGGTTAACCGATAGTGAATTGTATTACTAATTGAGCATCTGAGTTTAAGTAAAGCCCTCTATTTAATTGGTAACGCTAGAATGTAACATGGTAACCGAGTAGTAAGGGGTAGAAATTATTACGGTTTGGTTAGATATGTATGTTATCTAGATGGGTACGGTACGTTGGGAGTGCACATGTAGTCGAGAGGTGAGAATTTCATGTGAGTGCACGTCCTAACATGTATTTTGCATTTAATGTTTTAATGTTATTAAAACACTTGCTGTTTTTAAAATGATTTCCACTTTCAGGCTCTGACCCATTTTCTTTCAAATCTATTTTTGTAAAAACCATTTTAGGTGCCCAGCCACAAGGACACCATGCTTAGGATCCTCATTCAGGTGACGAGCTGTAGCTGTTTGTGGAAGTTACAGTACTTTGCTTGTAGACGCTTCATCTATCTCGACTCTATATTCAGCATTTATCAGTTGTAGGGCATTTTGCCCATTTCTTTTAGAGACATTTCATTTACTTCGGTTATTCAGACTTCTAGCATGTAATTAATTCAGGATTCAGACTTATCATATTATTTTCAGTTGTGGGATTGTTGAGAGGAGTTTTTCCTCCGGACTTATTACTATTTGTTGGTTATTTCATTACTTCGTTATGGTGAATGGATTATGTTGTTCTTCCATTATTCTTTTATTGAATGTTAATCAGACTTAACTTAAAATTTGGCAACTTACTTTTTAAATACTAGGTGGTTAGTAATCATTAAAATGTTTTCGACAGTGATGTTATTAACTGGACCAACTTGGCATTTTGTATTAATTCAATAAAGGAGTAGCTACCCGGTATTTAATTAGTCGGGGTGTCACAATGTGTTGTTTATGATTCGACGCAACATGTTTGATCAAGGGTGACAAAATCAGTCATGCCACAATATTAAATTATAAGTATCATTGAGCTTTCGGCTCATGACAATATGTGATTCTACAACATTAATTATTGTATGGTATAACCCCATGGATAATGCTGGAAATTTCTCTAGTGTGAGATTTTGGCTTCCAACACCAGAAGTAATGCAAAGGAACTCTTTATTACCTTCATTACATGTTTCAATAAGATACCCGTTTACTCTTATGTCCTTCAAACTCAATAAATTTCTACTGGAATTTTTTGAGTATATAGCATTATTTATGAATAAGTGGGTACCATTAGGTAACACCACACGGGATCTTTCGGAGCCTTTAGTAATCTTATAAGGACCAGCTATAGTGGAAACATTTGTTGTATTGTATACCAAGTTTGAGAAAAAAATTCAGTTTTTTAAATTGGTGTGAGTTGTCCCACTATCTACCAAATAAGTGTCACCGCTTGTGCTTACTTTCGAATCCATACCTTTAACATAATTAAATATAAATTGAAATTCAATCCACCAATCATATAAGCATTAAAAAATGATCAAAACCATTCCATTAACTAATAAATTCTCAAAATAAAGATATTTATTAAAATTGTCTAAGCTCTAATGATAAACTACTAATGTCTCAATAGAAAAGATAAAGCAGATAAATAAATAAATAAAGCATAATCATTTAGGTCTTCAGGACTGCATCTGGTGTTTCTCCAAGTATGTTATCGAATGTCTCATCATCAATAGCATTTTCTTCATCATCTTCAAAAAAATCATTAAAATTGAGATCAGTATCGTCAAGTTTCCAACGGTCTTCAGGACCTTCCACAATGTTTGTCTCTGCTTTCTTTTTCAAGGATTGGTGTTTTTTCATAAATTTCTTGGACAAACGATAGGTACGTGTCCAATGACCACTGCGGCCACATGTATAGCAAATATCATTTGGATTATGTGGATTTGACTTTTGATTCTCTTTACTGTTGTGATTATTCCACTTCTGGTGGTTCTTGAATTTCTTATTTTATCTAGGGCCTTGATTATGGTAGCCACCTCTTCTGGAGTTGCCACGGCCCCGTCGCATATTTCCTCAGTCTCTTTCATTAGTCTAAACAGAGTTAACATTCACTTCAGGGAGTGCTACAGATCCAGTGAGTCTAGATGTATGATTCTTCATCAGTAAGTCATTGTTCTTCTCAGTAACTAGGAGACATGAGATTAGTTCCGAGTTCCTTTTAAACATCACACTCGATATTACTGTTGCGGGAGAATATTCGAGGAATGAAATGTGGAGAATGTTTTCTCCAACATATATTCATCCTCTACCTTTTCTCCACATAACTTTAGCTTGGAGGCAATCTTGAACATAGCAGAATTGTATTCAGACACAGTCTTGAAATATTGAAATCTCAAGTTGAGCCATTCATGGCGTGTATATGGAAGTATGACCGATTTTTGGTGGTCATAGCACTCCTTCAGGGAGTGTCATAAATCAAGAGTATCTTTCACAGTTAGGTACTCACTTTTCAAATCATTGTGTATGTCATGTCTAAGGAATATCAGGGCCTTAGCTTTGTCCTGTCGGGACATGGTATTTTCAAGTGTCATTGCATCACCAAGATTTCGTGCTTGGAGGTGGAGTTCAACGTCTTGAGACCAATTAAGATAATTCACCCAGAAATTTCAAGTGCTTCAAATTCAAGGTTAGAGATATTTGACATTTTTAAACTTTTCAGTAAGTAAATTACAATCATAAATATCTAATGCATAATACAAAAATTATAATTAGAACTTCAGGTCCGTGTAATTTATTTGTTGGAACTTCAGATCAACACATAAAATAATTGAACTTCGGGTCAATCTTAATAAGTATAAGGGCTTTAAAGTCTCTACCCTATTGTATCAAAACTTCAGGTTTGATCAGATTTAAAAAAAAATATTTGGAACTTCAGGTCCAAATTATAAATTATTTGGGGATATTTAATGTCCCTAACTTCAAGACAGAAATAATCGAAACTTCGAGTTTTGATTGAGGGTATATATTATTTGGAACTTCAGGTCCTAATTATAAATAACAATTCAAGTCTCAAATTTAAATATAATTGAGAACTTCAGGCCCCAATTACTAAAAATTTCAAGTCCCCAAAATCAAACCTTCAGGTTTGATTTTATGGAATATTTTATTATCATGTCCAAAAATTAAACAAGAATTGTGAACTTCAAGCCGTAAAAATTTAAATAAGAATTGGGAATTTATAAATAATCAAAACTTCAGGTTTTGATTTAAGACGTATTTTATTGGAACTTTGGGTCCAAAATTTCATTTTTATTCATACACTAATTTGAAGAAAAAAAATTTAATAATAAAAAAATTTAACTTGTACGATTTGATTTTTGTAACCAAATATTAACCATCATCTATGCTTTAAATGTTAAAAAAATATAACTTGCGTATGAAAATAAATTCATGTACCAACATGCCATGAAAGATGATTTTTTTTTTTATTCTCTAGAATGACTATTCATGCGTAATGGATATGAACACATACATTGAAACAGGAAAAGGAAACCTTAAACCCAAAACTAGATTTAAGGATATTATTTTTAAAAAATACAACTATTCAAGTCAGTTATTATTGTGTAAAGGTGGGAAGATATGATAAAGAAGATGTGTAATTTTTCTATCGACTGTTGTTAAAAAAAAACTTTTTCTGTTAATCGACTTCCGATCGGTAGTCGTAGAAATTTGTAGGTTCATGCCGAGAAATAGGGCACAGAGAGAATTTTAGAGAGAATAAAATTTCTCATCAATTGGAGTGTCAATAATGAGGGGGTCACCCCTTTATTTATAATACAAGTCATCTCATTCCAAAAGCCTACTTTTCAATATGGGGCGTGTTATAGTGAACATCCACCTTAAAATACAACTTTTATAACATTATCCCAAATCGTGAGATGCTGACACGTGACTTAGTATTAAATATCATGTCATAAATTTTACCCATTCATCAAACTATCCACGTGGCATAGCATCCATCCCCATCTTTTTATTGGTATTTCATTATTACCCATTTTCTTACCCCCATCTTTCGATCTTAGAGAAACCGTCCAGTGCCCATATTCACTCACACGCACTTCTCACCTCTTCATTTTCTTTCACTCTCTGAAAAGTGACTAAGTGAATCCCCTTAGAAATCTTTTTATATTCATTTCATTTAATTCCATCTATGTAAAACACCTAACATGCAATCACATAAGATTACCCATCGTATTATCTCTCTCTTTATTGGGAATACATTTACAAAAATATCTTTCACGTGAAAATTTGACTCTATGGGGCACACGCACAATTTTCTGTTGGAAAATTGGAATTGAATGGGTATTATAAAGCTGTCCAGATTTTCTGGACAGATTTTTGAGCAACTTTGAGCTCAAATTTAGGTGGGACCCACACTACGAAAATTGTGGGACCATATACGAACGCGTTCACCTCCGCAAGGAGATTAACGTAGTATATTCATATGTCCAATTTTAATAAGTTATGAATGATAATTATGTCCCCAAAGTGACTCACAAAGCAATGAAAGTTAAATGAACTGGGTGTGTTTTAACTCTTGTCCCACATTGGAAAAGTAGTGGAATTTTGATGAGTTAATAACACCCCAAGTATGGACTAAGGCTTGGATGCCTTGGGGGTATCCCAACTCTTTGAAGGGGAGATGACCTAAGCTATGCACGGGTTGACTTTCGGTCAAAAGTCCAAACGCGCGCGCGCGCGTCGGTCCGGCCGGCCGGCTCGGTTCGGTTCGGGCTTGGGCTTGGGCTTATAAAAATCTCCTACATTTTTGGGCCGAATTTATTTAACTTTCTGGGCTTTAATTATTAATTAATTACGAAATTAATTAATTAATTAATAAACTGTTGACAGTTATTGCCAACAGTTAATTCGTTTAACTATTTTTGACAGTTGTGCCAACCGTCAATTACTTTGCTATAAATACAGATGCCTTCCTCCGTTTTTAAAAAATGAAATTTTCCCTCCTCCAGAATTGCTGTCATTTTTGTCCCAGAATTCCTGTCATATCTGTTCCGAAATTTCTTTCTCCTGCATAACATATGTTGTAGTATTGTTGAGTAAAAGGTCACAGAATTTGAGTTCGTTGAAATTAATTATTGTTGTGCTACATAATTAATTGGGGAAATCCGTTCTATCTTGGGAGACAATATTCATCAACCTCGGAGCACATTGGAGGGAATAAATTGTCTTCAGGAAACTGTTCATAACAGGGCTCGGATTTATCTTTAATTCTTTTATTATTTCTGCAAATTCAAGTAAGTGTTTCATTTATGTAATTCTGTTTTTAATTCTGTAATTATATTAAATTCATAATTCTATACAATTGTTATTTATAAATAGTAGACATAACAATCTTAAGACAATTTAGTTAGTTCTACTGTTTTTAGTGTACATAATTTTTTTTTTTATTACAGAAATTTATTTGTTGGAAATAAATCTGTTTTGACAGAATAAAATGAATTAATTTACTGCTTTATTGTAGAAATTAGTAAAACAGTTTTGATATAGAAATTAATTTCCATACTGTTTTTATATTCTGTTTTAGAAAATAAAATTTTATTTGTGTACTCTTGTTAAAATCTGTTTATCTATATTTTTCATCTTAAATTATAATTCTGTTTTGTACGGAATTCTTTTTATTATTAAAAATTAGTGTGACACAGATTTTATAATTTAATTCTGTTTTGTACGGAATTCTGTTTATATATTATACTTTAATTCTGAATTATTATTTGAATTCTTTTGGAATTCATTTATTGTGAATTTTATTTGGAGGAAATTGGTGCACATAATTTTGTATTCTGTTTTGATTAATTCATTATATATGAATTTTATCATTGATAAAAATTCTGTTTTTGTAACAGAAATGGAATCACAAAGTACGAACACTACTCCTACGAAACTGATTATCACCAACACAAATGTGACTGCACCCGTATCTATGCCACACGGGGAGAAACCGAAAAAGTTCATTGGGGCTGACTTCAAACGTTGGCAAGGACAAATGTACTTCTATCTCACTACCTGCCAACTGGGCAGGTTTGTATATGAAGATTGCCCCTCTATTCAAGAGGGAGATGACGCTGAAAAGGTTGCTGCTGTCGATGCTTGGAAGCACTCGGACTACCTATGCCGAAATTATATTTTGGCCTACTTGGACAAGACTTTGTACCATGTCTATTGCACTATCAAAACTTCCAAGGAATTATGGAATTCTTTGGAAAAGAAGTATAAAACTGAAGATGCTGGGATGAAGAAATTTATCGTTTGGCGTTTTCTGGACTTCAAAATGGTTGATTCTAAATCTGTGATCTCGCAAGTGCAAGAATTCCAAGTAGTCCTCCACGACATTCATGCTGAAGGAATGTCAATTAGTGAAACTTTCCAAGTTGCTGCAATTGTTGAAAAGTTGCCACGTTCTTGGACTTTGTTCAAAAACTATCTCAAGCACAAGCGTAAGGAGATGAATGTGGAGGAGTTGGTGGTCTGGCTAAGAATCGAAGAAGACAACCGTGAATCTCAAAAGAAAAGTGGGAAGAATCCGATGGAAACAAAGGTCCATGTCGTTGAAGGTCCTAAAAAGAACAAACGAAAGTATGATGGGGAAGGCACTTCCAAACATAACAAGAAAAAGTTCAAAGGAAAATGCTACAATTGTGGTAAACCGGGACACCGCTCAAGTGAGTGTCGTAAGCCTAAGAAGCAAAATAAAAATAACTCTCAAGAAAATGTGACTGAGGGTGAAAATATCACCAATGATTTGGCGGATATGAATCTTTCTGCCGTTGTCTCTGAATGTAACTTGGTTGGAAATACCAAGGAATGGTGGGTGGACACTGGAGCCACAAGACACATTTGTGCAAACAAATGGATGTTCTCCACCTATAAACCTTTGGAAAATGAGGAGAACCTTTTTATGGGAAATTCTTCCACTTCTAAGGTGGTGGGACAAGGAAAGATTGCTTTGAAAATGACTTCTGGAAAGGAACTTACTCTCAACAAGGTTCTTCACGTGCCTGATATCCGAAAGAATCTGATTTCTGGATCTCTCCTTACTAAGAATGGTTTCAAGCTTGTGTTTGTGTCTGATCGCTTTGTGTTGTCTAAAAATGACATGTATGTAGGAAAAGGGCTACCTAAATGAGGGGCTCTTTAAACTGAATGTTCTTACTGTAACCACTAAAACATCTGTTTCAATGAATGAAGTTGCTAGTTCTTCTTACTTGATTGAGTCATCTAATATTTGGCATGCTAGATTGGGACATGTTAATTTTGATACATTGCGTAGATTAATTAACTTGGAATTTTTGCCAAAATTCAGTATTGATAAAAATCATAAATGTGAAATTTGTGTGGAATCTAAATTAGCTAGATTACCTTTCCATTCTATTGAAAGGATAACCGAACCTTTAGATTTCATTCACACCGATATTTGTGATTTAAAATTTGTTCAAACTAGAGGTGGGAAAAAGTATTTTATTACTTTTATTGACGATTGCACAAAATATTGCTATGTATATTTGTTACATAGTAAAGATGAGGCTATTAATGCATTTAAACAATATAAGAACGAAGTTGAGAATCAATTAAGCAAAACGATAAAGGCTATTAGAAGTCATAGAGGAGGTGAATATGAATATCCATTTGAGGAATTTTGTTCTAAAAATGGGATTATTCATCAAACAACCGCTCCTTATTCTCCTCAATCGAATGGTGTTGCTGAACGCAAAAACCGTACTTTGAAAGAAATGATGAACTCAATGTTATTAAGTTCAGGAGCTCCACAAAATTTATAGGGGGAAGCCTTACTTTCTGCTAATTACATTCTCAATAAAGTACCTCACAAAAAGACTCACAAGACACCTTATGAATTATGGAAAGGTCGAAGACCTTCCTATAAATATTTACGAGTGTGGGGGTGCTTAGCCAAAGTGATGGTTCCTAAACCTAAAAAGGTAAGAATAGGGCCAAAAACCGTGGATTGTGTATTCATCGGTTATGCTACTAATAGCAGTGCATATCGATTTCTAGTTTGTAAATATGAGATTTCGAACATTCATGTAAATACGGTTATTGAATCGAGGGATGCTTCATTTTTTGAAAATGAATTCCCGTATAACATGAACCGAGAATCTGGTCCTCCTAATAGGACAAATCAAGCTACTACAAGTGGTACTCATCAACCTATTGAATCAATAGAGGATGAACCAAGACGTAGTAAAAGAGCAAAAACCTCGACTTCTTTCGGTCTGGATTTTCTAACATATTTGTTAGAAAATGAACCTCAATCGTATAAAGAAGCTATATCCTTACCCGATGCTTCCAATTGGAAAGAAGCAATTAATAGTGAAATTGAATCCATATTACAAAATCATACATGGGAACTAGTGGATCTTCCACCAGGTTCAAAACCGTTAGGTTATAAATGGATCTTCAAAAAGAAATTGAAGGCCGATGGATCAATTGATAAATATAAAGCTAGACTTGTAGCTAAAGGCTATAGGCAAAAGGAAGGGTTGGATTACTTCGACACATATTCACCGGTAACAAGAATAACGTCCATTCGGATGTTAATAGCAATAGCTGCTATTAATGGACTTGAAATACATCAAATGGATGTAAAAACTGCATTCTTAAACGGTGAACTAGACGAGGAAATTTATATGGAGCAACCTGAAGGGTTCAAAGCTCCCGGACAAGAAGGAAAAGTATGTAAGCTTGTTAAATCACTATATGGATTAAAACAAGCACCTAAACAATGGCATGAAAAATTTGATAATGCAATGTTATCAAATGGTTTCAAAATTAATGAATGCCATAAATGTGTTTACTTTAAATACATTCATAATGAATATGTCATTGTATGCCTCTATGTTGATGATATGCTTATCATGGGTAGTAACTTGGAAATTTTCAAAACTACAAAACAAATGTTGAGTAGTAGATTTGACATGAAAGATATGGGAATCGCCGATGTTATTTTAGGAATTAAAATTTCTAGAACATCGGATGGACTTATATTATCTCAATCTCATTACATTGAGAAAGTACTTGAAAAATTCAAGAAGTATGATATTAGTCCTACCAAGACACCTGTAGATGTAAATTTACATCTAGCAAGAAATAATGGTGAAAGCATATCTCAACTAGAATATTCTCGTATTATCGGCAGTTTAATGTATATCATGAACTGTACGCGACCGGACATAGCATACTCAATAAGTAAGCTAAGTCGATTTACGAGTAATCCAGGAAGAGATCACTGGAAAGCAATATTGAGAGTTTTGGGTTATTTAAAATATACTCAAAAATATGGATTGCATTACTCAAAATATCCAGCTGTTCTTGAAGGACATTGCGATGCAAATTGGATATCTGATACAAAAGACTCTAAGTCTACGAGTGGGTATGTGTTTACCCTCGGAGGTGCAGCCGTATCTTGGAAATCCTCAAAACAAACGTGCATTGCTAGATTGACAATGGAATCTGAATTCATTGCACTAGACAAAGCTGGAGAAGAAGCTGAATGGCTTCGAAATTTCTTAGAGGATGTTCCAAATTGGTCTAAACCTGTGCCCGCAATATGTATACATTGCGATAGCCAATCAGCGATTGGAAGGGCACAAAATCACATGTATAACGGAAAGTCATGACATATTCGTCGTAGACACAATACCGTTAGACAACTTCTCTCAAACGGAATTATCACAATTGACTATGTAAAGTCAAAAGATTATATATCGGATCCACTAACGAAAGGTTTAAACCGAGAGCAAGTTGAAAGATCATCGAGAGGAATGGGTCTAAAGCCTATAAATAAATAAGAATCAATATAGTGGCTACCCAACCTAGCTGACTGGAGATCCCAAGATCTAGGTTCAATGGGCAAACCGAACTACGTTGTATTCAGTAAGCACAGGAGGATATATAATCCTATCCATTCCAAAGATGAGACAGTGCACATCTGCCGCGAAATTAGGATAAGTTATGCTTTTAATGACATCTATATCTTAGTACGTCTAAGTGGGGTATTGCAGAATACTCTTTATGGAAATCACCTACGTGAGTAAGAAGGGGGCCACTTCTATGAGAATAATGAAAGGCATATTCTCTAAAATACTTGCGGAACCAAGTGGTGTTCACGGCCAAAATGAACACAAACGTGAGAACCAACTGTGTTGAAGAATTGTTGTGTGAATACTGTTGTCTAGGTTTACAAAAACGGTTGACGGTTCAAGGACGTGAAGTCTACTGATTAACCAAGTAAATCCGATAGCATATCACTAAGGAAAGTTCAAGGCCACTAGGCTACTTCTCCCGATGCAATAAGTCTTCAGTTTTACTCAACTTGTGTCTGCATCTGCATAAGCATCTGTTTTGTTTTATTTATAGCGATATATCATTCATGCGGGGGATTGTTGGAAAATTGGAATTGAATGGGTATTATAAAGCTGTCCAGATTTTCTGGACAGATTTTTGAGCAACTTTGAGCTCAAATTTAGGTGGGACCCACACTACGAAAATTGTGGGACCATATACGAACGCGTTCACCTACGCAAGGAGATTAACGTAGTATATTCATATGTCCAATTTCAATAAGTTATGAATGATAATTATGTCCCCAAAGTGACTCACAAAGCAATGAAAGTTAATTGAATTGGGTGTGTTTTAACTCTTGTCCCACATTGGAAAAGTAGTGGAATTTTGATGAGTTAATAACACCCCAAGTATGGACTAAGGCTTGGATGCCTTGGGGGTATCCCAACTCTTTGAAGGGGAGATGACCTAAGCTATGCACGGGTTAACTTTCGGTCAAAAGTCCACACGCGCGCGCGCGCATTCGTCCGGCCGGCCGGCTCGGTTCGGTTCGGGCTTGGGCTTGGGCTTATAAAAATCTCCTACATTTTTGGGCCGAATTTATTTAACTTTCTGGGCTTTAATTATTAATTAATTACGAAATTAATTAATTAATTAATAAACTGTTGACATTTATTGCCAACAGTTAATTCGTTTAACTATTTTTGACAGTTGTGCCAACCGTCAATTACTTTGCTATAAATACAGATGCCTCCCTCCGTTTTTAAAAAATGAAATTTTCCCTCCTCCAGAATTGCTGTCATTTTTGTCCCAGAATTCCTGTCATATCTGTTCCGAAATTTCTTTCTCCTGCATAACATATGTTGTAGTATTGTTGAGTAAAAGGTCACAGAATTTGAGTTCGTTGAAATTAATTATTGTTGTGCTACATAATTAATTGGGGAAATCCGTTCTATCTTGGGAGACAATATTCATCAACCTCGGAGCACATTGGAGGGAATAAATTGTCTTCAGGAAACTGTTCATAACAGGGCTCGGATTTATCTTTAATTCTTTTATTATTTCTGCAAATTCAAGTAAGTGTTTCATTTATGTAATTCTGTTTTTAATTCTGTAATTATATTAAATTCATAATTCTGTACAATTGTTATTTATAAATAGTAGACATAACAATCTTAAGACAATTTAGTTAGTTCTACTGTTTTTAGTGTACATAATTTTTTTTTATTACAGAAATTTATTTGTTGGAAATAAATCTGTTTTGACAGAATAAAATGAATTAATTTACTGCTTTATTGTAGAAATTAGTAAAACAGTTTTGATATAGAAATTAATTTCCATACTGTTTTTATATTCTGTTTTAGAAAATAAAATTTTATTTGTGTACTCTTGTTAAAATCTGTTTATCTATATTTTTCATCTTAAATTATAATTCTGTTTTGTACGGAATTCTTTTTATTATTAAAAATTAGTGTGACACAGATTTTATAATTTAATTCTGTTTTGTACGGAATTCTGTTTATATATTATACTTTAATTCTGAATTATTATTTGAATTCTTTTGGAATTCATTTATTGTGAATTTTATTTGGAGGAAATTGGTGCACATAATTTTGTATTCTGTTTTGATTAATTCATTATATATGAATTTTATCATTGATAAAAATTCTGTTTTTGTAACAGAATTGGAATCACAAAGTACGAACACTACTCCTACGAAACTGATTGTCACCAACACAAATGTGACTGCACCCGTATCTATGCCACACGGGGAGAAACCGGAAAAGTTCATTGGGGCTGACTTCAAACGTTGGCAACGACAAATGTACTTCTATCTCACTACCTGCCAACTGGGCAGGTTTGTATATGAAGATTGCCCCTCTATTCAAGAGGGAGAGGACGCTGAAAAGGTTGCTGCTGTCGATGCTTGGAAGCACTCGGACTACCTATGCCGAAATTATATTTTGGCCTACTTGGACAAGACTTTGTACCATGTCTATTGCACTATCAAAACTTCCAAGGAATTATGGAATTCTTTGGAAAAGAAGTATAAAACTGAAGATGCTGGGATGAAGAAATTTATCGTTGGGCGTTTTCTGGACTTCAAAATGGTTGATTCTAAATCTGTGATCTCGCAAGTGCAAGAATTCCAAGTAGTCCTCCACGACATTCATGCTGAAGGAATGTCAATTAGTGAAACTTTCCAAGTTGCTGCAATTGTTGAAAAGTTGCCACGTTCTTGGACTTTGTTCAAAAACTATCTCAAGCACAAGCGTAAGGAGATGAATGTGGAGGAGTTGGTGGTCTGGCTAAGAATCGAAGAAGACAACCGTGAATCTCAAAAGAAAAGTGGGAAGAATCCGATGGAAACAAAGGTCCATGTCGTTGAAGGTCCTAAAAAGAACAAACGAAAGTATGATGGGGAAGGCACTTCCAAACATAACAAGAAAAAGTTCAAAGGAAAATGCTACAATTGTGGTAAACCGGGACACCGCTCAAGTGAGTGTCGTAAGCCTAAGAAGCAAAATAAAAATAACTCTCAAGAAAATGTGACTGAGGGTGAAAATATCACCAATGATTTGGCGGATATGAATCTTTCTGCCGTTGTCTCTGAATGTAACTTGGTTGGAAATACCAAGGAATGGTGGGTGGACACTGGAGCCACACGACACATTTGTGCAAACAAATGGATGTTCTCCACCTTAAAACCTTTGGAAAATGAGGAGAACCTTTTTATGGGAAATTCTTCCACTTCTAAGGTGGTGGGACAAGGAAAGATTGCTTTGAAAATGACTTCTGGAAAGGAACTTACTCTCAACAATGTTCTTCACGTGCCTGATATCTGAAAGAATCTGATTTCTGGATCTCTCCTTACTAAGAATGGTTTCAAGCTTGTGTTTGTGTCTGATCGCTTTGTGTTGTCTAAAAATGACATGTATGTAGGAAAAGGGCTACCTAAATGAGGGGCTCTTTAAACTGAATGTTCTTACTGTAACCCCTAAAACATCTGTTTCAATGAATGAAGTTGCTAGTTCTTCTTACTTGATTGAGTCATCTAATATTTGGCATGCTAGATTGGGACATGTTAATTTTGATACATTGCGTAGATTAATTAACTTGGAATTTTTGCCAAAATTCAGTATTGATAAAAATCATAAATGTGAAATTTGTGTGGAATCTAAATTAGCTAGATTACCTTTCCATTCTATTGAAAGGATAACTGAACCTTTAGATTTCATTCACACCGATATTTGTGATTTAAAATTTGTTCAAACTAGAGGTGGGAAAAAGTATTTTATTACTTTTATTGACGATTGCACAAAATATTGCTATGTATATTTGTTACATAGTAAAGATGAGGCTATTAATGTATTTAAACAATATAAGAACGAAGTTGAGAATCAATTAAGCAAAACGATAAAGGCTATTAGAAGTGATAGAGGAGGTGAATATGAATATCCATTTGAGGAATTTTGTTCTAAAAATGGGATTATTCATCAAACAACCGCTCCTTATTCTCCTCAATCGAATGGTGTTGCTGAACGCAAAAACCGTACTTTGAAAGAAATGATGAACTCAATGTTATTAAGTTCAGGAGCTCCACAAAATTTATGGGGGGAAGCCTTACTTTCTGCTAATTACATTCTCAATAAAGTACCTCACAAAAAGACTCACAAGACACCTTATGAATTATGGAAAGGTCGAAGACCTTCCTATAAATATTTACGAGTGTGGGGGTGCTTAGCCAAAGTGATGGTTCCTAAACCTAAAAAGGTAAGAATAGGGCCAAAAACCGTGGATTGTGTATTCATCGGTTATGCTACTAATAGCAGTGCATATCGATTTCTAGTTTGTAAATCTGAGATTTCGGACATTCATGTAAATACGGTTATTGAATCGAGGGATGCTTCATTTTTTGAAAATGAATTCCCGTATAACATGAACCGAGAATCTGGTCCTCCTAATAGGACAAATCAAGCTACTACAAGTGGTACTCATCAACCTATTGAATCAATAGAGGATGAACCAAGACGTAGTAAAAGAGCAAAAACCTCGACTTCTTTCGGTCTGGATTTTCTAACATATTTGTTAGAAAATGAACCTCAATCGTATAAAGAAGCTATATCCTTACCCGATGCTTCCAATTGGAAAGAAGCAATTAATAGTGAAATTGAATCCATATTACAAAATCATACATGGGAACTAGTGGATCTTCCACCAGGTTCAAAACCGTTAGGTTATAAATGGATCTTCAAAAAGAAATTGAAGGCCGATGGATCAATTGATAAATATAAAGCTAGACTTGTAGCTAAAGGCTATAGGCAAAAGGAAGGGTTGGATTACTTCGACACATATTCACCGGTAACAAGAATAACGTCCATTCGGATGTTAATAGCAATAGCTGCTATTAATGGACTTGAAATACATCAAATGGATGTAAAAACTGCATTCTTAAACGGTGAACTAGACGAGGAAATTTATATGGAGCAACCTGAAGGGTTCAAAGCTCCCGGACAAGAAGGAAAAGTATGTAAGCTTGTTAAATCACTATATGGATTAAAACAAGCACCTAAACAATGGCATGAAAAATTTGATAATGCAATGTTATCAAATGGTTTCAAAATTAATGAATGCCATAAATGTGTTTACTTTAAATACATTCATAATGAATATGTCATTGTATGCCTCTATGTTGATGATATGCTTATCATGGGTAGTAACTTGGAAATTTTCAAAACTACAAAACAAATGTTGAGTAGTAGATTTGACATGAAAGATATGGGAATCGCCGATGTTATTTTAGGAATTAAAATTTCTAGAACATCGGATGGACTTATATTATCTCAATCTCATTACATTGAGAAAGTACTTGAAAAATTCAAGAAGTATGATATTAGTCCTACCAAGACACCTGTAGATGTAAATTTACATCTAGCAAGAAATAATGGTGAAAGCATATCTCAACTAGAATATTCTCGTATTATCGGCAGTTTAATGTATATCATGAACTGTACGCGACCGGACATAGCATACTCAATAAGTAAGCTAAGTCGATTTACGAGTAATCCAGGAAGAGATCACTGGAAAGCAATATTGAGAGTTTTGGGTTATTTAAAATATACTCAAAAATATGGATTGCATTACTCAAAATATCCAGCTGTTCTTGAAGGACATTGCGATGCAAATTGGATATCTGATACAAAAGACTCTAAGTCTACGAGTGGGTATGTGTTTACCCTCGGAGGTGCAGCCGTATCTTGGAAATCCTCAAAACAAACGTGCATTGCTAGATTGACAATGGAATCTGAATTCATTGCACTAGACAAAGCTGGAGAAGAAGCTGAATGGCTTCGAAATTTCTTAGAGGATGTTCCAAATTGGTCTAAACCTGTGCCCGCAATATGTATACATTGCGATAGCCAATCAGCGATTGGAAGGGCACAAAATCACATGTATAACGGAAAGTCATGACATATTCGTCGTAGACACAATACCGTTAGACAACTTCTCTCAAACGGAATTATCACAATTGACTATGTAAAGTCAAAAGATTATATATCGGATCCACTAACGAAAGGTTTAAACCGAGAGCAAGTTGAAAGATCATCGAGAGGAATGGGTCTAAAGCCTATAAATAAATAAGAATCAATATAGTGGCTACCCAACCTAGCTGACTGGAGATCCCAAGATCTAGGTTCAATGGGCAAACCGAACTACGTTGTATTCAGAAAGCACTGGAGGATATATAATCCTATCCATTCCAAAGATGAGACAGTGCACATCTGCCGCGAAATTAGGATAAGTTATGCTTTTAATGACATCTATATCTTAGTACGTCTAAGTGGGGTATTGCAGAATACTCTTTATGGAAGTCACCTACGTGAGTAAGAAGGGGGCCACTTCTATGAGAATAATGAAAGGCATATTCTCTAAAATACTTGCGGAACCAAGTGGTGTTCACGGCCAAAATGAACACAAACGTGAGAACCAACTGTGTTGAAGAATTGTTGTGTGAATACTGTTGTCTAGGTTTACAAAAACGGTTGACGGTTCAAGGACGTGAAGTCTACTGATTAACCAAGTAAATCCGATAGTATATCACTAAGGAAAGTTCAAGGCCACTAGGCTACTTCTCCCGATGCAATAAGTCTTCAGTTTTACTCAACTTGTGTCTGCATCTGCATAAGCATCTGTTTTGTTTTATTTATAGCGATATATCATTCATGCGGGGGATTGTTGGAAAATTGGAATTGAATGGGTATTATAAAGCTGTCCAGATTTTCTGGACAGATTTTTGAGCAACTTTGAGCTCAAATTTAGGTGGGACCCACACTACGAAAATTGTGGGACCATATACGAACGCGTTCACCTACGTAAGGAGATTAACGTAGTATATTCATATGTCCAATTTCAATAAGTTATGAATGATAATTATGTCCCCAAAGTGACTCACAAAGCAATGAAAGTTAATTGAATTGGGTGTGTTTTAACTCTTGTCCCACATTGGAAAAGTAGTGGAATTTTGATGAGTTAATAACACCCCAAGTATGGACTAAGGCTTGGATGCCTTGGGGGTATCCCAACTCTTTGAAGGGGAGATGACCTAAGCTATGCACGGGTTAACTTTCGGTCAAAAGTCCACACGCGCGCGCGCGCGTTCGTCCGGCCGGCCGGCTCGGTTCGGTTCGGGCTTGGGCTTGGGATTGGGATTGGGCTTGGGCTTATAAAAATCTCCTACATTTTTGGGCCGAATTTATTTAACTTTCTGGGCTTTAATTAATTACGAAATTAATTAATTAATTAATTAACAGTTGACAGTTATTGCCAACAGTTAATTCGTTTAACTATTTTTGACAGTTGTGCCAACCGTCAATTACTTTGCTATAAATATAGATGCCTCCCTCCGTTTTTAAAAAATGAAATTTTCCCTCCTCCAGAATTGCTGTCATTTTTGTCCCAGAATTCCTATTATATCTGTTCCGAAATTTCTTTCTCCTGCATAACATATGTTGTAGTATTGTTGAGTAAAAGGTCACAGAATTTGAGTTCGTTGAAATTAATTATTGTTGTGCTACATAATTAATTGGAGAAATCCGTTCTATCTTGGGAGACAATATTCATCAACCTCGGAGCACATTGGAGGGAATAAATTGTCTTAAGGAAACTGTTCATAACAGGGCTCGGATTTATCTTTAATTCTTTTATTATTTCTGCAAATTCAAGTAAGTGTTTCATTTATGTAATTCTGTTTTTAATTCTGTAATTATATTAAATTCATAATTCTGTAAAATTGTTATTTATAAATAGTAGACATAACAATCTTAAGACAATTTAGTTAGTTCTACTGTTTTTAGTGTACATAATTTTTTTTTATTACAGAAATTTATTTGTTGGAAATAAATCTGTTTTGACAGAATAAAATGAATTAATTTACTGCTTTATTGTAGAATTAATTTACTGCTTTATTGGAGGATGATCCATTAGTGGTGGGTTAGGATATTGTGTATATTGGACGTTTTGCTAGTAGACATATAATCATAACATACAATTCTCTTCAATTTTTGGATTTTGAAATCGAGGTCTGTTGTGGAGAAATGGTGCTGAACAAGGGATGGGTTTTCTACTGATTGCTACCCGGGGATTGGGATTTAGGATTAATGGGACATACATGTTAGTATTAAGGGTAACATTCCTGCTATTGGAGGAGGAAGAACGGGTTTTATTTTATATTTTGGATCGGTGATGGTGAATTGGAGGTGGTGCTGGAGGTGGAGGCAGAGGGGGTGTTGGTGGTATATTTTTATTTTTATAAAAATTAGAGCTTATTGCCACATAAGATATTCAAAAGTCTTGTGGGTCGTGTCGTGTTATAGGGTCGTTGAACATCTTGTATGGTTTACCATCATCTTTTACGTAATTTCGTTACCTTTTCTTTTGCCTATATGTTAAAACCGATTGAAATTTCATCGATGTTCAAGAGTGTGTCTAAATATTTATTAGATATTTTCATTTGTCTCTTTATTTTTAATAAATATTTCTTTCAATAAGTTTCGATTTTTCCATTTTTTGTTTTAGGTTTTTTATTTTTCTAGCCATTATTTATTTTTTGGGCATCTCACTTTGAAAATGCAATAAATTTAGTAACACATAAATTAAAGATATGTTAATATGTTCCACATATATTATATCGAATAATTTATGTGTACACACGAATTTCTCACATATGAACTAAAAATTTGGCCACGCATCGCATGGCTTGCATGCTAGTTAGATAATAAAGTAGAGTTTATTATAAAAAAATAGTTATTTGCATATGGGGCAATGTAGAAAATAAATTTATTAATATTTTCATTATGTTTATAGGACATGCAATAATTTTGTTATAAAATTAGTCTCTAAAATTATTCAATATAAAAAATGTTCTTCGATCATCTTAAAATAAAACTACTTTTTTATCATTTGCGTTTTTAAAATAATTATTTTTTCATTTATAAAAGTAGTCCTTATTTTAATTGTTCTTAATTAAAGTTATTTATTTTTGTAAGAAAACTACTTGTTAACTTTTTCATTATATCTATAGGACACACAAAAATTATGTTATAAAATTAGTTCCTAAAAGTATTCAATACAAAGAAATTTATTTAAATTCATAAAATACAATAGTGTTATAATAATCAAAATTTTTATATATAAAGTAGTCCCTATTTATTTGTCCGCAATTAAAAAATTTACTTAAAAAAATAATATATCCTTTTTTCTTTTGTGAAAAAATACAAATTTAACTATAAAGTTTGGGGTGAATTTTGATTTTGGACCCCATATTTCAAAAGTTGCAATGTTAACCTTGAATTTTAAATTAATTTGGGTTTTCATTCTAGGGTTTATGTTTGTGTGTGTGTGTGTGTGGTGTGTGGGTTGTGATTTTACTATGGTTTCAAATTAATTTCAAATTAATTAGGGTTTTCATTTGAAATCATTTTATGGTTTTCATTCTAGGGTATGTGCGTATGTGGTGTGTGGGCTGTGATTTTTTTAGGGTTTTCAAATTAATTAGGATTTTCATTTGAAATCATTTTAGGGTTTTCATTCTAGGGTGTATGTGTGTGTGTGTTGGGGGGGGGGGGGTTGTGTGTGTGTGTGGTGTGTGGGGTGTGGAGTGTGTTTCTATGTGTGTGTTTCTGCGGGATATGTGTGTATGGTGTGTGTGTGTGTGTGTGTGTATGTGTTGTACCCGAATGTGTGTGGAGAGAGTGAGATATGGCCGCTGCTTGGAGAGAGAGAGAGTTGTGTTGGGTAAGACGAAATGAGGGAACTTACTGTTCCAACAAAAAGAGTTATCATGATCATGTTATAAACTTTAACCGTGACAAATTATAAGTTATCACGGTCAAAGTCCATGACAGGATCGTGACAACCTTGTTGTCACGATCAATGATCGTGATAAAAAATGTCACGGTCAAAGTCCATGACAGGATCGTGACAACCTTGTTGTCACGATCAGTGACCGTGAAAAAAATGCATGTTTTTTGTCAAGGGTTTTGATCATGAAAACATTGGCCGATATTAGAGTGATAAATTTTCAATTTTAATGTAATGACCAAATGTGCAAGCCCTTCCAACAATTTGTGTTCACCCAAACAACAACCACTTAAGGAATGGGTGAATACTTCCACAACAAGTTAACCAAAAAAATATATGCCTTAATATGATAATGAACCTTAAGGATATGTTTGAGGATCATAATTATGCCACAAGGTTAGACACTATGGAAAGTCCGGTAAACACCAAGTTGCCAATGGGTACTCCCATTCATAAGCATGTTATTAAGATGATGTCCATCTTAGGAGAACTCGAAGGTCTTGGATCTAAAATTGATGTGGAAACCCAATCCGATTTTATGCCCCCAATGACTACCAGAGCCCTAATATTTTCGCTGAACTATTCTCTAAATAAGTTTGATTACTCTTTGGTAGAACTACTTAAGGAACTCCAGGCAACAGAGAATAGCAACAGACATAAGGGTGTGATTCAGGTTACTGATAAAGGCCCATCTTCTTCTATCACGAAAGGTGAGAAGAAGAATGACAGTCTCAGCCACAACTTGTGGTGGTTAAGACGAACTTTAAGTGTCACGACCCCGACCCAAAAATAGTAGGGAACGAGTGTCTTGACATGCCACCAAGGCATTCAATATTCTGGCCTTAAAATTTTCTCTTAAAATAAATGCACGGAATACATTCACATGGTTATGAGTTGTAACTAATTGAAAAGGAATCACATCATCAAAGCTTCTAAAACATAACTTTTTATTCTCATCGATAAATAAATTCTATTACAAGTCGTGCCAAAAACACTTAAAGAGAAATAAATCCTCAAATATCTCGTTCTACACTAACATCTAGCCACACAACAAATCTCAAAATATAATCTTCACATATCCATCCTCATCTCTAACTATAACCTGAAAAAGGGTTATTTATACAACATCAGCTAAAAGCTGAATGAGATTTAATCTCCCAACATTCCAAGGTTTTCAGAAATTAGATACCTATTCAAGTCAAAAGAGAAGGCATATACATATATGGATAGGAACTTGTAGTAAATAGATATATATTTTTAAATGATAATATATATATATATATATATATATATATATATATATATATATATATATATATATATATATAGCTTCGAATAAGAAGAATGCAACAAATCAAATGTGATATCCTTTTCTTTCAATCATATCATTTTAATGGCCAAGTACACTCTAATACCGTATTATTCCCCGATAGTCAAGGGTCAATCAAACTAGTTCGTCACAACGCCTTATTTAGGGCACACCGGCGATAACCCAGCTGGGAAGGTGAGTCAGTAAAGAGGTTCCTTAGGCCGAATCTTATTTCCAATATTCAATATCATTTTCAATACTCATTTCAATCAGTATGTCTATATGGACAGATATAAACATATCACAAATGAATCAATCATCGGTATCAGATGCATTTTGAGATTAAAAGCAGTTCAAAAAATACATAGTTTTGCATAATATCATATATTTGAAATGTGCAAGAAATGACATAGAGTACTCACCTAAAATAGAGGCTAAAAAATACAGATATTGAGTCTTGGATCACACGTTAATCTAATAAATACAATAAAGGTTTAATTATGTATTCTAAATAAAGCCCAATTCTAAATATTGTATTTTAATCCTAAAATAACTTGCTGAAAAAGGTTACTAAAACCATTTTCTCAAATTTTAATATTCATTCATCGAATTTAAAGAATTCAATTCATAGTTCTTCCTAATCAGTCGGTTCCCAGTAGAGATGGAGGGTCATAGGGGAACCATTTAAATACCATCTCATCTAGATAGAACATTTTCGAATTTATTCCCAGTAGATATGGAGGGTCACAGGGGCACCACTTAAATACCATCTCAACTGGACAGAATTTCACCAGGCCTGACTTTGAAATTACTTAATTGGATTCCACAATAACAAAAATCATTTCAAAAACCCATATACAACTTTAAATATGTTTCAGTTCGAAAAATAATAGGAATTTATCTATTACGCTTTTAGAAATAATAAGCAATATTAATTTTCATCACCAAAGGTATAAATTCATTAGTGAAATTCCCTTTTTGAAATGTAATAGTTCATTATGAAAAGAGTTATATGTTTTATTTTCATAAAATTATTCAATTTAGAAAACTCTACAATTTTATTTGCACTAAAATGGATCTTTAGTGTTTTTATAAACATTTCTACTTAGTATAGTTATAAAATAATAAATTAAAACTATAAAGAGGCATTAAAACATTAAAGAAGATTACCTTAAGATGAAGATCCCTAAGAACTTTAAGAACTTCTTCTTAAACTTTCCCACAATTTCTCTCACTATTTATTTCTATAATTCTCAAGGAATTGGTGTGAGTTTCAAATCATACCAAAGGCCCTATTTATAGTTTTTCAAAGATACCACGGTGTTGACACGTGTCTAGCTGACCAAGCCTTTGCAACGGCGAGTCAGCGTTGAAGTGTCGCATAACGAAGGCGTCTTACAGCCTTAATTCACCAAATGACGACACATGTTTTAGCTTTGTCTCTAATAACGACACGTGTTTTAAGCTATAGCTATATGGATGACATGTGGAAGCACGAGGTGGAAAGGTATTAAGGGTATAAGGGTCATTTTACACATGAAGGGAATTTTGGTAATTTCACACTATATATTTTCAATACTTCTTAGAGGTCCTTAAATATATTTTATTTATAAAAGGCCCTTTTTTATTTTGGTGCCTAAAATTTTCTTTATTAAAATCAAGTCCCTAAAGTTCATAAAATTTTATTTTCTACCCTGAAACTTATCATTTAGCTTAGGATGTGTCATAAAACTTTAATTTGATCCAATTTACAGTTGATTCTTCATATTTAAAAAAATGGGATTTGTTATATTAAGAACCCAAAATACCACATATGTAATAATATAACAGTTATAAGATAATAAGTAACACACAATTGTAAAAACAAACTATATGAGCATATAAAAGTTGGGTCATTACATTAAGTCCCAAGTGGTTGGTTATAAGTGTGACAACCCGCTTTATTTAATACCAGGTGATCAGTCATTTATGAAATTAAAATAGAATATCCAGATTGGTTCATTCTTAGCATCACTATCGATTTTTTTTAATATTTACTAACCACCTAGCATTATAAAAGCCGGTATCAAAATTTTATCTTGTTATTAACATACAAAGATTTAAAACAATTAAATAATTAAGTATTACATTAACCATACTAAATAAATCAACACCACAAATAATGAAATACTGGATCAAATAAGATATGACGGGAGTAAACACCCAGTCTGAAACTCTAATTATAATAATCCTTATAAAAACTAAATCCACAACTGAATAATAAAGGAAATAAAATATCTTTGGAAACAACTGCTAAAAGAAGAGGAAACACGCCAGATTGACATAAAGTAATGAGCGCATCAAAACTCCAAGAAAATGGAGGTTTCTATCAAAATAGGACCTGCAGTCATCCATAACAACTACATCAACGGTAAATAGAAATGAACTCCTAAGTTGGTCCTCCCCGTGGATGGGAACCTAAAATGGTTTTACCAAATAGATTTGGAAAACGGGTCAAAGCCTGAGTAAAAAAATTTAAAAATCCAATAAGTATTTAAAATGCATAATTAGTAGATATTATATACATGTTAGACCATGTGATCTTATTTTTGTTTCTCACCTCTCGACTATTGTGCACGCCTAACGTATACGTATGACCCGTCCTAGTTATGCTACCCAGCCTAAATAGTTTGAAGCAGTCTCTTTCTGTGACGACTAACTCGTTGTGCCCACCCTTATTACCAAATTAGTACGTTACTGAATTTTCAATATCAATTAACCAATTGTGAGTATCTCATTAGTCATTTAAGTTCCCACATACTTAAATTATTTTAGATGTCATTATTCTTCTCATTTACTAGGCAAACACAGTAGAATAATCACAAGTATATATATATATATATATATACTAAAACGGAACCATTGTAGTGCGAGCATACTCTGCTATCAAGTCCCGGTACGTCCCATACAAAATAAAGGACTACGGGTTTCGAATCACTCTAGAACTGTATAAATAAAAATTACACATACTGGAGGAGAGCATAGTTCCATGCCTACGGGATACATACATACCTACGCACCCATAAGATCGCCAACTTGTCAACTCACCAATAAGCCATTCCTAGGTTCTATGTTCTGCGGCATCAATCTAAAATTCCCCCCAAGAGGCTCATTAGGATAAGACTATCCCCTTTAAAAATACCTCTCGTGATAGCAAGTAGCATAGGTATGTCATACACATAATAAGCCATTTAATAGATATACATTCACGTGTATATTTATACCATTAGAATATTTACACTCAGGACCCATAACACATATATTCCATACGTAGCGTGTAACCCTCGAATATCTTACGTATTATTTATTTAGCATAATGCTTATTCTCATAACTTACCAAGTGTTCTATATCACTCATACCGTTCTTAAGTATTCCTTAAGTTAATTTAGTAGGTAATCCACTCATCCCCACATGTCCAAGTCGTAGGTTCCCTAGGATACCCATAACATGATTGTATTATTCCCGATTCTACTTTTCATTCTTTAATTAACTACACTTAGCATAGGCCCTATTTTTATCTCGAAATATTAAGTCCCAATACCCATCATATGCCTACTGGTATTTAAATTATCTTTTATTATGTTTTAAAGTCGCTTAGAAATTTATTCCGGTCATTTCCCATACGTTCTAGATCACAAAGGGGAAATATTTCTAAATCTCAAAAATCGAATCAATTCGCCCAGTGGTCGGATCGATTCCCTAACCGAATCGATTCGCCTTTGGGTCGAATCTATTTGAAATGGTTTCGTTCTCTACCCTTTGTAGGAGACACACGTGGCATCACCTAATCCCCCACTTTAAACTCCATAAAGTATCGATCGGCATCGACGTAGCTCTTTTGTCTGTCCCGAGCTTCTCGTATTCGACTCTGAATCATCTCGGTCCTGGCGCAGGTATCCTGAATCACCTTTGTCTTGAGAAGCTTGTTGTCCCCCCACCTCTAACCAATAAGAGGGAAAACGATAAGGTCTACCGTATAATGTCTCGAATGGTTTCATCCCAATCGTAACCTGATATGAGTTATTGTAAGCAAACTCCACTAGTGGAAGATACTGCTCCCAACCTCCGCTAAGATCAAGGATACACATCCGTAACATATCCTCTAACATCTGATTCCTCCTCTCGATCTTCCCATCAGTCTGCGGGTGATAGATCGTCCTTAATCGCAACTCCTTACCCATGGTCACTTAAAAACTCTGTACAAAACGAGACACAAAGATTTCGTCCCTGTCGGACACGACATCAAGTGACACCCCATGAAATCTCACTAGCTCAGTTGTGTCGTTATGCTATTTCTGCTATATCTCTACTAACAATATTCTTCAGTCCAACAGTCTTCCCCTACCATCCTATCTAGTGACTAATTCTCTATACTCATCACATATTAAAATATTTCATCATTAAATCTACCAGTTCACCTTGGCGCCTACATAACACTTTGTGATTTTGTTCCCTTTTTGTCACTTATTATGAGCCTCTCTACGCAGGTCTAAAGTATTTCCTCGACTAGGGAAAACTCTAATATCCCTACGTGTTAACTCCCTTATTCATTTTCTCTTATTACATATATAGTTCCATGCCTTTCTAAAGTTTGGAAAATTACGCTGTTCTCGGTACCCCTTCACTAATGGTAGTGTTCAGTTCGACGATTTGTTCCCTACCATTTCGAACTAGTGATCAGTCTATTCGTGGAAGATATCTTCAATCGTACCCGACTATTCACGCAAGACTTTTACATCTTCAGTTAGTTCTGACGTAACTCTCGTCATATTACTCTCCTGTACGTAGTGACTCCTGATTATCCCCAAGAATCTAAAATTTACATTCCGTGTACTTTTCAACACTATAATCGCTCCTTTTCGTCCACTCTTCAGTTCCTAATGACTCGCCTCTCTCTGAATGCCACTAAATTCTCTTGGTCCCATTTTGTTTTAGTTCTAATTTTCTCACGCGTTTAAGTTTATTTGATAAATTCCCACATCCATTCATCGTGAATGATACTAAAAATCTCAAATAACTAGGGCATCCATACACCCTATCCCCGTGCAATTCTGACAATTCAACTGAACATAATATACTCATTCTAAATTAAGCCTTATAAGCTTAGCCTGATTATACGGTAAGGTTATATTCAACTACACAACCAGTAACACTTAATTATCCTCTAGGTTGTCCCACTGATTTACTCGTGGTATAAACATTCTACACTAGTTTTCATGCCAGTATTATTCAATTCTTCCGACCTTAAATGGTAATATAATTATCAACTCCTAGTTATAATGACATATACGTACAATAACTAGGGTACTAAAATCGATTCCTAAGGACCAAACTTCTCTCAACCTCTAATATTCGCTAAGTTTAATGCGTAGGATGTCTCGCAATGAAAAATCCAAATAAGGAACCTCCCCGATTCACTACTTTCTAACCTTGTCGGTCGTCGAGATCTGTTAGGCCCTCAGTCCATAACAAATACCCCCAAAGTGTGGTTTGCTTACATAAAAAGTCTACTCGTCCACCCTCATGGCACTAAAGATGACATACAACACGACGCTCTTGCTATCATAAATTCTGAACGTTATATAAATAACGAGATATATCTCTCCGCTCAAGAATAAACACAAAGCACCCTGAATCACATCAGTAAGAATTCCCTACACACCGAGATCAAATATAACGAGACAACATGCTCACCGAAGTCCAATGTACAATATAATCTATAAAGGTAGACACAACCCTCTTTCAGGCGATGCCTCATAAAAAAATATATCACCCTGGAATAACAAACATGATAGCCTTATCATAAACCCTACTACTACTCAAACCTTCGGTATCCGGTAACTACAAATGACCATAATAAATTTTACTTTCATAACTTTCAAAAGTAGTAAAACTAATCACACGAAATAAATGTCCTCCCAGTGTACACACCCTCTCTCCCTACAGGTGACACCTAAAAGTCCCGCTACCCGACGGTAAATATATTCATCATAAGGCTGATACCGCCAACGCACCCACTAAACTCAACCCTTACTCGAATTGTATTGTTAACAATCATATGTTGTGATGCACTTATGTCACCTGAACTAATCCCGTACTCGTAAGGATAAATTAAAAAAAAATACTTTTGCCATCTGCCTTGCCTGATCGTCGGGTACCTGAATGTAAATCTCGTGTCTGAACTGACCCATGATCTATTGCAATGGTTGTACATCCTGGATCACATCCGGTAGCTTTCCCAACATCACTTTGGGCAGTCCTTTCTTTTATGGCCTATACACCCACTAGTGAGACATCGTCCCAAAAATCTCTCTTCCTCTGATCATGGACCTATTGACCTTCTCTATTATTCCCTTAGTACTACCAACTCCGTGTAATGGGATGCTACTACTGCTAAAGACTCCACTGGTCCTCCCTGAATCCGTCATACCTCGGGTTGGTAACCTCTAGGCCTAAATCTCTTAGCCCGATTGTCCTGCTGGAACTCTCGCTCCTACTGCTATTGTGCTCCACTGGTAACATTCAGTCCAACTGGCCTCGCTTTCCTTTTGTGGATAAGTTTAATAAAGGTCTCTTACTCTCCACCCATAGGATACCTTTTCGTGTCCTCCCCTTGTCTCTAGCCCCACTGGCCATGCCGGGGTATCCTTCCCTCGGACCGGGTGGTCTTAGCCTCGATTGCTACTCCCTTTATTCCTTTGGTTCCACTTTCACTCTGGACCTCGTTGATGGACTTAATGGACCTGATTGAATCCACCCTCACTGAGTAGGAATTTTATCGATCTACATCATTTAAAGGGGTCCCAAACTAGGTATACTCTCCCGTGGTGTTACACTAGCACCATTTAATGCAGTCTTGATCTTTGGTTAGATTCTCCAACCTTCTTAGCTCTTTCCTCATGGAAGCGTTAATGTAATTTGTAAACCTATGCCCTTGACGACATCGGCACTAGTCACCCTCACCTGATTTCCCATCCACGTTTGTGTATTCTACATACGCCAAAATTCCATTCACATCTCTATCTAAATAGTAGATGGAAGATCTTACGATGAAACTGCACTCAAATTCCTCATTTTATTTCATATATGATCCTTTATATGTGGTGAATGACTCTCACCACTCTATGATGCTTCAATGAGCTAAAACATTTGCCCAAAATTTAATCCTGGGTGTTGTTGTTCATCACCCTACATAATTTCCTTTGGATTGTCTGCTTCCATTCGCCCATCACACTCCCTCTTTTCCCGAAATTCTTACAGATGACTCTTCTAAAGAGTCCTTCTGCATCTCACCCTACCTACTACGTTGGGTGAGTCTGAGTTTACACCACCGTTATCTATGACAATGTTTGGGAAAGTTATTGCCCCTAGTGATTATCCTACTGTCAACAGTCGGAATAATAATTATGGCAACTTCTATCGTGATCATAGTTGCCAGAATATTCCATGGCTTTCGATGCGCCTTTCCTCTTGTAGTCCTTCTACATCCTTCGTTGGTCGTCCTATATTGTTTGGTGTACGAAGTCCAACCGAACTCGAATTATGAATCACATCACTATTCTTAGTAGCTGAAGAATGTGAGTCGCATACGTAGAGGAATACAACAACCCTATAATAAGGCTCTGTATCAAAGGACGCTACGCTAGAAACATAATAAGCTGTACAGATCCTAAAGACTCTAGAACCTGATGCTCCGATATCATCTATGACACCCCGCTTACCTAAATACCGGGTGATCAGGCCTTTATTAAATTAAAATAGAATATCCGTATTGGTTTATTCTTAGCATCATGGTCGAAAAAACTTTTTAATTTTTACTAACCACCTAGTATTTGAAAAGATGGTGTCAAAATTTTATCTTGTTATTAACATGCAAAGATTTAAATAATTAAACAATTGGGTATCACATTCACCATACTAAATAAATCAACACCACAAATAGTGATATAATGAATCAAATAAGATATGACGAGAGTAAACACCCCATTCTGAGACTCTAATTACAATAATCCATATAAAAACTAAATCCATAACTGAATAATAAAGGAAATACAATATCTCTGCTAAAAGAAGAAGGGTAACACACCCGACTGAGATAAAGTAATGAGTTCATCAGATCTGAAAGAAAATGGAGGCGTTTATCAAACTAGGACCTATAATCGTCCACAAGAACTCCTAAGTCGGGTCTCCCTATGGATGGGCACCTAAAATGATTTTTACCAAATAGATTTGGAAAATGGGTCAGAGCCTGGGTAAAAAGATTTGAAAATCTAGCAATTATTTAAAATGCATAATCAACAGATATTATATACATGTTAGTCCACGTGCTCTCACTAGCGATTCTCACCTCTCAATTATCGTGGACGCCTAGCGTATACGTATGACCCGTCCTAGTTATGCTAACCCGCCTAACTAGTTTGAAAACTCTCTTTCTATGACAACTAACTCGTTGTGCCCATCCTTATAACCAAATTAGTAAATTACTAAATTTTTAATATCAATTAACCAATTATGAGTATCTCATTAGTCATTTAAGTTCCCGCATACTTAAATTATTTTAGATGTCATTATTGTTCTCATCTACTAGGCATACACAGTAAAATAATGACAAGTGTGTGTGTGTATATATATATACTAGGGTATGCCCGTGCCTGAAGGCACGGCATAAATTTTTGAACGTATACGTCGTTGATTGGACCATACGTCGTATTTAGATACATACATACAACACCCTATAAAGATTTTAGAAATTTTGGGCAAAGTCCCCTTTGTTTATAAGACTATCCCCTTTTTAAAAATAAATACTCCCAACAACATTACTACTAATAATAATATTACTTCTTGGACCTCGTATAGACATCATCCATAATTATAAATATACAAATACGAACATAAAACCTGAACATATAATCAAATTCAAATGAAGAATCCCATAATTTCTAGCCAACATCACCCCAGATCACAAACTAATAAACATAGAACCTAAAATAAAAACCAAGTACTAACAAAGTATAATTCTTTGAATATTCTTTAAAAAATCTCTAAATCATAATACAATATCAAAAATACCACATAATAAAACAACTTTGTCAACTGGTTCTCCTGATCGTAATGTCCTTGGGTCATCAAATAACTTTCTCTCTTTCTTCTCACAATGTTCAGCGCGTGTGAGCTTTCATGCATTATTGCGATCCACATGAGCATGTTTACCCTCTACAAATGCGCTTCTGATTTCCATATAAATATTGGTTGGATCCCGGATTGCTCCCGAGGCAAGCACTTCCTTGAAAGGATCTCGTTTGGGATAGTCTGCAATCAATCAACCGATACAATCAATGGTGATAAAAAAAGATAGGTTATGAGCATCATAAATGAAAACTCGGCCATTAAGAATGTCTCCTAATAAAATGTATAGCCAAAAAGAAGGATAGAAACAATGTAATTCACCTACGTCCAAGAATCATCAAGGAAACTTGGTGTCTCCTCAGCAAAACTGCTTCTGCGTGTCCTACAGCTGCTGTTGGTGCGTGTCTTACAGCTATTGTTGCTGCTGCTGCGTGTCTTACAGCTATTGCTGCTGCTGCTGCGTTTACCTACTGCTACTGCTGCTGGTGCGTGTCATATCGCTTCTCATCAACAAAATGAATTTTTCGACTGTCAGCGATGTACGTTGTATATAGTGCAGCAGTGCACTATATACGAAACAAAGAACAGAGTGATGTAATCCCAGCAAGCTTTTCGGTTGTCAGCGGTATATAGTGCATCAGTGCTGAAACAACTCTCGAATTCAGCCACTTCTGGCACGCTCAAGCCATTGCAAGAAAATACTTCTGAAACACTTAAGGCTGCTTCACGCTCAAGGCATGGCTCAACTGAAAATTCAAATAGCAATGGCATTAGTGTATGATATTAACTTGAGTAATATTGGATCCTAAACCATTTATTTTATGCATCAAGACCATTGAAATTTTTTTTGGAGAAAAAGAATCATATGCTACGTATAAATATCATTTTTTTTCTTTCAAAAGTTGGCATAATCTAGCTGAACAACTATTATTTTTGTTGTGTGGAACATTTCAAAAAATTAACAACCTAGACATGTTATGATAAAATTCAAGCTTGCTAATGTCAAGTTGAGAATAGGAATAAGAATAGGAATAGGAATAGGTGTGGGTAGTGGCAGTAGTAAAGTCACAATAAGCAATGGCGCTATAGATGGAGGTTGTTTCAGAACCCAAAACTGAGAGAGAATTAGATAACCTTCTTTCTGTTAATGCCCTCAAAGATTCAGCAGCCATTGAACTCAAGGATAAGGGTAATTAGTATGTTATGATGGGGGAAGAGTACTATTCAGATGCTATCGATTGCTACACCAGGGCAAAAAATCAGAAGGCTTTAAGTGACTCAGAGAACTTTATTATCTTTTCAAATAGAGCCCATGTGATTTTGCTACTGGGGAATTACAAACGTGCTTTGTTTGATGATAGCTGATGAATCAATTAAGCTCTCTTTAACGAACGTCAAGTTTCAGAAGCATTGACAAAAACTTAGAAACTTGTTTCTGCCATTGATAATAGAGGATTGAAGATCGGGAAGGTAATGTATCAAGAACGCATTAGATTGATAATAGAGGATTGGAGATCAGGAAGGAAATGCTTACACTGAGCCACACAATAAGGCAAATATTCTGAAGCCAAGCAGTCTTAATATGTGATCTAAAGCCAAGAAGTCTTAATGCTTGGCTTGTCCTATGTATGTTCAGTCCTAATGTGTGTTTATACATGTTTTATGCATACATAATCAACTAATATGCGAGTATATGAAGAGGAGAAGGACATTAGCAAAAGACCTGAACATCAGTAAGGAAAATATTGAGGAGGGCGATAGATGATGATCTGCAGTGATGGTCCTGAAGATAATAAAGTCCCAATATGGTCCTTTTTTCGATCTCGCAGAGTAAAAGAACACATGAATATGTGATTCAGATAAAAATAAATAAACAAATTAGTACTCCAAAATGACAAATTAGAACTCTCCAAAATGACATATTAGAACTCCCAAACATGATATGTAATATAAAATGCATAGGTAAATGAGATCTGAGTCGTGCTTTCTGAGAAAGCGATTGTTGAAAAAAGTTTGACGACCATTTTAGATATCAGCTAGGTCTTCTGGAGATCCCAGATTTGGATCAAACATCCAAATTTGCCTACCATCGGGACCGTACAGCCACATACTCCCTCCCTCTCCAATCTTCTGCTTCCACATTTACTCTCAATACACAACACATGAAATCAAATCAGATAAATACCTACTGACAATGATATAACAGTGGAACAATGCATATATTACTAACGCGTGAGAGTGTGTGAGTGTGCGTCTGCGCATGTGTCAACAGCCAATGCATATAACAGTGGAACAATGCAGCAGGTTCTCCATATCCAGCAGGTTCATAGGCCCTTTTCCTATGATTTTCGGAGCTGCACAAATCCGAAAAGAAAAGGAGTTTGGATCAATATTTTATAAATAGATCATCAAGAAAATATATACAACTTTAAATGCAGAAATATTAAAGAGTATAATGCAGCGATCCTGTATTCACTTACGTTTTGGGAGCCGGGAGCGAGCACAATTTCAATCAAGGCCTCTGTACCAGCTTCACTCTGCAAACACCTTTGGTGTGTAAAAGAATCCAAACTGATAAAATCACAGTTATTCACCTGATCAAATCACAATTATTGAATGATGCAAATAGACAAAAACAAACTTTAGAATTAAAACAGATGAATAAATAAGATTGAATTATCTCTGAATCATCTCTATACCGAATCAAAAGGCCTTTACAAAGAAAATGATCTTGAAAACATACCATGCAACATACAATTGGCACTCTGTTTGAATAAACTATAAATAGCTGCAAAATAGTATTAGTTTAAATTTAACACCATGGGTGGAAATAGTACCAAAAGTTCATACAAAAATGAAGATCCCACTATTTGGAACTCCCTCCATCAAAACGTACATCAAAAAAATGATTATAAGAGAACCTCTGGATATACAATGTTAGTAGTTGAACTCCCTTCATCGGTGGGAAGCAGGATAGATATACAGTTAGCACTCGTGCAACGTGATAATGCAACATACAATTGGCCATGACTGAAGACCGGAGTGCGCAAGTCAATCCCAACATACTTGACGGACTGGCCCTGCGATTTGTTCATTGTCATGGCGTAGGCCAACTTGATTGGAAATTGACGGCGCGTCATCTTAATTGGCATTTCAGCAGAGGAAGGTGTTAAAGAGATTCTAGGAATGAAAACTAATGTGCCAAATTTTTCACCAGTAAAGATTTGGGCCTGAATAACATGCTCGGAACATTTTGTAACTATCAAGCGGGTGCCATTACAGAGGCCATCTTTCGGGGCAATATTTCGTAGCAACATTATTGGGCTTCCAACTTTCAAGTCCAATTTAAACAGCGGTAACCCCGATGGGTTAAGGGCATTTAGAAACTCATTTGGGAACTGGTTACTTATGCTGGGATTAGTTTCATCAGGGAACAATTTATCGGCAGCAAAGTATGTAACTGTTTCACCGGGGAAAATACTGAGCGCGGCTGTATTTATGGCATTCACATCGTCATTGCGAGCCGAAAGAATTGTTCTTTCATTGAGGAAGGTAGAGGTAACAGTTCCCTCCACGTGCAATAACGGGTATACAGCCCCCATTAAATCCTCAACGCTTTTACAATGGCGTAGTGTCGAAGGCATAAGCACAGTTTCCTCTGGGCTAGTCCCAATCTGGAGGAAAAAGAGAAGTAAGTAAAAAAACAATATCTATATATATTGTATGTAAACAGCAGTGTCAAAATGATTATCTATATAATATTATACCTCAGTCAAGAAGTTCGAAAATTGCAAACTTTCAACTTCGGTATTATTGAGGCGCATGTTGGAGTTTAAGGTCAGAACATGTATATCTTTCCATAGCGCGGACCGCCTTAAAGAGGCGGCAACGATTTCCTCTCTAACGGCTTTAGGAATTACGGGCAATATTTGACGGAAATCACCACCGAGCACCACTGTGATTCCCCCAAAGGGTCTTTTATTATTACATATATCTTGTAACGACCGATCAACTGCCTCAACACAGAACCGATGTTGCATTGGCACTTCATCCCAGATTATGAGCTTCGCTAGTTTGAACAACTCTGCTTGAATCGACTGTTTTGCAAACCCGCAATTAGAATTTTCAAGAATGTCGAGAGGAATAGAAAACGTCGAATGAGCAGTTCGACCGTCGACCAATAATAAGGAAGCAATTCCAGAAGAGGCAACAGTAATCACTATATGTCCGAGACCATGACAAACCGCAGAAATTGTGTTATACAAAAATGTCTTCCCCGTTCCCGCCCCACCATTCAAAAAGAAAGTTTTTCCATTACCCTCAAACACTGAATTCGTTATTTCTGCAAAAGCAATTTGCTGCCCTGGATTAAGACGATCAACGTTAGCTTGCACAATTGAGTGGTTTGTATCAACTTGAAGCTGACGATGCTCCCATATTAGTCGATTTTCTCCAGAGGTACTCCAATTTCTGACAGGGAGTGGCATCAGAGGAAAGTCAGACAAACTCTTGCCTGACTCCTGTAGTAATTCGTTTAGCAGATACAAACCGTAGTCTTTTACTTCGGCTTCCGTTGGACATGGAATAACGAATAAGCTACGGAGCTTGTGCGCAAGGTCGTCACATATATCCAATGCAAACTGATCCCACAGCAGACCCGGATTTAAAGGGAAACACTGGGTGAGTAAAATGCAGAATAGTCTTCTGAGTTGATAACTTGTCTGCATTATCGCCGCCTCTTGTAAACATTGCACCCATTCGTCATCATCTTCTAAAAGCCCCATAGCCACACACGCGGACTTGAAAGAATCGTGTATGACATTGTTGACAGTCCGTAAGCACTCAAAATAACGCGGCCCTTTAACAACGGTTAGCAATAGTCGCAAATAAAATCTTTCTCCTGAGTTTGGTCTGGCATGGTACATCCTACCAATTGCGAAACCCCCATTTTCTGATCTGGGAGTCCAAGTCTTTGAATTCTTATTCCAAACATAGTGTTGGGGAAACTCTTGATAAGTATATGCACGCGCGTCTTCATTAGATGCACAATATGCGAAAAAGGCCGTTAAAGAACTTTGTTGAACCGAAGCCCTGCGCACAATTTCATCCATCGACTCACTTGGATTGAAAACAACATGATGCATACCCGGGAGGTGAAGTTCCAATCGCGTAACAGAAGGTTTCTCTTCATGCATTGGATTACCCAATATCCGCCAAGTAGCTTCAGGTGGGCCAATATATCTAGCATCTAAGTATTGTTGGATCTCATCTACACCTCCTAAGACCATAGTGGTGCGATCGTATCCCTTGTAAATGTATTTGTTTATGTACTTGACGCATCGGAGCCCGGCGCAAACTTCAACATTGATGTGGCAATTGAACATCCGGCTAAGATGTGGATTATATGGAACGACATCTCGATTATCAACTTTTTTCCCATTTGCAAGAGTAAACACCCGACCATCATTGCGACGCCGATAAATTGGATACCCATCTTTATCCATAGTGGTGGAGTCTGCGAAATCCCTAGGATATTTCTTCGTACATCTACCATTTTCCATGCAAGGAGCTTGAGGAGACTGTGAACCGCACGGTCCATGAACCATACAACCCAAAATAGTTTCAAAAAGTGTCGGATCATCGTCCAAGACCGGAAATTCAGCACACACTATATTATCGACCTGGGCAGATGTTTTAATCTTGCTTGGACCATCAAGAAATAATAAAGCATGCATGTGAGGTAAACCTCGCTTTTGAAATTCAATTGTGAAGACGTGCGCCACTTTTTTGCCAAATACATGTTTATTCTCAATCTCCTTCATGAGTGCCTTCCGTTTAAGTTCAAACACACGTGCAACCAAGTCGGGACGAAGCAAGGCATTCTGATGAGGCATCAATTCCTTTGTAATTTCTGGCCACTTTGGATTTGCGGTCATGGTGAGAAAAACATCGGGATACTGGTTGAAACGTGTGATGGCCATCGAATCTTGATAAATCTCAAACATATGTCTCGCACTACCAGTGAAAGACGATGGCAGAATCATCCGTTTACCAATCTGATCTGGTTGTAACCCATTCGACATACTGTCACTAAGATCTTTGTATAACTCCGCCCAAAGTTTCCCTTGATTAAGTCTGTAATAAGTTAGACGGTTTTGCTCGGTAGAAGCCCATGCATCAACAATGAACTCCTGGAACAATTTACCCCCTTTAAAGAGGGTGGAGTACTCGGAAGCATGTTGAAACAAATGATAACCATAATAATTCAATTGAGTTAAACGCTTAGTCTGTTCAGTCGAACGTTTCACATCCCATAACTTCATCTCTGAGTGCCAGCCAAGTTCCCCGTAAGGGAACAATAAGACGTAATGCAAAGGTAAATATGCAGGGTGACACTCGTTAATTTGCATTAATTGATTACCGCCTTTGAGCCGAACAATAATATCTCGCATACCACTGACGTTGGAGCCATCCCCAGGTAAAATAACTGCGATTTCATCGGATGATGGCAAATTATACGTGCGACGGTCCTTTGCACAACTATAATGAAGGTAAGCAGGTAAGTTATGGCCCATCCTATTTGAGTGATCCAAAATAGCATATGCCTCACGATATTTGGTCGTGAATGCGTTATTCTCCAATAAAGATTGTTGTATTGTATCGAGGACATCCCTCTTCAAATGAGGATTTCTCTGGTGGCGAATATCTAAAGCTACATCTGGATCATAAATGTACAATTGAGCGTAAGTTGCATCATGTTCGTGACCAACATCGGGTAATAAGGATCCAGTACGATGACGAAGCTCGCCGTGAATCGTAAAACTCGATGGACCCCTGCCATGGAGGACCCGGTCATCCATCTGAACACCTAAACTCGTAAATGCATTGGCAGCATTATACTCTCTTGTATAAGTACGAAAAGATCTAGACCGATCATCATCACCCTCAAATAGAAGCTTAATTTCAGGCGGGGGTTCAATGAGGGAAGGTAAACAAATTTGGCCCTGCCAACAACACTTCCCAAACAGCGGTCTTATCTTTGAGGACCCCGACAACCTTTCATCCATCCAGTGTAATGCACTACAGTGAGGGCATATTACATTCATAGGTCCCAAATCATGTCTTCCCGACGTATCATATGCACGACCTCGTGCCCTACTACTCAATTCATTTCGAAAGGATGGTCTCCCTGTCCTGAAATAGAGGAAAAGATTATTTGTTAAACATAGTGTAAGAGATGCAAAAAACAACCAAATATTTAAATAAAGAAGTGAGTAGGTAAATGTACCTAAATGTCAATGGTATATTATTTCCCAATGGGGGAGTATCTGAATTAAAAGTTGTATCTTGATTAGGCGATTCTTGTTGCACAACTCTTGGAGACGAAGTTACATCCGTCGTTAGTATGTTACAATCGAAATCTAAGTTCAAATTACGCGGCTGAACCAAAGAGGCAAATTGAACCGGATCATCAGAATGTTGGAATGGGGGTGAGATTACGCGGCTGATATCCGTAAGTATGTTTGATACGGGGGTGAGATTACGCATAGGGTAACATTGCGGTGTAGGGGTGCTCAGCAACGGAGAAATTTCCGAATGGTAAACATAGGCGGCATTCTGAGATCGTTCTCGTTCACGTCGGCGTCTCTGACCCAAGATACGGGCGGAAGTAGGTGGAATTTCCTGCTACGTTATAGATAGTTAGTAAATGAAGACGAAAGATAATGAAAGTAAAACAATAATAAATATGGAAATGGAAGAAACGTCACACCGTAGGCACGTTTAAGGTGGAAGTGTGTCTTTCGACATAGGAAGTTGAACATACCTGCGGATACGGAGAATAAAAAATGAAAACTCAAAATTGCAGTGGTTATATGGTTTAAAAAATGAAATCAAGTACAAATTACAAAAAATCGCACCGACTCAAGGTTACCCATAAGTCGCTCTGGAATGTTCGTACGAATGTTTGATATAGGGGTCTGGTTTCGCAGAGGGCCACATTGCAGTGTAGGTGTGCTTAGAAACGGAGAAGTTGTATCAACGCGATTTGATGTAGGTCGGGAAACACTGGCTTCATTTTGTGACCGTTCTCGTTCGCGACGGCGTCTTTGAGCTAATATGCGGGCAGAAGTAGGTGGAAATTCCTGCTAATTAATAGATAATTAGGAAATTAAGTCTAAATATAATCAAAGGGTTATGGTGTGAAAATTGAATTTCATTACAGAAGAAAGAAGAATCAAACCAAGTAAGGGGGGGTCATTCTCTTTCCCTTTCCCCTTTCCGTTATCCAAAAATTGCTCTGCGTGTTTTCTCTTCTGAAAATAAAATAGCTCTGTAAGAAAATAGCAGAACCCCCGAAAATTGCTAATACCAAAAATTGCTAATAAAATAAGTGGTATAACAAAAAATTTCTCTGTTATTTAAAAAATGATTGAAGTTACCTCTGTACGAATGATGTCCAGTTCAAATACATCACGGATGACAACACTCGTGTTTCTGTTACGGAAGCGTTCGAGCTGTTTAGAAAGGGTTATCTGATTCATGTCCACTCAATGATAATAGCCTACAAAATTATCAAATATAACAGATGATAAAGTTAATAAGAACTTAAATAGCAGTGTAATCCTAAAAATAGCAGTGTAAACCTAAAAATCTAAAAATAGGAGTGTAAACCTAAAAATCTAAAAATAGCAGGGTAAACCTAAAAATAGGAGGGTAAAGCTAAAAATCAAAATCCAACTAAATGAGAACTTAATAGCAGTGTAAACCTAAAATCAAAATCCAAATAAGAACTTAAAGTTAGTAAGAACTAACCTTGTAAATAGCAGATTCAAATAAATCAAAATCCAACCAATGTTAATAGCCAACAAATAAATCAAGTCCACTGCACCTTAAAATAAATCAAAATCCAACCATTGTAAACCTAAAATCATTCTCAAGAAACCAACATTAAAAATAGCCACGGACTGAAAACCAACATTAAAAATCATTCTCCAAATTTTCGGTTCATTAAAACCCTTATTCCAGCCACGGACTTCAAATGACATAGTTAGCTAAATAAAATTCAAATGAAAACCAAATACCAAATGAAAACCAAATACCAAATGATTCAAAGAAAACTCACCAATCGGAAACTCTGAGGTAAGGTAAGAGAGCTAGTTTCGTACAGAGCTGGTTTCGTACAGAGCGTGAATGTTTTGGAGAGGTTGAAAATGGGCAAGAATAGGTAAGAGAGGTTGAAAATGGGAGAGAGCGTGAATGTTTTGGAGAGAGACTCTGAGGTAACGTAGTTGGTTTGAAAGGGCAGAGTGAGTGAAAGATTGGACGTTTGGGACGCTCGAGGCAGATTGAACTGGGCGGGAGTTTTGGGTTTGAGGCTGTGTCGATTTTGCCATGTCACAATGGTAAGTGGTGACATGGCGCAATCTCACCCCTTTAGATCCCCCAAAAAATTCGATCTCAACCGTTAATTTGTTGACACTATTCAAACACCCCTCTCCCATATTATATATATATATATATATATATATATATACACACACACACACACACACCAGGGTATGCATGTGACTGAAGGCACGAAGCTAATTTTCGAAAGTCTACGCCGTTGATAGCACCATACGTCGTATTTAGTTCGCAACAGAAAAATAATTTTTTAAATAATTTACGGTATGAACCTATTAGTTTAACCAAATTGGGCTAAATTTCCTTTGTTTACGAGACAATTCACCATGCTAAAGAACAAAAATACCATATGTTTCAGTTGCCCGTCTATTAACAAAAATACCATACGGTCTAGCATATTGCTCTCCACGCATGAAGAAATTTTTCCAAAGTATTAAGTCACATATAATTTAAGTCGGAGTTTAAAAAAAAATTGGATAGAATTTCCTTTATTTATAGGACTATCCACCCTATTTGAGAAATAAAAAAAATACACCAACAAAACTAATATTCCGTAATAACAATACTAATCGTTTATCCTAAACATCGTATGGGACAACATTAGTTAACTGTAAAAACATAGGATCGTTTTGCAAGCTTGCAACCAATACCAACAACTAATATAAACATAACCTATTTAACTCCAAAAGCCAACAAAAGAAGATTAATTATTATAATTGAATCATAAATAGTTATACAAATACCAAATGGAAGAACAATTGTTAAACTAAAACCATTTTTGAAGATCTCATCCTTATTGAAGTTATTTGATTCTCATTTATTTGTTTAAATAACCTCCCAAATGGAAGAAAGACAATTAGAATGGCCATTCTTATCAATATGAGAGTGTAAATGTTAAAGAGTTTTAGAAAACTAAAAAAATGGAATGTTCAAATACTTGGATAGATAAATGCACAATCTGATTTTAAATAAACAAACATTATTTAAAGCACCAATGTAGCCACTTCAAAAGTTCAAGTACTCTATGATTCTTGGAAAAAGAAACGCTTTTTTTAACTTCGAATTATAATTTCAAATGCATTTTGTAACCAAATCTAACCATATTTCTTGTCAATTCACCCCAACCTAATAAATTGTAAGACTTCCAAATAGCTCAACAACTCTAATAAATTATACAAAGATTTATAATAGATATTATATTGGACCAATAAAGCAATGCATTATAATTAAAAGCTGAAAAGTAACATGAATTCAAACTTCTAATCATATATTCAAACGTTTTTTTTAACCAAATTCAACCATATTTTATGTCAATTCACCCCAAATTGATAAATTGTAAAACTTCAAAACAATTCAACAACTCTAATATATTATACAAAACTTTATAATAGGTATTATATTAGGCAAATAAAGCAATGCATTACAATTCTAGAAAAAGGGAACAAAATCAAGTAAAAGTCCCACACAACACCAATACTGAACAGATCTGCATATGAGAGTTGGAAATTACAGTTGCTACATTCTTGTGTTCACATTAGAGTTGGAAATTAAAGTCTTAATGCACTGTACTTATTTTTATATTTCTTGTAGTGTACTTTTTTAGTACTTGCTTTGACTGCTATTGGTAAAGAGGGAATGCATCATACTTGTGATTAGGAGATTATTCCATTACTGGGAGTTTGATCATTCCTTGCAGGATGAGGCTCAAAGCTTGAAATTTACTTTAAGGACATCGTTCCATGACTGGGAGTTTGATCCTTCTAGGTATTTAAGGACATCGTTCCATGACTGGGATAAGGCTTCATATACCGCTTCTACCTGGCATCCCAAAGCGTCCTAACATCCCAAAGAACATTATTTGAAACTACATTTCCTAATAAACCAAAGAATAAAATATAGACTTAAACTTTTCAATGATGAGAAGTTGATTATATCTTTTTGAATATCTAAATTAAAAAATTTGAAAAAATGTTGTAAAAGTCGTACAAATTAATTACGTACACACTTCAAAAGTCATAATGGTTTTTAATCATTTAAGAAAGGATACCTTTATTAACATCTTCTTATAAGTTTGATGCGTTGCGGTTGTGGAAAAGTCACACTTTGATTAAGATCAAAGGACAAAGCAGCCAAATCGAATTCTGAGAATAAGGGTACCTACAAGAATATAATATTACACATCAAGTTTTGTTAAAGTCATATAGTAAATTAATAGATATATAGGAAATATTAATAAATAGGACTACACATTAGAACATACACAGAATATGAGAAAAAAAATGAATTGGTGTACCTAGTGTATACTTTTACCAGTAGAGATCTGTTGTCCCAAATATCCAATTTAATCAAATTAAACTTAAGCATAAATTTTAAACTCACAAACATGAAAATTGGTCAACCGAATTATAATCATACAAAATAATGTGGATAACATACCATATGGGCGTAATCTCTTCAACCTGGGGTTCTTTTCCAGTAGCAAAAACACCATCAGCATTGACAATAGTAACAATAACATCAATAATCTTCCATCTTCAAGCTTGCGAATTCCAATCCCGTTCACTAATGGATCGAGCTATCATATCACTACAAGAACTCTAATTCGATATAATGCCACAGAGATGTATTTACGGAGAAAAAGTCAACATGTGGAAAAATATAAATACACTAACTTAACTTTGTAAACAATGATTCATTTGTTTATGAACAATTATATAAAAATGAAAATCAACACAGCTAGCCAAAAAGTTCCTTTACAACAAATTCGATTGAAACCTAAAGACAATGTGTACATGTATATAATAAGGAAAACTAAAAGAATAATACTGACATCACAGAAAGCAGGGGAAAGAGAATGGTAACTTAATAACATCAAACCTAAAAATATAAACACAATAGAATAGAGTCCTACTGTTTTAGGGAGGCATTTAACAGGGGACTGCAAAACAGTATACATCTATGGGAACCAACATTTGATTCAACGTGCAATGTTGATTATATTCCATTTGTTGGGCATACTTCAAGTGTTGAGGAGATACAGTGAAGCCTCACAGACCCTTTTGTGTTTGCCTCCTGCTTCCTGGAGGGGAGTATTGCAATAGGGGATACCCGTTTAGGGAAATCTCCAGCAACTTATATAGAGGCACGTGGAACCTGTTGAGAAGTACCAAGGCCGGTTCCTTTTTCCCAACTGTGCTTATTTAGCATCTACAAAATACCCCTACATGAAATCTCACATAAAAATATAGAGAGTCCATGTAGTCATGAGCAGTTATGTTTTACCAACACTGATGTCTTGTCCTATTTTGCAAAACACCAAAAACACATGCCTTGGCCTATTTTACCAATGCTGATGTCAATCGCGGTGTGTAACTCACTTTACAGTTAATACCTTGTAGTCATGAGAATGAGATACCAAAGTGTCCTTTGGCAATGCAAAAAAGAGAGTCCATAAAAAAAATGAGTGGCACCTATCATTTATGAACAAAAGAGATCAGATGTATCGATGTGTGACACAAACATGGAAAAAAATCAAAAGTCAAATATAAAAACATAACCGTGTATGTGTCACTCCGTGTGTGTGTAACTCACCTTTCGGATTCTATCCCCAAAATAGTTAGTATAAATAATAATGGTTGTATAAGCTTTGAATGGCTTCATTTATAACTGGCTTTCTAAGAGAGAGCTCGTGTCCCTATTCCACCCCTGAGCTGCTAGTGAGCGATGATGACCTAACCCCTGTCCCTATTCCATCCCTAAGATATTTTACCCCTACCCCTATTGCAACCCTGAGCTGTTGTACCCCTACCATCGTTATACCCCTAAACTCCTTCACATCTAACCCATATGAGCTGCTATCACTAGCTATTTTTCTCCACCTTGTCCAGGCCTCTACTTCCATCAACGTTTTGGAGCTTACCGACACTGTCTCCGCCAGAATTGGCATTGGCGAAGATGGAGAGGTAGAATGAGCAACCACGACTCCTGTAATGGTTCTATTCACCGCCCTTTCTCACCCCTGTATCACATTGGCATAATATCAAATGCAATTCAACATACCTCTAGTGATTGGTTCACTTAGTAAATACAATCAATAATAGGCCTACCATATATACTTAATGACAAATCCCCCCTTTTGTATAAACCTTGCAACCGAAAATGCCAAGTCTTCAACTGGACGGTAAGGAACTGTACCTCCAAAATTAGTAAACCTGCTCAACATAGTTAAGGTAATTACCATACTGTTAATGTTAATTAAACACAATATAGATGATAAATTAGGAAATTTATCATCCAATCCACACTTCAGTCCACATCTTGGGTTTATATGCCTTATTTGGAGAGAAGTAGTCACAGTAAAACCTGCACGTTAAAATGAAATTTTAAAGGAACGAAATATCTATAAAAGCATCAGTTCAAGAACAGTCGTAGGTGATCATTTTAGGTCCACCCGAATGGATCCGTAGAGTCCAGTTTCTATTTTCATACCATAATGAGTGTGGTGCAAATACGCCCCGAGCTACAAATTAATCAAATAAAGGTAATTATAATTAAGTGTGGTACATTGTAAGAGAAATTCTTTTTCAAACACACAATATAAAAAAAAACCTTACATACTACATTAAAACTAAATGGCAGTTTTCCAAAAAGTGGTACAACATGGCAAGAATTTTTAACTTACCTAGAGATCTATTTGGTGTGTACACTATGAGAGAAGTGTCAGACTTCATATGTGTACTGGAGAACCATAAAATTTAACATTTGAAAGATATTAAAATAGACCAAAAACCTATTTGAAGCACGGAGCATGAAGTAAGACTTTGATTCTAATTATATTGTTAATGAATGGTTCAATAATGACACTAAAACTCATCCAACATATCTAGTCCAATGTAATTAGACCGCCAGTTTTCTATTACACTACTTGATGAAGGAACATGACAAAAAAGGAAAATTTTAGATGTTATCACTACAAAAGGGATAATGTAGAAACATAAACTTATAATAAATCCAAAATCTATACCCTGACTGTATTACAATATCATTTTTTGACAAAAATGAGCCATCATTTATTTTTGGAATCATTTATTTTTTAGGCCATCAGCCATATTTTGAAACCAGATAGCCCTAATTCAAACCCACATTATCAAACCCTAGACCACATTATAAATTATCTATATTTAATTTAGCTTTAACCCTAAACCATGGCATAAAAACTGAAGTCTAAAATTGAAGAGTACATAGATTGAAGATGAAACATAACATGTGAGTAAGAGGTTACATACATAAACGACTCTCGAATCGAACATGGAGAAAAAAATGTGAAATCTAGTTACATCTACAAAACAAAAAAACAATTACCACAAAATATAGCAATAATAGTTCCGGAAACATCTTTGAGTCGATTGGAAAAAGAAGATGAAGGGCATCTACAAAGTTTTAGAAAAATGAGTTGGTAACCATAATGATTTAGGATTCCAGTCTTTACCTTCGGCCACATAAAGTCCACCGGATTTAGGATTGCAGCCGTTAACTCTGACATTGTATGGTGTCTATAACTTTGCATTTGTATGAAGAGATAAAAGTGAAGAAAAGTAAAAGTTACATGTTCAAGAGATTATCAAATAAAATTTGTAGAAAGAGAGAGTCCGAGAGAGTACCTACTAAGATTACACCTGTCTGATCAAGACTACATATATAATCTCAAAATGAGAAAGACTTGTATTTTAGTAAAATTAAATCACAAAAAATTTTAACTATCAAATTTCATGTTTACTTTTCAGTAATTTAAATTGAAGTGCTACACTTTATATTACTCCTTTAGACTCCTTTTCTTTCTGTTGTAAATCATGAGAACTCATTCATCATAATTTAAATGTCATTCAAAGAAAATGTGGCCTCAGGTTATTTAAGAAGGTAGGACACTTCAATCATTGGGTTAGTATTGGCCCATAGTTTCTACAAAATAATACAATTCTCAAATAGACAAAATATCATCCTGATTCCGTTTTTTTATAAATTAAATTGAGTGAATAAAAAGGAAAATTAGACAAAATATCCTTATAAGTCCCGACACTCACTCAGTATGTCTAGCAAATGTGATAAATTTTAGCCAAATAAATCATAAATCAGGTGGAGATTTCATACCTTGCATGTGTCACGACACATAAAAAATTTAGGCATGATGTGATGATATACATTGTTGTATTGTGTAAGAGAAAAAAACTCCCCAAAATATATTGATCTGAGAGAAGGAAAAATAGAAATAAATGTCAGAATGACATAATAAGAAATTACTCCAAAATTACTTCTACAACAACAATAAAATTAGTCATCCATGTATCATTTGAATGGAAAAAACCACCAGTCCATATATCAATTTATTCTTTAAATCAGAGAAAATATCTCCACAACATCAAACTTTATAGTAACTGAACCAAAGTTCGTGGATGCAAATGATTTGTAAATGTACCCTCTTAAAGTTTGTGAAAAAGACGGATCTTTAATTGTTGACAAAGATATGGATAGAAACCCCGATCTGAAAAATACCTAGTAGTGGCTGGATATTTAATTGTAGACAGATAAATGGATAAAAAATTGCACACATAAAAAGATGGAAGGGAGAGATATAGTATATAGATTCATACCTTTAAATGATCTGGATTTGGAGCAAAATAATAGGAATCAAAAACCTGATATTATAACAAAAAACATATAAACCAAGTTAGACTCAACATTCAAAGTAAGAAAAACTAAGCAGTGAGAGGGAAAGAGTAGTGTACCGCCCGCGATGACAAATGAGAGGTGGTTTCTATCGATAGTGAAAAATGGCGGTGTGTAGGTGAATATGGCAGCTCTCTGTCGTGCGTGAGAGAGAGAGAGATTTTAGGGCTGTGTGTCCGCATATAGAGATTATTGTAGGCCCTTTGGGGTGTATAGAGAGAGTTACAATATTACCCCTGTTTTTGAATTAAAGTGGATTTTGGAAAATGAATAATAGTGAAAGAAAAGAGGGGGAACAAAATAATTGTAGGGAAAAAGAGTAAAATGCATCTCAACTCATCAACACCATTGGATCGTTGCCTTGTTGGCTTCGATCGGAACTGTGAAGTGTCTTCCCATCTTATGAATAGTGAAAACACCATTTCTCCTTATTATATAGATTTATCACTCTCATAATATATATACTAATACGACACCATTGTACTGCGAGCATACTATGCTATCAAGTCCCAATCCGTCACGTACAAAATAAAGGACTATGGGTTACGAATCACTCTAGAATCTTATAAATACAAAGCATATATATTGGAGGCGAATATAGTTCTAGTTGTATGTTCTGAAGCACCAATCTAAAATCCACCCAAGAGGCTCATCAAGATAAGACTATCCCTTTTAAAAATACCTCCCGTGATAGCAAGTAGCGTAGGTATTTCATACACATAATAAGACATTTAATAGATATACATTCATGTGTATATTTATACCATTAGAATATGTACACTCAGGACCCATAACACATATATTCTATACGTAGTGTATAACCCTCGAATATCCTACATATTATTTATTTAGCATAATTATTTTTCTCTTAACATCCCAAGTGTTCTCTATCACTCATAAGGTTCTTAAGTATTCCTTAAGTCAATTCAATAGGTAATCCACTCATTCCTACCGGTATAAGTCGTCGATTCCCTAGGATACCCATGACATCATCGTATTAATCCTGATTCTACATTGCATTCTTTAATTAACAACACTTAGCATGAACCCTATTTTCATCTCGAAATATTAAGTCCCAATACCCATCATATGCCTACTAGTATTTAAAGTATCTTCTATTATGTTTTAAAGTCTCTTAGAAATTTATTCCGATCATTTCCCATACGTTCTAGATCACAAAGGGGAAATCTTTCAAAATCTGGGAAATTGAATCGATTCTCCCAGTGGTCGAATCGATTAGCTAACCGAATCGATTCGCCTTTGGAACAAATCGATTCAAAATGGTTCAATTCTCTACTTTTACCCTACGGGTTACATTTTTCTCCAATTTTCTTAACCAAAAACTTCATAACTCTACACCAAATTAACAACTAAGATTCTGAATCATTATATATACATATAGGGTTGATTTACAACGTAAAAATATCATCATATCATTAAGAATTCTTCCCAAGAATTGTTTGTTTGATAATTTATCAATAAAAACCTTAGTTCTATGTTCTTCCATGGTCATACCCAATTAAACCAAAATTTTTACCATTCATATAAACCAATGTAATCCAATTTCATCTTCAAATTACATGGGATTTTAATCAACATGCAAAAACCTACCCAATGATCAAATTGAATTATCCAAATTAACTTTTAAATTCATCTACTCATTGATTTTCTTCAATTCTATTCCAACATGGATAACATATGCACATGATTTAGCAAGATTAAACACTTGCCTATTTTTGGTAAGTCTGGTCCGTTGAAGAAGATGGTATGGTTGCGTTCCTCTTTTTTCGATTTACATGGTGTTGGTGTTGGTGGTGCAATTGGAGTAGGAATTGGTGGTTCTAGCCTTTAGAACCTCCTCTCTTCTCCCTCCTATGGCCTATTTGAAACTCTGTGAATTGTATCCCTAGAAGACTCCTATTCCCAGATGATATAAACCTCTAAATTTCGTAGGTCATATTTACCCAAAAATACAAATGACTAAATACCCTCCATGGGTGTCAGTTTGGTCTAAAATTGCCACAGGACCCAAACTAAACCCTGTATACCTTTTTCTAACTATTTTGACCCTTCCAGACACTTTGGCGCACTCGAAATGACCATATGGATGACTTAAAAAATAAATTACCTTTTATTTCCTTAAATTGAGTCCCAACAAGACTCGCACGCGCGTCCTGAATAAATTACTGTAACTGTCGTATTTTTCACTCACGATAATTTTTAATATTTTTATAATCCCATATTACTTTATTCACTAAGTAATACTAAATATAATTCAAATCAATAAATACTAAACCTTGTCTCGCTAGTTAATATTGACTTTAATCAGGATTAATTTCTAATTAATTTTTCCCATTTTTAATAAATTAATCCCACATTTAAAAATCATTAAAAATACGGGATGTTACAATAAGCCAAAAGGCAGCTGTTATATCTACAAATATTCTAGACATTTGAAGAAGAAATGTGCATTCTTCTTCGCAGAAAATAATGGAAATGGCAATTTCTCCTCAATCGTTGAGACATGTTTTTTGGTGCAATATACTGGTACCAGATGTGTAGATTCTGTAACAACTCGCATAATTTTGGGCTATTTTCAAAATAAAGAGGAAAAAATAAAGTTTTTGATAAAATTATTTTTATTGCTCAAATATGTTGGTTATTATTTTTATAGGTGAGAATTTCAAACGGTTTCGAAAACAGAGTTAAAACAGATTTTAAAATGATTTTTAAATGTTTTTAACTCTTAGAGTTGTTTTGACTTCCAACTCTTCATTTCTTTGTCTTATTTAAAGGAGTCTGTTGGATTCCAACTCTTCATTTCTTTTCATTATAAAAGGAAGTCGTGGGCAACCCTTTTAACCTACTTTTGGCACAAATTTTGGCAGCAAATACATTTTATATTCCTCTTCTTTTTATGTACACATTGGCCCTTAAGATTCGTGACTTCCAACCTTAGATTAGAGGTGTTCTTGGGGCTATTTTGTTGGAGGCTCTTGGAGAAGCTTTTGTATATCTTTTGAGTTGATCTTGATGATTTGATCGTTAGTTTCTCATCATAGTTTGAGGTATGGTATTTTACACAATATGCTCCTTAAATCTCGCGAGTGTCATTCTCTTTGAATTCTTGTTTAATTGAACTCATATTTGAATTGATAAATTCATTGAAATCTGGAAAATAATTGTTGAAGTGTAACAACCCGCGTAATTTTGGGCTATTTTCAAAATAAAGAGGAAAAAATAAAGTTTTTGATAAAATTATTTTTATTGCTCAAATATGTTGGTTATTATTTTTAAAGGCGAGAATTTCAAACGGTTTCGAAAACGGAGTTAAAACGGATTTTAAAATAATTTTTAAATGTGTTTAACTCTTAGAGTTGTTTTGACTTCCAACTCTTCATTTCTTTGTCTTATTTAAAGGAGTCTTTTGGATTCTAACTCTTCATTTCTTTTCATTATAAAAGGAAGTCGTGGGCAACCCTTTTAACCTACTTTTGGCACAAATTTTGGCAGCAAATATATTTTATATTCCTCTTCTTTTTATATACACATTGACCCTTAAGATTTGTGACTTCCAACCTTAGATTATAGGTGTTCTTGGGGCTATTTTGTTGGAGGCTCTTGGAGAAGCTTTTGTAGATCTTTTGAGTTGATCTTGATGATTTGATCGTTGGTTTCTCATCATGGTTTGAGGTATGGGGTTTTACACAATATGCTTCTTAAATCTCGCGAGTGTCATTCTCTTTGAATTCTTGTTTAATTGAACTCATATTTGAATTGATAAATTCATTGAAATCTGGAAAATAATTGTTGAAATTATTTTCATTCATGTGGTATCATTATATTGTTGATGAGCACGTTGTCATGAGATTTTAATATGGAACGGATGTTGGGCACCCGCCAAAATTCCTGTTTCCCGGGCTATGGCTTGATAAAGCATATACGGATGTGGTGAGGACTGGTGACCCGGTTAAAGTGTTGTTGAGAAATTATATTGATAAATGCTTTGAAATTTGCATTTGATTTGAATATTCGTACTCGTGTTGTTATGCTTTATTCATTGCTAATCCATATTTGTTGAGCATCTTTCCTGTCGTATTGTGTACTTCCCCATATTTTCTTTTAGTGGCAGGTTAGCGCGGATTTTGGGGCGCTATGGAGATTGATTTTAGCGAGGATTGTTTGGGAAAGATTTGTATTATTTTGATGTATAGAGCTTTGGAGATTTGTATTTTATTTTCGAGTTAGTTGTTGTATGTAATTCGAGAGACTTGGTATTTAATTTGAAGAGATTGAGATTTGTTGTTTCTGTTTTGTTGTTGTGGGATTTAGATGCTCTATACCTTGTTATATTGTGGATTTAGTTTAGTTTTATCGCATTAGCACTCCGTTCCCTCTCCCCGGGCGGGCGGGGTGTTACAAATGGTATCAGAGCTTAGGTATATAGCAACCCTCGGGGATTTGGTTTTGGGTTCATTGCGTGGTTAGAAATTTTTGGAGATAGAAAACTTTAGAAAATATTCGTGTTCGGCATCTAGATTAGATGTGAGGAAATTATTTTTGGAGACGAGATTATTTTGGAGATTGTTGGCCTGATTTTTCAGAGTTATGCATTCGGCGAATTTCGAGGGCGAAATTCCATTGTTAGTGGGGAAGTTTAACAACCCGCGTAATTTTGGGGTATTTTCAAAATAAAGAGGAAAAAATAAAGTTTTTGATAAAATTATTTTTATTGCTCAAATATGTTGGTTATTATTTTTAAAGGCGAGAATTTCAAACGGTTTCGAAAACGGAGTTAAAACGAATTTTAAAATGATTTTTAAATATTTTTAACTCTTAGAGTTGTTTTGACTTCCAACTCTTCATTTCTTTGTCTTATTTAAAGGAGTCTTTTGGATTCCAACTCTTCATTTCTTTTCATTATAAAAGGAAGTCGTGGGCAACCCTTTTAACCTACTTTTGGCACAAATCTTGGCAGCAAATATATTTTATATTCCTCTTCTTTTTATATACACATTGGCCCTTAAGATTTGTGACTTCCAATCTTAGATTAAAGGTGTTCTTGGGGCTATTTTGTTGGAGGATCTTGGAGAATATTTTGTAGATCTTTTGAGTTGATCTTGATGATTTGATCGTTGGTTTCTCATCATGGTTTGAGGTATGGAGTTTTACACAAAATGCTCCTTAAATCTCGCGAGTGCCATTCTCTTTGAATTCTTGTTAATTAAACTCATATTTGAATTGATAAATTCATTGAAATTTGGAAAATAATTGTTGAAATTATTTTGATTCATGTGGTATCATTATATTATTGATGAGCACGTTGTCATGAGATTTTAATATGGCACGGATGTTGGGCACCCCCCAAAATTCCTGTTTCCCGGGCTATGGCTTGATAAAGCATATACGGATGTGGTGAGGCCTGGAGACCCGATTAAAGTGTGGTTGAGAAATTATATTGATAAATGCTTTGATATTTTCATTTGATTTGAATATTCGTACTCGTGTTGTTACGCTTTATTCATTGCTAATCCATATTTGTTGAGCATCTTTTCTGTCGTATTGTGTACTTCCCCATATTTTCTTTTAGTGGAAGGTTAGCGCGGATTTTGGGGCGCTATGGAGATTGATTTTAGCGAGGATTGTTTGGGAAAGATTTGTATTATTTTGATGTATAGAGCTTTGGAGATTTGTATTTTATTTTCGAGTTAGTTTTTGTATGTAATTCGAGAGACTTGGTATTTAATTTGAAGAGATTGAGATTTGTAGTTTATCTTTTGTTGTTGTGGGATTTAGATGCTCTATACCTTGTTATATTGTGGATTTAGTTTAGTTTTATCTCATTAGCACTCCGTTTGCTCTCCCCGGGCGGGCGGGGTGTTACAGATTCGAGATCCACTAAACATGTTTGCAATTCTTTGTAGGGGTTCTAGTTAACTAAGGATGTCGGTAATGGAGAAAAGCTTTTTATAGGCAATCATCACAAGGAAACACTAGTAGTAGGAGGAAATTTAGTTCTAAATTTTGGTGAAGATTATAATTTAGTATTGATAGATTATTTTTATATTCCTAGCATTAGAAGAAATTTGATTTCAGTTTCTAAGCTTGTGATGAGTGGATATATGGTTTATTTTAATAAAGGTGATTTTATCAAAAATAAAAAATCTCTTATATGCTTTGGTATATTTGAAAAAGATCTTTATATTATAAGACTTGTCTCACCACTACTGCTTAATACTAAATTAAATAACTTAAATGGAAAGAACCCACAGAGAAAGGAACCAATTTGAAAATGATACAAAGACCGGTCTTAAATGGACAATTGAGTTTTTTTAAAAGTGTAGGCACTTCTAGTATGCGAATCATGCTTAGAGGGTAAGATGACCAAGAGACCATTTGCGGCAAAGGGATATTAAGCCAAAGATGTGTTAGAACTAGTTCATTCTAATTTGTGTTGGATTGTGGCTATTGGGGAAATAGGTTACTACGAGTATTTCATCACTTTCTTCGATTATTACTTGAGCTTTGAATAAACATCACAAGTTTGAAGTCTTTAATAAGTTCAAATTGTATAAGGCTGAGGTGGGGCATAGCAACGATACACCAATACATAATCTACGATCTGATCATAGAGGGAGATACCTTTAGGGAGAGTTTAGAGAACCCTTATAAAAAATTGGGATTACATCCTAATTGTCCACATCGGCTACTTCAAGACAAAATGGTTTAAGGAAAAAAGGGAGCAATGTTATTTTGGACATGGTTAGATCCATAATGAGTTATTCCGATATGCCAAATTCCTTTGGGGGTTTTGCATAAGAGACGTGTACACATTTATTAAACCTGGTTAATTATAAATTTAACCTAATGACTCCTCTAGAACTGTTGACCGATCTCAATCCCAGTGTAGGACATGTTCGAATTTAGGGTTGCCTAATAAATTTGCTATGAAATTAGACATCAAAATTAGATTCAATGACAGATGTATGTCTCTTTGTGGGCTATCATAAAGGAACCAAGGGAGGTAAATTTTATGATTATAAGGACCAGAAGATATTTGTTATCATAGATGATCGTTATTTAAAGGAAGGTTATATGATTCATTAGAAGATCAAGAGCAATATCATTGTATAAGATCTAAGAGGAAAAGAATGAGTAACTGCTTTGAGACTACCTGTAGAAGATGAAGTACAACTTGATATAGATAGTACCATATATTAAACCATAAGTGGAGCCACGTCATAGTGGGAGAGAATCAAGCATCATCCTGATAGGTTAGTGTACATGGGTGAGAACTTTGGTGAAGTCCCAAGGGAACAAGAATGAGATCCCAATAACTATGATGAGGTACACCAAGACAAGGATGTCAAGCTTTAGCTAAACGCTATGAATACAGACATGGATTTAAGGTATTCAAATCAAGTATGGGAACTTATAGACTTATCAAATGTGATAAAATCTACTGGTTTCAAGTGGATCTACAAGAAGAAGAGAGGTTTGGATAAAAAGCTGGAAAGATTCAAGGCAAGTCTTGATGAGAAATATTTACTCCTAAAGAGGGGATCGATGATGAAGAAACTTTCTCGTTGGTAGCCATAATAAATTCTATCCCAATTATCTCTTACAATGCGTTTCATCTCATTTTTTAGATTTGGCAAATGAATGTTAAGACTGCATTCTTGAACGGTAATCTTGATGAGTGCATCTGTATGTGTAGATGCCACATTCTAGGATCCTCTAAAACTCTCCTTAGCTCCCTAACACTTCTTACTTCAGCATGAAACCTTAGGTCATACTCCGAGTACTGATCTAGAGGCCATTGGGCGCTCTCGAGACCCATTTTAACCCAAATTAAATTTCTCACCTGAGTGAAAGCTCAATAATTATTCGAATGACTCTGAATACCCTTTCCAACGGTTCGCCCCATGCACAAATTGAACTTACGGTTCAAATGAATATTCCATCTCCTTAAAAACTGATCTAGAGACCACTGAGTGCTCCCGGAATCCGTTTGACTCCCCTCAACTCTTTAGATCGAATGAGACTGAATGAATCGTTAAAGGGATCTAAATACCCTTTCTAACAGTCTGCCTCGTGCACGAATCATCTTCACAGTACAGACGGACTACCCATTTTACTTCGAAGGGTCACCAGGCGCTTCTGGGACTCATTTTACCAAGGTCAACTCTCCGAACTGAATGAGACTGAATGAATTTTGAAAGGGTTCTGAATAACCTTTCCAACATTCTTTCTCGTGTACAAATCAGCCTCCGGGAATCTCTTGTCCAAAAGTCCATCAAGCGCTTTTGAGCCCCATTTGACCACAGTCAACTCCTGAACCTAGGAACAACCCAATGGATTCTTAAAGGGCTCTAAATACCCTTTCTAATGATATGCCATGTGCACAATTTGGTCTTACAAATTTCGTTTTACAACTATTTTTCTGAGAAATCAACATGAGATTGTTGAATTGCAAACCCATTTCTCTGCTTATTGGCAGTGTGTCTTGGGTTGCCTGTTGATAGGCAAGTCCGGTACAATGTCGATAGGTACCCCCTTGACCTTATATAAGGAGAGCATGGGCTCACTTCGAAAGGGACCTCAGAAACATCCCCTCAGTGATCTGGGCAACATTCTGTCGATGTCAGCGCTATTTCCCTATTGAAACCTCTCCTCCATATTTCATTTCCATCCCTTCAAACCTAATTTAGCAAAATCCTTTCCCTCTCCTCCTATCACCTCCATCCACTTGCAAGGGCAACCCTTCAACAATCAAGGTTAGCCTTCATGGCTCCAAAAAGGTCCAAACATTCTTCTCTCTCTATAAATTTCCTTATTGTCGCATTAGGCATTTCATCTTTGTTAGTTCACTCATATTACTTTTTATCAGTAGTATTGCACAAACCATATTTTCAATAAAAAACCCAAAAAAGAAAAAGTGAGTTTGCTCATAAATTCCAAATGGGATTCCTCACCACATTTTCTCAAACCAAAACATCCTTTTCTAAACATGCACATCAAAATAAAATCCCCGGTTGGATTTATGGGATAAACCTTACCCTCGTGTTGCATGCAAACTACGTGGACTTTGATGCCTCTTTAGGCTACGTAAGGGTCTCGGGTCAAAACTCAATACTCGAGCCCTCCTTTCCTATTTTTATTCATGTATTATTTCTATACATTATATTTGTGATTCATGCTCTCATTTTGTCCAATTTATACCATCGTCTTTCTATAAATGATCGGTGACCTGATAGACGCACACATTATTTCTTATTCTTATTTTTAGGAACACTCCTACGGATGACCTCACTCCTCCTTTCTCCATAACGCGAGTCGAGTAATTCCATTCTCCATTTATATATACTTTCACACACAATTCACGAAGTTATTAAGAAGAATAACACATTCCTAGGAGAGACCAAAAGGGAGTGATGGGTGCCTTACCCCTTCCCATTTCATAACTTAGCCCTTGAACCTATGAACTAATTGGTTTCGCAAGCATCAATATGTCTTTAATGTCATTCTCTTGAGGTGACATCATTTCTTTTGCTTGTTTTGTGGATATAGGCTGGAGACTCTATCTCTTTACATCACCCCACATCGACGACGGTTGAAGTGCCCCTGGAAAGGGTACGAGACCTTTTTATTCTCTCCCTCCAACCGTGTGCACGAGTCCCGAAACCCCCCAAGGAATGAGGAAGAAACGAGATGGACACAGTGGCGACTTTGGTGGGTAATTACTTGTCATAAGAGGGTTATAATCTGTTTGTATGGGTGTTATCATTTTTCTCATGTGTGCGTATGCACCTACTTGTATGTTCCCTTTTTCCTTTATTACTTTTTCTATATATTTACCTCTTGCTTATATCACCTATCACTCATTTTTCACTTTCATTCACCTGTAAATGTCCTTCATGTACACCTTACACACCTTACACCTATATGTAGGATCACTTATACTCTCATGTTTCACACACCACTTAGAATATTCTTTCTTAGGTCTCACAACACACACCTCCACTTATCACACTTATATATATATCCATTCTCACTTGCACTTATCACATGTCACTTGTAGTTGATCCATGCTTAGGTTCACTATCACACACTCACTTGTATTCACACATCACTCACTCACATGTTTCCATGCTTAGTGTAGCCTTCATGTTAGATTTACTTTTCAAGATACTTGTACATTCTTCCCTGTTAGTATAGTGCTCCATTTACTCATCATGCAAAATAAATTACTACCCCATAATATACTGATCAATAATCAAGCATTATGCACACTACATCACTAAGAGCATGTCTATTGACCAAAATTTATCCTTTACTAGGGGGTCACTTAGTGATGGGCGCTAATCCAGCAGGTTGCAATTAGCCTAAGCAATATGACTCTCACCTTCCATTGGCCTAGTACCTTCGATGTATATCAAACAATCCCCCCCCCCCCCGCATCGTACCGGTTGATCAAACTCACGGTGGGAGGTATATAGCAGGGAACTCGTTTATGTATGTCGAGTATATCATGTACTTTCCCCACGAGGTATATAGTGAGGAAATTCACGTACACTCAGATATATCAAATGGCCTATCCATACGTACCGATTGCCCTCTAAAGAAAAAATTATATCGTGGATGTCATACCAAAAGGGGAACCTTTCCACAAACCCAACAACTGCATAAATCTCATATAGGTTTCAGACCTAGGACACTCATATTTAGTTTGTCGGTTACCACACAAAACTCTACCGAAATACCGGGTTGGCATCCCACCCGAGTTTTCATGCAATTTCGTCATTTTTTTAAAATAGGACCCTGTCCATGAGCCTAGAAACAAGTCAAACCCTATCTTACATATTTTCCAAACCCTATTTTCCCAAGCTGGGGTCCTGTCCGACATTTTTTTGCATTTAGGTAAACCTAATACAAGTGAAAACATAATAATAATAATAATAATCATAATAATAATAATAATAATAATGATGATGATGATGTTGAGACTCTTCTCTCGTTTTTCTCTTCTTTCTCAAAAAACCAAAATATCAAAAAGCATTTTTTCCTCTTTTTAAAAAAAAGTACCAAAAAACATTTTTCATCCTTTTCATCAAAATTACCATAAACATTTTCCCTCCTTTTTACCAAAAATTGCCAAAAACACTTTTTTCTCATTTTTATCAAAAGTGTCAAAAACATCTTTCCTATTTTTCAAAAATACCAATTAAATTGCTTTCTAACTTCTTTCAAAAATAAATTCGAATCATTTTTATTCTCTGGACAATTACATACCCAATTCTTGGCCTGGCTCCCTATTGGCTTCGGTCTTCTGTCAAACCTCCCCGAAGCTCGTCAGCTCCTTTGAAACTTCTTTCGAGTCAGGAATATACCTTCGTTGATCTTCCATGGAAAACATCGATCAAGCACCCAACCTACAGCCTGATCTGATGGCAGTCCTAGTCCAACTCAGTGCCAAGATTGACAGCCTTCAAACCTGGGTTCAAAAACGGTGTAAGTTCCTAAAGAACCCGAGGTTTTCTTTCCTCGTGCCATGGGTCCACTCCCTCCTGAGACTATTTGGTTCCTAAAAGAATATCAGCACGCTCTACGAGCCCCATCGGCCAATGGGCCACCACCAGCTCAACTCCCTATGCCAAACCTTGCCCTGCAGAGTCTAACTTGCTAGTAACCGTTGATCCCAAGGAGGAAGGACTGAACAAGGTCAAGGAAGACCTTAATTTGTAGTTGAAGAAGTTTGAAAAAGGTAAGATTTTCGGGAACTACATGGACTACACCCACAAGTTTCCCTATCCTAAATCGAGATTGCCGAAAAAAATTCAAGATGGCTACCATTTGAAAGTTCGGGGTAGCGGACCCCCAATTGTTCACCTTCAAAGTTATCACCGAGCTATGACTCTCCTTAGTTACCATAAATAGATAACTGACCATATGTTCCAAGAGACTTTTAAGGACAATGCTCTTTGTTGGTTCCTATCCCTCGAAGAATTCAGAATTCGTACTTGAAGAGATGCTACTCGAGAATTCATGTCACAGTCCGAGTATAACGAAGAACTAGAATTACTTGTCGTGATCTAGAGTCTCTCAATAAAAATAATGGAGAAAATGTTGGTAATTTCATAGAAAAGTGGAGGGAGAAAGCTTCCACCATGACCAACCGACTCTCTGAAGAAGAATAAGTCACTATAGTGAAGAAGAATTTCATGCTCATATTCGAGCAACCATGGGCAGCCAGTATTACCCACACTTTCGAGCTGTTCAGGAAGTGGGTGTGGAGATTAATGAAAGTGTTACCAAGATGGAAGCCGAGCTAAAGAATATGACCAGTAGTTCAGCCCTAGAAAGTATGAGAAGCTTGTCAATTCCACAGTCATAACCATCAATAATATCTCTCAACCTGCTACCTCTTGGGTGCTATAATGCCCTCCTAACCTCATCCATTACCAAACCCACTGGCCAAAAACTTCAAAACTAATGCCCATTGTGATTTTCACCAGTCCGTCGGCCGTACTACCGATCAGTTCTTCTATCTCCGGAATGTAACCCAAGATTTAATTGATCAGGGTATCATCGAACCACCAACCAATCCTAAACCCAACACCACTCACAACCCACTTATAACCCATAAAAATACCATCTTCCTAGAAAATGACCCAAAATTCGATCCATCTACCTAGATTGTGCCTAGTAAAGCACCCATCATACCTATATTTTCACCCAAACTGCTAAAAGTTTGCCCATATTTTCTCTTACACTCTACCTTCTTCACCGATCAAGCTCTATCACTCCTCTTGAGGGATTGTATTTTCGTTTGTACCCGTTCCTAAGAAAAAGATATGGAGTTATCAGTAGTACTAAATCAACTATGGATTTGGGGCTGAAATTTCCCTCTGAAATCACCATCGATTATCAAAAGTTTAACATCATGTTCATGGAAGCTCGGAAGTGGGCTTGGGAGTCAGACAATTGGATGGTCCCCATTGATAAAACTGGTTTGAATGATGTAGTACAGATTATGGCAGGCATGTTCCAATAAATCAGAAAAATCTTTCGCATTGTCCATCTACTCATCGCTTTTAAGCTTCAAGAGTGGCTGGTCCCTTCAGTCTCACACCTCCCCGTTGAGTGGGAAGATTTATATGAAAAAGTCATTGAGGTTATGGAATGCATTAAATTCTATTAATAAGAAGACATCATCTCCACCGGATGGGGGGACGAATTTGATAGCTCAAATGATGAACTAAGTCACGAAAGGTCAATCCAGTGAGCAGCATGTGGGTGATAATATCTTTCGAGGACCTGTTAGGGGAAATCAATAAAGTATCCATGAAACCCAAAATCGATGAAAAAATGGGATTTTTGTTCTTCCTCACTCCGTAAACCATATGACTAGATCAAGAAGACACTACCTAGATCAAAATCCTCATCCATCAACAACAGATAAAGTAAAGGGAATTGTTGAAGAACTTCCCATTCTATAGATGACCATTGAAGAGAGCAAGATATTAGATTAACTAAAAAAGACAAAGGTCAATATTACCGTGTGGGAACTCTTCATGTCTTTCCAATTACACCTAAATGATGTGATAAAGCTTCTCACTGGGCCCGTAGTCCCTCCTTCCACCACTCCATAAGAAGGTGTGAACTTGGTTGGATCCTTGACCACTACTAGACTGCTTTTTTTCTCCGAAGAAGAAATTCCAAAGGTCGGCCTTGATCACAACTATACCCTCAACATCTCCATTGAAGTGATGGGAAAGACAATTCTTCTCTCACTCGTCGACAATGGATCTGCCATCAATGTTTTCCCACTAAGAACATTCAATTATTTGGGCTGAAAGTAAGTGACCTGACTCCAACTTCCACCGCAGTACCTGCCTATGATAATACTCGTTGAGAGGTGATTAGATCCATAAAACTCACAATAGGGGTATTCCCTATCAATACCATTATTGAGTTTTAAGTTATTGACATACCCGCATGCTTCAATCTTCTACTTGGTCGACCATGGCTTCATAGCATTCGAGGTATATCCTCCTCCCTTCATCAAAGTTGAAATTCTTCGCCAAAGGGGAAGTCATTACCATTTTAGGGGAGGATGACAGTACTGAAATATTCGGCACCAGCAATCCGGTACTAAAAATACAACATGGGACGTATGGTGTGCTTCTTGAAGGTTGATCTGCTTTGATAGGGGATGATTTCAAAAACTGAGTATGTCCAGAGCACAGGCCTCACGGTAATGTCAACGTGATATAAATGTTCAAGAATATCTACTTTATGCCCAGACTAAGGCTGGGACGACATTAACTGGGGATACCATAGTCCTTAAAAAGGCCTTTCTCCCATGTGGCTTGGGTTATCAGCCTTCATCAGAAGAACTAAGAGTGCTCCGCCAACCACGATTGATGGGAAGTTTAGAAGATGCCAAGACCATTTGAGGGATTCCTTAAATGGGAGATTCGTCATAAAGGGTGAACCTTTTGTGACTTTCTCGAACCATGGTATGATCATTTTGATAAGAAGATGAAGCCCGGGATGGAAATCTTCTTTCAAGGCAACTACTTCTAGGCCAAAGACTGCCAACATCAAGTGCAACCTCTCACTCAAAAAATCATAGATATTACCAAGGTCTTCGATGAAAGTGATTCTGAAGACTCGTTCAACCTGCTGTGAAACTTAACCCGACTAATTACCCTATCTCTTTATCTATTGTTGTTCCTCCTTTTTCTGATAACAATGTAAGAGAGACCTCTTTTAATCAGGTTCTTAACGCTTATTTTTCTCGAAAGTGAAATAAATAAGGATTTTGGGTATCTTGTTATTCCTTACATTAATTGCCTTGATTCTAATTAAACTCTTGATGATGATGATTTTAAAAATGAACCATTATTAACTCATCTTAATATGGTTAATAAAAAAAACATAACCTCATTCAAATTAATGAGGCTATAACTATTGTTATCAATCTTGGTTATAGTAGCCAACAGTTCGAGATTAGGATAGGGTCAACCCATAATGAGCATAAGCGCGCGCAATTCAAGGAGTTGCTAAAGGAATTTATAGATGTCTTCGCATTGTCCTATGGGGAGATGCCCGATAAGAGATTCTAACTCTCCCATAATGCAAACTAGTCAAACAAAAATTGCGAAAGATCCACACCAAATGGTCACTCAAAGTCAAGGAAGAGCTAATCAAATAGTTGAACGCAGACTTCATCCTGGTGATCAAATACCCTATATGTCTACCCAACATTGTACCCACACTAAATCATAAGGAAAAGTTTATATGTGCATGGACTATCGAAATTTGAACAAAGCATATCCAAAGAACGATTGCCCACCGCCCAACATCGACATGATTGTGGATAACACGGCCAGTCATACTCTCAAGTCATTCATCAATGGGTTCTCCATATACAATCAAATTAAGATGCACCCTGACCATGAAGAAAAAACTTCCTTCATCACCCCTTGGGGAATTTGAGAACATAGAACCAAAGGGCTGCCACATCCATCTTGCATGATCTGTTACACAAAGAGGTCGAAATCTACATAAACGACATGATTATTATGTCTAAGATTCGAGAAGTTCACTATCCCTCCCTTCGAAAGTTCTTCAAACAACTGAGGCGATACCATATGCAGTTAAACCCATAAAAAATCATTTTTGATGTCACAAAAAGAAAGATATTGGGATTCATGGTTAGCAAGAATGGAATCGAAGCGAACCCTGGAAAATTAAAAGCCATACTCAAAATTCCACTGCCCCGAATGGAGAAGGAACTCTGGGGATTCTTGGGAAAATTACAGTATATCACCCGGTTCATTATCCAATTGACTTCCATCTATAAACCCATTTTCAAACTCCTCTAGAAGGATTCTACCAAAGTTTGAAATGAGGCCTGTCAGGAAGTCTTTGATATAATCAAGCAATATCTTACCTGGACTCCGGTGCTTATGCCTCCGTAGACAGGTATCCCTCTACTCCTGTACTTACCCATAAGAGATATCACATCAGGGGCTTTATTAGCCCAATACATTGAAGAAACCCGTAAAAAAGGGTCACCTACTATGCCAGTCAAAAATTGGTCGGGTACGAAGTCAACTACACTGCCTTGGAGAAAGCATGTTTTGCCCTAGTCAGGTTCATTCAAAAGTTATAGCACTACATGCTCATTTTTCCTATCAGACTTGTGTCCCTAATGGACCCCATTAAATACCTGCTTGAGAAACTCGCCTTATCTAGCTCAATGGCCCGATGGTTGATGCTAATATTTGAGTTCGATATTGTGTATATTACATAGAAAGATATAAAAGTTAAAGACATCTCCAATTACCTTACTGATTACCCCATGGAAGAGGTTGATGTTTGGGTCTCTAAATTCCCGAACGAAGATATTCTCTACACCTCTCGGGAGGAGTTTTGATGGAATTTTTTTATGGTGCTTCCAACAAGAAAGGATATGGCATTGGGATACTCCTGATCGCCCCTGATGACTCTCACAGTCCCATTGCCATAAAGCTAGATTTTCTCCACACTAAGAATATGATTGAATACGAGGCATGCATTATAGGCCTCAAAGTCTCCCTCAAAAAAGGTGTCTAACACCTGAATGTCTACGGGGACTCCGCCCTCATCATCGGCCAAGTCCTAAGAAGATGGAATGTCAAAAATGAGAACTCTTACCCTTCCACACCCACCTAGAAGAGATGGCCTCCTAGTTCTGAGATATCACCTTCCACTACTTGCCCTGAGCAAAGAACATATTAGTTGAGGCCATTGCTACCCTAGCCTCCATGGTCGACATGCCCGAGAGAATAACGATGGCCCTTTCCTAGTATAAAAATAAGCTATGCCAACCCACTACTACCATATTGATATCGTCATAGAGGAAGATTCTAATATGGCCGAGTGTTGGTACTACGACATTTTGCACCACCTGAAGCATGATAGGTATCCCTAAGATGCCAATAACAAAGATCTTGCGAACCTTTGCAAACTGTCTGCCCAGTACATCATCTACGATAAAGCGTTATTCACGAGAAACTTTGATGGAACCTATTTGCACTGCATTGCAGGGGTTGACATTGAAGAAATGATGCAGAAAATCCACAAAGAAGAATGTGGACCCTACATGAACCGTTATATGCTTGTGAAGAAAATTATCTGTTAAGGGTATTATTGGACCACCATGGTTAGGATTGCACCGCCCACATTTGAAGATGCCTCAAATGATAACAATTTGATAATCTTCAGCACTTACCTCCTCAAAAATTGCACTACATGACTTCTCCCTGGCATTCTCCACCTGGGGCATTGACATCATAGGTAAAGTCACACCCAAAGGTTTAAATGGGCATGAGTTCATCCTGGCTTCCATTAATTACTTCACCAAATGGGTCGAAGCCGAGTCATATGCAGTACTGAGTTCTAATAAGGTATCCAAGTTTATTTGAAAGAACATCATCTGCCGATATGGGGCTCCCCACGTCCTAGTATCAGATAATGGATTGCACTTTGAAGCTGAGGTCAAATAACTGGTCGATAAGTATAGGATTCAGAGACATAAATTTTCTCCTCCATACCGACCCCAAACCAATGGTGTAGTCAAAGCCGTAAAAAAAACCTTAAATCCATCATCAGTAAAATGATCGAGAATTATCGAGAGTGGGCCGAACAAATCCCTTATTCCCTCCGGGGCTATTGAATTGTGTCATGACATCTACTAGGTCTACCCCTTACTCTTTAGTATACTACATGGAAGAAGTCCTATCCATTGAGCTGGAAATACCTTCATTGCGCGTTATGCTCGAATGCAGAGTCAGCGAGGAAGATTGGCATCATAGACGGTTTGACGAATTATCACTCTTGGGTGAAAAGAGGATGAATGCTCTATAACACATAGAAGGGTACCATCACCGAATAACGTGGTCATTCAAATGAAGAGTTAAGTACTGTTATATCCAAGAAGGAGACTTGTCCCTCAAAGAAATCATAGAATCCGTTTGCGACCCCATAGGGAAATTCAAGCCGAACTGGAGTGGCTCTACATCATGAAAAATATCCTGTAAGGTAACCCCGCTATGCATACTGAACTTGACCAGGAAGAGATGGCACATCTAGTCAACCTGGACTATCTCAAGAAGTTCTACCCTTAGCCCAAAATCTCGACGCGCTACGACTCTTCTTATCCCTCTTCTATTATAAAAATAAGTCATTATTTACCTCTACCCAGAATTACGTGGGGTTTGATCCTCTAAAAAAACTTTTCTTTCAAAATGAAACTCAAAAAATTTTCAAAACTCCAAGAGCTACGTAGGTAGCTCATACGATTTACAAGGGCGCGATCCCCTTCTTTCATAAAATGTTATTCATTTGTACCCCCCAAGAATGATAGTTCATTTTATCATTTACCTGAACAAAAGTATTATGTATGCCTTAGTGATTAGTATAGATATTTTAAATGTATAAATCATCAAGAGGCACAATAATATGATTAAAATCCTTTTTATTTCAAATAGGGGAGTTCGCTACAATTACACAAAGTATCAGCGAAGGAAGTCAAAACAACCACCCTTCTCCGCTAACCAAGCTATTCTTAAAACAAGCCTAACCAAACTTCCTAAAATTATTGCCAAATATTAGAAAACCAAAAAACAAACCGAACACATCCCATCCACACAAAAATTTTGCATAAAAATAAACACAGCTTCACAAAAACCATATCCGTAACTTCCAGAAGACCCAACCCCATCATCATCCACTCCCTGTTGCCACCAAACTTCCCATTCCTCGTTGGTATTTCGAAGGTGCTCCATATAGTGGTATGCCTTAACCATCTTGGAGAAAAACCATTATTGCCCCTCCATTGTGTAAAAATGGACAAACCACCTTTGGCCGGTCTCCTCTGCCAAGATCTTTGCCACGACCTACTTACACAACCATTTTAGATAGTCTTCTAACACATGCCAGAGCCTGCTTATGATTTGAGATGGATGGGTTGACGATTTATGACTCCCATAAAGAACCTAACCTCATGCACATAGATTTAGTTAAGCCTTCCATGAGAAAGAAGTCTAGTGCTCGGGGAGGCACTATTTGCTCCCATCCGACTTAGCGCATAAGCCACCAGGGGAAATATAATGAAGTCTGCCGAAGGCTAACTAACCGAACATATCAGTTTTCTCCCATATACATAATGGTCTACATCTCTCTCCACCATGGCTGACTAGCAAAGGCGTCGGGCTCTATACTCCACGAACAAATTTACCCAGTTCTCTATCGATGGGCCGAAACTAATGGAATATCGACTAAAAATATTCGTCATGGCTTCTAAGGAATACTCACAGAGAATTAGCAATTGAAATCTCTCAGCCAACCACATGAACAGCATCACCGAGCTCCCTCTTAAAAAATCATAGAGGCCTTCCTGCTAAGCACTGAGACCATTTAGGTTTTCCGCCACTATCACCACCACAGAATTGTGATGCTAAGACATCCACACTGTAAATATAGCCAACTGAGGGTCCACTATTAGGTCCCCCGTCACCAGCAAGAGCCTAGAAGTTAGGCCCAAGGCGATAGCTCCGACATGGCCTTCATCGTTGAAATCCCCCAAATGCACATAATATATGACAATCGGAACCAACGATCGAGTCACCAAAGGGGAAATGTGGAGAAACTCCGCTAACAGTGTCGGGGGAGATCGAGAAAATTCAGGCATAACCACCACTAGGTTGGGATTAATTCCCAACATGGATGAAAACTCTTCGTAGGTCGGACTAACCTCGTCTAAACAGAAACATAAAATGTGATTTTCAGTGTACCAGAATTGCACTGTCACCACTAACGTGTTCCAATCAATAGCCCAATTATGCCACAAGGAGACTCGATGAAAATTGAAAGATTCATAGTCCATGTTATATAGGCACATGGATTCTAGACTTTCGAGGTAGAAATAAAATTATGTGTGCATCGAAAGATCCATTTTGGAAACAATGGAGTAGAAAGAAAGAAATAAGAAGGAGAAGAAAGTGAGAATGGATGGAAAAACTACAACCCCTTTACCCCCCCCCCCCCCCCCCCTTTTATACACAAAAGCCTTGGCTAAAGACAAGAAACCCAGGGAGCTCAACGAATGCCTACCATACAAAGTACTCTAGGCTACAAGAAAGTGCAATAAAAGTCTTAGGGTGATTTGACTTGACCCATATGCCGATAGGTAGGACCAGGGGTATGTTAATCGGTAACCCCCTTACTTTAAAAAGTTCCATCTTTCCTTTTTTTTCAAAATGAAAGACTCAAAAAAATAAATCCTTATTTTAAGACCCCCGGGGTTATTTATTCTAAACTTATCCATTTTTACCCATAATAAATAACCCATCATTCTTACAGTCTCAGTGACAAAGAAAAATATGCATGTAGAATAAGTTATTAAAACAATAATTAGAAATAAAAATCTTCTTCACATATATACTTCCATTGCATGATTACATTTTTCAGGTAGAAGAAGAAACAAAAAAAACAAAACAACGGGACTCAGCCTGAACCCCTAATCTCTCTCTCTAGACCCTCAATCACTGTGACAAACACGTTTCCCCTGGCGACGAGCTATATAACCTCAATTCCCAGATCCCGATCCCTCGTCTGAGGTAGCTAGCGGAACTAGACAATAAGGAACATAATATAAGATATAGGCGGCCATAGAGGCCACCCAGTCCCTGATGTCCTTAGCCAAGTGGTTGGCATTCGAACATGCTGTAAGCAAAGCAACATAAACAAAAGGTAAATCAGTCAGTAAAAAGAAAAGAAAGAATTAAAAGGAGATAAGACACGAAAAGAGAAAAATATACCTTAGGCTAAAGGACGTCCTCCGCAAGCCCTATCAACCCCAAATTCGTTGCATTAGGGTGCTGCGACAGGCTCAGTGATCCCCTCTAGTCAATTGAAAATTATAGGAAGGCACAGTAACCTGAATGAGAGGATCCTCCTCTGCCACTTGTGCTGTGGGCGGATCCCAATGGCCCGCTCGTACCCCTTCCCTAAGTCATAGGAGGATGAGTCATGTTCACCACATAATAAATGCATGAGGGTATTATCCAGCTATCAAAAAATCCATGTAGTCATAGGTCGCTGTTATGTTTGTGTAAAGCGAATAATCCTTGCCAACCATCATTGCTGCCCAGCCTCAGGGGACATCTCCCTCACCCGTCTAATATACATTGGAGAGATCGCCGATGGGACCGCTACATCATACTCCATTATCTATTTCACAAACCTCTCTCACAGATACCTACCCTAACTCATGCACCATCAACCTCTGCATATGGACATGCAAGCCTGTCACCCACATATGTTAAGGAGCCATCCCCCAAGGGTAAAAGGTCACTTGTAATTCCCAACAAAGATCAGTTGAAAGAGTGCGCGTACGTTCAAATAGAAATATTATTTAATTAAACTCAGTTTTATCAGTTAAGTCCTAAACATGCAGCTATATGTGATTCAACAAGATGATGAAACATGCAAGAACATTCAAACACACATATTTGACGAAAAATCCCCCAAAGGGGCAAAACCATTTATTTTCATTATAATATTGTAACATACAATTTCTCGGATTACAATGAAAATACAGTGACACAGAATTACCCGCAGGCATCGGATCTATAGTCAGCGACTGGAAGTTTCCCTTTCTAGGAGGGCAAAAATGAATAGAAGAACGATCTTCTCCACAAGGGTATGAACAGACACACGATTGTTTTCTTGGGTTGCAAACAGATTCACAAAGGTTTGGAAAGTTGTGTGAATCAAAACATGAGTCTTGGGACTCACAAAGGTGAAGACTTAGAGTTTTTGGACTCTGAAAATCGTCTGTATAAGTCTTGCGAAACACATCCCCAGAGTTGGTTTATAAAGGAAAAACTGGGCCTGAAAAATCTCTGCACGATCTGCTTGAATTTATCCCAGGCGGACTGGTCTGGTATGGATGCGGATCGGCCCAAGGTCGGACCGGTTCATTTTTTCAAGTAGCTTCTTCGGTTCGCATTCGATCCGGGGTCTACTGATTTTTGAACAAAGCAAATCGGTCCGGAGTGGCGGACCGATTCTTTTTCCAAAAGGGGTGGATCGGTCCGGGGCAGACCGGCTCCTTTTTAAAACAGGCGAACCGGTCTGGCTGTCTGAAACATTAATTCCTTGCTTTCTTTGATATTCGGATCCATTGATGACGATGCAAGCTTTGAATATCTTCAATGGTGGAACGGCGTACGACATATAATTGATAATGGACAAAAATGTCCTTACAAATCTCTCCATATGTCTATGCCGGTACATACATAAAAACAAACATCCGAATTATCAAATTCCTATACAAATCTACCCTTCCATGAACCCAAAACTGAAAAGGTGCAAATGAATAAGACTTCATCGTTTGTTCTTCAACTCTTCAGGAATCTTAAGTCTTTCCTCATCAGGGTGTGCAGTTCAGAGATCATCAAGGTAGTACCTACACACATGAGACAAAGGCAATACCAAGTGACGTATCTAGTTTGAAATGAGATAAACATAAATACCAATATATGATGAAAGCATACTTTATCAAATCTCAAAAACTCAAATCTCCCCCATAATATGATAATAATTATTTCTCCCCCTTTTTATGATGTCCCCAAATAGACAAATGAGAAGATTAAATCAAACAAACAAAGTCGGGGTGTCACAAGGAATAAACTACTATTTTTGAAATTTTTACATAGCAAACAAAAAGCACACCATGATCAAACACAAAACAACCAAGTCGATGATAGCGTAAACGAATGGTTGTGATCAAATTCGATACGAAAATCAATGCATACAAACATGACATATGTGCAAGATGAATATCGGATACTCCTAACGAATGAACTCAAAATTCCTTTGGTGTAAAAAAAATGGAAATATGAGACATTGACTAAATCAAATCAAAAAATCAAAGCTCAAAGTGATTTCCACACCAATAACGTCCAAAAGATTTCATGCTTTTTCAGGACCGCCAAGGAAGTGCAAATCCGTTTAATTCTCCAACCAAGCTCCCTCAGATTTATATTTTGAATAGAGGTAATCTAAATTTTCAAACTTTGGAGAATTGGTGGTGAAATATAATGGCCCAGATTTTGCATGAATTGCTTTTGATAGCCTATAAATTTTTCGGGCTCTTTTAACCTCTTTGGACCTCGGATAATAAAATTCCTCCATTTTTAGGTCCTTTTTAACGGTGGCTTAGAATCGCAAAGTGAACCTTTCGCAGCCCATCCCCATTTTTCAAATAATCACACAGTCTCACCAAAACGGTTTTTACATGCATTCCAATCTTGCCAAGTTTTATCGCATATTGTACGTTGTATAGACATAATTGAGATGGAAACACTCTAGCCAATATGTGATAGACAAGTAAAACAATCAAATATAGCCGTGCATGTGTGCAATAAATGAGATAGGAGTCAAACATGTAGAAAGATATCACTAATCACATCTCAAAGACTCCAATCAATGTAAAGCACATGGATGAAAGGATGTAGCGTCTCAAATCTCTATCAAACAGTCACATGGAGAAATGGAATGAAAAGGCGACTTGGCTATCTTAAATGCTCATTCATAAAAGGTGCCAAAAAAATCTTTTTGTGCTTTTCTGAAGAATTTTATAAAATGAAAATCTTTTTGGATAAAAAAAAAATTAAAAAAAAATAATGTACAACAAACAATAGTACATATAAAACAAACTAGCAATAGGAAGCATATGATATGGACATAAAAAAATCCTATCCTAGACATAGACCAACCCCTCAGTCAGCTGTACAAATTCCCAAAGACTTCCTAAGACTCTCAAATCTAAGGGCATCTAAAGGTTTCGTGAAAATATCGGCTAACTGACAGTCGGTGGGTACGAAGCTCAGGGATACAATTTTCTCCTCAACTAACTGACGTATAAAGTGCTCATGTATCCTGATGTGCTTTGTGTGCGAATGCTGGACGGGATTGCGGGATATGTGTATCGCGCTCGTGTTATCACAGGAAATGGTCATGGTGTCCTGTGAAATCCCATAATCCTCTAGCATCTTCTTTATCCACAAGAGTTGCGTGCAATAACTCCCGACGGCGATGTACTCAGCCTCCGCAGTGGACAAAGAGATGGAGTTTTGCTTCTTGCTCATCTAGGAGACAAGAGCAGAACCAAAATAGAAACACCCACCAGAAGTGCTCCTACAACCATCTACATCCCCAGCCCAATCAGCATCTGAATAGGCAGATAAACGGTCATTGGTATCAAAGGAATAGCAAATACCATATGAGAGAGTCCCACTCACGTATTTGATAATACATTTTAGAGCGAGTAAGTGTGACTCTTTTGGGGATGCCTGATATCGCGCACAAACTGCAACACTAAAGGCTATGTCGGGACGATTGGTAGTCAAGTAGAGGAGACTACCTATCATACTCCGATACAAGGTTTGATCTACGTCCTTTCATGAAGTGTCCTTACTAAGCTTGATAGAAGTACTCATAGGTGTACGTGCATGCTTAGAGGAGTCTAAACCAAATTTCTTCACTAGGTCTCTAGCATACTTGGATTGGGAGATGAGCATCCCATCCTCTAGGTGACGAACCTGGAGACCAAGGAAGAAAGTAAGCTCACTAACCATGCTCATCTCAAACTCACTTTTCATCTCCTCCTCAAAGTGATGAGTATGTTGGGAGCAAGTGGATCCAAAGACTATGTCATCCACATAGACATGGGCAACCAAAATAGCACCATCATCTCTCCTGACAAACAGTGTCATATCAACTCCCCCTCTCTTGAAGACACGGGCTAAGAGATAGGAAGTAAGCCTTTCGTACCAAGCAGGGGGTGCTTGCTTCAAACCATACAAGGCTTTCCTCAGATAATAAACGTGCTCAGGGTGCTTGGGGTCTTCAAACCCTTTTTGTTGTTCCACATAAACTTCCTCCTGTAGAATGCCATTCAGAAAGGCACTCTTGACATCCATCTGATATAACTTAAAGCGCAGATGACATGCGAAGGCGAGTAGTAAGCGGACGGACTCAAGCCTCGCAATAGGAGAAAATGTCTCCCCAAAGTCTACACCCTTTATCCGTGTGTAGACTTGAGCGACCAACCTAGCCTTGTTTCTGATTATGGTACCATTTTCATCCATTTTATTCTTGAATATCCACTTGGTACCTATTACATTAGCCTCACTAGGTCGGGGGATAAGTTCCCAGACATTATTCTTTTTAAACTGAAGTAACTCATCCTGCATAGCAGATATCCAGTGTTCATCCTTGAGTGCTTCTTTGTGATTCTTGGTCTCGACTTTGGACGTGTAGCAAAAGTGGCTAACGACGTTCTCTAGCTAAGCACGAGTCTTGACCCCTAGAGTGGGATCACCAACAATGGCAGAAGGGTCATGACTCTTGCGAACCCAAGAAAGAGTGTCCCCTAGCACAGGAGTAGGGTCCACTAAGTGTGGGTGATGGACAAGTAAGTCACTACCAGAAAAGTCCTCATCCTCACACCGAAGGTTAGGATCAATAACCGTCGGAGGTTCGTCATCTTGCACGGTGACGTTTATTAATTCCATAACCTTAGAGCTCTTCAGGTTAAAAACCCGATACACTCTACTATTCGATGAATATCCTAACAATATTCCCTCATCGCTTCGGGAGTCAAACTTTCCTACTTGCTCTCTATCCCGAAGGATGTAGCATTTACTCCCAAAAACATGGAAATATGCAAGGTTGGGTTTCTTGCCAGTCCACAATTCATAAGGCGTCTTAAGTGTGTGTGGACGTAGATATACCCTATTCACCGTGTGGCATGCAGTAGACACTGCCTCTGCCCAAAATCTCCTAGAAACATTACGACCTAAAAGCATAGATCTAGCCATTTCCTAGATTGTCCTATTCTTTCTCTTAATAATCCCATTTTGCTGAGGAGTCTTCACAGCAGAAAACTCATGTTTGATCCCGAGGCTATCACAATACAGATCTACTTTTAATTCCTTAAATTCTGTGCCGTTATCACTATGGATCCTATTAATAGTGACTCCGTGTTGATTTTATAGGACACGGAACTTGGTCGTTATAAACTCAACAGCATCGGATTTCTCCCTCAGAAAACCTACAATAGAATATCTGGAGAAATCGTCTACCATCACGAGGATATACCTCTTACCACCCAAACTCTCAGTACGGGTAGGACCCATAAGATCCATCTGAATCAGCTCAAGTACTCGGGAGGTGGTAATTGAATGCAACTTCCTATGGGGGCTCCTAATTTGCTTTCCCAACTGACAGGGTCCAGAAACGGTGGAAGTTGACTTTCCAAGAGATGGTAAGCCACGTACTAGGTCCTTTTTACCTAAACGAGTCAAATCTCTAACGTTCACATGACCTAGACATTGGTGCCACAAATCCATAGGAGTGATTGTGGCTCTGTTGCAGACAAGTGAGGAAGTGGGCATAGTCCCATAGAAATTATCCTCGGTCCTCACCCCTTGCACTAAAAGTTTATCGGCTTGATTGTAGACATTACACGCATCCCGGTCAAACTTTATCGCAAAGTCAGCGTCGCACAATTGGCTAATGATACGAAGGTTTGCTTTCAAACCTTTGACGTACAAAACATTCTCTATCTTAGGAAATCCTGGTAACTCTACAGTACCTCGTCCTATAATGCTATACTTGCTCCCATATCCAAAGGTGACTCTACCTTCCTTATATTCCTCTAGGTAGGTAAAAACTGAGACATCACCTGCCATATGTCTGGAGCATCCACTATCAAAATACCACTGTGAGGTATTATGTTCTTTGAGAGCAACATGAACAACAAGGGCTTTCTTATCTTTCTTAGGCACCCAAGAAGTTGTAACCTTTTGTTTACCCTTGTTGTTATTGGTTTTAGCTGGAATGTGAGAAGCATTTACAGACGGCAAAGACATCCGTCGAAATTACTCCATCAAACTCTGTGATGTGGGGGCTAAAAACTCAACACGCTCTCTCAACCTGGTAAAATCATCAGTATGCTGTGGTGGAGCAGTAGTACATCGTGTTCGACCCATATTATAGCAAAACTCCCTGAGGTGGCCTTTTCTTTTGCAATATGTACAAAAGAACACAGTAAAAGGCGGACCTTGGTTTCCTTTTCTTGGTTGAACTCTCTTTCGAGGCATTTGACGATGGCCATAAGGAGTCGTAGTAAACTCAGGGACTGGTCCAGGTACAATTTGGGACGTGGAGGCACCATCAAAACCAATTCCCTGCCGATCATCAAAACCCAAAGCGGGGCCGAGGAGAATCTTTCCCATCTTTCCATATCTGTCTTCGATTTGAACCTTGACTTCCCGTGCTCTCTCAATATTATGAGTAAGCTGGGCAATAAGGGCTTCAAGTTTCTTTTGAGTCTCCACGGAGGAATGGAGCTCACTCATAATACTAGCCACTTGTTTAGTCAAGTCCCCTCTCTCTTTCTCAAAACAACTCTCTCTCTCTCTCTCTCTCTAAACAAACTCTCTTTCTCAACACAGTCAGACTCTCTCTCTCTCTCTTTAGGTAGTGCAGGTGGATCACTCTCTCTCTCTCTCTCACATTTCCTAAATCTTCCTCTAAAGCGGTGATCCTAAGAACTAACTCTTTGTTACGCTTTTTAGTTTTAAAGGACTCAGAATATAGCTCGACGTAGGCGCGTTGAAGATCACTCTTGCTCTCACTCGTGTCATCCTCCTCCTCACTCACATCGATCTCACTGTCGAGGTGTCCCTGTGAAGCAGCATCCTCATCGTCGTGAGGATCACTAGAAGTATTCACATGACTAGCCATAAATGCGGTGAAGTTACAATTATGCGGTGGCTCGTCTCCAGAATCCACCAACTCGAGATCACTATCGTCATTAAGGGTAGCATTGAGGACAGCTTTGCCCTTTTCTCTGTTTATCCTAGTAGCACACTCAAAAGCTCTATGGCCCCTACCATCGCACTCAAAGCATCTCTCAATTTATTTCTTAGGAGGATCTTTAAAAACTTTTTCATTTTTCTTTTCGAACTTATTTTTCTCAAACTTCTTTTTATCTTTAAAATTACCATTTTTCTTAAATTTGAGAATTCTCTTGAAATTTTTAGCAAAAAGAGCCAAATCATCTAAGTCAAAATCACACTCAGAATCAGACGTATTTGTCTCTCTTTTTCTAGTTAACTCTCCCCTCTTTCTTGCCGACCCCTCACTCTTTCTTTCTTGGGCATTAAGTGCAATTCCCTTATCTTTGGGCTTAGCAGTTTTAGGAAACATATGAATTTCATATGTTTGCAAGTCGCCTAGAAGTTCTTCCAATTTTAGTGTATTTAAATTACCCATAGAATTTAGCACAGTGACTTTAGGGATAAAATGCTTAGGCAGAGAATGAAGAATCTTTTTAACAACTCTAGCATTAAGAATATGTTCACCAAGATTAAAGCTAGTGTTAACAATGTCTGAAAGCCTAGCATAAAAATCATCAAAACATTCAGTTTCATGCATGGTGATGGTCTCAAATTGAGTTGTTAAATTTTGAAGTTTAGACTCTTTCACAGTATTTGTACCTTCATGGGTAAGTTGAAAAACATCCCATGCCACGTCGGAACTCGTCAGGTGTGACGGATCCAGAAATGGCACTTAATCCTTTAGAATTGAATGTGACCATTTCAATTCTTCTTCAGTCCAAGACGTGACAGGTTTTAGATTGATCACATTATTAACAGTGACGGAGGGAGGTGTCCACCCTCTTTCAACCAAGATCCAGACACGTTCATCAATGGATTTTAAAGCAGATCTCGTGCGGGCTTTCCAGTATGCATAGTTTGTCCCGACAAAAACTGGCATTTTATTATATAATTTCTCCATTATGAACATACTAGTTTTCAAAAGATCAATTTTTCTTAAAATTGATATCTTAGAAAAATTTTGCAGAAAATTACACGGTAAGGTTGTGTAATTGGCTCTGATACCAATTTGAAAGAGTGCGCGTGCGTTCAAATAGAAATATTATTTAATTAAACTCAGTTTTATCAGTTAAGTCCTAAACATGCATCTATATGTGATTCAACAAGATGATGAAACATGCAAGAACATTCAAACACACATATTTGAGGAAAAATCCCCCAAAGGGGCAAAACCATTTATTTTCATTATAATATTGTAACATACAATTTCTCGGATTACAATGAAAATACAGTGACACAGAATTACCTGCAGGCGTCGGATCTATAGTCGGCGGCTGGAAGTTTCCCTTTCCAGGAGGGCAGTAATAAAGAAGAAGACGGTCTTCTCCACAAGGGTATGAACAGACACACGATTGTGTTCTTGGGTTGCAAATAGATTCACAAAGGTTTGGAAAGTTGTGTGAATCAAAACATGAGTCTTGGGACTCACAAAGGTGAAGACTTAGAGTTTTTAGACTCTGAAAATCATCTGTATAAGTCTTGAAAAACACATCCCCGGAGTTGGTTTATAAAGGAAAAACTGGGCCTGAAAAATCTCTGCACGATCTGCTTGAATTTATCCCAGGCGGACCGGTCTGGTATGGATGCGAATCGGTCCGAGGTCGGACCGGTTCATTTTTTCAAGTAGCTTCTTCGGTTCGCATTCAATCCGGAGTCTACTGGTTTCTGAACAAAGCGGATCGGTTCGGAGTGGCGGACCGGTTATTTTTCAAAAGGGGTGGATCTGTCCAGGGCGGACCGGTTCCTTTTTATAATAGGCGGACTGGTCCGACTGTCTGAAATATTGATTCCTTGCTTTTTTTTATATTCGGATCCATTGATGACGATGCAAACTTTGAATATCTTCAATGGTGTAACGGCGTACGACATATAATTGATAATGGACAAAAATGTCCTTACATCAGTATTCATGCAAAGAAAGAAAATGCCAAAAAGATGATTCATAAGAAAAAGGAAATAACCTGATCACTCGTCTACATGTTCGGAGGATGTCACACTACGGCCAAGGACAAAGGCTTGTTCGACCACCTATTGAACTTTCGCCACCGAAACATCCGACAAAAGTCCCTCAAGTCCTTGTCTTTCAGGTATATCAACTTGGCATTGAGCCCAACCACCTCATAGAACTACGTTTGCAAAAAGGACAGGAGTCAGTAAAGAAGAAACTATAAGAAAATGTAAGAAAATATAAGAAAATAAAATACGAGAAGTACTTCCAAATGGTACGTGGCCCCCGTAAAGGTCTACCGGTAGAACCAACTAAATTCACCCAAAGAAGAATAAAGGGTCTTCAAGGATAGGTCCCCCCAATCATAAAGCAGGGCATCCGAAAAGATCCTAAAAAATGGAAAGAACCAGAGATGGACGAGATCTCCACTCATCGCCACTAAGAAACCACCAAGAAAAGAAAAATAAATAACCGGCCTTCTGCCTCACCTATCGCCTATTAGTCTCATCAATCCTCCTACTCAAGAGCACCTCCCTAATAGAGGAAATGTGGATATAATCTACAGATACTATCCTACCCACATCCCCAACACCATATGAATCGCCTCTGGAACCAACCTCACAGTACGATCCACCTCCATCTACACACCCTTACAATCTATCCCTAGTAGTTGCTGAACGTCATTGGGAGTCAAAGTCATCTCCCCGAAACCTAAGTGAATGGTGTGGGTAGTGTCCCACCACCTCTCCCTGAACGCACATAAAACCACAGTAGAACGCGGCGTCTCCTCCAAAGCCCGTGCTAGCAACCAATGCCAGCAGAAGTAACTACCCAATGTACCATCGTCGGAAGACTCTCAAATACATCCTTCAACCCCTTCATCCCCCTAGATCGCGTGCTCGAAGGGGCGATGTCAGTCTAACAAAATAAAAAGAAATAAAAAACCTTTTCATCGGCATAAGAAAATAAAGAAAATAAGAAAAAGAAAAAGAATGCCAAAGGTCAGTATTCTTACATAGCCACTAGGGTTCTTAGCCCTAGAAGAGTGGTGATTTGAGGGTTCATGCAAAAGAAAGCGATCCTCAGTTACTAGCTCAAACAAGTCAAAGGCATTCTCATTGCCCAAAACATGGGGAACCCTAGCTCTCGTTGGATTCCCAAAATTTTAAATGATTCAAGAATAAAACTTAATTTCCTTTAAGATGCGGAATAAAGATGGCTCATCACAACAATTAAATTTTCCAAAAAATTATTTGATTTTCTTTTCTTAAAGAGATGAAAAATTAAATTCACACAATTTTTAATTTCTAAAAACAAGATCAAAATAAAACCTAAGTGAATGAATTATGGTGAACACACACACACACAAAAAATTCACACAAACCAGTATTAGGATTTTCTCACAAACAAAACTAACACATGAAGTTAACTATGAGAAATTTACTTTTATCCCAAAAGAAATTTAAACCAAGTCCTAGAAATTTGCCTAACAAATAATTAATTCAATTTTGCGAATTAGGCCAAACCAAATTTTATCCAATAAAAATAATGACTTGAATTAAATTAATATTTACCCAAATTAAATTTGCACCAAATTAAATATTCCAATTTTATCTTTTTACATAAGCATGCATCTAATGTGCTTTGTGAAAGATAAAATAAATAAACCACTACACCGCGATGTACGATGAAAAAGCCACAACGGGAAAAACCCTCGGACGTCCCTAGCCTTAAGTCCACTAAGTATGGTATTTTTACAAGTACAAGACAAATGACTTACTCAAATTGACTCGACTCCCTTCAAGGCCCTGACGCGTCTTCTTGTAACAACCTCCACTTAGGCGATAATTCCGGAATCCACCGAAACCTTGGAATCCACCAATGAAGCTTTAGTAACTCGTCAACTACACACGGTGCCTTTCACCGTATGAGAATGCCCCAGCCAAAAACAAACTTCTTTTAGGGATGTAGAAGTAAACCCAAACTTCTCTTCTTTGAGGTGTGGAGAAAAACTTGGTGCCAAACATATATATATATATATATATATATATATATATATATGTGTGTGTGTGTGTGTGTGTGTGTGTGTGTGTGTGTGTGTGTGGTACTTGGAATAAACTCTTATGGGTGTAAACAAGAGTGTTTAAGAAAGATTTTCTTGAAAAATAAACACTTAAAACCTGAATACTCTCATGGTGCAATTAAGCTCTCAAAACTCTCTCTTGGAGATTGTAGAAGATGAAAAAGTTTTTTTTAAAAGGTTGGTTCCCGCACATATTAATTCTGTCAAAAAGTAGTGGGAACAAAAGTAGTGGGAAGATGGAGAAAACTGCCAAAAACAGTCAAAGAATTTTCCTGTCGAAAATCTCGTTCAAATGAGATTTTCGTTCGAACGAAGTCTCGTTCGAACGATCTTTCTAACCAAGTTCCAGAGGATAATTGGGAAATGCCCTTGGCAAACTCGTTTGAATGAAAAACTTGTTCGAACGACAATATCGAACGAAGTGACAGAATGGTAAAAATTTGATTTAAGCCCAAAAACTTTATTTTAATGTTCTAAAGTAACCTTCTGAAAATACCATTTATTTTAAAATAAAATTACACCCAATAAAAAGATGTTCCAAGCTCCTATATATATATATATATGTAATGCAATCATACCTTAGGAGGGACTGGAACTAAGTTGATTCCGTGAAACGAGGCACATGTAAACCGACAATGATGATCTCTTGATAAGTAGGCCGCAACGTATTCAACTTTAACATGTCATAGGCTGGAAGGATACACAAGAACACTATCCTATAAATCAAATGTTTTTGTCCGGAATTGAGCCAACACTACATTAAGACTGAATCGGAGACTTGTGTCCTCACAAATCTCCCTCTTTGGCTATTCCGGGATAAAAATCAAAACAAAATCCTAAAGGGCCATCAAGCTCTATTAGACTCAAAAACATCCCACCCAAAATAAAAAATTACATATCTTGACTCAAAACCCAAGGGTGAATAGCTTTGTCGATGAAAGGTTTTCGTTAAATAGAATTCCTGCACACTTAACCAAACATTAAACGCATAGGGAATATCAAAATATTAAATGCAATAAAAAATGCAATAACAAATTACTCCCCCTAAATTAATTCTCCTTTATCAAATAAATGACCTACTTAGAAAGACGTCTCCCCCTAAGTTAAATCTCCCAAACTAAGATACGATTATAATAGGATTAGATACCATTTCTCCCCTATCATTCTCCCCTTTTTTGTTCAGGAATAGACAAAGGATAAAAGAACTACTTTAACAAAATGAAGCATACGGTGATAAGATCATGAAAGAATATGGGCAACAAAAGAATGACTAATCCATACAAATAATAAATGATATCAATTAATGCAAAAAAATGATACCAATGTGATACATAAGATACTAAGCATGTGATATCAACAATAATATGCAACAAGATAGATACCAATTATGAATTAGAAGCATAGATGGACTAGAAAGCAAGGGAAAGACACATAGAATACCGCGTATATGAGTACAAAATAAATATCATTAATGCACACGCACATATACTAAGTATAAACACCACACATGACACAAAATACATTAGGCTTTTCACACTTGTATGGAAAAAATGTTTCCAAATACATGTGGTAAACGGAAGTGTAGGGATGTGAACTAGTAGCAATTAAATTTCGACCCAATCACTTAAAACATGTTCACGGAGTTCTCAATTGATTGTAAACTTCATTACATTTGAATATAACCTCATGTGACAATATAAATTGAACTCAATGAACAAACATACACAACGCATACAAGCCTAGAATTTTTTATGATTCTACAAACCAATAGAGTCATGACATTGAAAGTACAATTAGGATAAACGGACATTGTACAAACCGTTGATATACCATCCAATCTCCCTAAAAATAAGCATATATATTTTAATCTTTTCAATGAATAAATCAACTACACAAAATAGGCCTTGGCAAATATTTTCTTTTAATGCCATTATTCTTTTAGGCCGTTGGACCACGTATTTCTTTCAGGTCCAAGAAAATGGTGGCTTACTCGCAAAGGAAAATATTTCCTTTCGGAGCCCTTCCCCATGAACATTTATATACATCATTTTTATATCTCACACAAATCTCACGTGCAATGGATTTTAACATGCACTAGTCCTCCTAGGTTACATAATACGTAGATGACTAGATTGGTAGGAGAACACCTCACAAAGCTCAAATATACATGTGAAGTTAAAATTTCAAGTGAGCTCGTGCATGTGTGAATTGAGGCATATGAAAATAGAATCCATTAAGAAATGCAAAATCCAACTACTCCATGTAAGCATGGCAAAGAACATTTTAAGGGTTGGCAATCTTAACCAAAAGTTCTAGCCACATGGAAGTGAAAAAGAAGGGATTCAAACACAAGTATATGCCACATAAGATGTGTAAAACCAAAATACACATAATAAAGATATTTTTGTATGTTTACAATTTTTTTAACCAACCAAACAAAAATATTTACTCAAAAGACAAACAAAAATCATTTGAATTTTTCATTAAGTTTAAATAAAAAATAAAAGACAAATGATAAACAAAAATCTTTTTGTACTTTTCATTTAATGCAAACTAAAATGAAAGAACTATAATACAAAAGATAAACAAACATCATAATTCTACTAATGAGATATGTGATAAAGCAATGACTAGAAAATGATAAACAAGCATACAATTAGCATGATAATATAACATGAAGAACAAAAGCTAAAGTATGTAAACAACTAACACATTCAACCTGTAGATTTAGCAAATGAGGTATCATGTGAAAGTAAATGAGCATAAAAAATCCTGTTTTGTAAAGCTACCAAGTCGGATATCCTAACCCAAACTAATGAAGAATGACTATCTCAGGATATAGGAATCTTGGCTACCTCGGTTGCCTTACGTTGGGATTTTTTAGGACCATGTTTAAGATCAAATAAAAACTTCCTAAGATGAACTTTTCGACCACAATGTGAGCACCTAAAGACTTGGTGAAAAGACTTTCCTAAGGGATGATCTATAACATTGTTCCTAGAGGATTCTCCTAAAACATTGGTTTTGGCTTTAATAGTGGAATTGTTATAAGAATCGAGGCCTAAATCACAAGTGTTATTTTTAATTTGGACCGTTCCTAAGATTTTATGTAATTTCTCCGAACAACTCTACAAATCAAATTTGACTCTACTTGAGTCTCTCACTTTCTTCTCAATCTCCATAATCCTAGACTCAAGCAAACCATTACTCTCTTCAAACTCGAGAATCTCCTTTTTCAAGAATTCCATCAAACTTCTAAGGCTATCTCTCTCGCCTTCTACATACTAAAGATTCTCACGAAAAGATCTCTCACGTGTCCTAAGGTCTTCAACCAACACACCATCATCAACTACCTTAACTAGCTTCTAACTTCAAATTTGCTCTTTTTAATTTAATGAATTCTTCATATAATTCTTGAAAAGTAATTTGAAGTTCACTCACATTAACCTCTTCTTTATATTCACTCTCTCTCTCTCTCTTCTTCACTCTCACAACCATCATCTTTCGGAGCTTCACTAACAAAGGCCTCGGAAGTGTCATGTATATGTATATCTTCATGAGAAGATTCATTATTGGTGTTCACATGACTAGCCATGAACGTGACAAAGTTGCGCTCAATGGGGGAAGCAGGTCTCTCTTCCTTATCACTATCACTAAGGGTAGTATTATATGAAATTGGTTGTTTACCCTCTTTCCTTAGTTTAGTGGGGCATTCAAAAGCCCTACGGATATACCCTTCACAACCATAACACCTATTTAACTCGTCCCTATTTAAATTTTCGTTAAAAGTTGTAGGGATCTTTTCGTCTTTGTCATGCTTAGAATTTTCAAATTTCTTAAAATCATTTTTAAATTTAGCTTTGTTAAATTTAAGAAATTTATGAAACTTCCTAGCAAGCATAGCCATATCTTCCGAGTCACTATCACTTTCACTCTCTACTACTTGTTTTTCCTCCTTTCGGGCTTTCAAAGCAACGCCCTTATCTATTTTCTTTTCAATTTTAGAGGGAAACATGTCTAGTTCATAGGTTTTTAATCACCTACGAGATCTTCTAATTTCGTAGAAGCTAAAGTGGGTAAAGAATTTAACACAGTCATATTAGGAATAAATCTATCGGGTAGGGACCTTAAAATTTTCTTTACTACTCAATCGTCGGGTATTTTCTCTCCCAAATTAAAAGATGAATTAATAATATCGGAAAGTCTAGCATAAAATTCATCAAATGTTTCTTTTTAATTCATTTTGATGGTTTCAAATTGAGTGGTGAGGTTTTTGTAATACCCCGTAATTTTATTGATTTTATTTATGGGATTAATTGAATTAAATGAGAATTAATTGACAATTAATCCGGGTATAAATACTAGCAAGATGTGAGTTGGTATTTGATTATGATGTTAAAATTTAATATTTCTGAGTATGTATGGTAATGCATGAGTATTGAAAATATTAAAGTTGTCGCGACACTGAAATACGACAAGTTGGAAATTTAGTTGGGACACGCGTGTCAGCCGCGTCAGGAACGAAATTATTTAAATTAAAAAGTGAATTATATTTTTATCAACCGATGGTCATTTTGAGTGCACCAACGTGTCCGGAAAGGTCAAAATAGTCAGAAAACACTAGCCGGGGGTTTAGTTTGGGTCCCGGGGCATTTTTGGGCCATACCAGCAACCTAGAAGGGTATTCTGGTAAACTTAAAAATAGGGGAATTAAAACCCACGAATTTTAGAGGTTAATTTTATATTAGAAATAAACCCACTAAGTCCATAATTCAGCATTTAACAAGAAGTGGGCTACGGGAGTTATAGGGAGAGTCTGAAGAGGTTCCAAAAGAAACCCCTAGCCACCATCACCATCTTTGGGAGAAATCTGTAAAGAGAGAGAGAGGAGAATCAGCCGTCATCCTTCAACATCAAACCAGAAAATCTAAGGCAAGTGGTTTAATTACATAAATTCAAGCGAATTTTTCTTCCATGCTTAGAATTGAATATATGTCTCGTATTGAAAGTTTGATGAAAACCCATGAAATTGGAGATAGAAAATCGAAATATTATATGAGATTCGCATGTAGAATAGTTAATGACAAATTTCAGATCCAAAATATACCTATTGATGATTTAAAAACGGATTTATAAGGAATAGTTGTAGCCATTAAATTCTGGGTTCATGTTTATAGGGGTTGGGACAATAATTGGGAATTTATGTAAATTGTATGTTGATTTGGAGTAATTGACCCCATGTATATGTTAGAGAGTGATCTAGGAGGACTTAGTGTAGTTTAAAAACATTAAGACTTAGTTTGTATGATCATAAGATGGATTTAGAAAAGAGAAAAAGGGAGAAAAATGGATTTGCATATTTCTAGGTGAGTTCTGCCATCTCGTTAGAAGAGCTGCCCAAGTCGTTTGAACGACCTCGTTCGAACGAGATTCTAACGAGATGATAGTATCCATTCTAACGAGTTGGTAGTTCGTTCGAAGCCTTCCGTTCGAACGACCTCGTTCGAACGAGTTGCCAGAATGGCCTTTTTGGCCTATTTTTATTTCAAATATTCCGTAGACTTATTTAAATGGAGAGATAACCTTCCCTTATTAATTAGTGGGTATTGTTGTGAGATTAGGATACGTTGAGGAGTAAAACTTAGAATCTCGGTGTAAATCGGGGGACTATTGTGGATTTGGAAACGAGCACTTAATTACGAGGTGAGAAGAGTTGACAACTTTAATGCATATGAATTAGGGACTTATAAGCGTATGGCATTTAAATGGTAATACAAGAACGAGAAGTATACCCCTACTAATATATTGAGATATCTAAGTTGTGCGAATGCTTAGTATATGTAGTTATTTGTGTAAAACATACCTACCGTACTTTCTATCATGGGAGGTCGGTGTTCGATCAGGGCCATCTAATCTTTGTATGCCTACGGGGGGGATTTAGATTGGTACCTCAAGGACATAGGTAAGAGAAGGACTTATTGAGAAGTTAATAAGTCTGCTGATCATGGGAGTGTAGGTATGTGCATGACCCATGTGATGTGAACTATGTTCGCCTCCATTGTTTGTGATTGTTGTTTATCGAAAACGATTCCTGAGAGATTTGGAATACGTGGTCCCTATGTACGGATGTATCGGGATTGGATAGCATAGTTTGTGTGCACCTAAGCTTAGTCTCGGGGTGCTAGTATTGTATGTTTATGATGAGAATAACATACTGTTAATTGAAATGAACTGCCATGTATATATGTGAATATAAATAATTGCAACGTTATGTAAAGATGAGATGAAAGATTTCTAGTAAGTAGTATTACTAATATGGAAAGCCGAGAATAAATGAAAAGCTCTCTGTTTAAATAAAGATGCCGGAATTTAATCGTGAAACGTATAGTAATGTTAGATTTTATGTTGGACTAGTTAGATATGGGAATAACTAGAATGGGTACGGTTATGTTAGGAGTTCACAGATAGTCGAGAGGTGAGTATTTCATGTGAGAGCACGTCCTAACATGTATTTTGCATTCATTGTTTTAATGTCATTAAAACACTTGCTATATTTTAAACTGTTTTCCACAATCGGGCTCTGACCCGTTTGCTTTCAAATATATTTTTGTAAAAACCTTATAGGGGCCCAGCCACAAGGACATCATGCATCGGAGTTCCATTCAGGTGACAGACTGTAGCTGTCGTGGAAGTTACAGGACTTTGACAGTAGACGCCTCCACTTTCGATCTTGACTCTATGTTACTAGATTTTCCTCATCTGTTGGGCATGTTGGTCCATTTCTTTTAGACACTTTATTTATCCTATTATATCATATTTTTGGGTTGTAATTAATTTAGTGATGCAGACTTAGTATTTGTTTATTCCTGTATTTGGATTGTTGTGAGGGGTATCCCTCCAGACTCATTACTATTTTATGGTTATTCTATTGTCATTATGTTGTGGTGATTATGTTAGCATTTCATAATTTAAGTATTGCATGTTAATCGGATTTAATTAAAATTGACAACTAACTTTTTAAATATTAGGTGGCTAGTAATTAATAAAACGTTTTCGACAGTGATGCTATGAACTGATCCAACTTGGCATTTTGTATTAATTTAATAAAGGAGTAGGTACCCGGTATTTAATTACTCGGGGTGTCATAGGTGGTATCAGAGCATCAGGTTCTAGTGTCCTTAGGATCTGTACGGCTTATTATGTTTCCGCTAAGCTTTCTTTGATGTAGAGCCCTATATTTTAGGACTGTTGTATTCTTTTATGTATGTTTCGCTCTTCAGCTATTTTGAGATAATAACTGCAAACTTATAAGACTTTACTCTCATTTCAGATGCCTCCACGACATGCATGGCGAGTTCCTAGGGATGCACAGCCCGCTCCATAGCCTCCACCAGTTCAGGGCACCATGAATGCCGCCGAGGTTGCAGCTATTATAGCCCAAGCGGTGAATGCCTCCCTAGCGGTTGTACAACAGGCACCACCCCAGGCACCGATAGTCGCGCCAGTTAAGGCTCATGCATTCCCGTATGCTTAGGAACGCGTTCGTGATGCTTTTCAGAAAGTACACCCTCCGGAGTTTGCAGGTAGCTCCGACGTTGTAGTGTCCAGTCAGTGGAGGAAGGATATTCAGAGGCACTTAAGGATGTACGAGTGCAAGGATGTTCAGAAGCAGATACTAACTAATTTTAAGCTAGTAGGGTCAACATTGCAGTGGTGGGAGTCTATTAGGAGAGGGACGCCCTTTATATTCAGGAGTTCTGGGTGCGGTTCGACCGCAAATATTTTCCATCAGCTGTTCACACTGAGATGAGGAGGAAGTTAATGAACCTCAAGTAGGAGGGAAAGACCGTGGCCGAGTATGAGGCCAAATTCACAAATCTCTTGAATATTGTTCCCGATGAAATTCTGACTGAGGAGAAGAAGATTCAGAAGTTCATGGACGGATTGACTTGGAGGATCCGACAGCACTTGTTGGGAAATCTTTCGCTAGCCACTTACTCTGACGTGGTTAACGCGGCACTGCTTCACTGCCAGGATCACCGCTTTTACATGTCTGAGAGTAAGAGATCAGGAGAGTCCAGCCATCAGGGTAGGACAGGGGGAAATGGTGCCAGCGGGGCACAATCTGTTCAGGGTCAGCACATGCAGGGTGAACAGGGTTCCCAACAGGGGGATCCTATGAGATTCAGATCTGGGGGTTTCAGGAATGGTCAGGGAGGTTTCAGACATGGCCATCAGGGTCAGAACGGCCATCAGGGCCAGCAGGGCCAGATTGGTCAACAACAACAGTTTTAGTAGGGCCAGCATGGTCAAGGTAGGAATGGTAACAGCCATCAGGGCTGAGGGCAGTTGGGACAGCTAGGAGGAAATTTCCTGGGGAAGTGCTTCGTGTGTGGCAAGATGGGCCACAAACACCAGGATTGTCCTGATAGGGGCAGGGCCCTACAGCAGCAGCAGGGTGCTCAACACGAGCCACAGAGGCCTATGTTTCCCGCTGCCCTCCCAGCACCACCACAGATGGCAGAATTACCACCCATTCCAGCGGTCCCAGTTCAGCAGGGACAACTTCAGTATGGGAGAGTGTATCAGCTCCAGCAGGCCACCGTCCCACATGATCCACCTGCTATTGAGGGTATGTTCTCTATTCAGGGGACTATGGGGCGTATTTTATTTGATACGGGGGCCACACATTATTTCATTGCCACAAGATTTGCACGCACTATTGGGTTGTTAGACACTGCAGAAAGCACGATTACTTGTGTAGATTCACCGTTGAGTAGGGGTTCTTTAATTTCTCTTATTTGTAGAGGTGTGGGTATAGAGATCGGGAGGTTTACTTTACCCGCTGATATGTTAGTATTAGAGATGACTGAGTATGATGCGATTATTGGTATGGATTGGCTAGTTGCGTACCGAGCCATGATTGATTGTTTCAGTAGGAGTATCATATTTTCCATTCCCGGGCAAGGAGATGTTTTTAGTGGAGATTCCTCGCCCTGAGGGAGGATTGTCCACTCATTTATACCATATAGAGGAGGAGACCTCTAAGGAAGTGGTAATACCATTTGATTCGATTCCAGTCATGAGGGAGTTTGCTGATGTATTCCAGTATATACCTGGATTACCACCTAGTAGGGAGATAGATTTTGTTATTGATTTGACGCCGGGCACACGGCCCATTGCCCGCGCACCGTACAGTATGGCTCTAGCGGAGATGAGAGAGCTAAGGGATCAGATAGAGCAATTGTTGGGTCAGGGGTTTATCCGGAGGAGTACTTCGCCATGGGGTGACCCTGTGTTGTTTGTAAAGAATAAGGATGGATTATTGAGATTATGTGTAGATTACCGGGAGTTGAATAAAGTCACGATATGAAATAAGTATTCATTGCCCTGAATCGATGACTTATTTGACCAGTTGAGGGGAGCTTGCTTCTTCTCAAAGATTTATTTGCGATCGGGATACCATAAGTTGCGTATCAGGGAACAAGATGTCTCAAAGACTACTTTCTTAACGAGGTATGGTTCCTACGAATTTCTAGTTATGCCTTCTGGCTTGACCACGCTCCAGCTGTGTTTATGGACTTGATGAATAGGGTGTTCAGAGAGTTCCTAAACCAGTTTGTCATCGTCTTTATTGATGACATCCTAGTTTACTCCCAGACAGAAGAGGAGCACGCTGAACATTTGAGGCAGGTTTTGCAGACGCTACGTCAGAACGAGCTTTATGCAAAGTATGAGAAATGTGGATTTTGGCTGAAGGAGGTTCAATTTTTGGGGCATATTATTTCAGATCGGGGAATATCCGTTGATTCGGGAAAGGTATCGGTGGTGAGGGAGTGGGGACAACCCACGACACCGACTGAGATCCGTAGTTTCTTGGGCTTAGCAGGATACTCTATGAGGTTTATTCGGGGTTTCTCAAAGATAGCGGGTCCTTTGACACATATGACTCGTAAGTGTGTGCCATTCATCTGGAGCGATGCCTGCCAGTTGGCATTCGATTAGCTGAAGGACAAGTTGACCACAACGCCTATGTTAGCATTGCCCAGGTCGGGAGTTGAGTATTTAGTTTACACCGATGCGTCCTTACAAGGACTTGGAGGTGTGCTACAACAGGAGAGTCAAGCCATAACTTATGCTTCTCGTAAGTTTAAGCCTCACGAAAGGAATTACCCCACCCACGACTTGGAGTTAGCGACAGTCGTATTCGCTCTTTGGATTTTGAGACACTATCTTCTAGGGGAGAAATTTTGATTGTTCACAGACCACAAGTCTCTACAATACCTCTTCACGCAGAAGGAGCTGAATATGCGTCAACGTCGGTGGCTTGAGTTTGTGAAGAATTATCAGTTCGATATCCAGTATCACCCAGGGAATGCTAACATGGTAGCAGACGCGTTGAGCCGTCGGCCGGTAGATGAGGTGGCCGAGGTGTGGAAAGCTAAGTGGAAGGAGTTGGGACACCAGGATGTAGTGTCTCGATCGTTCATGTCTGTGATGACTATTACACCTCAGATTATTACGAGGGTGGTAAAGGCCCAGGCAAATGACTCGTTCTATCAGGAGCAGATAGTTCGATTACTAGCAGAGGGAGCCGAGTCCTATACCGTTGGCTCAGATGGGGGATTACGCTTCAATGGGATATTGGTCGTTTCGGAAGGGGAGGACTTGCGACACGAGGTAATGATGGAGTCGCACGGCTCACAGTTTGGGGTACACCCTGGCGGGGATAAGATGTACCAAGACATGAGACGACAGTATTGGTGGAGCGGGATGAAGAGAGATATCGCCGTGTTTGTTTCTAAATGTGCCACTTGTCAGCTAGTAAAGGTCGACCATCATCGGCAGGACTTCTACAACCGTTAGAGGTTCCGACATGGATATGGGAGAGCATCTCCATGGACTTTATCACGGGGTTACCTACGTCGCAGAGGGGTCACGACTCCATTTGGGAAATTGTTGATAGGTTGACCAAAGTTGCTAATTTTTTGCCCTTGAGGACCGACTACACTATGGGACAGTATGCCCAGATTTTCATTGCAGAAATAGTGAGACTTCACGGGGTACCTCTAAATATCGTGTCTGACCGAGACAAGATATTTATTTCATGATTTTGGTAGAGTTTCTAGGAGACCATGGGTACGGAGTTGCGGATGAGTACGGATTATCACCCACAGACGGATGGGAAAATTGAGCGGACAAATCAGATGTTAGAGGACATGTTGCGTATGTGCATCCTAGACTTTGGAGGTGGATGGGAGTAGTACCTTCCACTGGTGGAATTTTCTTATAATAACTCCTATCAGTTTACCATTGGCATGGCTCCATTTGAGGCATTGTACGGTAGACCTTGTCGTTCCCTAGCATGTTGGTTAGAGGTGAGGGATAACAAACTTCTTAGGCCGAAAGTGATTCAGGACACTTCTACAAGGATAGAGATAATACGGAGTCGCATTCGGGTAGCTCAGGACCGGCAGAAGAGCTATGCTGATGCAAAAAGATTCTTCAGAGAATTCAAGGTGGGGGACCAGGTGTTACTGAGAGTATCTCTTATGAAGGGGATAATGCGTTTTGGGAAGAATGGGAAACTGGCACCAAGGTATGTGGGGCCATTTCCTATCATCGAGCGTATTGGGCAAGTTGCGTATAGACTGGGGTTAGCGGAGCACTTGCATAGTATTCATGATGTGTTCCTTATTTCATCGCTAAGGAAATATCTTAGGGAGGATTTGGTCCATACTCACATTGCTTTGGAGGACATCGATCTCTAGACCGATAGTTCCTACGAGGAGGGACCGATTGCTATTTTGGACCGAAGCGAGCGGAAACTGAGGTCGAAGTTGTACCGTTAGTACGTGTCCAGTGGCGGCATCATAATGCCGAGTAGTCCACATGGGAGCGCGAGGATGAAATGCGCGAGCGCTATCCAGAGTTATTTTTACCAGGTACTCTTTAGTTCCGAATTTTGGGATGAAATTCTGTTATTAGGGGGGAAGTATGTAATACCCCGTAATTTTATTGATTTTATTTAAGGGATTAATTGAATTAAATGAGAATTATTTGAGAATTAATCCGGGTATAAATACAAGCGAGAGTGAGTTGGTATTTGATTATGATGTTAAAATTTAATATTTCTGAGTATGTATGGTAATACATGAGTATTGAAAATATTAAAGTTGTCGCGAGATTGAAATACGACAAGTTGGAAATTTAGTTGGGACGCGCGTGTCAGTCGCGTCAGGAACGAAATTATTTAAATTGAAAAGTGAATTATATTTTTATCAACCGAATGGTCATTTTGAGTGCACCAACGTGTCCGGAAAGGTCGAAATAGTCAGAAAACACTACCTGGGGTTTAGTTTGGGTCCCGGGGCATTTTTGGGCCATACCGGCAACCTAGAAGGGTATTTTGGTAATCTTAAAAATAGGAGAATTAAAACCCACGAATTTTAGAGGTTAATTTTATATTAGAAATAAACCCACTAAGTCCATAATTCAGCATTTAACAAGAAGTGGGCTACGGGAGTTATAGAGAGAGTCTGAAGAGGTTCCAAAAGAAACCCCTAGCCACCATCACCATCTTTGGGAGAAATCTGTAGAGAGGGAGAGGAGAATCAGCCTTCATCCTTCAACATCAAATTAGAAAATCTAAGGCAAGTGGTTTAATTACATAAATTCAAGCGAATGTTTCTTCCATGCTTAGAATTGAATATATGTTTCGTATTGAAAGTTTGATGAAAACCCATGAAATTGGAGATAGAAAATCGAAATATTATATGAGATTCGCATGTAGAATAGTTAATGATGAATTTCAGATCCAAAATATACATATTTATGATTTAAAAATGGATTTATAAGGAATAGTTGTAGCCATTAAATTCTGGGTTCATGTTTATAGGGGTTGGGACAATAATTGGGAATTTATGTAAATTGTATGTTGATTTGGAGTAATTGACCCCATGTATATGTTAGAGAGTGATCTAGGAGGACTTAGTGTAGTTTAAAAACATTAAGACTTAGTTTGTATGATCATAAGATGGATTTAGAAAAGAGAAAAAGGGAGAAAAATGGATTTGCAGATTTCTAGGTGAGTTCTGCCATCTCGTTAGAAGAGCTGCCCAGGTCGTTTGAACGACCTCGTTCGAACGAGCTTCTAAAGAGATGATAGTATCCCTTCTAACGAGTTGGTAGTTCGTTCGAAGCCTTTCGTTCGAACGACCTCGTTCGAACGAGACTTCTAACGAGTTGCCAGAATGGCCTTTTTGGCCTATTTTTATTTCAAATGTTCCGTAGACTTATTTAAATGGAGAGATAACCTTCCCTTATTAATTAGTGGGTATTGTTGTGAGATTAGGATACGTTGAGGAGTAAAACTTAGAATCTCGGTGTAAATCGGGGGACAATTGTGGATTTGGAAACGAGCACTTAATTACGAGGTGAGAAGAGTTGACAACTTTAATGCATATGAATTAGGGACTTATAAGCGTATGGCATTTAAATGGTAATACAAGAACGAGAAGTATACCTCTACTAATATATTGAGATATCTAAGTTGTGCGAATGCTTAGTATATGTAGTTATCTGTGTATAACATACCTACCGTACTTTCTATCATGGGAGGTCGGTGTTCGATCAAGGCCATCTAATCTTTGTGTGCCTACGGGGGGGATTTAGATTGGTACCTCGAGGACATAGGTAAGAGAAGGACTTATTGAGAAGTTAATAAGTCTGCTGATCATGGGAGCGTAAGTATGTTCGTGACCCATGTGATGTGAACTATGTTCTCCTCCATTGTTTGTGATTGTTGTTGATCGAAAATGATTCCTGAGAGATTCGGAATATGCGGTCCTTATGTACGTGATGTACCGGGATTGGATAGCAGAGTATGTGTACACCGCAGCTTAGTCTCGGGGTGCTAGTATTGTATATTTATGATGAGAATAACATACTGTTAATTGAAATGAACTGCCTTGTAGATATTTGAATATAAATAATTGCAACGTTATGTAAAGATGAGATGAAAGATTTCTAGTAAGTAGGAATACCTAATACGGGAAACCGAGAATAAATGAAAAGCTCTCTTTTTAAATGAAGATGTCGAAATTTAATCGTGAATTGTATAGTAATGTTAGATTTTATGTTGGACTAGTTAGATATGGGAATAACTAGAATGGGTACGGGTATGTTAGAAGTGTACAGATAGTCGAGAGGTGAGTATTTCATGTGAGAGCACGTCCTAACATGTATTTTGCATTCATTGTTTTAATGTCATTAAAACACTTGTTATATTTTAAACTGTTTTCCACAATCGGGCCCTGACCCGTTTGGTTTCAAATATATTTTTATAAAAACCTATTAGGTGCTCAGCCACAAGGACACCATGCATAGGAGTTCCATTAAGGTGACAGACTGTAGCTGCCGTGGAAGTTACAGGACTTTGACAGTAGACACCTCCACTTTCGATCTTGACTCTATGTTACTAGATTTTCCTCATTTGTTGGGAATGTCACCCCATTTCTTTTAGACACTTTATTTATCCAGTTATATTAGATTTTTGGGTTGTAATTAATTTAGTGATGCAGACTTAATATTTGTTTATTCCTGTATTTGGATTGTTGTGAGGGGTATCCCTCCAGACTCATTACTATTTTATGGTTATACTATTGTCATTATGTTGTTGTGGTTATGTTAGCATTTCATAATTTAAGTATTGCATGTTAATCGGATTTAATTAAAATTGACAACTCACTTTTTAAATATTAGGTGGCTAGTAATTAATAAAACGTTTTCGACAGTGATGCTATGAACTAAACCAACTTGGCATTTTCTATTAATTTAATAAAGGAGTACCTACCCCGTATTTAATTAGTCAGGGTGTCACAGTTTTGGAGTTTAGAAGCCTTTACGACACTAGTTCTCTCGTAAGTGAGTTGTAAAATATCCCAAGCTTCTTTACCGGTTTCACACATCATAATTCGTCGGAATTCATCCGGTGTGACCGCGCTAAACAAGGCATTTAAATCTCGAGAATTAAAAATTGCAAGTTTAAATTCATTCTCACTCCATCTATTTGTGGGTTTATGAACACACTCATTTTCAACTAAATATGTAGGTGGAGACCACCCGTTAATGACTGACAACCAAACCCTCTCATCTAGAGACGTAAGTGTCGATTTCATACGCACTTTCCAATACGCGTAGTTGGAACCATCGAAAACAGAAAATGGAGAAAATTCCATTTTTAGTCAAAATAATTGAAAGGAACTTAACACAATAAATTATCGCTCTTGCTCTGATACTACTTGTTAGACCCCCAAAATTTTAACTGATTCAAGAATAAAACTCAATTTCCTTTAAGATGCAGAATAAAGATGGCTCATCACAACAATTTAATTTTCCAAAAATTTATTTGATTTTCTTTTCTTAAATAGATGAGAAATTAAGTTAAACACATATTTTAATTTCTAAAAACAAAATTAAAATAAAACCTAAGTGAATGAATTATGGTGAACACGCACACACACACACAAAAATTCACACAAATCAATATTACGATTTTCTCACAAACAAAACTAAGACATGAAGCTAACAATGAGAAATTTACTTTTAGCCCAAAAGAAATTTAACCCAAGTCCTAGAAATTTGCCTAACAAATAATTAATTCAATTTTGCGAATTAGGCCAAATCAAATTTTATCCAATAAAAATAAGGACTTGTATTAAATTGATTTTTGGGCTTAAAGTAAAAATTCACAAATTTGATTTTTAGTATAATTTTAATTTTGAGAAAATTAAAATTTGTTTTACGTTAGTTTTAATTTGTGAAGAAATTAATTTTTAGTTCATGTAGTTGTTTAGTTGAACCATCTCTATTCCGCACTTATAGGAAATTAATGTGAAAGTTTTTAAAATTGGGGGTCCTATCACGTTTTTCAGCTTACCACTCCAGTCCCGCTCAATCATCAACACTCAATAACTCCAAGTTGTATTCCTCACAAGAAGAACCCACCATTTGAAGCCTTGAAAAAAGAAGGACCTAAAAATGCCCTTTAATGAGAAGAAGAAGAAGATTCAGATGCAGAAATATGTGGGAAATGAGGAGGATTCATCCCCTTTTTATATGATATTAAACGGCATGCCGATCGGGAGACCCCTGTTTATACCGATTGGCTCCTGCTTTTTTTTTTCCCAAGGAAGGCCAAGAGTCAATGCCATTGCCAAATGACAACCCATACAATATGCCGATCGTGAGCTCCTTGAAAATTTTGTACAAAAAATGCCAGAAATATCCAAAAATTCTCCAAAAAAATCCCTAAAACTTCCAAACAAGTATTATAACATTTCTTCACCAAGAAAATCATTTTAATCTCGTACAATCCACAACCGGATTAATATTACAATCTTACCCCCAGCACAAAACCTAAACATGTTCCACAAAATGGTGCATCCCAAAAGTCCACACTATTCCCTAGCGAAACCCCAAATAAAATGCTTCCCAAAAACCCCAACGAAATTCGTAGGCTAAACTTTCTCCCAATCCATCCACCGTAAGAATTTCAGTTTCCCCATCCAAGCTATCTCCTCTAAAAACGACATGATCTAAAATCAATTGTCTTTCCCCATTAGACTCTCCAAATAACACAACCCTCAACAAAATCCCAAGTACAAAAGAATCCCTGGAGAGCAAACCTCCCCACGTTATAACCATTGGTCCTCAGAATTGGCCTCATCCTTCATAATTGGTCCTCATCAATTTAATTCCTCAGAATTGACCTCGGCTCTAAGAATCGGTCGTCCAACTTTAGGTTCTCGAAATTAACCTCAACCTGTATAATTGATCATCATTTTAGGTCCTCAGAATTGACCTCGACCTTCAAAATCGATCATCCAACTTTAGGTCCTCGAAATTGACCTCGACCTGCATAATCGGTCTCCTCAACTTTAGGACCTCAGAATTGACCACAACCTACAGAATTGTTCTCCTAAACTCTAAGTCCTCATAATTGACCTCGACCCTCAGAATCGGTCATCATCACTTTAGGTCCTCAGAATTAACCTCGGCCTTCAGAATCGGTCTCCACAAGCTATAGGTCCCCAAAATTGACCTTGACGCTTAGAATCGATCTTCGTCACTTTAGATCCTTAGAATTGACCTCGGCCTTCAGAATCCATCTCCTCAAACTTTATGTCCTCATAATTCACCTCGACCCTCAGAATCGATCTCTACAACTTTAGGTCCTCAGAATTAACCTCAACTGATAAAATTGATCATCCCTAATGTGACCTTAAGTCCTCAAAATTGACCTCGACCCTCTGAACCTGTCATCCTCATCTCTTAGGTTCACAGAATTAACCACTTTTTTTAAAATATCCATGCGGTGTCTATTTGATGGATGTCACTTGTTCCAAGCTCGTCCGTTGAGGGGCTCTGTACACACTACATTTTAGGAACCCCTAAGACTCTCCTTAGGTCCCTTACACTACCTCCTTCATCATAGAACCCTAGGTTATACGTTGAGTACCAATCTAGAGGCCATCGGGCGCTTTCAGGCCTTGTTTTGACTCCAGTCAACTTCCTCGCCTGAGAAAAAGATTAATAAATCTTTGGAGGGCTCTGAATCCCCATTCCAATTTTCCATCCCGTGGGTGAATCAACCTTACGGTTAAGACGAATGGTCCATTTCCCCTAAAAAATTGAATGAGAGACCATCGAGCGCTCCCGAACTTCGTTTGACTCCTGTCAACTACTTATCTCGAATGAGACTGAATGAATCATCGAAGAGCACTGAATACTCTTTTCAACAACCTACAGCATGCACGGATCAACTTTACTATACAAACAAATGACCCGTTTTACTCCAAAGGGTCACCAGGAACTTCTAGGCCCCGTTTGACCAACGTCGGCTCTTTGAACTGAATGATACTACTTGAATATTCGAAGGGCTATAAATACCCTTTCCAATGGCCTATCTCGTGCACTAATCGATCTTACAATTCGGACAAATGATCCATTTTCTTTGGGGAATCTCTTGTCCAAAAGGTCATCGAGCGTTTTTAATTCCCGTTTGATGACATTCATCTCCTGAACCAGGGAGCGACACATGGATTATTAAAGGGGTCTAAATACCCTTTCCAAACGAATGCCCCATTCGCAATTCGAACTTACAGATTGCATTTTATGATCTTTGTTTCGAGAAATCTACATGAGATTATCGAATTGCAAACCCATTTCCCTACCTATCGGTAGTGGGTCTTGGGTTTCTTACTGATAGGCAGGTGAAGGAAATTTTTTATCCGTAACCCATTTATCCTATACAAGGAGAGCATGAGCTCACTTCAAAAGGGACCTCAAAAACATCCCCCACAGTGATCTCAGCAACATTCTCTCAAAGTCAGCTTAGTTTCCTTATTAAAACATCTCCTCCATATTCCATTTCCATCCCTTTCACACCCAATTTAGTAAAATCCTTTCCCTATCCTCCTACGACCTCCATCCACTTACAAGGGCAACCCTTCAATAATCAAGAACAACCTTTAAGCCTCCAAAGAATGTCCAAACATTCTTCTCTCTATTTAAATTTACTTATTGTCGCATTAGTTATTTAATTCTTACTTTAGCATCTCATCTTTGTTTGTCCACACATATTAATATCCCACTTTTTATTAGTAGTATTGCCCATACCATATTTTTTATAAAATAAACCCAAAAACAAGAAAAAGAGGATTTGCTCATAAATTCCAAACGGGATTCTTCACCACATTTTCTCAAACCAAAACCTCCTTTTTCTACACACATACATCTAAATAAAAGCCCCGATTAGATATATGGGACCCCACCCTCGTGTTGCATGCGAACTATGTGGACTTTGATGCCTTTTAGGATACGTAGGCATCTCGGGTCAAAACCCGAGACTAGAGTCTTCCTTTCCTATTTGTATTCATGTATTAGTTCTATACATTATATTTGTGATTTATGCTCGTATTTTGTCCAATTTATACATTCGTCTTTTGATAAACGATTGGTGAGCCGACAAACGTACACATTATATTTTATTCTTATTTTTGGGAACATTCCTACGGGTGACCTCACTTTGCCTTTCTCCACGACGCGAGTCGAGTAAATACATTATCCATTTATATATACATGCACACACACTTCATGGAGTTATTAAGGAAAACAATAACACATGCCCGTGAGAGACCGAAAGGGTAGGATCGGTGCCTAACCTCTTCCCATTCCGTAACTTAGCCACTAAACCTCTAAACTAGTTAGTTTTGCAAGCATCAATGTCTTTTATGTCGTTATCTCTAGGCGGAAATATTTCTTTTGCTTGTTTTGTGTAAAATAGGCAGGCTACTCTATATTTTTATATCGCCCCACATCGACGACGATCGAAGCATCGCTAAAAAGGTCGTGAGACCTTCTTCTACTCTCTCTCCAATCGTGCATGCGAGCGTAAAAACCCCCCGAAGGAGGAGGATAAACGGGATGGCCACAATATGATACACCCCATGGTATTCCTAGAAAAAGGATAAGAAGGCAAGGTGTGAAAGGTTAAGAGATCCATTTGTTCACTTAAGATAGCATTCAAATCTTGTAACTTTCAATTTAATCGGGCCATCAAATTTTTTTGTTTTGACCAATGTTTAGATGAAACTTGTGTGTATAAGAAACATGGAGGATCCATGGTGGTATTTATATTACTTTACATGGATGATATTCTCTTAATAAGGAGCAATGTAGGTGCATTTTCTACTATAAGAGAGAGGTTATCTAGTCAGTTTGATATGAAAGACTTAGGAGAATCTATTCACATCCTTGGGAGTAAGATTTCACGTGATTAGAAAAATTGTCTTTTGGGATTACCCAAACTACTTATATTGATAATATGCTCATCAGGTTTAGAATTCAAGATTCCAAGAAAGGGTTTCTACCTTTTAGGTATGGAATTTCTTTATCTAAGCATCAGTGTCCTAAGAGAGGATGAGGAATATACCTTTTTCTTCGGTGATGGACAACCTCAAGTATGTTATAATCTGCACAAGATTGGATATCTGCTATGTCATTGGCATGGTCTGCCTATTCAAGTCTAACTAAGGTGAGGATAATTGAATCGCTTGTTAATTACATTCTCAAGCACCTGAAAAGGACTAGAGATTATGCGATGGTTTACTCAACGAATAGTCTAATACCCATTGGGTACATAGACTCAGACATTCGATCGAATACGAATTATAGGACATCAACCTCAGGATATGTGTTCACCCTAGAAGGTGGAGACACATGTTAAAAGAGTATTAAGAAAATATGTATTTCTGATTCGACCAAGGAAGCTGAGTATGTTTTCGCTCGGGAGGCAACAAAAGAGGATGTTTAGCTTCAAATTTTTTTAAGTGACTTAGGTGTGGTTCCTTCAATGAATTCATCCATTAAACTTTTTAATGAAAATATAGGTGTGTTTACAAATTAGAAAGAACAATAACTCAAAAGAGGGAGAAGCACATTGAGTGCAAGTATCACCTAATTTGGGAGATTATGCAGAGGGGCGATGTCATCATAAACAATATTTGATCTCAAGACAACCTGTCAGATCCTTTAACAAAGAGCTTACCAGCTAAGACTTTTGATAGTCATGTATAATGAATGGGAGTCAAGTGCGTGGCCACATGGCTTTAAGATTAAGAGGGATATTATTGGGGTTTCATGCTTAAAACCATGTAAAGACATTTTATTTTGGTTATAAAATATTGTCTTATTCATATTCAAATGAGAATCATGTTTGTGAGAATGCTTTATATTTATATTTTAAATATATTGGTTCATATATATGTCAGTGTATGGGATGCTAATCAACTAGTCAACTAAGAAAAGAAAATTAAATCCATCGAATTTAAAATATTATCTAAAGGACTGATATAGCAGCCTTAGTAAGACTAGTGGATGCCTGTGCCTTAACGACATGTGTAATGAAATAGAGTCATCTGCTTGTTGACCAAAATCTATGCGTCAACACTATACCCAAATTTTCTTTTCAAAAAAATGCATAATTCTTTATTTGCAATGGTGCTATTACAATTTTATCACCTTATAACCGGAACGGTAAACTCAAGTACAAATTTCTATAAACATTGATCATTTAGTTTTAAATAATGAATTTAAAAATTTAAAAATTTGATCTTTTTATGTAAACATTCAATAGATTCGTCTTAAACATGCTTTTACACAATATATTCAAACCACATCCTCAAGCATGCCTAGTAAAAGACATTATTAGTTCACTTGCAAAGTAATTTTGGTTGAACTTAAAACATCAACAATACTCATTCCAATCAACAATTTTTCTTTAGAAATCAGAGATAAATGGATCAAAATGTAACACCCGTATTTTTAATGATTTTTATATTGGGATTAAACAAATTAAAAATGGGAAATTAATCTACTTTAAAATAAATATTAATCAGCGAGACAAGGCTTAATATTTATTTATATTGAGTATTGCTTAGTGAATGAGTAATAAATAAATAAGAACATATTATGATTGTTGTGAGTGAGAAATATGACAATTACGGTAATTTAGTCGAAAAGCGCGTGTCAGTTGTGTCGGGACTTAAATTTATGAGATAAAATGTAATTTAATTATGGGTCATCCAAATGGTAATTTCGAGTCATTCAGTGTGTCCAGAAGGGTTGAAATAGTTATAAAAGTGTACTCAAGGGTTTGGATTGGGTCCCGGGGCATTTTTAGGCCAAACTAGTACCCGAGAGGGGTATTATGGTCTTTTGGATTTTTGGGGAAGAAGGATATACGAATTTTAGAGGTTTATATCATCAGTTATATTAAGGGAGTTAGGGTTAAAAGTTACTAAAATATAGAGAGGCCATTAGAGGAGGAAGAGAAGAATTCAAAGGCTTCCCACACCCTTTTTGCAAAACCACCACCACCGGAATTTAGATCTGGAGGAGAGGAAGACAATCTGAACATCTTTTTGTAGAGAATGAAACCTAAAATTCTAGGCAAGTGTTTATCTAGCTAAATTGAGTGCATATATTATCCATGTTGGAGTAGGATTGAATAATACCCATGAATTCGACTTAAATTTAGTGAATTAATTTATGATCTTGTGTAGGAATTGCATATAGATTGAATTCTTATGTGAATAGAAAATGAAATCAGATCATAGGTGATGATAATAATAGAGAAATCTGGGTTTTGTGGATGTTCTTGAATAAAAAGAATAACCTAGGGTTCTTGTAGTTAAATTGATGATTTAATGTGGTTGGGAGTTTACGAAATTATCAGGAAGGTTTTGATGATTAAAAATGCTGAAAAACGTAACAGTAAAACGAAGGAGACAATTGACACTTTTTGAATCGATTCTGTACAAGGGCGAATTGATTCGGCCATTGGGCGAATCGATTCGATTTCCATGATTTTGATAATTTTCCCTATTTTAACCTTGAACTTGAAATCGATGAATGGGGGAACTTGTGGGATACCTTTAAAACAATGTGAGAGATATTTTGGTTACCCGTAGGCTAATGGTAGGATTGCGACTTACTCATAAGTAAGATAAATTAAGGTTAAGATTAACCGGTGTAATTTGTAATGTAATGAATTCAGGAAATGAGAATGAGTCACAGTGAAGGTGAGCGAATCTATGACTTAGACTAGTAGGGTATGGATGAATTATCTACTAAAATACTTTAAGGAATAATTGGCCCACTTCGAGTAGTGGGGGATACTTGGAAATATACGACGGGAAGTATAATCGAAATTTAATAATATGTAGGATATTTGGGAGTTATATATAGTACATACGGGATATATATTATAGGTTTTGTGTATACTTATACTGATGCTATATATATATATATATAGTTGGTGTGAATACCTATTGTGTAAATTCTTATGCGTGAACATACCTAGGATACCAGTTATCACGGGAGGTTCCGCATTGGAGACAGTCTTATCCTGATGAGCCATTGGGGGGATTTTGACTTGTGCCTCAGAACATAAAACTTAGGAATTGAGCTCTACATGTGTGAATGAGAGTGTGACCGGTAATTTGGGTACGTTAGGTGTGTGCGTAGCCCAAAGGCTTAGGAATATGCTTGCCTCCAAATTGTGTGAATTGTGAATGTATAGTTCGAGAATGATTCCAAACTAGATGTCCTTTACTTAGTACGTGATGTACTAGGTCTTAATATCAGAGTATACCCACATCGCTGATCTCCACCAAGGGATGCCATGTTTGTATGTATTACAAGTCTGGTGTGTGTGTATATATGTATATACATGTGATTTATTCTACTACTTGTGCATTAGTAGATAAGGTAGATAATGATATCTAATATGATCCAAGTATGTGAGAACTTAATACTTAACTAGTGACATTCATTGGCTATAAAGGTTGGATATTAAGTAACGTATTGTATGGGAAATACGGGTGGGTATAACAAATTATTAGAGAATGAGAAACTTAATTCAAACTAGTTAGGCAGGGTAGCGTAACTAGGTTGTTTTAGAAGTATACGTTAGGCATGCACATTAGTTGAGAGGTGAGGATCTCAAGTGAGGAGACGTAAAGTTAACATGTATACAATATCTAATCTTTAATTCATTTTAAATAGTTGCGAAATATTTCTAACTGTTTTACTTGGGCCCTGACCCATTGTAAATCAATTTTTTTGTAAAAACCTATTAGGTACCCAACCATAGGGACGTCAGGCTTAGGAGTTCCTTCATATTTGACATGCTGCAGCTACTGTGGACGTTGCAGGACCTCGGTAGTAAAAGCTTTCACTTCTATTAATTCTTATTTATCATTTCTTTATCTTAGTCGGGCATTTCGCCCATCTCTTGCTAATGGTTATTTCAGAGACATTGCACTTTATTTTATTTCTAGTATTGGATTTGGGTTTATATTATGGATGATTGTATATGAATTTCAGTCTGGAATGATTATTCCGGTCACATTTATTCATCTCATTGTTTTATCATTTATTACTACGTTTACAGGAATGGTGAATCTGATTTAATAGCTTAAATTAATTGTATAAGATTAAAATTTTGATTCGGGCCATTAGGGTATTAATATAAATATGTTTTGACAGTGATGCTAAGAAGGAAACTATTAATGATTCATGTTTAATTTAATAATGGAATGATCACTAGAATAGGCAGAGTGTCATAGATGGTATCAGAGCATCATATTCTAGTGTTCTTGGGATCTATACAAACTTGTTACCTTTCCAACGTAGCGTTCTTTGATATAAAGCCCTAATATTAAGATTGTTTCATTCAGGCTTATGAATTTATGTCTTCAACTATTTTGAGATATATTGAACTGTGGACTTATGGAAATTCTTTTTTGTTTCATATGCCTCCTAGACGTGCACCATGAGCCACCCTAGATGCAAAGCATGAGTCGCAGCCAACTCAAGAACTAGGGACTGTGACTGCTGCTAAGGTTGTCGCCGTTGTAGCATAAGGGGTTAATGCGGCTTTGACTACTTTTGCTCAGCAGGCACCACGGGTGCCACCCCAACCTCAGGTTGTGGCTCCAGATCAGACACACACGTTTCCTTCTATCTGGGAGCAAGTCAAGGTTTCTTTTCAAAAGGCTGATGCTCCTGAGTTTCAGGGGAGTTATGATGTCGTTGTTTCTTACCAATGGAAGAAGGAAATCTAACGACATTTACAGATGTATGAGTGCACCGATGTACAAAGACAAATACTAGCTACTTTTAAGCTAGTGGGGGAATCCTTACAGTTGTGGGAGTCCATTACCACCACACAAGAGAGAGAGATGGCATGCTGATACAAGTGTTCTTGGAGTGGTTCGACTGTAAGTACATCCCATCTACCATTCAGAAAGTGACGAGGTAGATATTTTTAGTCATTTTCTAGGAAGGGCTGTAGTAGCTGAGTATGAGGGGGAATTTACTAGGTTGGAAAATTTTATTCTTGAAGAGGTGAGCACGAAGGAGAAGATGATACAACTATTTGTGGATGGTCTTACCTGGATAATTCGACATCATTTGTTGGGTAATTCCTCCTTGAAGACGTATATGGATGTGTTGAATGCCACTTTACTACACTGTTAGTACCACCACTTCCACCTGAAAGGAAGCAAGTGCTCCGTAGAGTCCAACTAGCAGGGAATGATAGGGGATTAGCAGTTTCAATGGGGCATAATCTACTCAGACTCAGTTGAGATAGGGTGAGCAGGGTCCCCATCAGGGGGATGATCCTAAGAATTTTTTATCAAGAGATTTCAGGCAGGGTCAGGGTGGATTCAGGCATGGCCATCAGGGTCATTAGGGCCAGTCGGGCCAATAACATTTTCAGCAGGGCTAGCAGGTCCAAGGGAAAGGTGGTAGTGGCCAGCAAGGCCAAGGCCGTAGGGCTAGAAGGGAGGAAACTACACGGGCAGATGTTTCATATGTCCCAATAATGGCTACAAGCGTCAGGATTGTCCTAATAAAGGTGAAGTTCCATAACAGCAGGTCGCTCTCCAGGAGCCCTAGAGGCCTATTTTTCCCGTCTCCCTCCCAATGCCAGTACTAGTCACCCCAGCAGCCCCACCTTAGTAGGGGCAGTTACAGTACAGGTATATGCACAACGTCCACCATGTTGCCCCAGCAGTCCCAGAGCCTCCAGCGGTAGTTGAGGGTATGCTTCTTATACATGGAACTTCAGGGTGTATTTTTTTTACACCGAGGATTCACATTCGTTTAAATCCACTAGATTTGAATAAGCTGCAGGATTTTTAGGCACAACCGATAATACAGTCACGTGTCTAGACTCACCACTGGGTAGTGGGACACTTAACTTCTTTATTTATTGGGGAGTGAGTATAGACATCGGGAGACTAGTTTTGCCCACCGATATGATTATTTTAGATATGTCGGAGTGTGATTGCATTATTGATATATATTGGCTAGCAGCGTATAGGGCCATGATTGATTGTTACAGTAGGAGCATTGTGTTTTCTATTCTGGGCCAGGAGATGTTCTTAGTGGCGATGCCCCGTCCCAAAGGGGGATCGTTAACTCATTCTTATTATATAGAGGCGGAGACCTCCCATAGGGTAGTGATTTCCCTAGACTCGATCCCAGTTGTGTGCGAGTTTTCTAACGTATTTCAGGAGATACCGGGATTACCGCCTAGTCGGGAGATATATTTTGTCATTCATTTAGTGTCGCGCACTCAATCGATAGCCTGATTAGGCATAAATTCTTCCTAATTTATCCCTTGATTTAGTTACTTTTAGCACCTCGAACAACGTAATTGAGTTGGATTTATCTCATAACTGTGCTAATGACTAATCCTAACGAGTACACCGAGTTTCTGGTATTTTGTAGTGATTTTGCAGGTATTTGATGTAAAGAAACGAAAGAAGAAAATCGGTAGAATCAAGAAAGAAAGAAGGAAAAGTCTCAAGGGAAAAAGCATAATTTCCACCCGGAATTCGGATGAAGTACCTAAAGAGAAGTTGAAAACATCTCATTCATGAGCACAAAGGAAGAAACGACACCCCAATCGGAATCTCGGAACAAAAGTTATGAGCAGTCAAAGAGGAACCAAAAAGTCAAATAGCCGGACCGGTCCGCCCCTACCCCGGACCGGTCCGCCTTGCCAAACTTCAGAAGACCCCGGATCGCATGCAAACCGAAGGAGGTAAAAATAAAAAGAACCGGTCCGCCCCCGGACCGGTCTGCCCCAAAATAAAAAGAACCGATTCCCCTTGGGGGCAGACCGGTCCGCCTAAGCCCCGGACCGATCCGGTCTTCGAGATTTGAAAATATTTTCTCTTCCTAAAAAGACTCATAGTGTAGCTGACTTCCGATATTGTTGTAGGGTATAAAAGACCCGATTTAGTATTGTTATAGACACGGAGAATTAGTAGCTTCTTCCTCTTATTTTCCAAAAACCCTAGCTTAGTTAATATGCTTAGATTTATTTCAAGGATTGAAGATTTTATTCAGTGATTTCTGTGAGTATATGTTTCTTTCATTGTTTCACTTATTGCTTGGATAATTTTAGTGCGTAATTTTTATTTCTAATTCTTTTCTGCATCTAATTAATATTTTCTTTAGAGTAATTAGGAGTTCCTGCACATTAATCCGTGTTTCCATTCTTTTCAACATGTTAGGCTAGATTTCCCAAGGCCGGGATGCATGAACCCAGCCTGATGTGTTAGTGCGTGTGTATAAAATTAATCCACTAAATTTAATGATTGACCTTGATCATATTGCGTAGTTGCACAACGATTGTAGATCTTTATATCTCGTTTGCCTCTGGGTACTCATGATGATTTAGAGTGCAATTCGAATGCTACTATCGCGATACTGATTTACTCATCCTCAGATTAAGTACAACGCGGGCTTGAACCTCGTATACGTAATGCTTGGGAGTACTAAATTTCGGGTCAAATCAATCAGATAAATTTAAGATTAGTATTATATCCGCACTACACTATTGTTGGGGGATTGTATTCCCGTCCTATTTTTCTCATCATTTAAATAACAAGTTTCAGACTATTTTTCAATCATATTTTAGGTAGTTTAGTGTAATCGCATCTTTTTATAATTTCATATTTGCATTTAGTTATAATCATTCCCAAAATCAAATCCATTTTCCTTTATTTTTAGAGTCAAAGTTAGGATTCCTCCGTCTTTTCCCGTCGTCACAACTTCGTTGTCCTTTTTCCCTGAGGATCGATACCCGACTTACTGGGATTATTACTTGAGCGACAGGCTTACACTTGAGCCTAGAGCGAACGAACTTCTGAGACACATTTTCAGTCGTGTCAAGTTTTTAACGCCGTTACCGGGGATTTAGGTAGACTTAGGATTAGATTGAGTCCATCCAAAGCTTTGACCAAAAATTTCAAAAATCCAAAAACGTAAAAAAATTTAAAAAGAACAAAAAGATTAACCATCATCTCTCCTAAGCTTAATGCAAAATTCTGAAACCACTCCCACACCCCATAATACTCCAACCAGCATTCACGAAAATCCAATTGTTGAGTATAATCGTGATAGTCCCCACACTCCAAACGCCCCACAGTTCTAGATCCCACCTCCCACACCGTCGCACTCAGTCTCTGATAACACTCCCTTTTCCTTCTTAGGACACACTTCGAGCACGCTCAGTGAGAACACCGAGTCAATAAGTGAGGAAGAGATGTCAAAACACGGAAGTGCACCCGCCGGTGAGGAAGAGCCCCCATACCGTCCGATTAGAGAATTCTTATATCCCGAGCGTACTGTCACTCCTGGATGCATTATACTCCGGTATAATGCCGGGCAATTCCGTTTCAAAAATGGGATGATACAGATGCTACCACATTACCACGATATGGATTCTGAAAAGCCATACCTCCATATTAGGGAATTTGAGGACGTGTGTGATACTCTCAATGATCAAACTTGCACACAAGAGGTAATCCGTCTCAAACTCTTTCCTTTCTCGCTCAAAAATAAAGCTAAGGCCTGGCTATGGTCTTTACCTCCAAGCTCGATTCCATCCTGGAATGAGCTACAGTCAAAATTTCTCAAGAAATTCTTCCCACCACATTGAACAATCTCCATAAAGGCTCAAATTCAAGCATTCAGACAAGCTGAAAATGAGTCATTCCATCGATGTTATGAACGTTTCAACGAGTTGGTTGCTTCATGCCCCCATCATGGATTTGATTCAGCGCAAGTCATCTCTTTTATCTATAATGGGTTGAATCTTAACTCCAATCAACTTGTTCAAACAATGGGAAGTGGTCCGTTTATCGATTTAGATGCCCAGGATGCTGAGCTTCACTTAAGGTATGTCGCCGAGACTACCCAATCCGGGGACACTTCTGATCCCAACACTCAAAATTGAAATAGACAAGCGACCACCACTCCGTCAACATCCGACTTATTCCATGTAGATAAGAATTCTATGACGGATAGCCGATTAGAGACTCTTGAGATAGGATTTCGAGATCTGTGCGAGATATATGGAAAAGGACCAGCTGGACCCATTCCAAACCCAGTCGTAAAGGTGTGTGCTATTTGCGACGTGGGACATTCAACTGAGGAATGCCCGACGATACCCGCCTACAAAGCAATGCTTCAAGATCAAGTTAGTGGTGTAGGAGGTTTTAAGGGTAATTTCGGTGCCCCGTACGGGAATTCATACAACCCTTCATGCAAAAATCATCCCGGTTTTAGCTATGGGCAACAACATACCGCAATGAACCCTCCTTAGCATGTTGCCCCTCCTCCACCACAACACTTTAAACAAGATCCACACATGCAAGGACATGTGCAAGCACCGCCACCTCAAGGAAATTATATCCCGCCAGAGAGGAGAACTCTCGAGGATACCATGAATCAATTCATCGCAAGCCAGACCGCAACTAATGCCAAATAGGATCGTCTGATTGGCGACATAAATGTGAATCTGTCTAAAATACAATACTCATTGAGTGTCCAAGAGAAGGGCAAATTTCCTGCCCAAGGCCAACGACCTCCCCAAGGTCAAACTAGCGTTAGCTCCACCTCCACTGAACATCAGGAGCAATGTGCTGTGACCACTCTTCGTAGTGGGAGAGTTGTTGATTTATCACCTCCCCCACCCGACACAACGAAAGCAAAGGAGATTTCGTCCGGCACATAAGAGGCCGAAGATGTCCCCTTGAATGAGAGTGACCAAGAAGCTTCTAGTGGACCAGAGGTAGTAGTGAAACCGCCTTTCGTGGCACCGTTTCCTCAAAGGTTGATTCCCTCCCACAGAGGAAACCCACGTGATGACGTGCTAGAAGTGCTAAAGCAGGTCAAGCTTAATTTACCTTTCCTTGAGGTCATTAAACAAATTCCAGCATATGGCAAAGTTATCAAAGACCTGTTGACGGTTAAGAGAAAGATGAAAGTGAAGAAGAACGTCTTTCTAGCACAAAATGTGAGCTCCATCCTACTAAATGAACTCCCGCCTAAATTCAAAGATCCCGGTGCACCCACCATATCCTGCATCATTGGGGAGAATAAAATCGAAAAAGCCTTACTTGACTTGGGAGCAAGCGTAAATATACTCCCTTACTCCATTTATAGGCAACTTGACTTGGGCGACCTCAAGCCCACGAAGGTCACTCTCCAATTAGCGGATCGAACAGTGAAGATCCCACGAGGTATAGTCGAGGACGTGATCATTCAAGTTGACACATTCTACTTTCCAGTGGATTGTGTCATTTGAGACACGGAGCCCTCATTCCACTCGAGTAATCATGTTCCCATCATCCTAGGGCGCCTTTTCCTAGCTACGGCTAACACAATCATCAATACTAGGAATGGGCGAATGCAACTCACATTTGGGAACATGACCTTGGATACCAACATCTTCCACATAGCCCAAAATGCAGGGGAGGAAGACGATCTTCACGCGGTGAGCCTCATAGATGAGATAGTAGAGGATTAATTTGAGGAGAATTACTGTGGCGACGCTTTAGAATCCTGTTTAGCGGTGAGACGCGAGAGTGAAGGGACGTACACCGACTTCGAGAGGGAGGTTGAAGAGTTGAGCGAGCTACTCGATGAGAGTAAGTCGGACGAGGACTTGAGAGAGGTTGATTGGGTTTCTATATTCGAGGAATTACCTCCGAGGGATACACACATGGTTCCCTCTAGTGAAAAATTTCCAACCCTCGAGTTAAATAAACTCCCCTCCCATATTAAATATGCATATCTAGGAGAAGATGAGACATTTCCTGTTGTTATCTCCTCTAGCCTAAATGAAGGGCAGGAGGGTAAATTATTGAAAATTCTGAGGAAGCACCAAAGTGCTTTTGGTTGGTGCATAGCTGATTGAAGGGGATAAGTCCTTTAATTTGCACTCATAAGATCCATCTTGAAGAGGATGTCAAACCTTCTAGAGAAATGCAAAGAAGACTGAATCCCAACATGAAAGAAGTAGTGAGAACCAAAATAATCAAATTGTTGGATACCGGGATCATCTACCCAATCTCGGATAGCAAGTGGGTAAGCCCTATTCAAGTCGTCCCGAAGAAGTCGGGTATGACTGTGATTGAGAATGCTAAGGGAGAGCTAGTTCCCCAATGTACCACCACCGGGTGACTCGTTTGCATTGATTATCGGAAACTCAATGCGGGAACCAGGAAATACCATTTCCCCTTGCCATTTATTGATCAAATGCTTGAAAGAGTAGCGGGCCACCCTTACTATTGCTTCCTTGATGGTTATTCCGGGTATAACCAAATTGAGGTAGATGTACTTGACCAGGAGAAGACGACCTTCACTTCTTCCTTTTGGCACGTTTGCCTACAAACGTATGCCACTTGGCTTGTGTAATGCACCCGTAACCTTTCAAAGGTGCATGTTCAGCTTATTTAGCGACATGGTCGTGAGAGGACTCGAAGTGTTCATGGACGATTTCAGCGTTTTTGGCACCTCTTTCGATCATTGTCTAGAAAAGCTGGAAAAAGTGCTTACCCGGTGCGTGGAAAAGAACTTAGTGCTGAATTGGGAGAAGTGCCATTTCATGGTCACCGAGGGAATAGTTCTTGGCCACATTGTATCATCCAACGGAATAGAAGTTGATAGGGCAAAGATAGATGTCATAGCTGACCTACCCCCACCGAAATCGCTGAAGGACGTACGCTCCTTTTTGGGCCACGCGGGGTTTTATCGAAGGTTCATTAAGGATTTTAGCGCCATCGCTAGACCCTTAAGAAACTTATTCATGAAGGACACCCCATTTGAGTGGATGGAAGCATGCCAAAGCTGTTTTGACAAATTAAAGAACATGCTTGTGTCCACTCCCATCATGCAAGTTCCGGACTGGTCCTTACCATTCGAACTTATGTGTGATGCCAGCGATTACGCTATCGGGGCTGTTTTGGGCCAACGAAAAGATAAGCAATCGGACCTCAACTCAATTACACGACCACGGAGAAAGAGTTACTAGCGGTAGTCTTTGCCCTTGATAAGTTCCGGTCATATCTCATTGATTCTCCTATTACTATTTTCACCGACCACGCGACTTTGAAATATCTACTTGCGAAGAAAGACTCCAAGCCGCGCCTCATAAGGTGGATCCTACTCCTATAAGAGTTCAATCTCTCCATCAAAGATAAGAAAGGAGTAGAAAACGTCGTTGCCGACCATTTATCTCGGCTTTCGTCCGACGTACCTAGTGATCCCGTACCCATAGACGAACATTTTCTCGATGAGCAGCGTTTCGCTACCTCTTCATATCCCTGGTTTGCGGACATAGTAAACTATCTTGTCACGGGAGCCGTCCCTCCCGACTGGACACTACAAGCTAAGAAGAGGTTTCTTACTTGGTCACGCATGTTCTTTTTCGATGATCCATTCCTTTTTAAATACTGTGCAGACCTAATCATCGGACGATATGTACCGGATGATGAAATCCCAAAAGTCATCCAGTTTTGTCATTCGGAAGCTTGTGGAGGCCACTTTTCGACGAAAAAGATGGCCGCTAAAATTCTGCAATGCGGCCTCTATTGGCCCACAATCTTCCGGGATGTGAACGATTCTTGCAAATCATGTAATAGGTGTCAAAGGATGGGAGCCATTACTCAACGAGACATGATGTCTCTTACCCCTATACTCATCATTGAGATATTCGACTGTTGGGGTATTGACTTCATGGGTCCCTTCCCTCCATCCTTTGGTTTCCTACACACCCTCGTCGCGGTAGACTACGTTTCTAAATGGGTGGAAGCTATAGCTACCAAGACTAATGACAACAAAGTGGTGATAAAGTTCCTTCAAGAACACATACTTTCCATCTTCGGTGTACCGGAAGCAATAATTAGTGATAATGGTACGCACTTTTGCAATAGGCCATTCGAGAATCTCATGAGAAAGTATGGCGTTGTTCACAAAGTTAGAACGACTTATCACCCACAAACGAATGGGCAGGCCGAACTAGCGAATCGAGAAATTAAGAACATTCTCAAAAAGACCGTCAATCATACCCAGAAAGATTGGTCACTTAGATTAAACGATTCGCTATGGGCCTATCGTACCGCATATAAGAACCAACTAGGCATGTCCCCTTTCCGCTTTGTGTATGGCAAACCTTTCCATCTTCCTGTTGAGCTCGAATACAAGGCGTATTGGGCGATTAAGAAATTGAATTATGCCATGGACAAGGCCGGTGAAGCCCGCAAGCTTCAATTGAATGAGTTAGAAGAACTACGCAATGGTGCGTATAAGAATGCCAAAATTTTGAAAGAGAGGATGAAACTCGCTCATGATAGCATCATTCGACGAAAAGAGTTTCCCCCCGGGCAAAAAGTTCTCCTCTACAACTCTCGGCTTCACCTCTTCCCAGGTAAGTTGCGGTCATATTAGTCTGGCCCATTCGTCGTGAAGAATGTTTTCCCCCACAGAGCTGTTGAACTAGACGATTTAAAAGGGGGAAATACATTCAAAGTGAATGGACAACGCCTAAAGCCATATCTAGAGGCGTGTGTAGAAGAAGTCGACACCGGCTGGTTATCGGACCCCGTTTATGGGGTTGAGTGAGCTGTTGAAGTGAGGTCATCGCACCCCCGACGCGTATGGGGTGAGAGTCATGTGTGTGAGAGTAGTGTGTGTTTTGAGAGTCATTAGGACTAGGTTTCGTTCGGGAGAAGCATTCATGTGTTTTGGGAATTCTGAGTCAAAGGGTGTTGACCAGTGAAATCGAGAGGGTCCTTAGTTCAATTGGATAGAGAGGATATCGGGAACGTGAAATTTTTTTTGAAGAAGAGAGCTTGAAACCGAAGTAGAAGAAGTCCAGCCCAAAAACCCTGGGGCGGACCGGTCCGACCCCGGACTGGTTCTTTTTATTTTAAAGGAACCGGTCCGCTTGTCGAGGATTTGAAAAGTCAAAAGTCCGGACCGGTCCGCCCCTACCCCAGACCGGTCCGCCTTCTGCAAATCTTCCTTCTCCCCTTCCCAAGATTCACCCCCCTTTCCCCTCAATCCCATTCATTCCCTCCAATCCATTTTTCCTCTTCCCAAACCCAACCTTTCCCTCCCAAATTCATCCCCTTTTCCCTCCAAACCCCTTCCCTCCAAACCCAACCCCTCCCCTCCCCTTTCCACTATAAATACACCTCCAATCCTCCCTCTCTCCTCACACCTTCAACCCAAATACTCTCTTCTTCCTCTCTAGTTTTTCAAGCAATACTTCCCTCCTATTTCCATGGCAACCCGAGTGCCCCCACCAAATACGACTCCACCGTGATCCACTCCTTCGGTCACAGAGAATACCGCTCCCGCTAAGTGGAGCGATGGTGCGCTCAATACTTCGGTTTGGGCCACAAACTCCATATGGAGCGCGCGGTCCAATGGAAAGCTCTGCCCCACTCCGTCATCGCCCTTTTCATGGCCCGGGGCTGGTGTCGTTTCCTCAACCAACCTCACGAAGAGGTTTGGGCAACCGAAGTCCGCTTATTCTATGGTACACTCGTCTGGACGGGCCAATTCGAGGCCGAAGCTTTCGTGGATGGGAATCCCATACCCTTTTCCTTTACCCGTCTTATGGCCAAGTTGGACGAGTTTAATGTCCCGGATGTCCAAGAATTTACTTATCCCCAAAACGTCCCCCCGATCGACAAGGACATTATCATGGCCCGCATTGCACCGAACGTGTCTTGGATGGGGAAAATCGTCGCCGTTGGACGCCTCAATGAGAAGGCGCGCCTTACATTTCAGATTGTGTGCGCCAACCTATTGCAAACGTCCAATGACTCTGCCATGCGGCCTCGGCAAGCTACCTTGACATATCATCTCTTCGACCCCCAAACTTCCATCCATTTGGGCGGCACATTATACGCGAACATCATTAATGCGTCCTTGGATGAGAAGGGAGTCACCCCACTTCCTTATGCCCGATTGATCACGTCCATCCTTAAGGATGCTGGCATAGAGGCGCCGAGCGACCATACGCGACTCCCCGGTCCTTTCGAACAAGGGACCTGCACCAAAAGCGCCAAACAGCTAGCCGTCCTCCGGGCTAGGTGGGGTGATGATGTCGAAGAGGAGGCTGCCTCGAGCGACAATGAGGAAGACGTAGGGGCAGCTGGTGAGGACGTTGAGATGGGGGATCTTGGTCCGGACGAAGAGTCGGCGGACGAGGAGGACGACCCAGATTTCGAGTGGGAGGGCATGGACCTATCCGCGCGTATGTCGACGCTCGAGACCAACTTCAACACCTTTCAGACCAACTACGAGCGCGACATGAGCATCGTTCTCCGCTTCCAAGCGAACATCTATCGGCACATAGGGGATCCTAATGAGCCACTACCTTCCTACTACCAGAACCCCTATGACCCCAACGCGCCTGGTTCCTCCCATCCCCCACCCCAAGGAAGCTTTATATGGTGTTGGCAGCTTTTTTCTTTATTTTTCCCTGTTCACAGTTGTATGTTTTCCCCTACACATGTAACACAGTCCTGTTGTAATAAAAACTGCATTTTCTCTATTTGTTTGTTTTATTTTTCCGCACTTTTTATTCGCTTTAAGTTAGATTTTAGTTCTTTTTGCTTGAGGACAATGCAAAAGTCTAAGTTAGGGGGGTCACAAGTGCATATTTCTAAAACTTCACAAATTTTCCAAAATGCCCAGAAATTTCCAAAAAAATCATAAAATTTTGAAAAACCCAAAAATATTTTTGTTCAAAATAAATAAAAATTGGAATTCAAAATTTTTAAAAATATCATTAAAAGTCGAATTGAAGTCTCAAGTTGTAAAATTCAACGTACACAAAGCCAAAATTGACCAAAGATGGAAATTGAACGAAAATTGACGACTTAATGAATAAGTGTGGAGATTAACAAACCCGGTGAGATTCGAGCCTATCACGTGTTGCGAGTTTTTAAATCAATCCGAGTTAATTGTTAACTCAAAGTTCTTTTCAGCGCCTAAAAAGTTGTCAAGGATCTCAATCATTTCATTTTGATCGGTTTTGAAAAATGTGTGTAATATTGCTTTGAAAAAAAAACGTGCCAAATTGATCTCTAAACTTAAATTCATCTCGAAGCGCATATGGTAACACAATTGGCATTTTGGGCAATGAAGTAGGCCCTCGTTTGTCACCCAAAAAAATATTGGCCAGAAAAAGTAGCGAAAAAATACCCCTTTTGTAACCCAATTTGAGCCAAACAAATTGTCCCTTTCGTTTGATAACCCGAAAAACCCAAACAGCCGGAATTGTGAAAAATGAGAAAATTCAGAATTTAAGTCCGAAAAGTGCATAAAAAGGGGCAAGAAATAAATAAATATGCTCAACAAAAATAGCAAGTAAAGAAAAGAACTGAAAAAAATTATGAAAAAAAAAATATATATATATTGCTCATATATATATATATATATATATATATATATATATATGAGCAATAGTCCGGAAAAAGCACAAATGGACATCATTAATGACTTTTCCAATTCCAACATTCCCGACAATTGTCATTTTACCCCATAGATCTTAAAACCCGAAAAATTCCTAACCGAGTCTAAATTGCGAAATTGGTTACCGCGTGGAGAGCTAATACACCAAAAGATAATAAAGGAGATTAAGTGCGCGAAATAAAAGCAATGTTCCCGTTTTTAAAACCGTAATCCTTTGATGAGGTCCTTTCACCACAAAATTTTCGCCTTTCTAATCGTATGCGTGATTTTGCGTCCATTACAGTTACTCTTTATATCACGCATACCGAGAGAATAGCCATAATTCGAGAGATTCGTTTGTGAGAGCATTCCGTGAGAAATTGAAATCAAAACGAATTTTCGGATAAGTAACGTAATGATCAATCTGTGGAACTTAGCGGTTATATTTCTTGCTACGCACACACACACTACGGTTTGAGACTTGTAAATATGACTATTTTCTGAAAAAGTTTGAATTGCACAATTTTTGCATATTTTGAATTCTCTTTGAGTCGAATTTTGTGGGTATATTCACTGCAAACCCTCACGAGACAACACTCGTCCTACTAGGGTGACCTAGGGGTTTAAAGGTTTGTTGCATACGCTAAATGCAATCGCTTGCCTGCGAAAAATGTATTTTATCCCAATAAAATGATTTTCAAAGAGTTGAGCCATGCTAGGATTCTTTTACATTGCTCGAGATGCGCAAAGTTCTAAGTTAGGGGGGTTTGATTAGGCATAAACTCTTCCTAATTTATCCCTTGATTTAGTTACTTTTAGCACCTCGAACAACGTAATTGAGTTGGATTTATTTCATAACTATGCTACTGACTGATCCTAATGAGTACACCGAGTTTCTGGTATTTTGTAGTGATTTTACAGGTATTTGATGTCAAGAAACGAAAGAAGAAAATCGGTAGAATGAAGAAAGAAAGAAGGAAAAGTCTCAAGGGCAAAAGAGTAATTTCCACTCAAAATTCGGATGAAGTACCTAAGAGAAGTTGAATACATCTCATTCACGAGCACAAAGGAAGAAACGACACCCCAATCGGAATCCCGGAACAAAAGTTATGAGCAGTCAAAGAGGAACCAAAAAGTCAAATATCCGGACCGGTCCGCCCCTACCCCGGACCGGTTCTCCTTGCCAAACTCCAGAAGACCCCGGATCGCATGCAAACCGAAGGAGGCAAAAATAAAAAGAACCGGTCTGCCCCCAAATCGGTCTGTCCCAAAATAAAAAGAACCAATTCGCCTTGGGGGCAGACCGGTCCAGTATATTTTAAAAATAGAGTCCCCTCGTGTGGTTTTGCCACGTTTTATTACATTTTTAGATTTTTCTCAACAATGCGTCTAAAATAACCCTCCAAACAAGAACTAGTACTAAACCATTTAATGGGTTTCAAACTTATCTCCTCGCTACTTGATTTTTGCATTTCTATGTGTTTTCCCGCATTAATGGGGCACTAAACAGTTTCCCAGAATATCTTAACATATGTCGCTTCATGTGAGATCCAAAAATCCATATATTCCTATTTTTATTTTCCTTCTCTCTCTTCTTTATTGTTGTGATAAGTGGTTAAGAATTTCACCTAGCTTAAGGGGAACTTTTATATCCTATGAGGACTAGAGTTTCGATTCTTCCAGCCTCCAAGAACAGATTCTTCAATCTTTTTAATCACATAAATGCTCTAAGCCCCCAATACATTTCCATAGCTTCATGTAAGAACCTTTCCATTACAATCTCATTATTATAAGAATCTCAGTGGCTAGTTACAACCATACTTCCAATTTACATAAACAGATAAGTGTTTCTCCCTTCAACCTTTGCAAGAAGTAACAAGGGGATTCTAATGATATCCTACACTTGGCATTAAAAAGGATCTCGAACTCATCAACTAACCTCACACAAGAATAGAGGTCACAAGGCTATCCTCAGACCTCAGACCGACCACTATTTGTTCCCCAAGACCTTTGATGCTCTTAAAAAAGGCCATAACATTATGAAAGACCTCGGTCACCTCCCATCCATCTTATAATGACTAGTCATTCTAACATACCTCAACAACCAAACTCAGATACTATATTAATAGAGTTCTTCCATGTCTGACGCCAAGAGTATACCTCAGACGATAAAGAAATTTCCTCCTAAGGTTACCTAACCCTTAACACCAAGGTACATCATTACATATGATCGTCAGCTGAGGACCAACCATTTTAAACCATTTTCTTATGCCTTGACACTTCTCTCCTCTTACCTTTCTAAGGTCCAGAAGGGATCACCTATGGGTCTAAGGCCATATACAATTTCTACACCCATCAACGTCAATATAAGCAACCAACATCCCATACATATGTGGCATACCACCCATACCACTGTACTAATATCAATCACACCACTATAACGAACCAATCTCTCTCATAACCCCACAATACTCTTTGTGCACTAGAAAAAATCACTGTTACAAAAGAATAACCATCTAGGCCCTAGATAAACAATCTCTATGGGAAACTAACACTTGATCCTTACACAAAACAATGTACATACAAATTACTACTATAGCCTAATATTTTAGGTCTTGCACATACAATCTCTATAGCCATCCAACACTTTACCCTCACATACAACAATGCACATATATAAATTTATGTCATAGTAGCAAGCCATTATAGGTCCTTCACGTATGATACTACATATCCAGTCGATACTACACCCTACACATACAATGATACCCACATAATCGTCAATATCTAATACTAATTATCTCCTTGTTACTATTCTTAAAACAAACATCCAATCTTTCCAAAATTTTACATATTTTAAACTCCCAATTTTTAATCTTATCAAGACACCATGCGCGGGATGTCTTATAAATTAAATCCAAATAAGACCCCACCCCCACCATAGATACACTTTTTATTGGATAAGTTATTGATTGAGATATTAAAAAAAACACATATCTGATAGTCCCATACTAAAGAATCACCCATTTATCAAACTACTAGTCTAAAATTGCAAACCTAGAACATCTACACAATCTTCACTTCCTAAGCCCTCAACTCCTAACCTTCTATACACCCTATGCACGGAACTTATCATGAATGATATCCAAATAAGGAAACTCCCCGATACACTTCTATCTAGATAAGGTTGTCATCGAGAGAAAATGATTTCTAGACCTATTCTTCTACATCCTGCTGCATCTAACTCAAAATCATCACTCATATACTACATATAATCATATAATAGATTTATATAACTAATTCTTAATTCTTGCATTTCTCACTAATTTCTCAATTTCTCTTTATAATCCCAACATGAATAAGTGTGGTAAGCTCACAAGCCATATATGCCAACATTCGTGTAACCAATCCACACAACCTATATCCCAAAACTAGTATGATATTCGCGATACTAGACAACTCTAAACATAACAACATACCATCTCCCTTACCCTTATCTTTATACTTTAGTTAATTCCATCAATGGAAAATTCACATAAATTACTTAAATATCATATCTCAATCTATAAATCCCAAGAATCCTAGTCCATTAATTCACATTATACATTAAATTGTCTTCTCAAACATTAAGTTCACTCCTAGGTTTGTCATTTTCTATAAACTTTTTTTTATTGAATCTCGACGTTCCTTCTTCTAATAATATTTAAACGTATTAGCTAACACGTTAAAGTCTCAAGTCAAATATCAATGATAACATAGGTATCCCATACATCATTGCGTAATTCAATCCCTACGTTTATAATCCAACACCATGATCCCATTGACAACAATACAATATATACCCAAAATCACAAATCTCAATAATAACATCATATAGCCAACAACATATATTTTCCTAACAATAAACTATTACTAGAAACATAAATCCACTTAACATCAATGAGTAACTGAGAGTGAACATGAACTAATGGATCAATTTATTTAAGTAAATACCCCAACACACAAATTCAAATTTTTATCAAGTTTGAATATCTAATTAATTATGGTGTGCCTGCGAATTGTGTTCAGTTATAAATTTGCAATTTTTAAACCAAATAAGTAAAACACAATTAAGATGAGGAAAAATCCCTTTGTAGGGCAAAACATTTTATCCAGCATTAATGATAGTTTGGAATATAATCGATCTACAAAACACTTAGATACATTAATTTAGACGCGCAGAGTCTTTAAAAAGCCAACATATACGACCCATCTCCAGAATCATCCACTGGTGGCGGTCTACCCTCAATATTCACTAATTCAGCGTTCTTATTTCTTTAGGAGTAAAACCTTGTTCCACAAAGTCAACCATAGATAAAAGTATCCAAAAATTTGTATCACAAGAAACCTTCTCGATGTTGGTAAAAGTGATCTTAAATATATCCCATGGGTGAGGACGTTTTTTAAAAAGAGTTCTTTTAGTATCTGATCCCATTCAGTCTTTTAATAAGAAGGGAAGATAAAAAGGACAAACACAAAAGATGTTGGAAAGATATTCATTAAAAAACAAAATTTGTGCCGATCTTTTGAACGAAAGGGAAGTTTGTTCGAAAGACACCCCATATCGTTCGAAGGACAATCGAACGATGACTTCTAACGAGATTATTGCATGAAATAGTTTGGTACCTCATCAATCTCATTCGAACGACACTTCGAATGTATGCTTCTAACGAGATGTCAACATAACCAAAAAAGATATCATTTGAAACTTCATTCGAACGGACGATAGGAGAACCTCGTTCGAACTGGAGTCCTCCTTATTCGAACAAGGCATCAACTTTTGGAAAAAAAATCTTAAAAAAATTTGCGTTCCTTTAAGAAAACTATTGGCTCATAAAAGTAAGTAAACTTTAGAAAATACTCAGAACCTTTTTACCAATCAAAACGTATACTTCTTCCATGAATGTTGAGATGACCAAATCTTTAATTCTTTGATGATCTTCAACAAAATCATCAAGTACTGAGAAGTAGTGACGTAGATGTGTTTAGGTGTCGTGTTTATATAACGGGATACGCCAAACCTAAATAAATAAAAATTTGATCAATCTTAAATTTTCCTCTTACAAATATCCCCCTTTGGCTGTTCTGATACAAAACACCATCCTAAGCCAACTTGAATCCTTTGACTTAATACAATAATTTACCCTCCAAAAATGTAAAGGAAAATGGAACGTAGAATATATGCAAGTGCTCAATCATGAAACTGGATCTTTCCTTTGGCAAAAATTATTTTCATCCTGTGGGGCCCAAATGATCATCATCCAAGAAGAACGTCCTATACACATGAGACAAACAAAGATACCCTAATGCATGGAGTTTCAAACAAAAAATAAACGCACCCCTCAATTTATTCTCCCCTTTTTTGTCCGTAATAGACGAAGGAGTCACAACTGGGCATTAAATATGGCATCACACGAAGAATTAAGATATCAACACAAGTATAATCAAGTAAGAAAAGGTGATGATATTCTCAAAGGCATATTTCAACCAACTATTTTTGAAAATTTTCATTTTTTTTTGTAAATATGAAGTATAAAAGGAACAAATATAACATACCGTGGAATAACAATAAAATATTTAAATCGTGAATAAAGAATGTAGGGTTGTGAACTTTTGCCAAATGTTAATCAACATATATTTTTAGAACACGTGTGAACTAAGTTTTGATATACTTCTAACGAAAGAGCTCGAAGTCTATCTTAGGTGGAAAAATTGTGAACTCAAGTGAAACTGGGTCAATTGAATCAACAAGTCATGAAAATAAATGATTCTCACACCAATGGCGCTAAACTATATAATGTGTTTTTGAGGAATTTTAATTTGTCCAAGCCCATAGATCTTTAATTTAGCTCCCTAAAAATCTCACATATATGATGATAAACTCTCAATGAATTTTGAGGAAATTAATGCTCATATGTAGCGAAGCATCAATGTATCAAAAATTGGTATAGCAATTCTTTTTTATTTGCCTCTAATCTTTTTAGGCCGTCTTATGCAAATGGCGACTTTTAATGCAAAGACCTTTGACCTTTTGTAGCCCATTTCCATTGCTTCACATATGAAAATATTTTCCATAAAAATGATTTAAATCCGAGCAATGGTTATTACATGCACAACTTTATCTCCTTTTTACATTTGGTTAATTAATAAAGAAAAATTGAGATGAGAACATTGTATTCGACAAGTGATAAGTAAGTGCAATGTTCAAACGAGTTCATGCACGTATGCATTATAAGTGACTACGAGTCCAACATGTAGAAAGTAATCATCAAATAGCAATGTAATGACACCACACATTATGAAGCACACTATAGAAACGATATCATGTCTCAAAACACTATAGAAAAGTCATGTGGAAAAATGGAATGGATGGGTGATCCGGTCATCTTAAATATTCTCCATATATGGTAAAAAACAGGAAACTCTTTTTGGATTTTTCAAAACAATTTATCCAAAAAAATTCTTTTGCCTTTTTATCCTTTTTCATAAAAACGAAATTTTTTTTTTGAATTTTTCAAAAAAAAATTGAAAAACAAAATCATTTTTTTGTATTTTTCCAAAAAATATAAATACAATGATAATACAATCTAGATAAAGGAATAAAAGATATAAACATAAAAATCATCCTACACTATAAATAAGTCTCAACCTCAATCATTAGGCCCGAAGGATTTCTTAAAAGGAGAAGACATCCTATGAAATTCTTCTATCAAACATTATGAGGTCTTGACTAAATACTGTACTTGCTCTCGCATGTGAAGGAGCATGTGGAGTAACCTGGGTGGGAGTGCATGCGAAAACATGGTAGGAACTCATGTGGGAGTATACCAGTGAACACGCATATGATAAATTCTCCTTAGCGTAAAATAAAATTCTCTAAGGTGACTGTTGATACCAAATTTAGTCTGCTGACATGGCTCAATTGAGTGAAGACACATGGCAATCTACATGGCAACAACAAACACTTTCGAGAAACTTACACGCTCCGAGGAACCATACTACAACGAGGAACACTGCTTCCCCGAGGAACTCATACGCTCCGAGGAACAAGAACTCTCCGAGGACCTCACACGCTCCGAGGAACAAGAACTCTCCTAGGAACTCTTGAGTACCGAGAAGCTTAGGCGTTCCGAGCAACTCAGACGGTCCGAGATGCACCTCGAACAAAGCATTAATAGCTGGATAACCAACCGTTCGACTGATTCATTAAATGATTATCATTCAGACGCACACGTTTAAGGGGCATTGAATGTATTACCCTTTCATATGTACATGATTTAATGTATTACCCTTTCACATTACAGCCTCAGGACTATAAATACATTGTACAATCCTCATCATAGAGGGACCAAAATTTCTTGAGAGAACTTGTAATCGAGAATTCCCAAACACTCAGCAATAACATAGCAGTGGACGTAGGCCATTCTTATAAGGCTTAACCACTTTAAAAATTCGTTGTCTCATTTATTTATCTGTGATTGAATTATTAGATACGATCTTATTTTTTACATCAACAGATTGGCGCCGTCTGTGGGAAACGACTGGTAATATTGTTTTTCATAAAAAACAATTCATCACAAATGGCTGATATTCCAAAATCCAACAATCGAAACGCAGGAAACCCTCCAAATTAATCTGCTCCGCCAAACATTCCAGATCTAGCTGGAATAATGACAAATCTGGCTCAAGGCCAGACCGTCATGCAAGAAACAATGCGACAACTCATCCAAACCCTCCATGGCGGTGCACCAACTCATTCAGGACTGCGGAGTATTCAAAGAAACACCCGTGCACTATCCTTGCGTACTAGGCATACCAATTCATATCATAATGAGGAGTCTGAAGATTTTTCTTATCAACCTGGACGAACTTCGTCAGTACGAGCCACAGATACTGAACAACGTGTCACTCTCTCTCCAGAAATGACTAGTGCGCTAGAGAGATTAAACAGGGTATCACCTTTTGATCGATTAGGACTTATAAGGAGTATAAGTCCTCCTAAAGTCGTATCGAGGAGTTTTCGATAACCATCAGATTTAAGGGAAGGATCTGCCCAGTCGCGACTAGCTGCTCGTCAAGATAGATCCCATGAGCGACCAGCTCCTCCTCAGGATAGATCCCAGGAAGCCACTTCAACGTGATCAGTTGCTCGAACTAATAGGCCCGAGGAAGGAAATGATGCATGGAAAGGATCTATTCAGAGGCTGGAGGATAGATTAGGGGAAATGGCTAAGGCCAAGAACCCTCTATAACGAACCTTTGTTCGAGGAACACCTTTTGTCTAGGCCATTGTAGATTTTCCAACACCATCAAAGTTCAAAGCACCTGTTGTGACCCCCAAATATGATGGAAAGACTGACCCTGTCTTTCATATAGAGTAATACCAAGCAGCAACCGACATCTATGCTGTTCCAGATGACATGAGATGCAGGGCATTCTCGAGAACTCTTACCGGATCTGCTCAAATATGGTATAATAATCTTCCTCGGGGTAAGATCTCAACTTTTCTTCAACTAGCCGAGTTATTCATTGGGAATTTCTGTTTTGGGGCAAAGCCAGTTAAACGAGTAGCACATTTGTTAAGTGTTAGACAAAAAGCTGGTGAGAGTACCAGAGATTATATAACTCATTTTAATAACGAGAAACTCGAAGTCATTGATTATGAGGAGAAGACAGCGATTACCGCTTTGATGAGTGGATTATTGCCCAACAAGTTGTACTACCTTTTGGCCAAAGATCCACCTCGAACCACGTTATACCTGATGGGAAAAGCGTCCAAGATTATGAATGACGAGGAGGCTATGGCTGCGAAGAAGAATATGGATGCTAAAGAAACCAAGGTGGAAGGTGATAAAGCTAAGAAGAAAGAGCATAAGAACAATGGTAATGACAAACATTCAAAAAATAGGTCGGTATGGGACGTAATGAATAAATATGGTAATTATACTCCTTTGAAGAAGGACATCAACAATGTTCTAGAAGAAATCAAGAACAACGAGGAACTAAACTGGTCAGAGAAAATGAAGGCAGACCCTAACAAGAGGAATAAGGAAAAGTATTGTGAGTTTCATATAGATCATGGCCATATGACCAAAAATTGCATAGATCTTCAGAATGAGATTGAAGCACTCATCAGAAGAGGAAAGATGGCTAAATATGTTGATCGGGGAAACGAAAGAAGAAACAACGACCGAACAAGAGAGAGGTCTAGATCTCCTCATCGAGTAGAGGAGAACAAGAAGACAAACCATGAAGTTGATCCCGAAGATGACCCCGATCTTCCTAAGAGACTAAGGCAGCCAGAACGAGAGGTATTTTCAATACGCTTTGGGTCATTTGACTTCAATGTTATAATAGGTGGAGATGCAGGAGGATGAGAACTTACTGCAGAGAGAAAAGCTTACCTCGGTGAGGCTCAAGCTTGCTCGTACATTCAACGAATAAATCTAGCTGAAGAGGATCGCCCAAGAAAGGTGAACAAAGAGAAGTTGGTCATTGGGTTCTCAGATAACGACCTTGCAGGTGTTCTATATCCTCATGATGACCCATTGATGATCAAAATGAGAATGAAGGAGGTAATGATTTCAAGAGTACTGGTAGATAATGGTAGCTCGGCAGACATCATGTTCTACTCGTGCTTCGACAGTTTAAATCTAAAGCTATATCAACTGGAGCCTTATCATAGACCCCTCCTCGGTTTTGCTGGCGAGAAAGTATTTCCACTTGGGACGATCAAGTTGGATATATTCATCGGTACGTGGCCTGCTTATCGAACAGAAAGAATACACTTCTTCGTGATGGATAAGCATGTTCAATCATCATATAATATCATCATGGGAAGAGTAGGATTGAAAAATTTTGAGGCTGTACCATCTACAGTGCATCAGTGCCTAAAATTTCCAATAAATTTTGGAGTAGGAGTTGTGAAAGGTGACCAGAAAGTAGCTCGGGAAAGCTATTATTCATCCGCCGAGCTAGAAGAACTGGAGGAATCAAGGAAAAAGACTACTACCTATCAAGTGGATGAATGTGCAGAAATTGAAACATTGGATCCTAAAGATGAGTCGCAACTCATGAAGGGTCAAGTGGTGGAAGCTACTGAAAACATCATTCTGGACGACGAGCACCCTGAGCGAACTACTCAAGTAGGTTCGTCATTGGAAGTCCCATTGAAACAGGAATTGATAACTTTCCTAAGAAGCAGAAAACAAACTTTTGCGTGGAGTCATGAGGATATGCCTGGGATAGACCCAAATTTCTTATGTCACGAGCTCAATGTGAATAAGGAGATTAAGCCAGTGAAGCAGAGAAGAAGAGTGTTCAGCCCTGAGAAGAACCAAGCTATACAGGAGGAAGTTGAGAAGCTCCAGAAAGCTTGTTTCATTGAAGATGTTAAATATCCAGATTGGTTAGCCAATGTGGTGATGGTAAAGAAGAAAAACAACAAGTGGAGGATGTGTGTAGACTTCACCGACCTCAACAAAGCATGCCTAAAAGATCACTTTCCATTACCCCGAATTCATCAACTAGTAGATTCTTCCTCGGGACACGAGCTGCTGAGCTTCATGGATGCTTATTCTGGTAACAACCAGATTAAAATGAAACCTGAAGACAGGGAAAGTACTTCTTTCATTACCCCTAGGGGAACTTATTGTTATAATGTTATGCCTTTTGGTTTGAAAAATACCGGTGCGACATATCAGCGGTTGATGAACAAGGTCTTTGCGAAACAAATCAGTTGCAATATGGAAGTCTATGTTGACGATATGCTGACAAAGAGAAAGAAAGCTGCAGATTATCTAATTGACTTAAGTCAGACTTTTGATCAACTGGATAAATATCAAATGAAGCTGAACCCAACGAAGTGCATATTTGGAGTACGAGAAGGCATGTTTCTCGGGTACATTGTCAATCAACGAGGCATTGAGGAAAATCCTAAAAAGATCAAAGCTCTATTAGGGCTACGATCCCCAACGATGAAGAAAGAGGTGTAAAGTCTTACAGGACGAGTAGCAGCACTCAACAGATTTGTATCGCGAGCAACTGACCGATGTCTCCCATTCTTCAAGATGCTTAGAAAGACTTTTGAGTGGAATGATGAATGTGAGAAGTCTTTTCAAGACTTGAAGAAATACTTGGGAGCACCTCCACTGCTATCCAGGCCCGTAATGGGAGAAAAATTATATTTATATCTTGCAGTGTCCAAGAATGCAGTTAGCTCGGCGTTGATCAGAGTGGAGAATGGAGTGCAAAAGCCAATTTATTATACGAGTAAGGCCTTCCGAGGAGCAGAGATCAGATATCCAAGGCTGGAAAAATTGGCACTGGCGTTGATTGAGGCGAGTAGGAGAATGAGGCCATACTTTCAGGCTCATTCTATAGTCGTATATACTGATATGCCATTGAGGCAAGCCCTTCATAAGACAGAAAAATCAGGGAGATTGATGTACTGAGCAATAGAGCTCGGTGAATATGATATAGTCTATGAACCCAGATCATCGCTAAAAGGGCAAGCTGTGGCAGATTTTAGAGCAGAGTTCACCTATCCTGATACCCCTGAAGAGCAAAAGTTTCTCGCTGATCAACCTGTGGATGTTACAGGATCAACAAACACAAGCTCAGACCAACTCCGATTGGTAAAAGGGAAAGTGGATGTTACAGGATCATCAAATTTGAGCTCAGACCAGCTCCGATTGGTAAAAGGGAAAGAAAAGATGATCGATGAAGAGCAAGAAATATCCGGGGAGGATGAAAGGAAGCAACAAATATTTCACCGAGGAACTCTGACTAATCAGAAATTTGAAGACGAGTTACCTATATGGAGGCTATATGTAGATGGCTCATCTTGCACTATAGGATGTGGCGCGAGGATAGTTTTGTACACTCCGGACGAGATCGACATGGAATACGCCCTACGTTTCCAATTCAAAGCTTCCAATAATGAGGCTGAGTATGAGGCCATGATTGCAGTTCTTAATTTAACAAAAATTATGGAGGCGCCACAGGTTATTGTTTTCAGTGATTCTCAATTGATCGTAAACCAAATGATGGGAGTATATGCAGTCAAAGGAGAGTTAATGATTAGATATCATGCAAAGGTGATGGAGTTAGTATCAAAATTTGCTGCTATTCAGCTAGTCAGGATACCAAGAATGGAGAATGCAAGAGCATACGCCTTAGCTCGATTAGCATCAGCTACTCGTACCGAGCTACAACGAACAATCCCAATTGAAGTTTTAGCTGGTCGGAGCATAGATGAAGATCTGACAATGAACTTTATTACCCTTAATTTAGGACCATCTTGGATGGATCCTATCAGGGCATATATTGAGGAGGGAGAATTACCAATTGACAAGCTCGCAGCCAAGAAATTGAAGTTTAAAGTTGCTCGGTATGTATTAACTAATGGTATTTTATATAGACGAGGGATTATGGCAGGTTTGCAGAGATGTGTACATCCCTCCGAGGTGAATGAATTGATTGAAGAGATCCATGAAGGGTCCTGTGGAGCTCATGTAGCGGGTCGGACGCTTTTGCAAAGGGTGATGACGCAGGGATACTATTGGCCGACGATGAGGGATGATTGTATAGCCTATGCCAAGAAATGTGACAAGTGCCAAAAATTTTCCTCCATCCAAAGAACTCCACAAGAATTGTTGACACCCATAACTTCCCCTTGGCCATTTTCCATGTGGGGAATAGATTTGGTTGGGCCACTGCCAACGACCAGAGGAAGGTTCAAATACCTCGTCGTCGCAGTGGGTTATTTTACTAAGTGGGTAGAAGCTGAGCCTCTCATCGATATGACGTACGATAAGGTGTACCAATTTGTTTAGAAGAACATCATTTGTCGATATGGTCTCCCTCATGCTTTCATCACAGACCATGGAACACAATTTGATAACGAGGAGTTCGCTGCCTATTGCCATCAGTCAAATATTTTGAAGGTCCACTCAGCGCCAGGCCATCCTCAAAGCAATGGACAAACTGAAGTGACAGACATAATGTTGTTGAATGGCTTGAAGAAAAGACTGGATGATGCGAAAGAGAATTGGATCAACTAGCTACAATCAGTACTTTGGGCTTACCGAACTACTCCCCGAGTAGCAATAGGAGAATCACCATATATACTGGCGTTTGGAAGTGAAGCTGTTATACCTGCCGAGTTGGGCCTCCCAACACACAGGGTACTGAATTTCAATTCCCCTGTCAGCGACTTAATGAGAAGATTGGATTTAGACATGCTCGAGGAAGTTAGAGAAGAAACAACCATTCGAAATGCTGCTTACAAGCAGCGAACAACTTTGTTTTATAACAAAAGGGTGAAGAAGTGCAACCTGAAAGAAGGAGACTATGTGTTGAAGAAAGTAATTCAAAAGCACAATAAACTGGAGGCAAACTGGCATGGACCATACCGAGTTACAGAAGTTGTTCGATCAGGAACTTACCGAATAGCAACTTTAGAAGGGGGGAGTTTAAGAATGCATGGAACGCAGAGCACCTACGCAAGTATTATCAGTGATGAATAAAATGAAGATATTCTGCCGAATTCTTTCTTTTTATTGAATGTTTTTCGGGGAATACTAGTGCTACACACTACTCGGGGTAAAACTCGACAAAGCTCAGAAGTAAAGCAATATAGAAAACGCCAGCTAAGGTTGGTCGAGAAACTAATATTCCTCCGGAAAGTAAAGCTACCAATATTCCTCCGGGAAGTAAAGCTACCTATATTCCTCCAGGAAGTAAAGCTACCAATATTCCTCCGGGAAGTAAAGCTACCTATATTCCTCTGAGAAGTAAAGCTACTAATATTCCTCCGGGAAGTAAAGTTACCTGTATTCCTCCGGGAAGTAAAGCTACTTGTATTCCTCCGGGAAGAAAAACTTTGTATTCCTACGGGAAGTAAAACTATATGTTCCTCGGGAAATAAAAGTATTCCTAAAAATGCCAACTTATGTCGGTTAGGAAGTAAATATATTCTCGAAAATGCCAATTAACGTTGGTCGGGAGCTACAACTATTCCAAAAATACTAACTATGGTTGGTCGGGGATAAAAACCCACTAACTATAGTTGGTTGACAAGGAAAATTTATCAACCTTGGTTGGTCGAAAACATTTTATGAAAATGAGAAAATGATCAAACAACATTTTTTATACTCATAAATTTTTACTAAGTCGGTCGAGAAACAAAACATTATGTTTGCCAAATGACTACCACAACATTCTTGGTACTAATAACTTTTTAATTATTACTGAGTTGGTCGAGAAACAAAACTTGGGTAAACAAGAAATTCACACTACTCGACAATAAGTTGGTCGACAAATAACGCAATATTATTATCTTTTTAACAGATACACATGCACAGATGTAAAGTTATTTATAATTACAAGACAATGGCAATTAAGATTGCGAACAAAAATGAAATTCTTTCATTAAAACCAAAAATAAATTACATTGATAATGAAATGAAAATTACATTGATTATGAAATGTATACACATTTATTACATTAATATTCCTATTCTACTGGTCTTTTCCCCTCTGCTTTTGACACAGGTTCCTCGCCAGCAGGCGGATCAATTAAAGCCAGAGGAGAATTTATAAAGTTGAGATCCTTCAACATCCTGACATTCATCACGGATGGTCGATCTAAGAGGTGCTCGGGACGAGATATCTCGGCATTTGAATGGAGATTGTAGTCACCGAGATATTTGAAAATCAAGATCCGAGGAATGTCCCGAGCAGGGATCCAACTCATATCCAGTTTGTATGGTGGCACAGGTAAGTCGAGCAGCCCGAGATCATGGTAGTCCCACAGGTAATGACCCTGTTCGAGTTACAGCACACCTAAGGCATTCATCCAGCCTTGCTTGTAGCCCTCATTATTGGCATTCTGGATACAATCGTGCAAATGGTAGAACGCCTTGTTGTATCCAGCCATCCAGAATTCCCTAGGCTGTTTGTGGAACTGATAGGTCAATCTTTCCAGTTGCTCGTGGAGATTTTTGACGAAGAGCTCTTTGTTCTCCAAGGTAGATTTCTGCTCAGAGAGATGCTCTTCCAAGTCCTTGATCTTCTTTGACATTTCAGCCAACGCCTGATTCTTCGCCATTAACTGGAAGGCCTGGTTCTCTAAGGCAGACTGAGTCCTTTTCAAGGTTTCCAACTCGTCCCTCAAGTTGGCGTTCTCGACCTCCAAGAACAAAAATCCCTCATCAGTCACTGGGATCAAGGCTTTTGAAGTGGAAACTGCAGACTTCAACTGTGACAACTCCCTTTGCAGGTTGTTGTTCTCTTGCTCTAATAATTCGGCAATTTGTCTGCATTCCTCGACCTCACCCCTCAGAGTTCTCTCCCTCACATCGTACCCAGCAAAAAGCTTCTCGTAGCCCTTATCGACAATGATTTGCTGGTACTTCTTCTCATACCTCTCATGCAAGAGGGCAGTGGATTCTTTGTATTGTTGTTGAAGATCCTCGAGGGTGCCTTGGAGATCCTCGATCATGTCATAATATGCCACATTATTGACCACTACACGATCAAGCAGACACTTCAGATATTGGTATGCTTCAACTGCCTGTTCTAAAGCATCTTGGCCGAGGATGTCGACGACTTGTGCTGCACTCAGGTCTGTGTGACCAGCCTTAAAGTATTCATTACATTGTCACAGCAGCTTTGTATCATGGGCAGATAGTAATTCCATCCTGGCCAAAAACTAGAAAAGGAAGAAAAAGAAATAAGTCAATAAGAAGTACAAGCAGAGTATGAAGAGCAGAAACGACAATAAGCATAAACAAAAGTTCAAATTTTATTATATCATAAAGTTCAAAGTTACATGTTCTGGGTTACATTTGACAAAGAGAAATAAAATAGAAAGAAACCCGAACAACTCTACACCTTTTCCTTGTCTCCCTAAACCTTCTCGTGAGGCTGGGATGAGGAGCTAGGTTGATCGGAGGGAATAGAGAGTTGCTCGGGGAGCACTGGCAGTTGCTCGGAGGAAGTAGCAAGCTACTGAAGTTCCTCGGTAGAAGGATGGATGGCTTGGGGATGATCTCCCATCACCATAGAAGACTCTTCGGAGGCAGCTTCGTCCTCTTCTTCATCTTCAGGAGTTGGAGGGGGACCAGGGATGTGTCGCTGGAAGAGCTCGAAAGATTCATCAACCTTCATCTCCTGAAGAGCTGCGATCCATCCATCTATGAAGTATTTTAGGCTGCCATATTCAACTTATGACATCATGGCAGCCAAGCCCTTGTTCCACCCCTTGTCCCAGCCAGCGCTGAAGAACTTCTTCACAACCATTTTCCTCTTCAACTTCTCCGAGGAAAGCTTCTCGGACAACAGGTTATCAGCAGCTTTCAATTTTCTCTCAACCTCCTCCTTCTGCCGACTTACTTCCTGAAGCTGGCCCAACTTTTCCTCAGCCACCTTAAGCTTATCTTCAAGCTTCCCAGCAGTTTTGAGGTTCTATTCAAGCTCTTTATTTTTCTTCTCCAAAGTATTCACTTTTTGATCCAACCCTTTGGAGACTTCAACAACATGAGCTTTCTCCTTATCGGTGGAGGCAATCTTCTTCTCCCAAACAGCCTTGTCAGTAGCATATTTTTGGCGAGAATCCTCTAAAGACTTAATAGCTTCCTCCAGAGCTCCCTCCACACTAGACGAGGAGCATGAAGCTTTAATCGCCTCGTCTTTCTTCATAATTATATTAAAGCAGCTCACCAACTGTAAAAAGAAAATAAAGCAAGTCAGAGACAGATATAACAAAGAAAAGATGAAAAGTTCAAAATAATGGGACTTACAGAAGCAATATGGCGAGCAGCTAACGAAGTGACCATGTCCCGAGTAAGGTTTTCTTCAGTACCTTGGACCTCGTGAATGATCCAAGACTTTACCGAGCTTATGACAGAACTCGGGCGAACAAGGTAGGAACCCCAGTTCCAGTGGTTGGGGGCTGTGAGATGGTTTCAGCCAAATTGATCGAGGAGCTCTTCTTCAGCCTCCTCGGGAGAACAGGAACAGTTTCGACCAAGGAAGAACTCTTGGTCGGTGATATTACAATCACCTCTCCAGGAGCAGCAGACCTACTCGGATCCACTTGGGGCTTCTCTACAACCTTCACAACAGCAACAGCCGAGGAAGGCGCATCAGTTTTATTTATCCCCTCCACTGGGACGTCAACCTTAGTTATTTTTGCCTCTCCAGCACCAGAGGCTTGCTTCTCACAAAGGGTGGGAGGTCTTCTCTTCTTCATCCTTTCACTAAAAGGAATGTATGATTCAGGCGAAGAACTTACAGAGGCTGGTACCGGTTCTGCTTCACTTATCACCGGACGAGCAGTGAAAGAAGTGGTGTATCTCTTGTACTGCAGCAGATATGAGGCTGACCTAATGTGCTCGTCGACAACGCTCTGATGCAAACTCCAGATAAGTTTTAAGTGCCTTGTATTAACGTCTGCTTCTTTAGGACACTTTCTTTTGCTATCAACTTCAAATAAATAAACATTGCCATCAGTGACACATTTTATCAAACATAAAGGAAGCATAATTTCAAAATAAATAAAATGAAATAAAAATAACCTATCCCATTGCCATAGGGAGGGCATCTGGGACCCTGATACACTTCATCTCCAGATAAATGAGCATGTTGCCAATTTTTTATGACAACCCCGTGCTCAAAATAATCCCTATTGGCATCAGGGAGATTGACTACTAAGGCCCTATTTAAAAATCTAGTTTTTAAATAAAAGGTGTTATCACCAACTTCCCATCTATAGCAATACATGATTTCTGGAATTCCTATGTGAGTTCCATGAATTGATTTAATCTATGAACCCCATTAACTATCCTCCATGTATTGGGGGCTATCCTTGCAAGAACAACATCAAAGTATTGACAAAATTCCAGACATAAGGGATTATGTGGAAAAGAAAATCCACACTCAGCATTAAAGAGACTGGGGAACCAATGTGCCTCAGCCAAATGGAAATAGTCAGAAGGTTCTGAAAGCTCTTCCAAAACAACCCAGGAGGGAATAGAAAAATCAGAGCGAAATTTATCAAGAGATTCAACAGGGTAAACCATGATGAATAAAGGAAATGAAGAAGAATGATGAAGATCTTACAGAAAAAGAGTGGATCTGTTGACAATGAACGATGGAAGAGTTGAATACACAGGAGAGAAAAAGACAATAGAAAACTCGAAGATAGAAATTTAAAAAAGTAGAAGACGATGGGATTGTCTGTGACGCTTAAATACCTTGACTTGGGAAAAGAAAAAAGTAATGATTACAAAAAGAAACAATTACGCTACCAGCGGCTAAAAGGATAAAAAGTACGCGAAGATCGAGGCGGTTATAAAAAATTCAAAAAGAATGATTCTACAAATTGGGAAGGAGAAATAAATACAAAAGACTCCAAAATATCAGGAGGACCATTTAAAACTGCCATATTCCGAGAAAGAATGTTCCATACTACTCAAATTTCAAACTATGAAACATTGGGGGCTTCTGTTGATACCAAATTTAGTCTGGTGACATGGCTCAATTGAGTGAAGACACATGGCAATCTACGTGGCAACAACAAACACTTTCGAGGAACTTACACGCTCCGAGGAACCATACTACAACGAGGAACACTGCTTCCCCGAGGAACTCATACGCTTCGAGGAACAAGAACTCTCCGAGGAACTCACACGCTTCGAGGAACAAGAACTCTCCGAGGAACTCTTGAGTACCGATAAGCTTAGGCGGTCCGAGCAACTCAGGCGGTCCGAGCTACACCTCGAACAATGCATTAATAGCTGGATAACCAACAGTTCGACTGATTCATTAAATGCTTATCATTGAGACGCACACGTTTAAGGGGCATTGAATGTATTACCCTTTCATATGTACATCATTTAATGTATTACCCTTCCACATTATAGCCTCAGGGCTATAAATACATTGTACAATCCTCATCATAGAGGGACCGGAATTTATTGAGAGAACTTGTAATCGAGAATTCCCAAACACTCAGCAATAACATAGCAGTGGACGTAGGCCATTCTTATAAGGCTGAACCACTTTAAAAATTCTTTATCTCATTTATTTATCTGTGATTGAATTATTAGATACGATCTAATTTTTTACATCAACAGTGACCTCATTGTTTTCAATGGGTACAAACATACACGGGCTTGGGTCTACCTTGCTTAAAACGTCTAGGATGGGCTCTCCTTGGTGGGTTAGGTCTCCTAGGTAGGTTAGGATGACGTCCATAAGGATCAATCACAAACTCAGGAACCGACTTATGTGTTTCTATAGAAGTTGATGCACCGTCATAACCTATCCCGTGTCTCTTACTGTTACCTAACGCGGCACCGAGGAACGTCTTTCCAACATTCTTAGATGTGTCCTCTAAAGTGACCTTGACCTCCCGGGAACGTTCGAGATCAATCTCGAGTTACGATACATGGGTTTTAAGTTTCTTATGAGTCACCAATGAAGATTAAAGATCACTTGTAAGAATGGCCACGATGTTGGTCAAATCGCTCATCTACCTTTATAATATAATTAACTTTTCACATAAAGAAATCTTCACCTCCTTGAGTTGAATCACCGAAACTTCAAACTCTCTCAAGAATGTCACCTCATTCTCCAAATATAACACCCCAGACACAAATCTTTATTAATCTTTTTCGTTTATTAAGTCTCGGTATAAAGATAGTTAAAAGCTTTTTGGAGATCACCCTCTCCGCCACTCAAAATCTCATCCTAACTCTCTCTAGAATGAATCAAAACATTATCGATATTGTTTCCTACTTCACTCAAAGCCTCGATAGATGTGATAATGTTTCCTCACTCAAATTTTTAGTTTGAAACTCACTTCAGCTCAACACACTTTCAAAGTAAAATTTTGAGTTTTTATGAATCTCTAGTATTTATGTGTGAACGTTGCTTTATTTCATTTGGTTATGTTTCTGCACTTATATAGAGTAAATTTATGTAGTTACATGTGAATGTTAACATGTGAATGCACTGTAGAAGCTTAAAAACTAGAAAACTCCATTGAAGCTTGAGCTTCAATAGTGGATTCTACTTCCTTGACTTTGAACTAGTTTCAAAGTCAGAAACTTAAGCTTTGGTCCTTAGGATCTGAGCTGCAACATGTAATTGAACCAAAACCAAGCTCTAATGGCCCATATTGAAGTTTGAGATTTTTGGACCTAAAAATTTCAGAGTTTGAATTTAGGGGTTGTACTCAACCATAATCCTTCAAACCAAGTCCGTTTCATTGCATTTTCAACGTAGTTTTAAACCATTACTATGCCGGAATAAGAATCATAGATATCAATCACTTATCCTCCGGTCAAAATTTTCCATTTTTACAGTAAATCAGTAGCTCAAACTAACCCACAAAAATCTTTGAAACCAATATGGTTGGATTCCTCTTCAAAAATTATACAACTTTTATTCAGGAACCAAATCAAGTAGATTTCTTAAATGTTTCGAATTTAAGATCAAATTTTTGAATCCCTAAATTCAAACTATCGAAGGTTGAAGGTGAAGTAGATTACATATGCTCAAGTTCAGGTCAAACTATACTCATTTAAAATTTGACTGAGCGCATGAGAGCGCGTGTCCAATCAGAAAAAAATAATTTTCCCCCAAGATTTCAATTTTTAAATTATAAATAAAATGTTATATTATATGGATCCCTGGGAAGCATAATCTCGATAAAGTCAGTTTTAAGTTTAAAAACTCAACTTTGATTTTACACATAACCCCTTCGCTAATTTTCCAAGTATTTCAAAACATTGCCAATTTTTTCATAAATTCTTTTGTTCAAATAAAGTTTTTTTTCCCTCTTTTCACTAAACCCAAATCCCAAGAGGAATTAAGAAAAATATCATCCTTTAAACTTTCTAAAATTCCATATTATACCTTCTTAATAATTTTTAAACAACAATAGATTTAAATTCTTCACCCTACTACATCACATAAGCATTAATTTAGACCTATATTACCTATTGATACTCTCCATAATTTCAAAATATCTAGTCAACCGCCGTGAAATAGACGTACAAAAATACAAATCATATTTTCAAAGTAGGTGATTCGGTCTTCACTATTAACAAATTGAACTTATGTCTTTGTATGTAACTGTTTTATTTTATCATTATGTGATAATTTGAAATTCATACCCTTATTACGAACTCTTCTACGTAGTTCATATATATCACGAATATTGATTCTATCAATATCTCTATTGTTCCGAAAATCTAATACGTCGTTACAACCTATAAATTCAGTACGCCACTGAATTTCTTTTAACCCTTAATTGTGGTATAACCTTCCATCCTATTTGGCTTAAGTTCAATAAACCTTGAAATTTGTACCTTTTATCAGTGAAACCCTAGTATCATAACTTACGATTCAGGATTAGACCCCGGTATACCATGGTAGTTCTAATTGGCCTCTAAGATTCATATGGTGAGTCCCTAGTTAATATTTTACTACATACATATGAGTGTCACTCTAGCTAAGTGTGCTAAGCTGTTTATTATTCCCCGATTATTTGGGACTACCTTCCCAAAGCTATTACATTCTTTGGGCAAATTTATAATGGTATGATTACGCAGTTGCAGCACCTGTAAGCAATAAATTTTGGGTTATCCGTTTATAATCTGAACCCTTATCATTGTAACTTAATATAATTAATTTTAACTACCCATATTATTCCTTTAAATATCAATAGACTTCAGTATACCCATTCTAGTTCTATGATGTTTCATTTTGTTCCTATATATAACATCGTCATCATTTGATACAGTTTACATTCTAGTAATACATGTTACTCACATCTTGTATAGAAATACAATTAATTACTTGGCATATTTTCTTAACTTTTTTCCTCCCAGATGAACATTAAGCCCGAAGAAGATGACATGCCACTCATACCTATGAACTTTTACTCCGTTTTACCCCCAAAAACTATTTTGATAACATACGTGTGGGTGGTACCAGATAAGGATGGTAGTCCCCACTGGAATGTCTGTACTAGAACTTATTAGCTCCTGTGATTCCCTTATGTTTTCTACAAGTTTCTCCTTTTATGTGTGGTGTGTACGAATAAAGATGCATTTTCGTTTATTTTAGACACACATTTAATAAGATGCCTAACATCCCTTATAGTAAAAAAAAAATCAAATTCTGCTTTCCTTCAATTATTTTTATTATACTAGTTTCCCTTGGTTACCACTAAAGCATATTATCGTGGATGCGACAACATGGTATCAGAGCGACAACATGTTTTATGCCTATACGGGACCGAGCACAAGAATCTTCTATCTAATATTTATAAACTTGTTATCCTGTATGTTGTTTGTTTTAATATAGAACTCATACTCTTTTGTAGTAACGATTATCTTGGACGACTTCTATCCCGATATCTGTGGAAGTATTCATGAGAGGTTTGAACAAGAAATTAAAGATGTGGGCTATGCAAAGTTATGTCCACACATACAGAGTACCAACCATGATTGGGCTATTGCTAATCTTGAGATCAAACACAAGTTTCTTATCAAACGTTGATGGGAGAATCTCAATCAACCAAACAAGTGAAGTAATTTTCTGAAGACCCCAATCATTGTAACAGGCTATTCATATTTCATGGGATATAATTCCTCCAAATTAGATCAGAGTAACTCCTCACAAATACCAATTGTCTATGGTTCCATAAATGTTTTACCTTTGATGAGATTGACCCAAAACGATGTCTGGTTTATATGGACCTCCAACTGTGAACAAACTTTTCGTACACTCAAGGAAAAATTAACCATTGCCCCTATCCTCATCATTCCTTCTAGTAACAACAGCTATGACGTTTATACTAACGCTTCCTTAAAAGGACTCGGTTATATGTTAATAAAATAAGAAAAAGTGATCGAATACGGGTCACGAAAATTAAAAATTGTGAAAGCAATTATCCGGTACACAACTTAGAGTTAGTAAAAGTAGTTTTTTCCCTGAAGTTTTGGACATGTTATCTATATGGAGAAGAATTTTAGGTATTTTTTGACAATAAAAGTTTTAAGTACACCTTCACTGAAAACAATTTAAACCTGTGGCAACGATGATGGATAATTTTTTTAGAATATCATATCTTTAATATACTCTATCATCATAAAAAAGGTAACATATTCATTGATGCCTTAAGCCGTAAAGCCCAGGAAAAGCTCCATAGTATGTTTTTATTCTTAGAAACCATAGGAGATTATAACCTATAAAGAGACTCATTTGATACGCAAATTGTCCTGGGAAACATCGTAGCTCTCCCCACCCTATACAAGAAAATCATTGACCTTCAAGACCAAGATGAATTTTTTGAACTCCTAAAAGCAGAAACTCCAAAATAACCTCTCTAGAAAACATTAGACCCTGGACCCCGAGCGAGGATTAAAATTCAAAAATAGATTATGTGTCCCTTCCATATCATCATTATGGGAAGAAATCATACAAGAATCCAACCATTTCAAATTCATGATTCACCCTGAAAACATTAAGATGTATCTGACTCTCAAACAAAATTATTGCTATCCAGGTATGGAAAATAATACATTTTATTTTGTGGCTAAATGTTTAACTTTTCAACGAGAGAAGATTGAACATCAAAACCCCCAACAAATTACTTCAACCACTCCCTAGCCTATAATGGGAATGGGATCACATAACCATGGATTTTGTCAGCGGATTTCTCCGAACTTCTCAAGGCTATAATTCAATATGGGTTATAGTTGACCGTCCTACAAAAACTTGTGTACCCATTTTCTACAACTCGATCCACCGATTCTTTTCAATGACTTACTGAGCTCTATATCAGAGAAATTGTTCGACTATATGGTTTACCTCTTTTTATTATTTCAGATCGAGACCCCACATTCATAGGAAAAGTTTGGCAAGCCCTACAAGCATCAATGGTAACCCAAAAGTATTTAAGTACTACCTTTCATCCTCAAATCTACAGAATATATGAATGAGTAATTCAAACCCTTAAAGATATGTTACAAGCATGCACGATAGATTTTCAAGGTACATGGAACAAACACTTAGCATTAATTGAATTCTCTTGCAATAACAACTACCAAACCATCATTCAGACCATCCCCTACAAAGCTTTTTATGGACGACCTTGTCGATCACCCCTATGATAGAACGAATAACGAAAAAATCATATACTTGGACTCAAAATTATCATTGAAACCACATAGAAGATAAGTATTATTCAGGAAAGATTGCATTTAACCCAGAGTCGATAAAAAAGTTATGCCAACATTCAAAGAAATCCTTTAGAATTCTAAGTGGATAATCAAGTACTCCTGTGAATGTCCCCAAGAAAAGGAATAATTTGATTTAGAAAAAGAGAAAGTTAGCACCCCGATATACTGGTCCCTTTAGAATCATCAAACGCATTAGACCCATAGCCTATCATTTAGAATTATACCCTAATTAACCAATATACACGATGTGTTTCACATTTCCCAATTACAAAAATACATCCCCGACCTAAATTCACGTTATCACCTGGAAGAGTATGAACCCCAATCATAAATTCAAGGAAGTTCCTAACAAAATCCTCGACCAACAAGAGAAGGTCCTCTACCATAAAATCATTGCACTAATCAAAGTTCTTTGGCAGCATTAAGGAACTGAAGAAGCAACCCGGTCGATAGAACGCGATGAAACAATAATACCCCACACTTTTCATGGGTAATTTTGAGGACAAAAGTTTTTTTTAGGTGGAAAGAATATAACAACATACCCAAAATAATCATTGAGTCCCTCCAAAGTTCTAAAATTTCCCCAAAACCCAAAAAATTTATCAAAATTTTAAAATACACTTAAATAGAAAATCATGTTATTCACTACACCAAAACTGGCGATTGGTCACGGCCAAAATCACTGACCAAAACTGTGGGTCGCGGACTTGGGCCGTGACCATTTCGGGCGTGACCATTTTCATGGGTCGCGGCCCAAGTCCGTGACTAAAAAAGGTCACGATCTATAGGGGTCACGGCAGATGGTCGCGGACTTGGGCCGTGACCCATGCCGTGACCGGTCGCGACCCTCATCCGTGACCCACAACCGTGACAAATTGGTCACGGCCAAAGTTCGCGACCCACGACCGTGACAAAAAAAATAAATAAAAAATTGGTCGCGGTCCAAGTGTGTGACTCACAACCGTGAGAAATTGGTCGCGGCCAAAGTCCGCGACCCACAACCGTGACAAAAAAAAATCATCGCGGTTGAAGTACGTGACGCAGAACCGTGACGAAAAAAAGGAAAAAATGGTCGCGTACTTTGACCGTGACCAAAAATATAAAAAAAATGGTCGCGGCCCAAGTCCGTGACCCACAACCGTGACGAAAAAAATAAAAATGGTCATGGACAAAGTCCATGACCATATTTAACTATAATTTTAAAAAAAAATGTATTTTTTTGGTCCAATCCTAAAATTGGGGGTCCTGTGAGTGCACCGTCAGTTGCTACGTGTAACGTTGGACGCGTACCAGGTGTTACAAATATTTATTATTGGCAAAATAATAAAAAAAAATCACAAATTGCGAATCGAGAACGTTGTTAATAAACAAATATATATACAAACTTAAAAATATTACACTTCTTAATAATTCACATACCAAAAAAAAAATTGGGCAGAGTTTTCCCTATTTTCTTGACATTCCAAAACCTGTAAATGTAAAACCTACTTACTATAAAGCCCGCACGGCCATAAAATTCAACAATCGAATTATAAAAGCCCGCATGGCCATAAAACTAAACAATAAAAGCCCGCACGGATGTAACACATAAAAAAACAAAATCCTGAATGTCCACAACATATAAACAATCTTCATGTTGTAAACCACTGCCTCCTTCATTTGTTCCGCGTGCAAAAATCCTACAAATGATAGGATACACAAAAAAAATATCAGTAACCAAGTAGTTTTACAAAAAAATTAATCATGCTGAAAAATTGCATATATGAGTTAAAATTATCAAAATATCAATATTTTTATGCCTAAGTCTAGAAATATGCAAATTACCGTCGTATTCTCGAACCGGGAGTCCCGCGGCTGCGCGGTCAGTTCCTACGAGTTACATTGGTCCCGTGGGAGGTGTTGGTGCCACCCACGGGGACGTTCGGGGGCTGTTTCGAGTTTTCACCCTCTAACACCATGTTTTTATGCCTAAGTCTAGAAATATGAAAATTATCGTCGTATTCTCAAACCGGGAGTGCCGCGGCTGCGCGGTCAGTTCCTACGAGTTACATTGGTCCCGTGGGAGGTGATGTCTATAAATTATCAATTTCTTGCAATTGTTCGTGGTAAAAGTGATTTCTTCTCCAACTATTTCACGAATGGCTATTGTTTGTAGCTCATCTTCGCTACTACCTTGTACTTCTGCAGTATTATACATAAATACGAGTTGTTCATCAGATGTTTCCGATTCAGATTCAAGCTCATATAAAATTTCATTAGAATAATTAGAAGTATCAGAATCAGATAAATCTTCTCCATAAAATATTTCTAATTCTTGTTCTTCAAGAAATTTTATGATTTTATTTGCACTTTTTCCCTTTTTAGGACAATCAGGTGCATAATGGCCTTCTTCGTTAGAAATATAACAACGACACTTCTTTTTTAGAGGTGGTTTTTTAGAAGGTTTCTTTTGCCTAATATATTTTTTATTTTTTGAAAAAGATGTTTTCTTTTTCCAAGGTTTCCATTTAAATTTTCACTTTCGAGAATATTTAGAATATTTGGAAAATCTAGGAGGTGGATTACATCCTATTTTCCAGTTTTCTTTTAAAATCTTATCACAACATTTATAACCGGCTTTAGATTTTGTGATTTGATTTTTAATTTTTTTCTTGGCTTTTATTTCAATGCATTTGTCAGATATTTTTCTTAATACCCAATTGATGCGAAAACCAAGATTGTCATCGGTCTCATTCTTCCCGATAGTTTTTAACCAACCAGGATAAGATTGTAAGGATATTTCATCCCATGGATTTGGGAGTTTGTGAAAGAATTGATCCATCCAGTGTTTGGTTTATGAATGCTTTAGTTTGAAATAATATTTTTTATATATTTCAACAAATTCTTCAAATTGACAAATGTTACATAATTCCAGTTTAGATAATATGTAACACGCATCTTCTTGGAGTCTGGGTTCTCCAGTATATCCAATCCTATTTTCTTTAATTATTCCAACAAATCCTTTTAATATTTCATCAAAAGATTTGAAGGTTTGTAGGAGTTCAGTTTTTTGTTGTATTCCTTTATCTGAGCTTTCCCATTGCTGCAACCATTGTAAAACATCTCCCTGGAGGGTTGCCGCAAGGTAGTCTAAAATTTTTTCTTTAGACCATGTATTCTTATAGTTAGTAATGAGTATAGACATGTATTGTGCCCATTCATTAATAGTTTGTTCTTGATCTTTAAAAGGAGCTTGCCTTAGATCAAGATAAATACCTTGTTGAGATATATTTTGTTTGTTCAAATTATCTCTTCTTAAGAAAAAAGGATTTGGTTCATCCTCATTTTTAGTATTACTTGTAGAAGCGTTTCCTGTTTTAACAAAATCTTCTTTTTCATTTTTATATGCAGGGGTTTGCATATAATCTTCAAAAGCCTCCCAATTTTGGAATTCCTGAAGTGGTTCTTCAGCCTTCCTTTTTCCATCAATTGTATTTACTACATGTGGTGGAATTTCTTCCTCGTCAGATGAATATTGGTTTAATTCATACTGATAGTGTTGTAATATTTTTTCATTTCCTAAACACGTAGTTTGTATTTGTTCAATGAGTTTATTACGTTCTGAAACAGTTAATATTGGATCTTTGTATAGATGTCTCCAATAGTCTAATATTTTATGAACGTTTATATATTCGGTGTAATTAAATTCTTCTGTTTGAAGAGCTTTAATTTCTTACGAACCATAATATAACCTAGGAATTTTGTTATCCTCTAGGTTATTCATTCCAGTTTGTTCTGGATTTTGATTTTCTATTTTGTTTAATAGATTTTCAATTTGTTGTTTAGTCTCCTATTTTAGATCTAAATAAGTAATCGTTTCGAGTTGACTAATTTTTTGATCAACTTTGTTTAAGTTGAATTCAATACAATCTAATTTTTTCTCTACATAATTTTGATTAACGACCTGATGTCTTTCAGTTCGGTTTACCCAACTAAAAACTATATCAGTTAAGCTATTTAACGTAGTACTAATTTTACTAATATCATTTTCATATTTTTTATCTATATGCAAACTATGATTATACATTGACTCATCTTTTTGTAACCATGGTGCTAAACATTGTAAATTAATATTATCATTATTTTGTTCATCTTTTCTAGATTCCATTGGTACCTAAGACCTCCTATTATATGTTGTTTCAGGTGCCTAACACCGGTTTTCCTAACGTCGATTGCTATCTACAGTAGCTTTTTGGCAAACGGAAATATGGGCTTTGAAACAATAACAGGAATATGGGTTTTATGAAAACTTTAAAGATTTTCAAAATAATTCTTTTTTTTTTTCAAAAATATTAACACACTTATTTATATAGAACTAATATTAAACGGTATTTCATACAACAATTATTACGGCACTTAATTCCAATTACTTTAGGTTTTACCCTAAAATTTTCTCCAGCAATATAAGTTCTGTGATGGAGTATAATAGTTTCTACTTTAACATTCATATTAGCATAACAATATAAACATGATTAGAATACTAAAAATGTTAAAATACTAACCTTTGATAACAGGCTCTGATACCAATTACACGAAAAACAAGTGCGGAAAAGATCGATAGAAATGTTATTATATTAAATGTTACAAAAGAGAGAGAAGAGAAATATTACAACTTATATCTTACAACTGAGGAGAAGCTCTCCTTTTATAGCCTCTACTAGATAACCTTCTCTTTTGCTAAAAAAAAATGTGGGCTGCTGATTATAAAAAGTCGTAAAGTGCATAGTGATTGTATAGTAAAAGCACACAGTAATTCAAAAAGTAAATAGTAACTGATTTGGATGTTTTTGTTTTAAACGTCCAAATCATCATCACATGCGTCAGCTGTTTACTGTCCATGTGTATATCCCACTTCGTGTCCTGGATGATTTGCAGTCATCCGTGTGGGTTCATTTTCTTTGTCCATTGTCATGCATCAAATGCATTGGCAATGTTGGCCTCAGTAACAGAGTCGAAGGACATGAAGTCGTTAGAGCTGTGGTTTGGAGGTCCATGTAATTGGGCTTGTTCGTATTCCTCTGCATGGCTAAATTTTTCAAAGGGAACATCTAAATTATTTTTATTTTCAAGTTATTTAGAAACTCCCTTACGGCCGCTCGTTGCTCAAGCGAGGTAATATAATTTATCGATAAATCGATAACAAATAATCATCTGCCATCAGTTACCATGAATTTTAATGCTGATTCCCGATAAAAATATTCTTCATCATTTGAAATATTGATCATGTTTTGTGACCAATATCTCGTTGTGTCCAACTGGTCCAACGGTACATTAAGTGCAATTTCCCAATTTTGTTCAATCTCGTCCCATTCATAGTCCTCAGTGGGTCTGAGGTATCAGATCTGGTAGAGTTGATAGAAAATTTCTCTTGATCGCTAACCAATTGTGCTTGTGATATGAAATGACAGATAGCGAGTATATTTGTACTTGCTTTTGGTCAATACATGATAGATCATGGTTTTGATCATCATAGGTAAAAATTCAAAAATTATTGAAACAAGCTACACTGGAGAAGATTAGTTTGTTTACTAACCCCCATTCAATTATTTCAATATCCCAAGGTGGATACCCTTCTTCAGTAATGAAATGCAGTTTTGGCATGTGATAAGCACCCAAAACTGTACAATTTATACCCCAAATAGACGTACTTTAGTTGCTAATTCTCGACAATATGGGTCTTATGTGCTTAAATGTTTAATATACAGGTTTAATGTACGTTGCGGTGTTCAAACGCGTATTTCAAGGCAATTGTGCATTTTACGGAGCTAAATACCAAATTCCATGACCCCTTAACCTTACCCGAGCCTAAAACCTAGCCTAAAACTATCCCAAACCGTGTGTGTGTTGAGTTTGTGTCATTTTATTATTTTTAGATTTTTAGTTTGAGTCTTTTCTATTTTTAGGATTTATTTTAGATTTATTTTAGAATTATTAGATTTTATTTTCTATTTTTCTATTTTATTTTTTATTAATATAATTTTATTTTATTTTGATTTTGATTATTTTTAGTTTTATTTTATTTTATTAGGATTAGTTTTATTTTATTTTGATTTTTATTGATTTTTAGTTTTATTTTATTCTATTTTATTAGGATTAATTTTAGGAGTTTAGTTTAGTTTATTAGATTTTATATTTTAGGATTTTTGTTTTATTTTTATTTGATTCTTTATTTTATTTTTAGATTATAATTTTTTTTTAGGTTTCTAGTTTATTTTTATTAATTTTATTTTAGTTAGTGTTATTTTAAGGTCCAATTAAACACACACACACCACATATAACCCACTACCAAACAACCCTCACCCTATACCCACTAAACTCACCCACACATTACTTCCCTACACCCACACACACACAACCCCTCCCACTTCTTCTTCAACCTCTCACCCTCTCTCTCACCTCCCTCTCCTCCAACCACCATTAACACACACTAAAATCCCTCTCTTTCTCCACCTTCAACCCTCAAGCCCTCACTCCTACCGCCGGCGAGAAACCCGACAACCACCTCCCGCCGTTACCCATCCTCTCCCCTGCTCCAACCTCGAAACCGCCACCCTTCTGCCCCAGCTCCGGCCAGTCCTTAAGCCGGCGTCGCCTCTCACCCACCTGCTCCCTGCCGACGATCTCACTACCTCCGGCGCACTAGGCACCTCCAACCCGAACCCGGGTGTGCAACCAACCCATGTAAACCCATATCCGGGCAGACCCAACCTCATCCCATTACCTTCCTTGCACATCCATCTCCAATCCCTTCCAAACCCACTTCACCATTAACCAACTCTTTGACCCAAATACCCATTTCAACCATGAAACTAAAGCCAAATGCCAAAAACGTGACCTGCCATAAACCAAATGCAAGCCAAACTAATTCCCACACATGTGCCTAATTAACCTTTTAACCCACTTTACCCATTATACCCTCAAACTACCTTTCTAACCCCAATACCCATTATACCCCCATTTAACAAATCAGATTTTATCCTCCCCAACCTCACCCACATGACCTCACACCCCTCATGTGCACACCCTAACCAATTTCCAATTGTGCCCTTTTTCTCCATTGCATATAAAAAGAAGATGAAGACCTCATTCAAGGAGAATTCTAGATTAGAGAGAGGAAATTGTAGAGAGAAATTTTAGGGTTAGAAATAAATAGTAGATTAGAATTAGTTTTTTATTTTTTATTTTCTTCTTTTCAATTTAAATTGAGTGAAAGTAATTCTAGTGAGAATCAATTTGTGTGTTAGTGCTTCATGTGTATTTGTTGATCATTCAAATTGAGAGGTGTATGCTTCAAATTGGAAGACTAGAGTTCAACTTTCTCAAAGAGAATTGGTTTGGTTGTTCTATTCTCTTCTCTTTTATTTTAATAGCCTTGATTATTAATTTGTCATATTTCATATCATGTTAGGCTAAATCCCCATTCAAGGAGTGGGGAGATCCATTATTTTGATGTTAATCATAATTTAAATAGTTTAATTAAATTAAAAGTCCCTTTGATGATTAATTTTACAATCTTACTTTTAATTTACGCCTCGAGAGAGGGTAAATGATTTTCGAGAGAAAATCGAGATTCTAGTCTTAATTTCCATCTTAGAATCGAACTAGAGATAGGTTTTTCTAAAATGTGAAATTATTTCTTTGAATTTCAACTCTAATGATATTTTTATAATCTAAACTAATTTAGTAAATCGATCCTAGCGGGTGATTTGTTAGATGATGTTTAGATCTACGTTTTGTGAGTTGTAGGATTGTAAATTTAATTCTCTAAAAGATTATTATTGAAATTACATTTGCAACGAGAGTTGATTTGTAATTTCAATATTAATTTGGGAAGTTTAGTTTGAATAAATTAATTAAATAGATTAAATAGAAATTATGGCATAACCTCACTCCTTGATTGTTCTCACAATTATTTTCCTCACTTTATCTCTTATTTTTAGTTTAGACTTTAATTTTCATTTTAGTAAATTTCTAGTTAGTTTTCATCTCACACTTTAGTTTATTTTAGTTTAGACCTCACCTCACCCTATTGTTTTAATATTGAAAAAGTTAAAAAAATTAGAAAAGTGAAAAAGCCCAAAAAGAAAATAAAAAGTGAATTACATGTGAATGTGCTCCATTTGCTTTACTCCCTTGAAAGTGGATTGATACCCTTACTTACCACTACACTTGAGTTTATTATATTTTGTAGGCATGTGAGGTTTTGATTAACTTGGCTTTCAACAACAACGACATATATACAAAAGTCAAGTTATCAAATGGCGCCGTTGCCATTCTTGGGATTGTGAAGCTTGGAGCGGATTTCACTTTGTGATTCACTTGTATTGTACTTTTTTTTTTTTCATTTTAGTACCATTTTTATATTTTTTTAGAAGGCTTGTATTAGGAATTTCTTATTATCTTGGCTTGTATTGCGGTGCTTAGGACACCATTTATTTTTCATTTAAATTTGTAATAATTCAAGACAAGCGTGATAGGGAAATCGGACAAGGTAGAGAGAGGGCGTCCAAGGCGAGGATTTAGAAGCCTCTCTACCTTGGGTCGGTAGGACTCCCGGGGACGACTGAGATAGGCGTGATCTCCCCCCGGTCGACTCAACATTTTCGGCACCCCACAGCGTAAAAACCGTGGGAGGTATATTTCTTACACTCTCGCGCCTCTCCTGTTAGCGAGTCAATTCTTTTGTGTGCTCTTGTGTGCTCTTATTTGATTTTATTCTCGCATTTATTTTCGAATGGTGTGATGAATTAAATTACTAAGACCTACACCCGGTCACTCACGAGAAGGGATTTCATCACCCGACTCACTCTCTTACCATTGTGTGCTACCCTAACCGTCACTAAATTTAAAATCAATCAACTAGGTAGCCCACTAGGAGAATATTTTTGCAACGGCGATCACTCATATTTCCGTGATTTTTATCGCCCGCGGACTTAATTAAAATTTGACTACCCTCTCACTAAATTTAAAGATAAAAATTGGCTATGTGCTAGTTAGGAAATTTTCTTGACTTGTGTGTGTGTCCAATTTATTTTTCGGTAGTCGAGTTTTAGTTAGTCCGTCCACAACCAAGAGTCCATATTTTCCCCACCTTTTCTTCCAAAAAAAACAAAAAACAAAAAAAATCCAAAAATATTTTCTTCCTTTATTTTTCACAAAAAATCCAAAAATATTTTCTTTCTTTCATTTTAGAAAAATTCAAAAATATTTTCTTTCTTTCCTTTTTAGAAAAAATCCAAAAATATTTTATTTCTTTCCTTTTTAGAAAAAAATCCAAAAAATCAAAAAAAATATTACTCCCCTCATGGCCGAAGAACGTCCTTTACGGGACTACTTTGGTCATTTTCCATTGACACGTGACACGTGTGAGAGTGGTCCCGACCGATCTCTTTATGATATTCTTCATGATTTCACCTCTCTCACGAGTACCGTTGGTACTCTTGACCCATCTATGCACTCACCTCCTATTCCATCACCCTCGGTGTCAAGTGTCACTGTGCCTCCTCCTTTGTTGTGCACCCACTGTTCTAATGCCGATCACATGTCCCATGTGTGTCCATACTTGTCATATCCGTACAAACCCACCATGGAACATGTGTATCCATATGACACTGTTTCGGAACCCACCTCGGCCTACTACCCCGCTATGCCTACTCCCGAGTTGTGTGAGTCCCCGAGCTATTCGTGGAGGCCTGATCACCCTTCCACGCAATACGTATCCCAACCCGATGTTGTGGATCCTCACACGTTCCAACAGTCGTCATGGCAATCTTGTGCACCCAGTCACGATCAGTTTCCTCACTACGCACCCCATGAGTATCAACCATCTGTCCATCACGAGAGCAATCCTTTCGTGTATGATGCACTTGGCCCCACCCCACACACTTCATTTGAGTATTCTCCATATAGTCCTGATTATAGCGCGTTGTGTCCACCTCACCCACCACCACCACCCATCATTCCACCAACACCTTCATCCACCTCCACTCTCGAAACCCTCTTGCAAAAGTTCATACTTGAGCAAGAGCAAGCCATTCAAACTCAAGCTCTCCAAAGGCTTGAAAAAAGGTTAAATGAATTGGTGTGTGCGCGAGAGTCGGATATTCCCATGACCCCACCCATCGTTTCCACCGAGTGTGACGATGATGTGTCCCCTTGTGACACAGAATTTGAGTGTGACCAACCCTACCACCCCGAGAATCTTGAAGTTGAGACCATTCCATGGTCCGGGTCCCAAGTCGACAATTGTGTTGACTTACCTTTCGATAGTGAGCCTGATCGAATCCCACCCTATCCTTATGAACCCCACCTTGCGGTTCCCATTCACCCTCCCTCTCCCGTCATATCCAAAATAATGCTCGAGTCTATAGCTATTGAGCCCATCGTGTGTGTTCCCGAGGAACCAATTTATCCTAGGTTACCTCCGGCTACGAGTGCTCACCATTTTCCCGAGATAGATTCCGTGATAGCTCCTAACTATCCAGATATGGATGATGTCCCACCATGCATGGCTCATTCTGCGCATCATATTTCTAGTGATTCCTCTATCTTTGCGATTGGTGCCTCGTTTTACCCACCCACCCCATTTACCGATGCTACTCTTGTGGAGAAGTTGACAACTCCATCTTTAGAAACCACACTCCCTTGTGAGTATTCATTTACTCCTCCCGATGAGTGTATGTCTCCCACGCTTGAGTTGGATCATCTTCCTCCACCGTTTATCCCACCCGATACACCATTTATCCCACCCGACCCACCCATTATCCTTTTTACCCCACCACCTGGTTTGGATCTTGATTTTACACATTTAATATTTCCATCTACATTTTTAGATCCTCACTTGAAGCCATCCACCATCTACGAGAGTATTTTTGGTGCTACTCTCCGCTCCCGTGACACCGAGCTTGTTCCTCTATGTCCGCCACTCTCTTGTGGTGTTGATTTTTCTCAACAACTCCTTGGCGTGTCACGGCGCGACCATTATCATCGCCCATTCATAGAACGGTCGTGTCATTTATGTGAGCCCCATCCCATTCCACTTACCAAACCATATTGCCTCCCTCACCAATTGGAGCACTATGCTTATAGGGCCCTAGTCGCCCTCACCTTTACGCTCAACAAGGCCCGTGACCGATACCTCTTCACCCTTACCTTAATCCCCACCCACCCATGGTCCACCGATGCTTTGCATCGCGTGATGCATTTTGTTATACAAGTGCATTGACCCTTTTAGCCTGTTTCCAACAAGACTGGCGCTTCAGTCTTGTTTGGGGGTGATTTTCATCACCCATTCTTCTGCCGCCCTGCGCTGTCATAGATCTTATCTTTAGGGTGAGATTTCATCGGTCTGGCTGAAGACATTAAACTCAGCGCTACCGGGAGGCAACCCGCGTTTCTTGTACTAGTCTCATCCTGTTTGGGGGTGGTGTTTCACATCACCCTATGCTTTATCATGCTTATAGACTTGTACATCTTTTATTCAGGTTTATTCTTGGCTTCACATGTCCACTTCATTAGCGGTTCATTCTGGTAATCTCTTTCCTACCTCATGCTCTCAATTTTAAAAATCATTTTACCTAACATCGAGGACGATGTTCCTTTTTGTTTAGGGGTGGGGAATTTTATCAAAATCGTACCTCTTTTGAAAAATTTTGATTATTAAACCTGATTTTTAAAATTTCATGCAGTTTCTTTCATCTCACTCATTGATGTGAATTTTTAATCATCCATCTTTTAAAAAGTCTAGGAATCAAGCTAGAGAATATTTTTTCTAATAGCTTATGTAATACATAACAAGGCATTTTGCACCATGAATTTCTAGACTCAACAAAATTTGCGCACTTATCACGTCATTACGTTTAGAGTTGAAGAGTACTACAATTCTAAAGAGAACCTTAAGGATCACTAGTAGAGACTTGAGCCCGTGAGATTTGTGCCTTTCACCCTTTTAGAGTGTCTTACGCAATCTCCGAGTCACAAGTTGATTCAACTTCTTTTGGGTGCGCACTTAAATTGTTGTATGATCTCATTATTCTTCATTTTTTGGCTTGATCACTGAGAATGACATCACTTTCGAGTTGTAAGAAACGCGTGTCTTGATATTTGTCCCGATCACTAGGATTTTCATCCATACACCTACCACTTTCCCCCATATCACATTTCCATTCACTTCACCCATTATATTTCCCCATCCATATATATACCCCACACTATCCATACATTCCCCACACCATCCATTTATCATTCCATCCATATCATCCTCCATTATTTTCAAATAAAAGAGTGTGATTTCAAATGTAAATGTCTTCATTGTTAGTTTGAAAAGTGAGAGAAAAAGAAAAAAAAAAAAAGAAAAAAAATAGAGAAATAGAAAAATAGAAAAATAGCAAAAATAGAAAAGAAAAGAAAAAGAAAAAGAAAAGAAAAAAAAAAGAGAAAAAAAAAGAAAGAGAGTTTGTAGTTAGTAGTTAGTTTTGAAATAAAGACATTTGTGCCTAATGTGTAAACACTCTTCTTTCGCATCCATTTCACATCCATCTTTTACCCATCACATATCCATCATTCATCATCCTTCATATCACTATCACCATCCATTTTATCCTTCATATCATATCCTTCTCATCCCATTTCATTTACCCCCTCACCCATATACATACATATTGCCCTAGGTGTTTGGGCAAATGAAAGTCAACGCGGTGAATAACTCGACGTTCTCACTATAGTGATTAGCATTCTTTCATGAGATCATTTTTCTTTCTTATTGTTCGTTCTTTCATATATGTGTGTGAGACGTTTGAACTTGCTTACATTTACTCCCCTCCTCACACACAAGAGCGATACACTAACCCATATCTCGTGAGTTCGTTTGTGAGAGTTATATCCGTGAGATTTGAAGTTGAAGCGTTGATTCCGACAAGGCAATCTAGGAATTACTCTTATGATACTCGACCTGTTTTGACTGATTCACACTACACACGTTGAGTTCTAGGAAGGATGTGCCTTGAGTATTTACTTAGTTAAACTTTTTACACATTCTAGCTTGTATTTCTGAAAATATTTTCCCATGTGATGGATTGTGCGATTATTCTACATCTAATAAGAGATTGACTGCCTTTCAATAAATTTGAGCAAATAAAGAATTTTGTGGGTATATTCCCTGCAAACCCTCACGAGACACAACTAGTCCTGTAGGGCAACCTATAGGTTTAAAGGCTTGTTTCACATGCTAAGTGCAATCGCAAGTGCCCGCGAAAGTGGTGCACTTTTGGTTACTTATCTTTCTCTTTCTCTCTATCTTATTGCTCGGGGACTAACAACGCTCTGTTTGGGGGTGGTGTGATAAGCACCCAAAACTGTACAATTTATACCGCAAATAGACGTACTTTAGTTGCTAATTCTCGACAATATGGGTCTTATGTGCTTAAATGTTTAATATGCAGGTTTAATGTACGTTGCGGTGTTCAAACGCGTATTTCAAGGCAATTGTGCATTTTACGGAGCTAAATACCAAATTCCCTGACCCCGTAACCTTACCCGAGCCTAAAACCTAGCCTAAAACTATCCGAAACCGTGTGTGTGTTGAGTTTGTGTCATTTTATTATTTTTAGATTTTTAGTTTGAGTCTTTTCTATTTTTAGGATTTATTTTAGATTTATTTTAGAATTTTTAGATTTTATTTTCTATTTTTCTATTTTATTTTTATTAATATAATTTTATTTTATTTTGATTTTGATTATTTTTAGTTTTATTTTATTTTTTTAGGATTAGTTTTATTTTATTTTGATTTTTATTGATTTTTAGTTTTATTTTATTCTATTTTATTAGGATTAATTTTAGGAGTTTAGTTTAGTTTATTATTTTATATTTTAGGATTTTTGTTTTATTTTTATTTGATTCTTTATTTTATTTTTAGATTATAATTTTATTTTTAGGTTTCTAGTTTATTTTTATTAATTTTATTTTAGTTAGTGTTATTTTAAGGTCCAATTAAACACACACACACCACACATAACCCACTACCAAACAACCCTCACCCTATACCCACTAAACTCACCCACACATTACTTCCCTACACCCACGCACACACAACCCCTCCCACTTCTTCTTCAACCTCTCACCCTCTCTCTCACCTCCCTCTCCTCCAACCACCATTAACACACACTAAAATCCCTCTCTTTCTCCACCTTCAACCCTCAAGCCCTCACTCCTACCGCCGACGAGAAACCCGACAACCACCTCCCGCCATTACCCATCCTCTCCCCTGCTCCAACCCCGAAACCGCGACCCTTCTGCCCCAGCTCCGGCCAGTCCTTAAGCCGGCGTCGCCCCTCACCCACCTGCTCCCTGCCGACGATCTCACTACCTCCGGCGCACTAGGCACCTCCAACCCGAACCCGGGTGTGCAACCAACCCGTGTAAACCCATATCCGGGCAGACCCAACCTCATCCCATTACCTTCCTTGCACATCCATCTCCAATCCCTTCCAAACCCACTTCACCATTAACCAACTCTTTGACCCAAATACCCATTTCAACCATGAAACTAAAGCCAAATGCCAAAAACGTGACCTGCCATAAACCAAATGCAAGCCAAACTAATTCCCACACATGTGCCTAATTAACCTTTTAACCCACTTTACCCATTATACCCTCAAACTACCTTTCTAACCCCAATACCCATTATACCCCCATTTAACAAATCAGATTTTATCCTCCCCAACCTCACCCACATGACCTCACACCCCTCATGTGCACACCCTAACCAATTTCCAATTGTGCCCTTTTGCTCCATTGCATATAAAAAGAAGATGAAGACCTCATTCAAGGAGAATTCTAGATTAGAGAGAGGAAATTGTAGAGAGAAATTTTAGGGTTAGAAATAAATAGTAGATTAGAATTAGTTTTTTTTTTTTATTTTCTTCTTTTCAATTTAAATTGAGTGAAAGTAATTCTAGTGAGAATCAATTTGTGTGTTAGTGCTTCATGTGTATTTGTTGATCATTCAAATTGAGAGGTGTATGCTTCAAATTGGAAGACTAGAGTTCAACTTTCTCAAAGAGAATTGGTTTGCTTGTTCTATTCTATTCTCTTTTATTTTAATAGCCTTGATTATTAATTTGTCATATTTCATATCATGTTAGGCTAAATCCCCATTCAAGGGGTGGGGAGATCCATTATTTTGATGTTAATCATAATTTAAATAGTTTAATTAAATTAAAAGTCCCTTTGATGATTAATTTTACAATCTTACTTTTAATTTACGCCTCGAGAGAGGGTAAATGATTTTCGAGAGAAAATCGAGATTCTAGTCTTAATTTCCATCTTAGAATCGAACTAGAGATAGGTTTTTCTAAAATGTGAAATTATTTCTTTGAATTTCAACTCTAATCATATTTTTATAATCTAAACTAATTTAGTAATTCGATCCTAGCGGGTGATTTGTTAGATGATGTTTAGATCTACGTTTTGTGAGTTGTAGGATTGTAAATTTAATTCTCTAAAAGATTATTATTGAAATTACATTTGCAACGAGAGTTGATTTGTAATTTCAATATTAATTTGGGAAGTTTAGTTTGAATAAATTAATTAAATAGATTAAATAGAAATTATGGCATAACCTCACTCCTTGATTGTTCTCACAATTATTTTCCTCACTTTATCTCTTATTTTTAGTTTAGACTTTAATTTTCATTTTAGTAAATTTCTAGTTAGTTTTCATCTCACACTTTAGTTTATTTTAGTTTAGACCTCACCTCACCCTATTGTTTTAATATTGAAAAAGCTAAAAAAATGAGAAAAGTGAAAAAGCCCAAAAAGAAAATAAAAAGTGAATTACATGTGAATGTGCTCCATTTGCTTTACTCCCTTGAAAGTGGATTGATACCCTTACTTACCACTACACTTGAGTTTATTATATTTTGTAGGTATGTGAGGTTTTGATTAACTTGGCTTTCAACAACAACGACATATATACAAAAGTCAAGTTATCAGCATGTCATCATTGTAATTTAAACTAGAGTAAAAATGCTGGAGTAAAAGACTTTTTATCTTTGCTCATGGTCCTCAATTTTTGGTAAAATTTCAATTTGGAATAGAGGACGTGGGAGAATTATCTTTGCTTTTTCAAATAGACAAATTCTCCTGATAGTATTGAAGATCTTGTCAAAAAAATCATTTTCCAATAATTCAGAAAATTCCAGAAGAGTATTAATTTTTTCTAAAGAAAAATCTTCATTTTCATAGTTTAAACTTTTTATGAGTTTGAGGCTCAGACTTTTGAATTTATCCAAAGTTGCTCTTTGTTCAGCAATTTTATTAGCAAGGATACTCATATTTTTTCTAAAATCTTTTCTCCTATCTCGGAGATGAGATTTCCAAGCTTCATTTAATGGTGTATACAACTCGCAGGGGATTCCTGGGTTGTGAAAGTCATAAGTTTCAGTATCAAGGAGGCTTTCCTTGGTCTGAAGTTTGGAGAACTGGTAAATCATATTAGGAGTTCCTAATTGTTTCATCTAATTTTCCTATGCTGTAATGGCTTCTGGCATAGTATTATATTTTTGGTGACATGCACTAGGGAATTTGTTTACTTGCATAAAACATTGATTCCAGTTGTCATAGAAGCTTGGGTTTCTTCCACTGAATACAACATAAACAGGGTTTGGTTTAGGCTGTGTGGATGATGATTCTTGGGTCTTTGCCTTTTTAGCAATAGTCACCCAATCTCCTTTGGTTTCTCCTGGATGCTTATCTCCCATCCTGAAAATAAAAAAGAAAGGCCACTTGTTTAGTGGTTTTAATAAAATATATTTCAAAATATTCCACTTGTTTAGTGGTGTTATTTTAAAATATTTAATATTCTCCACTTTTTTAGTGGGTTTCTAAAAACCGTACTTGGTTAGTAGGTTTTTCATTACAGTTCCTGCTAAGATAATCCGCAAGAAAATTATTAGTAACATTTAAATGTTCAACTTCAAAAGTATAAATAGCAATTTGGTTGAACCATTTAAGTCTTCTTCCTTCTAAAATATTTCTTTTGTTTATCAGGAAGTCTTTTACAGCTTTATTATCTGTTCTGACAATAAAGTCTTCAGGTGCTAAGAAAATATGGAATTTTTTAATAGCAAGTTTTATTGCTAGTAATTCTTTTTCAAAAATAATATAATTCAGTTCGTTTGGTTTAAGTTTTCCTGAATTATATGCACATATTAATTCATGTTTTTGAATTGATTTTGGTATAGCAGTTTTCTTACCACGAATACCTAAATTATTGGAAGGATTATTTTCATTCTAACATTCTGATGGAATTTCTTTGAGAATGCATCCCCAGCAATTATCCGAAGCATCGTTTTCCAATATTAATTTATCTCTTGTTTTAGGAAAATAAACTTTTGGACAATTATTAATGATTTCTTGTTTAATTGTTTTAACAACAAGAGTATCATTAGCACTCCATGTAAAAACTTCATTTTTTTTAAGTTTTTCAAGAAGTGGTAATTCTTTTTGAGATAATCCTTTTATGAAATTTCTTCCATAATTAAGGATTCCTAGGAAACTTTGTAATTGTTTTTTATCCAAAATTTCCTCATTAAAATCTCTTATTTTAGAGATGATATGATCTTGTAATTGTAGGCCATCCTGGTTTAGGATTATGCCAAGAAAATTAATTTCTGTTTTTTCAACATCAATTTTCTTAGGTGATAAAATGATTCCATGTTTTTTGAATTTTTCACAAATAATTTTTAGATGATATCTATGTTCTTCTATGGTTTTGGAAAAAATAAGGATGTCATCTATATAGACAACACAAAAATCTTTAAGGTCTTTAAAGATTTTGTCCATCCATCTTTGATATACCTGAGTAGCTGTGTTTAGTCCAAAAGGCATAACATTCCATTGATAGTGTCCTCTAGGAGTACTAAAGGCTGTCAATGGCTTGGATTCTTCAGTTAGTTTTAATTGCTAAAATCCAGATTTACGATCGAATTTGCTAAAGAACTTTTTTCCTTTAGTTTGGTTAATTAATACATCCTTTTCTTGGAATAAAATAACCATCAAATTCTAATTTTTCATTTAGTCTTTTATAATTTATAACCATTCTAGCTTTTCCTCTTATAACTTCACTGTGTTTTATCGCCATGAAGGCAGGGCTACAGTGTGGACTTATTGTTTCTTCAATAAGGTTTATATCCAATAATTCTTTGATTTGTTTATCAGATTCATCTATATCGTTTCTGGTATAGATCATTGGTTTTACTCTTATAATGACATTGGGATCTCTTAGTTTGAGATTACAATATCTTGGGCTTTTATTCCACAATTTTAGTGGGTTTTCACTAAAATTATCTTTTAATATAGTATAAAGCCAATGAGTTTCTTCAAGGGCTTTGATAAAAGGAGTTATATCCCTTTTCTTAGTAGGGCGAAAGTCTCTTTCGCACTTATATTTATGTTGTTGTAGTAAAGGGATTTTTACTACATCTTTGTTGAGGGTCAAATTTATAGTTCCCTCATCAATACTTATAGGCAAATATTCTGAGATAAAATTGTCGCCTAATATAAAATCTCCATGCATTTCTGGAAAGCATAAGATTTTTGGAATAATGAATTTCTTTTCATTAAACCATATAGCCACTTTTTTTGGCTTTTAAATCAATGAAATGTTGTGTCCCATTGATGCCTGTTACAGCAATTGGATTTTTCATTTTTATCCATTTTTCAGGGGGTAGAGCATTAGGTCTACAAGAACATATGGTTGCTCCTGTATCAATTAATGTGCAAAGACTATATGGTTTATAGCCTGCAAAATTGAAGTAACCTAATACATAAGTATATCTTCTCTTTTCATGGCTTGGCGAGAAGATTATTTCTTCTTTTTCCAATTGGAAATGATAAATTTGACTGGATTTTATATTATCTTCTTTTAGATAATTTGTTCCAAGTAATATTGGTACTTGTATATTTTTCATAGCAATAGGAGGCTTACTATTACTATTATTACTACTCTCGCCTTTTATAATGTTTTTTCCTTTTAATTTTTCCCAATCATTGTCAGGAAAATTCTTTTGCCAATTTTCTGAATGTTTATTTTTAAAATAGACATTATTACCAGATACTTGTACTTCAACGCTGTTTCGTTGTTTTTCAGGAGGTGGTTATGTTATTTGGGGTAGTATCCATTGTTTTGGTGCTTTCAAATCTCTCCAGTTGATTAATCTGGGCTGGATTGCCGAATCAAATGATCGATGTTCAAATATTTCTATAATATTTCTATCCACATTCTGTGCATTTGTTTGTGGTAGAGTTGTCAATTCATGAATTATTTTCCAATGTATTGACATATTTCTTGAGGTATCTTTCATTCCTATTCCTTTGGTTTGGATTTTTATAATGACAGATTCCTCAATATTTGGATCATCAATGGATATGAAGAAATTTGGTTTTATGTTAAACCAAATAACTCCATTTACCAAATTGGATTGGACTCCTCCAATTATGGCATTCATAGGGTTACTGAATCTTTTGTCTAAGACCAGTATAGCTACGGGTGTATCCATACCTTGTCTAAACAGGGCAGTAATGCATATTTGAATAAACCCTATATGTATATATTTAATATTTGGGTGTTTTTTCTTCCATCTTTTGATCTTTTTTAAATCAAAAAGTTTAATATCCGCTGTTTCATCATCTGTTGATCCAACAATAGTATTACCATTAAATTGTTCAAATATTCTTGTTGAGAATAATTTGAATTTTGATAATTTATAGACATCTTCCTTTTTTATAAGTTGTCTTTGATTATCAATTTCTTGCAATTGTTCGTTGGTAAAAGTGATTTCTTCTCCAACTATTTCACGAAGGGCTATTATTTGTAGCTCATCTTCGCTACTACCTCGTACTTCTGCAGTATTATACATAAATACGAGTTCTTCATCAGATGTTTCCGATTCAGATTCAAGATCATATAAAATTTCATTAGAATAATTAGAAGTATCAGAATCAGATAAATCTTCTCCATAAAATATTTTTAATTCTTGTTCTTCAAGAAATTTTATCATTTTATTTGCACTTTTTCCTTTTTAGGACAATCAGGTGCATAATGGCCTTCTTCGTTACAAATATAACAATGACACTTCTTTTTTAGAGGTGGTTTTTTGAAAGGTTTCTTTTTGCTAATATATTTTTTATTTTTTGAAAAAGATGTTTTCTTTTTCCAAGGTTTCCATTTAAATTTTCTCTTTCGAGAATATTTAGAATATTTGGAATTTCTAGGAGGTGGATTACATCCTATTTTCCAGTTTTCTTTTAAAATCTTATCACAACATTTATAACCGGATTTAGATTTTGTGATTTGATTTTTAATTTGTTTCTTGGCTTTTATTTCAATGCATTTGTAAGATATTTTTCTTAATACCCAATTGATGCGAAAACCAAGATTGTCATCTGTCTCATTCTTCCCGATAGTTTTTAACCAACCAGGATAAGATTGTAAGGATATTTCATCCCATGGATTTGGGAGTTTGTGAAAGAATTGATCCATCCAGTGTTTGGTTTCTAAATGCTTTAGTTTGAAATAATATTTTTTATATATTTCAACAAATTCTTCAAATTGACAAATGTTACATAATTCGAGTTTAGATAATATGTAACACACATCTTCTTGGAGTCTGGGTTCTCCAGTATATCCAATCATATTTTCTTTAATTATTTTAACAAATCCTTTTAATATTTCATCAAAAGATTCGAAGGTTTGCAGGAGTTCAGTTTTTTGCTGTATTCCTTTATCTGAGCTTTCCCATTGTTGCAACTATTGTAAAACATCTCCTTGGAGTGTTTCCGTAAGGTAGTCTAAAAATTTTTCTTTAGACCATGTATTCTTATAGTTAGTAATGAGTATAGACATGGATTGTGCCCATTCATTAATAGTTTGTTCTTGATCTTTGAAAGGAACTTGCCTTAGATAAAGATAAATACCATGTTGAGATATATTTTGTTTGTTCAAATTATCTCTTCTTAAGAAAAAAGGATTTGGTTCATCCTCATCTTTAGTATTACTTGTACAAGCGTTGCATGTTTTAACAAAATCTTCTTTTTCATTTTTATATGCAGGGGTTTGCATATAATCTTCAAAAGCCTCTCAATTTTGGAATTCCTGAAGTGGTTCTTCAGCCTTCCTTTTTCCATCAATTGTATTTACTACATGTGGTGGAATTTCTTCCTCATCAGATGAATATTGGTTTAATTCATACTGATAGTGTTGTAATATTTTTTTATTTTCTAAATACATAGTTTGTATTTGTTCAATGAGTTTATTATGTTCTGAAACAGTTAATATTGGATCTTTGTATAGATGTCTCCAATAGTCTAATATTTCACGAACGTTTATATATTCGGTGTAATTAAATTCTTCTGTTTGAAGAGCTTTAATTTCTTCCGAACCATAATATAACCTAGGAATTTTGTTATCCCCTGGGTTATTCATTCCAGTTTGTTCTGGATTTTGATTATCTATTTTGTTTAATAGATTTTCAATTTGTTGTTTAGTCTCCTCTTTTAGATCTAAATATGTAACCGTTTCGAGTTGACTAATTTTTTGATCAACTTTGTTTAAGTTGAATTCAATACAATCTAATTTTTTCTCTACATAATTTTGATTAACAACCTGATGTCTTTCACTTCGTTTTATCCAACTAAAAACTATATCAGTTAAGCTATTTAACGTAGTACTAATTTTACTAATATCATTTTCAGATTTTTTATCTATATGCAAACTATGATTATACATAGACTCATCTTTTTGTAACCATGGTGCTAAACATTGTAAATTTTATTATCATTATTTTGTTCATCTTTTCCAGATTCTATTGGTACCTAAGACCTCCTATTATATGTTGTTTCAGGTGCCTAAAACCGGTTTTCCTGACGCCGATTGCTATCTACAGTAGCTTTTTGGCAAACGGAAATATGGGCTTTGAAACAATAATAGGAATATGGATTTTATGAAAACTTTAAAGATTTTCAAAATAACCCTTTTTTTTTCAAAATGATTAACACACTTATTTATATTGAACTAAGATTAAACGGTATTTCATACAACAATTATTACGACACTTAATTCCAACTACTTTATGTTTTTCCCTAAAATTTTATCCAGCAACATAAGTTCTGTGATGGAGTATAATAGTTTCTACTTTAACATTCATATTAGCATAACAATATAAACATGATTAGAATACTAAAAATGTTAAAATACTAACCTTTGAATATAATACTGCAAAAGTACGAGGTAGTAGTGAAGATGAGCTACAAATAATAGCCCTTCGTGAAATAGTTGGAGAAGAAATCACTTTTACCAACGAACACTTGCAAGAAATTGATAATCAAAGACAACTTATAAAAAGGAAGATGTCTATAAATTATCAAAATTCAAATTATTCTCAACAAGAATATTTGAACAATTTAATGGTAATACTACTGCTGGATCAACAGATGATGAAACAGCATATATTAAACTTTTTGATTTAAAAAAGATCAAAAGATGGAAGAAAAAACACCCAAATATTAAATATATACATATAGAGTTTATTCAAATATGCATTACTTCCCTGTTTAGACAAGGTATGGATACACCCGTAGCTATACTGATCTTAGACAAAAGATTCAGTAACCCTATGAATGCCATAAATGGAGGAGTCCAATCCAATTTGGTAAATGGAGTTATTTGGTTTAACATAAAACCAAATTTCTTCATATCCATTGATGATCCAAATATTGAGGAATCTGTCATTATAAAAATCCAAACCAAAGGAATAGGAATGAAAGATACCTCAAGAAATATGTCAATACATTGGAAAATAATTCATGAATTGACAACTCTACCACAAACAAATACAGAGAATGTGGATAGAAATATTTGAACCTCGACCATTTGATTCGGCAATCCAGCCCAGATTAATCAACTGGAGAGATTTGGAAGTACCAAAACAATGGATACTACCCCAAATAACAGAACCACCTCCTGAAAAACAACGAAACAACGTTGAATTACAAGTATCTGGTAATAATGACTATTTTAAAAATAAACATTCAGAAAATTGGCAAAAGAATTTTCCTGACAATGATTGGGAAAAATTAAAAGGAAAAAAACCTTTTAAAAGGCGAGATTAGTAATAATAGTAATAGTAAACCTCCTATTGCTATGAAAAATATACAAGTACCAATATTACATGGAACAAATTATCTAAAAGAAGATAATATAAAATCCAGTCAAATTTATCATTTCCAATTGGGAAAAGAAGAAATAATCTTCTCACCAAGCCATGGAAAGAGAAGATATACTTATGTATTAGGTTACTTCAATTTTGCAGGCTATAAACCATATAGTATTTGCACATTAATTGATACAGGAGCAACCATATGTTCTTGTAGACCTAATGCTTTACCCCCTGAAAAATGGATAAAAATGAAAAATCCAATTGCTGTAACAGGCATCAATGGGACCCAAAATTTCATTGATTTAAAAGCCAAAAAAGTGTCTATATGGTTTAACGAAAAGAAATTTATTATTCCAAAAATCTTATGCTTTCCAGAAATGCATGGAGATTTTATATTAGGCAACAATTTTATCTCAGAATATTTACCTATAAGTATTGATGAGGGAACTATAAATTTGACCCTCAACAAAGATGTAGTAAAAATCCCTTTACTACAACATCATAAATATAAGTGCGAAAGAGACTTTCGCCCTACTAAGAAAGGGGATATAACTCCTTTTATCAAAACCCTTGAAGAAACTCATTGGCTTTATACTATATTAAAAGATAATTTTAGTGAAAACCCACTAAAATTATGGAATAAGAGCCCAAGATATTGTAATCTCAAACTAAGAGATCCCAATGTCATTATAAGAGTAAAACCAATGATCTATACCAGAAACGATATAGATGAATCTGATAAACAAATCAAAGAATTATTGGATATAAACCTTATTGAAGTAACAATAAGTCCACACTCTAGCCCTGCCTTCATGGTGAGAAAACACAGTGAAGTTACAAGAGGAAAAGCTAGAATGGTTATAAATTATAAAAGACTAAATGAACAATTAGAATTTGATGGTTATTTTATTCCAAGAAAGGATGTATTAATTAACCAAACTAAAGGAAAAAAGTTCTTTAGCAAATTCTATTGTAAATCTGGATTTTGGCAGTTAAAACTAACTGAAGAATCCAAGCCATTGACAGCCTTTAGTACTCTTAGAGGACACTATCAATGGAATGTTATGCCTTTTGGACTAAACACAGCTACTCAGGTATATCAAAGATGGATGGACAAAATCTTTAAAGACCTTAAAGATTTTTGTGTTGTCTATATAGATGACATCCTTGTTTTTTCCAAAACCATAGAAGACCATAGATATCATCTAAAAATTATTTGTGAAAAATTCCAAAAACATAGAATCATTTTATCACCTAAGAAAATTGATGTTGAAAAAAACAGAAATTAATTTTCTTGGCATAATCCTAAACCAGGATGGCCTACAATTACAAGATCATATCATCTCTAAAATAAGAGATTTTAATGAGGAAATTTTGGATAAAAAACAATTATAAAGTTTCCTAGGAATCCTTAATTATGGAAGAAATTTCATAAAAGGATTATCTCAAAAAGAATTACCACTTATTGAAAAACTTAAAAAGAATGAAGTTTTTACATGGAGTGCTAATGGTACTCTTGTTGTTAAAACAATTAAACAAGAAATCATTAATAATTGTCCAAAAGTTTATTTTCCTAAAACAGGAGATAAATTAATATTGGAAACCGATGCTTCGGATAATTGCTGGGGATGCGTTCTCAAAGCAATTCCTTCAGAATTTTGGAATGAAAACAATCCTTCGAATAATTTAGGTATTCGTGGTAAGAAAAATGCTATACCAAAATCAATTCAAAAATATGAATTAATATGTGGATATAATTCAGGAAAATTTTAACCAAACGAACTGAATTATATTATTTTTGAAAAAGAATTACAAGCAATAAAACTTGATATTAAAAAATTCCATATTTTCTTAGCACCTGAAGACTTTATTGTCAGAACAGATAATAAAGCTGTAAAAGACTTCCTGATAAACAAAAGAAATATTTTAGAAGGAAGAAGACTTAAATGGTTCAACCAAATTGCTATTTATACTTTTGAAGTTGAACATTTAAATGGTACTAATAATTTTCTTGCAGATTATCTTAGCAGGAACTGTAATGAAAAACCTACTAACCAAGTAGAGTTTTTAGAAACCCACTAAACAAGTGGAGAATATTAAATATTTTAAAATAACACCACTAAACAAGTGGAATATTTTGAAATATATTTTATTAAAACCACTAAACAAGTGGCCTTTCTTTTTTATTTTCAGGATGGGAGATAAGCATCCAGGAGAAACCAAAGGAGATTGGGTGACTATTGCTAAAAAGGAAAAGACCTAAGAATCATCATCCACACAGCCTAAACCAAACCCTGTTTATGTTGTATTCAGTGGAAGAAACCCAGGCTTCTATGACAACTGGAATCAATGTTTTATGCAAGTAAAGAAATTCCCTGGTGCATGTCACCAAAAATATAATACTATGCCAGAAGCCATTACAGCATGGGAAAATTGGATGAAATAGTTAGGACCTCCTAATATGATTTACCAGTTCTCCAAACTTCAGACCAAGGAAAGCCTCCTTGATACTGAAACTTATAACTTTCACAACCCAGGAATCCCCTGCGAGTTGTATACACCATTAAATGAAGCTTGGAAATCTCATCTCCGAGATAGGAGAAAAGATTTTAGAAAAAATATGAGTATCCTTGCTAATAAAATTGCTGAACAAACTGCAACTTTGGATAAATTCAAAAGTCTGAGCCTCAAACTCATAAAAAGTTTAAACTATGAAAATGAAGATTTTTCTTTAGAAAAAATTAATACTTTTCTGGAATTTTCTGAATTATTGGAAAATGATTTTTCTGACAAGATCTTCAATACTATCAGGAGAATTTGTCTATTTGAAAAAGAAAAGATAATTCTCCCACGTCCTCTATTCCAAATTGAAATTTTACCAAAAATTGAGGACCATGAGCAAAAGGTAAAAAGTCTTTTACTCCAACATTTTAACTCTAGTTTAAATTACAGTGATGACATGCCAAAACTGCATTTGATTACTGAAGTAGGGTATCCACCTTGGGATATTGAAACAATTGAATGGGGGTTAGTAAACAAACTAATCTTCTCCAGTGTAGCTTGTTTCAATCATTTTGAATTTTTACCTATGATGATCAAAACCATGATCTATCATGTATTGACAAAAAGCAAGTACAAATATACTCGCTATCTGTCATTTCATATCACAAGCACAATTGGTTAGCGATCAAGAGAAATTTTCTATCAACCCTACCAGATCTGGTACCTCAGAGCCATTGAGGACTATGAATGGGACGAGATTGAACAAAATTGGGAAATTGCACTTAATGTACCGTTGGACCAGTTGGACACAACGAGATATTGGTCACAAAACATGATCAATATTTCAAATGATGCAGAATATTTTTTTCGGGAATCAACATTAAAATTCATGGTAACTGATAGTAGACGATTATTTGTTACCGATTTACCGATAAATTATACTACCTCGCTTGAGCAACGAGCGGCAGTAAGGGAGTTTCTAAATAACTTGAAAAATAAAAATAATTTAGATGTTCCCTTTGAACAATTAAGCCATGCGGAGGAATACGAACAATCCCAATTACATGGACCTCCAAACCACAGCCCTAACGACAGCATGTCCTTTGACTCTGTTGCTGAGGCCAACATTGCCAATGCATTTGATGCGTGACAATTGGACAAAGAAAATGAACCCACATGGATGACTGCAAATCATCCAGCACACGAAGTGGGATATACACATGGACAGTAAACAGCTGACGCATGTGATGATGATTTGGACGTTTAAAACAAAAACATCCAAATTAGTTACTATTTACTTTTTGAATTACTGTGTGCTTTTACTATACAATCACTATGCACTTTACGACTTTTTGTAATCAGCAGCCCACGTTTTTTTTAGCAAAGGAGAAGGTTATCTGGTAGAGGCTATAAAAGGAGAGCTTCTCCTCAGTTGTAAGATATAAGTTGTAATATTTCTCTTCTCTCTCTTTTGTAACATTTAATTCAATAACATTTCTATCGATCTTTTCCGCACTTATTTTCCGTGTAATTGGGGGATGTTCAGGGTTTTCACCCTCTAATGCCATGTTTTTAAGCCTAAGACTATAAATATACAAATTATCATCGTATTCTCAAACCGAGAGTCTCGCGACTGCGCGATCAGTTCCTACGAGTTATATTGGTCCCGTGAGAGGTGTTGGTGCCACCCACGGAGCCGTTCGGGGGTTGTTTCGACATTTCACCCTCTAACGCCATGTTTTTAAGCCTAAGTATAGAAATATGCAAATTACCGTCGTATTCTCAAATCGGGAGACCCGCGACTGCGCGATCAGTTCCTACGAGTTACATTGGTCCCGTGGGAGGTGTTGGTGCCACCCACGGGGCCGTTCGGGGGCTATTCGGGGTTTTCACCCTTGAATGAATTTATGAGTGAACTAACCTTGTTCAAGTACTCTTATGAACTCAAATTTTATACATCTTCAGAACTAACTATGTTTCAATTGTAAAACAGTCCTATGGTTAAAGAAAGACTAGATCACTCACATTAAGCCTCTTTATGAGGTGAAATCCATCTTGATTCGTTCACGAACTACGTGAACTTTGAATTTCTTCGCGCGAGTACGTAATCTCACCAGATTATCATCTGAACGAATAAGTCCAACTTTTTACATATCCATCCCTTGTCTATATTATCTACAGACATATCCCACACTAGATATGTACTTAATGTTTTCATTTTATTATTTCTTTTTATACCATAATATGCTAAAATAAAAGTTTCATATCTACATTTGAGATCGAAAGGGTGAGCAGGTGCCTAACACCTTCCCAATTTGTTATCCAATACCCGAATCTTTAAATATCTAGTTAAACATTCCAATTATTTTCCATCACTAGGTCTTCACAAAGACCTACCTCTTCTATACATCACAGTTATATATATACTATTATATATAACAGTACATATATAACAGTATATATATAACTGTTATATATAACTGTTATATATAACAATACATATATAACTTTTATATATTACAGTTATATGTATACTGTTATATATAACAGTTATATATAACTGTTATATATGTACTGTTATATATAATTGTTATATATAACAGCACACACACACACACACACACATATATATATATATATATATATATATATATATATATATATATATATATATATATTTGTCTTTCCATCTTTACATTATGTTGAATCACTTTATGTCGAACTCTAGAGTAAGTTGAAATTCTTGGTATCACTTTCTCAAGCATCATATAAGTAAGAGGAGCAGGTGTTTAAATCTTAGAAGCATGTGTTTAGGTAGTAGAAGCAGCATAAGCAAGAGGAGAAGGGGGCTTGGGGCAGGGGCAGTAGCACTAGTAGGGGGGATTGGGGCAGTAGCAGGTGCTGCTGTCATGGCAGCGAGGCAGTAGCCGGTGATGTCCTCCATCCAGTGAGGCAGTAGCCGGTGCTGTCCTCCATTTTTGTTACTCTAATGACCTCACAGTCCATTTTTGTAGTGGAGATGCCTCTTTTATCTATGTATCCTATCTAGGCCCAACAATATCATATCCCAGCAGCACTATGAACTCATTAACTATTATAATATGAACGGTTAACTGTTTTTAGTTACGGTAGTTTTTAGGGTGTTGGTCTCAAGGAAGCTGATCTTGTATGTTGAATTCAATAATGGATATGCTCTCAAGTGGAATTGACTAACCTGCGAGAAAGTCTTTAAATACCTATTTGAAATTCATAAGATCAGGATAACATTATAAGGTAGGGATTTCATAATCTTATTTTTGCAAATTTACGTCGTACACTCAAATCAGGAGCCCCGTAACAATGCGGTTGGCTCCTACGAGTCATATTGGTCCCATGCGAGATGTTCGTGACTCTTACGGGACCGTTTTGTGGATATTTTACATTTTCACCCTTCGATGGCAAGTTTTTATGCTTAAATCTATTTATTGCAAATTTACGTCGTACACTCAAACCGGGAGCTCCGTGACTACGCGGTCAGTTTCTACAAGTCACATTGGTCTCGTGCGATGTGTTCGTGACTCTTACCGGACCGTTTTGTCACTGTTTTACTTTTTCACCCATCGATGGAATGTTTTTATGCTTAAGTCTAATTTTTTTCAAATTTAAGTCGTACACTCAAATCGGTAGCACCGTGACTACGCGATCGGTTCCTACGAGTCACATTGGTCCCGTGAGAGGCGTTCGTGACTCTTACGGGACCGTTTTGTGGTTCTTTTACGTTTTCACCATTCGATGTCATGTTTCTATGCTTAAGTCTTATTTTTCACAAATTTACGTTGTACACTCAAATCAAGAGCGCCGTGACTACGCGGTCGGTTCCTACGAGTTACATCGATCCCGTGCAAGGTGTTCGTGACTCTCACGAGACTGTTTTGTCACTATTTTACGTTTTCACCCTTCAATGACAAGTTTTTATGCTTAAGTCTATTTTTTTGCAAATTTACGTCGTACACTCTAATCGGGAGCCCTGTGACTACGTGATCGATTCCTACGAGTCACATTGGTCCCGTGAGAGGTGTTTGTGACTCTTACGGGACCGTTTTGTGGATGTATTACATTTTCGCACTTCGATGGCATGTTTTATTCTTAAGTCTAATTTTTTGCAAATTTAAGTCGTACACTCAAATCGGTAGACCCGTGACTATGCGATCGATTCCTACGAATTACATTGGTCCCGTGCGAGGCGTTCGTGACTCTTATGGGACCGTTTTGTGGTTGTTTTATGTTTTCACCCTTCGATGGCATGTTTTTATTCTTAAGTGTAATTCTTCGTAAATGGACGTCGTACACTCAAACCGGGAGCGCCGTGACTACGCGGCCGGTTCCTATGAGTTACATCGATCCCGTACGAGGTGTTCGTGACTCTTACGGGACCGTTTTACGGTTGTTTTAACATTTTCATCCTATAAAAGTATGTTTTTATGCCTAATTCTAACGTTTGACAAATTTACGTCGTATGCTCAAAGCGGGAGTGCCTTGACTATGCGGTCGGTTCCTACGAGTCACATTGGTCCCATGCGAGGTGTTCGTGACTCTTACGGGACCGTTTTGTGTTTGTTTTACGTTTTCACCCCTCGATGGCATGTTTTTATGCTTAAGTCTAATTTTTTTGCAAATTTACGTCATACACTCAAACCGGGAGTCACGTGACTACGCGGTCGGTTCCTACGAGTCACATTGGTCCCGTGTGAGGTGCTCGTGACTCTTACCGGACCGTTTTGTGGTTATTTTACGTTTTCACCATTCGATGGCATGTTTTTATGCTTAAGTCGAATTATTTGTAAATTTATGTCGTACACTCAAACCGAGAGCCCCGTGACTACGCGGTCGGTTCCTACGAGTCACATTGGTCCCGTGCGAGATGCTCGTGACTCTTACGAGACTTTTTTGTGTCTATTTTACATTTTCACCCTTCAATGGCATGTTTTCATGCTTAAGTCTAACTTTTTACAAATTTACGTCGTATACTAAAATCGAGCGCCCCGTGACTACGCGGTCGATTCCTACGAGTCACATTGGTCCCGTGAGAGGTGTTCTTGACACTTACGGGACCGTTTTGTGGCTGTTTTACATTTTCACCCATCGATTGCAATTTTTTATGCTGAAGTCTATTTTTTTTTGCAAATTTACGTCGTACACTCAAACCGGGATCCCCGTGACTACGCGATCGGTTCCTACGAGTCACATTGGTCCCATGTGAGGTGTTCACGACTCTTACGGGACCGTTTTTTCACTGTTTTACGTTTCACCCTTCAATGTCAAGTTTTTATGCTTAAGTCTATTTTTTTGCAAATTTACGTCGTACACTCTAATCGAGAGCCCCGTGACTACGCAGTCGATTCCTAGGAGTCACATTGGTCCCTTGAGAGGTGTTCGTGACTCTTATGGGACCGTTTTGTGGATGTTTTACATTTTTGCACTTCGATGGCAAGTTTTTATGATTAAGTCTAATTTTTTACAAATTTACATCGTACACTCAAACCGGGAGGCCCGTGACTACGTAGTCGGTTTCTACGAGTCACATTGGTCCCGTACGAGGTGTTCGTGACTCTTACTGGACCGTTTTGTCGCTGTTTTACGTTTTCATCCTTCGATGACATGTTTTTATGCTTAAGTCTATTTTTTTGCAAATTTAAGTCATACACTCAAACCGGGATCCCCGTGACTACGCGGTCGGTTCCTACGAGTCACATTGGTCCCGTGCGAGCTGCTCGTGACTGTTACGAGACCGTTTTGTGGTTGTTTAACGTTATCTTCCTTCGATGGCATGTTTTTATGCTTAAGCCTAATTCTTGCAAATTTACGTCGTACACTCAAACCGGGAGTCCTGTGACTAACCCGTCGGTACCTACGAGTCACATTGGTCCCTTGCGAGGCGTTCGTGACTCTTACGGGACCGTTTTGTGGTTGTTTTATATTTTCACCCTTTGATGGCATGTTTTTATGCTTAAGTCTTATTTTTCGCAAATTTACGTCGTACACTCAAACCAGGAGCGCCGTGACTACGCGGCCGGTTCCTACGAGTTACATCGATCCCGTTCGAGGTGTTCGTGACTCTTACGAGACCGTTTTGTCACTGTTTTATGTTTTCACCCTTCAATGGCAAGTTTTTATGCAGAAGTCTATTTTTCTGCAAATTTACGTCGTACACTCTAATCGGGAGCCCCGTGACTACGCGGTCGATTCCTACGAGTCACATTGGTCCCGTGAGGGGTGTTTGTGACTCTTACGGGACCGTTTTGTGGATGTTTTACATTTTCGCACTTCGATGGCAAGTTTTTATGCTTAAATCTAATTTTTTGCAAATTTACATCGTACACTCAACCCGAAAGCCCCGTTACTACGCGTTCGGTTCCTATGAGTCACATTGGTCCCGTGTGAGGTGTTCGTTACTCTTACGGGACCGTTTTGTCCTTGTTGTACGTTTTCACCATTCGATGGCATGTTTTTATGCTCAAGTCTAACTTTTTGCAAAATTACGTCGTACACTCAAACCGAGAGCCCGTGACTACGCGATCGGTTCCTACGAGTCGCATTGGTCCCGTGCGAGGTGCTCGTGACTCTTACGGGACCGTTTTGTGTTCGTTTTGCATTTTCATCCTTTGATGGCATGTTTTTATGCTCAAGTCTAATTTTTTTGCAAATTTACGTCTTACACTCAAGACGGGAGCCCCGTGACTACGCGGTCGGTTCCTACGAGTCACATTGTTGCCGTGCGAGGTGCTCGTGACTCTTACGAGACCGTTTTGTGTCTATTTTACGTTTTCACCCTTCAATGGCATGTTTTCATGCTTAAGTCTAACTTTTTACAAATTTACGTCGTACACTCAAACCGAGAGCCCGTGACTACGCGATCGGTTCCTACGAGTCACATTGGTCCCTTGTGAGGTGTTCGTGACTCTTACGGGACCGTTTTGTGCTTGTTTTACCTTTTCACCCTTCGATGGTATGTTTTTATGCTCAGGTCTAAATTTGTGCAAATTTAAGCTAATAAATAAATGGTTACCAATTAGTTTAATGTGAACCATTGCAGAGAAATTGACACGCCTTAAACCTAGAAAGTGCAATCCATTGGATAATGCCTTCTTTTTCTAGTGTTCACCCTAACTATTCTTTGTTCAAAAGTTATGTTATCCCCCCCCCCCCCCCCCACTGGAAGTGACAAGAAACAAATGCTCCAACAATACCCAAGCTATAGGGGGCACAAAAGAATTAAAATTACGGGGTTTAGACATAAATAGGATCCAAACCCAAAATAATTAAAAAAATTGAATCAATGCATATTTAACCTTAAAATAAAGTTCATCATAGGTCTATCCATTACCTAAATATTTTGTTACACCCAACGCCAATCAGAACCTTCTCTATGCCAGCAGCGATGCAATTTCAGATTATGTTTGATAGTAGTTCGACCCCAACATCAATGTATCCCATGACAGTGAAAAAATAATGAATTTTTTGCAAACAGTTATGTTCAATTAAAAAAAATGATAGAACCAAAAAAACAAATTCAAAACCAAAGGAAGAAAACCAAAACTTGTTCTTGCGTCACTCACTGCCCCAACTTGACTCGTGGTAAACTTGTGTGAACTGAAATTCGTTAATCCTCATTGATATTTTCTTTCACGTATATAAGGTTTACTACTGAGAAAAAAATAAGATGCACACATATTGAGAAGATTACAATTGATTTTGATTACATTTCAAAATCCAATACTTATTCAATTTCAACAATTATATAAAATGGCATAACAGGTATATCATAATATAACCAACACCAATCTAATTAAACCAGGTATATATCTATTCCTTTTTTTTCACAAGGACAAATCTAAAACCAAATTGAAAATACCAAGGCCAAGAACAAAATTAACACTTACAGAATTCCTAAGGGACTATTTATTGCTTCTAACCCCTAACTCGGTCTCCACCCGTCTCCACCGCATACTATTTAGGGTTTACTAAACCCTAATATTTTTTTTGACATAAATCTATACACACACACACACATACAATCTATGCATACACACACGTACAATATAGGGTTTATTGACGAAAAAATAATTTATTTGTTCATAGTTACACACATAAACATACATATACGCATAAATCTATACACACACACACACACATATAACATAAATCTATACATACACACACATACACACATACAAACGTAAATCTACACATACATACATCGAAATTAGGGTTTTAGATAGAAATCACAAATCCAAATGAAATCAAAATGAATCAATACATACAAGGGTTAATCCAAATGCAAACCAACTGAAATCGCTTAACCCTTGCAAATCCAACTGAAATCCAACTCAAAATCGCACTGAGAAGGAGCAGCCTTACTCCAAATGAAATAAATGAAATAAGAAGCAATGGGGCGGGTCTTTTTTTTTTAAGACCTGGAACTGGTCACGGCCAACAGTCGTGACCCCATATGCGCGACCCTTAAAACGAAGGTGAGGCAGAGTTGGGTTCTTCAGACTTGGTCACGGCCTAGAGCCGTGACCCACCATCCGCGACCTTTTTCCATGCTTGATTGAGGTATGGTCACGGCCCATAGCTGTGACCCATACCAAGAAATGGTCACGGCCCATAGCCGTGACCCTTAATCTGTAATGCGCGACCCTTTTTCATCAACCCTAGTGCTCGAATGAGGTATGGTCACGACCCATAGCCGTGACCCATACCAAGAAATGGTCACGGCCCTAAGCCGTGATGCTCAATCTATGTACCAAGAATTGAGGTACTATTTTCGTCACGCCATGGGTCATTGGAGGGAATTTTGGCGCGAGTTTGGAGCCAAGATGGTCACGACCTGGTCACGGCCCAAGTTCGCGACCACCATGGTCACGGACTTGGTCTGTGACCACTTCTAGAGCATAGATAATTTAGTGTGATAATAAATATGGTAACGCCAAATATTGAGTGGGTGACGGCCCAAGTCCGCGACCAGCTGGTCGCGGACTTGGGCCGTGACCCACTGGGCGTGACCATAAATGGTGTAGTGATTATACAGTTTTCAGTATCAATGAAACTCCAACTTTTACCTAAAGTTTAACCAAATAACTTATATTTTACAAGAATATCATGGACGAATTTCTTTGGTTTAAGAAATTTCACCTAAGCCCCTAAACCTTTTAAATTTAACTTATAGTACCTAAACTTTCAACCAAAAGTACCCAAGGACCAAACCAAAAACCTAACTTATTCCCACTTACCTCCCTACTGATGTGGAACCAGCTGGACTCAGACAAGGCATGCACCATATGGAGTACACAAGGTACCCATTTAGCCCCACATGTACCTTGATTGAACCTTGCACAAAACCATGTTAAAATCCACCTCCAATTCCACTAATAAAGTTTCCCCAATGAACTCTATAAAAGACACCCTTTACCCCTGAGAAAACTTACTTCAGTTCAACACACATTCGAAGTAAAATTTTATTTTTTATGCATACCTATTATTTTATGTGTGAATGTTTTTTTCTTTCATTTGATTATGTTTCTATATTTATATAGAGAAAATTTATGTAGTTACATGTGAATGTTAACGTGTGAATGTACTATATAAGATTAAAAACAAAAAAAACTCCATTAAAGCTTGAGGTTCGATGGTGAATTCTGCTTCCTAGACTTTGAACCAGTTTCAAAATGAAGAAACTAACACTTTGGTCCTTAGGATCCTAGGTGCAATGTGTAATTGAACCAAAACCAAGCTTTAATGGCCCAAATCGAAGTTTGAATTTTCGTGGCCTAAAAATTTTAGAGGTTGAATTCAAGAGTTATACTCAACCAAAATCCTTCAAACCTACCTTATTTGATTGCATTTTCAACATAGAATTCAACCATTACTGTGTCGGAATAAGAATAACAGCTTTCAATCACTTATGCTCAGGTTAAATTTTTTGCCATTTTTACAGTAAATCAATAGCTCAAACTAACCCACCAAAATCTTTGAAACCAATATTGTTGGATTCTTCTTCAAAAATCACATAACTTTCATTCAGGAACCAACTCAAATGGATTTATAAAACATTTTGAATTTAAGTTTAAAGTTTTAAAACAATAAATTCAAACTGTCGAAGGTTAAAGGTGAAGTGGATTACACACATGCGAGTGAAGGTTAAACCAAGCGTGTGAAAAATTTGACTAAGCGCCTGTCCAATAAAAAAAAATGATTTTTTTCCACATTTTCTATTTTTAAATTCGAAATAAAATGGTATATTACATCACCCTGTTTCGATCCCTGGAAGGCATAATCTCGAGTAAGTCAGTTATAAGTTTAAAAACTCAACTTTGATTTTATATATAACCCCCGACCAATTTTCCAAGTATTTCAAAACATTCCCAATTTTTTTTTGTAAATTCTCGGTTCAAATAAAGTCTTTTTTCCTCTTTTCACTAAACCCAAATCCCAACAGGAGTTAAGAAAAATATTACCCTTCAAACTTTCTAAAATTCCATATTATACCCTCTTACTTATTTTCATAATGAAATATATTTAAATTCTTCACCCTACTACATCACGTAAGTGTAAGACCCCGTATTTCTACGTATTTATGATTTAATTAATTCAAAGATTATTTGGATAAATACATTTTAGTTAAATTACATGTGTGACGTAATTTAATGTGATTAAATAATAAAAAGTGATTATTAAATATTAATCGAGAGATAGAGACTGATTAATATTATGTTATGAGATTTACTATGTGCGTGAATAGTAAATAATGGTGGATTTTTTATATACGACAAAGGGAGTGATATGTGGGTATTTTATTTTATCTCACCAGGAGTCGCGTGCAGACCATTTTGAGGTGAGAAATGAGAAATATATTTTAACTGACTCACAAGATAATTTAGAGGTCACGAATGATTTCGGATGGGTCGAAATAGTCAGAATAGGGTACCCGGAGGTATAGTTTGGGTCCAGGGTCAATTTTAGACCAAACCGATACCTTTTAAGGGTAATTTGATCATTTTAGAAATAAGGGTTAAAAGACTTACGAAAATTAGAACCCTATATCTAGTAATTAGATTTGGGGGTTAGGTTTAATAACTAAAAAAACTTAGAGAGGCCATTAGTGAGAAGGGATAAACCAATTCCAAAGCTTAAGGAGGGATTCTTGAAGAATTGGACTTTAATCTTGCACCCAAATCATCCAAGGAGGAAGGATAGAGGGAGAAGAACATCAATCCACCATCAACAACATAAAATCAGACCCTAAAAACTATGAGGCAAGTGTTTATGGCAAATCAAATTCAAGTTATAATACCCATATGTACGGAGTTTTAAGAATTGGATGATTCTATTGAAAAACCTTGAAGTAAATGTATTAATTAATCACATGATTGGGTAGGATTGCACGTAGAATGAATCCCTAAGTAAAGATAAAATTAAACTTGAATATATTTGATTATTAACATGGAATATTTATGAGTTCTTGTCTGAATAACATTAATCTTGAATCACTTAGGGTTTAATTTATGAACACAAGATGCCAATCTGCCAGAATTTTTAACATAATTTAAACGTATTCCATTTGAATTTTACTTCAAATTTCAGTCTGAACCATACATGCCTGGAAAGGTATATCTCTTAGCTATCCAATGAACTTGGAATCAGGTCCATCAGAGTTTTGTAGAGGGAGTAATCGACATGTTACTACAGGGTGTTTGATCTTCCAGCAAAGTAATCTGCCAAAATATTGATGTGACTTTAAACGTGTACGATTTGAATTGTACTTCAAATTAGAGTGTATGTCATAGATTTATGGAAAGTTATATCTCTTAGATTTCAAATGAGCTTCGAATTAGGTCAATCGGAGTTATGTGGAGGGATAAATCAAAATTTTACTAGAGGGTGTTTAATCTGCAAGTAGATTTATGATTCGTTTTGGTTGATAGAAAATGTGAGATTTTTCTTTTTAAGCCTTAAATGCCTAAAATTTTATCGGAGAAGTGTTTAGGACCTTGATGAAATATATTTTTGGAATAATGATTTGGCAGTAGGTCTATGATTGCGTGTTGAACATTAATTTTGTGACCAAATTATAGTAGAGATTCATAGGCTTGATTGTGATGTATTCTAATTCAAGATGATAAGAATATAATTACGGAAAAACATGAGCGAGCTTAAATTTGTTGGGTTAGTACGTTAACAAGGGTACCTACTGAATTGTTATAAAAAGGAGTAACTAGGACACTTAGAGTTATGTGAACACTCCTATATATACAATAGTGAGATAAATCGTAAGGTAAATAGTATGACAAGTATGTGAGAGATATATACTACGTACTAATGTGTATTATCGGGTTGAGTGAACATTTATTGATGCATAGTAATATATAGGTTGTGTGAATACCTATACCATACTAAATAAAAATTGGTGATCGAAGTATGAGCCTGAGCCAATAAAGAGTAGAGAGAATTCTCGAATAAATACGAAAGTGAAATAAATTCATAAAGCAAACAAGTACGGTGAATATTAGAGAGAAATATATTACGTACAAGTATGAATAATTTGGTTGTGTGAATACCTATAAATTTTGTAGTGAGGTTGGGTGAATACCTACAGTGCCTATATGATATTGGAGTCGAGGATTAGACTGAGCCAATATTCTATTATTTCATTTACATTTGGAGTCGAGGATTAGACCGGGCCAATGTAAATGATAGGAGAATTAGAGTTGATGATTAGACCGTGACAATACTCCTTATGGTATATATTGTGTGTGAAATATATACTACATAAATAATCTATTTGGGTAGAATGGTAGATGATTATAAGATGTGCATACATCTAAAATATAAATAAATTGGGATAATTGGAGTTGATGATTAGATCGGGCCAATTATCCTTATAGTCTATATTGTGTGTAAATAATATACTAGGATGAAGTAGTAGATAATTAGATGATATGAATACATCTAACTATTAACTTAAGTGTAGAAAGCTTAATGGGAAAAACATAATATTAGATAGTGAGCATTTAATGAATAAGATTAAGTGGTCAAAATTAACTTTCAAATTAGAAACTAACATATGTGAAATGTTATTTGGAAATTTATTTACAATATGAGAGGTGTTAATGAAATTAGTACTGTATGGGCAGTATGGGAACTTGGACATTTAGATTAGTACAGATGAGTACTATAGTCTAAATAGCTTGGGTAGTTGTAGCTATAATAGACTAAGTATAGAGCGTTATGCATGAACTATAGATGAGAGGTGAGGAGAACTCAAGAGAGAGTGTATGCGAACATGTGTAATCAATAACTGAATGTTATTGTGATAAATTCTTGCTAAATTTGTTCAAAATGTTTTGAGTATTAACTCTTGCTATAAAATATTTTTCAAAACCTTTTAGGTGTCCAGCCACAAGGATGCTAGACTCGAGGATTTCATTCCAGGGATTCGAAGTTGTAGCATTGTGGATGCTGTCAAGATATTGATAGACAATTCTACCTTTCTGATCTAGTGTAGGATCTTATTTTATATTCGATTTATGGATATGTTGTTCGTTGACGGTTTATATTTATGGAGTTCTTTTTAGTATTGTGGATTGTGGTTTTGAATTTTTAGTTGGTGGTTTATCGGCAAGTCTTTCATTCATATATATTGTGTTGGATTGAACTCTAGTATACTGTGAATGTTTTTTTTAGCTTTTCGCATGATACATTTTTTTGTTAATGAAAGATAAAATTTGGCACCGGTCTAATTTCACTTAGGTGGTTAGTAATTAAAAGTTTTCGATAGTGATGCTAAGAATGAACCATATGAGAAACCTGTTTTAATTTCATAAAGGCTTGATCACTCGATGTTTAATTAGGCGGGGTGTCGTAGATGGTATCAGAGCTAGGTTCTAGTGTCCTTAGGATCTGTACGGATTACTACGTTTTTAGTGTATCGTTTGATTAATATAGAGGCTTATCATAGGATTGTTGTCTTCCTCTATGTACGTGGCTTACGTTCTCCTGCTATTAAGTATAGTTGATGTGATTCATATACGAGTTCGATTGGGTATGGTACATCAAATACTGTAAGGTGGCCAATGAAGGGTGTTAGAAGGACTGCAGGAGGGAAGGACTCAACATAAGTCTTGGAGTGTCTAGGAAAGGTTAATGATGCTAGAGATCATCATAATGTTATTTGAGTAGATAACGAGTAGGATAATATTTCAAGGATGGTAATTTCCCAAACATCGCTGTAGAAAATAGTGGTACAACTTCAGACTCACCCAGCATTGTAAGTAGGTAGGTGAGGAATGGCCTTGTGAACTTCGTGCCAGGCAAAGGGATACAAGAACTTGATTAAGGGATCCATAGGTTTAGATGTGAACCTTGGGAAGAATACTCGGGAGTGAATGAGAATGCCAGTTAGGATGACCAGTGTGTTGTCGTCAAGATCCTTAGTTTGCAAGATTACATAAATGCTAGGGATCCATTGAAATATTTCAGATCAATGAAATTTACTACCAGGTGATGGTAGGTTTAGTCAAGACAATCAAGGCCAACACCGAGTTCCATAGGACAAGTGGGGCCTAAGGAACACCATAGGTAGCAACCTGGGTCAAGACTACCAAGTTCGTGAGAAGGACCGTCATGTAATACCTATCAGAGATAGAGGAATGGGAATGACACAGACAAGTGTCTTAATTTTAAAAAGTAGGGGCACATGTGTGACCCTAGTCCACCTTAAGTTAAGGGACAAGAGTGTTAGGCCAACTGGGGCAACGATTTATAGAAATTTTGGTTCGGTTGGAACGAGGGTGTTATACCCAAGAACCATTTGCGCCACCAACATTATTGACTATTAGAAGTATGAGTTTTATCCTCGAGTAATAGGATAAATTTTACATGGCATGAGAGAGTCACAGTATTCTATTAGCACCAGATTCGCGTGTGAGACGAGTTTAGTGGGTATGTCGTTGATAGAACTATAATGTGTATATAGTTGCCTTTGTATAGCGGGATTCTCTTTAGTACTAATCACAGGGGGGTAGGTGTAGACACATGGAGTGTATGGATGTTGGAATTACTCATTCTAGTGAGGTGTGATGCGAGTATAATATTACCCTAGGTACGGACTGATTAGCGATGTAGGTGGAACGATAGAGGGTAGTGATAACAAGGCCATCGTGTTTAATGTTCCAGGGTAGGATGTGTTATTTGACGAGGCCTCACCTGAAAGAGGGTCAATCTCGCATTTATATTATATTATGGTGGAGACTTCGAAGAGCATATATGTCTCGTTGTAGTTGATCCTGGTGCGTAGGGACTTTGTGATAGGATTCAAGGAATATTGGGTCTACTGTCGAGCGGATAGATAAAGATCATTATTGGTATTAGCGCTAATGCCTAGTGATAGTGAGAGCGCAGTGTTATTTAACTCCATTATAGATATCGGAGTTGGGATTTATAAGTATATGGTTGGGGGTAACATCTGAGTGTCCCGATTGTGTGTTTGAGGCATATGGAACTCAATCACCGCCAATACTAAGTGATAATGCATTGGGGAAAGTTCATTGTTTAGGTGATGATGCGAGATGAAATTTGCATGAACATTTATAAACATCGGGAGTAGAGGGACGTTGATGGATGCCAGGGCATCAGTTTTGAATATAAATCCTTGAACGTGTCGAGGAAACACTTTGAGTCGAGAGTTATAATACGATGTAAGGCCAGTAAAACCAGTAGTGCTGAGAAAAAGCACTAAAGGCTTCTTCTCACCATGAGTTGAAGGTTGGGAAAATCTCAAGAGGAATTAAATTACATTTTATGGGATGATTGAGAAGACACATGTGCTATAATTCAGTCGAGAACGTGTGAAAATCTTGATAAAAGTGTGTGATGTTTGCAATGGTTGTGTAAATATGCGAAAGTTATAGGGTGTATGGGCGCCCTGGTTAGTTGGTTTATAAATCATCCGAGATAGAGGGGCATGGAAATTAATGCGTGTAAAGTATACCTGTGGGGTAATTATCAATTAAGCTGAAATAATGTGATGGCTTGAACGTCGTCTGAGAAGGACGATGATACAAGTATATATGTGCTGAGAGAGCTATCACACTCTAAATAGGTTGAAAGGTTATGGGGAGCCATTGAAAAGATATCTCTTGATAAAGATGAGTCCCAACTGTTATGGGAAAATAGAGCGGAGCTTTGCTCATTCAAATGATGAGATTGGCTTGCGTGCACATAGAATATTAACGACTATAAGCCAGGAAGACCCAAGAAGTGTGCCAGTTACAAAAAGTGCACGGGATGTGACTGTTGGTATACCCCGGGGGAAGAAGGGGAGTATAAAGCACAACTTAAATTTGAGATATTACAGGTGGAAATTGGTGGGGGGGGGGGGGGGTGAGACATAGTGAGATTGTCTTTGGATGCACCACTCATTGATGGAAAAAGGTTGGCTCGAGATGATCAACCATAATTTGATAACAAGCCTATGGTTCTAGTGACGGAATGGGTAGGTAGACTACTAAAATGCATTGATGGGCTGCCAACATCGTGACTAGGGAAAGAATTCCTCCGAGGGATGGAATGGATTAGCTGAGATGAAGTGATTGTTATGATCTCTATGAAATAAGGATTGCACCGGTGCAAGGTGCCTCCGAATATTTTTATGAATCAGGATGATATCCTCCAATCCCACCTCTGATGGGGATTATCAGGATGCGGTGGGGAAGGAGTTTTATTTTGGGCATATGGTAGCACCTATAGGCCGAGGGTTAGACGAGAGGTGGTTTATTATCCTAGCTAATGCGAGTAGTGCGTGTGGTGCCTTATAGGGTAATTGTGGGGAGAAATTACCGTTGGTAGAGTGTGTGTCAGAACTTAAACCAGTTTATCAAGCACGAGGTACTTTTTGAGGTTTGGCCTGGAAAGCCTTGTTGTCCACCCTCTAGTTGATTAGAGGTGAGGGGATAACTAGAATTTTGGACTGACCGTGATTTGGAGTCCGTTATTAAGAGTGGAGTGACCACAAACTATTTTGGGTGACTTTTGAATATCTTAAGAGCTACGCCATTGTGAACCGAAGTTCTGAGTACTGACATGAGTGGTCAGAAGTTATCGTGATTCCTCTTATGAAGGGAGTTTTGATGTGTGGTTACTAAGTGGAATTGGCGCATATAGAGGTGCGACCTTTTCTCAGTATAGAGATGATAAATGCAGTATTGAGATCATATGACTGATAGAGCATATCAATACGTAGTGAATTGAGAAAGTTTGTTGAAATTTGAGGCTACAATGATTAAGCCTTTTGATAGGTGAGTACCACTAGTGGGTGTATAGTGGAGTAACCCTTATGTTATTATGATTTGAATTTGGGTACTAGAGGATGTCGTGATTTTAAAAATTCTAAGTTTTAGTACCGATCTTGTCCTAATTTCGAGGATGAAATTCCTTTGTAAGGAGGGAAGTATGTAATACCCCGTATTTCTACGTATTTATGATTTAATTAATTTGGAAATTAATTGGATAAATACATTTTACTTAAATTACACGTGTGATGTAATTTAATGTGATTAAATAATAAAAAGTGATTATTAAATATTAATCGAGAGATAGAGACTGATTAATATTATGTTATGAGATTTACTATGGCGTAAATAGTAAATAATGGTGGATTTTTGATATACGGTATAGCGAGTGATATGTGCGTATTTTATTTTATCTCACCGGGAGTCGCGTGTAGACCATTTTGAGGTGAGAAATGAGAAATATATTTTAAGTGACTTATAAGATTATTTAGAGGTCACGAATGATTTCGAATGGGTCGAAATAGTGTACCCGGAGGTATAGTTTGGGTCCGGGGTCAATTTTATACCAAATCGACAACTTTTGAGGGTAATTTGGTCATTTTAAAAATAAGGGTTAAAAGACCTACTAAAATTATCACCCTGTATCTGGTAACTAGAATTGGGGGTTAGGGTTAATAACACACAAAACTTAGAGACCCCATTAAAGATAAGGGAGAAACCAATTCCAAAGCTTAAGAAGGGATTCTTGAAGAATTGGACTTGAATCTTGCACCCAAATCATCCAAGGAAGAAGGATGGAGGGAGAAGAACATCAATCCACCATCAACTACATAAAATCAGACCCTAAAAACTATCAGACATGTGTTCATTGCAAATCAACTTCAAGTTATAATACCAATGTGTAGGGAGTTTTAAGAATTAGTTGATTCTATTGAAAAACCTTGAAGTAAATGTATGAATTGAACACATGTTTGGGTAAGATTGCATGTAGAATGAATCACTAAGTAAAGATAAAATGAAATTTGAATATATTTCATTATTAACATGGAATATTTATGAGTTCTTTGTTGAAGAACATGAATCTTGAATGACTTAGGGTTTAATTGATGAACGCAAGATGTCAATCTGCCAAAAATTTTGACCTTAATTTAAACGTATTCGATTTGAATTGTACTTAGAATTTGAGTTTGAACCATACATGCATGGAAAGGTATATCTCTTAGATATCCAATGAACATGGAATCAGGTCAATTGCAATTATGTAGAGGGAGTAATCAACATGTTACTACAGTTTTTGATCTGCCAGCATCGTAATCTTCCAGAATTTTTACGTGACTTTAAATGTGTACGATTTGAATTGTACTTCGAATTAGAGTGTGAATCATAATTGTATGGAAAGGTATATCTCTTAGATTTCCAATGAACTTGGAATTAGGTCAATCGGAGTTCTTTAGAAGGAGAAATCAAGATTTTACTAGAGGCTGTTTAATCTGCCAGAAAATTTATGATTCATTTCGGCTGGCAGAAAATGTGAGATTTTTCTCTTTATGCCTCAAATGCCTAAAATTTTATCGGGGAAGTTTTTGGGACCTTGATTAAATATATTTATGAAATAATTATATGGCATTAGGTCTATGATTGAGTGTTGAACTTTAATTTTGTGAGAGAATTAAAGTAGAGATTCATAGGCTTGATTGTGATGTATTCTAATTCAAGATGATAAAAATATAATTACGAAAAAGCGTGAGTGATCTTAAATTTACTGGGTTAGTAGGTTAACAAGGGTAACTACTTAATTGATATAACAAGGGGTAACTAGGATCCTTAGAGTTGTGTGTACACTCCTATGTATACGATAGTGAGATAAATCGTAAGGTAAATAGTACGGCAATCATGTGAGAGATATATACTACGTACTAATGCATATTATCGGGTTGAGTGATCACCTATTGATGCATAGTAATATATAGGTTTTGTGAATACCTATACCATACTAAATAAAAATTGGTGATCGAAGTATGAGTTCAAGCCAATAAAGAGTAGAGAGAATACTCGAGTAAATAAGAAAGTGAAATAAATTCGTAGAGCAAACAAGTACGGTGAATATTGGAGAGAAATATATTACGTATAAGTATGAATAATTTGGTTGTGTGAATACCTATAAATTTTGTACTTAGGTTGGGTGAATACCTATAATGACTATATGATATTGGAGTCGAGGATTAGACCGAGCCATTATTCGATTATTTAATTTACATTTGGAGTCGATGATTAGACCGAGCCAATGTAAATGATAGGAAAATTGGAGTCGATGATTAAACCGGTCCAATACTCCTTATAGCGTATATTGTGTGTGAAGTACATACTATATAAATAATCTACTTGGGTATAATGATAGATGATTATATGATGTGCATACCTCTAAAAGATAAATAAATTGGAATAATTGGAGTCGATGATTAGACCGGGCCAATTATCCTTATAGTCTATATTGTGTGTGAAATACATACTATATGAATAATCTACTAGGATGAAGTAGTAGATAATTAGATGACATGAATACATCTAACTATTAACTTAACTGGAGAAAGCTTAATGGGAAAAACATAATATTAGATACGAAGCATCTAATAAATAAGATTAAGTTGTCAGACTTAACTTTCAAATCAGAAACTAACATATGTGAAATGTTACTTGGAAATTTATTAACAGTATGAGAGGTGTTAATGAAACTTCATACTGTATGGGCGGTATGGGAACTTAGACGTGTAGATAAGTTTAGATGAGTACTATAGTCTAAATAGCTTGGGTAGTTGTAGCTATAATAGACTAAGTATAGAACATTAGGCGTGCACTATAGATGAAAGGTGAGGAGAACTCAAGAGAGAGTGTACACGAATATGTGTAATCAATAACTGAATTTTATCGTGATAAATGCTTGCTAAATATTTTTAAAATACTGTTAGTCTAACCAAGAAGAGACAAGAATATGTGTCAAAAACTATCATTTAAAGGTCTGCCAATAAACCATATGTAGTAGCCCAAGATGTAAAGATCATTGAAGGAGACAACTGAACTAGAAGAAAACATTGAAGATATAAATGACGAAGATAAAGTTAACAATGAAGATCCTCTTGATGTTCTTGCAATGAATGAAAAAGCAATGGATAATTTTGAGAAGGCATAATTACACAAAAATTTGAAGGGCACATCAAGAAAATCAATAATTAACCAATGCTGAATTATCAATCTTTAATATTTTCAGTTTATCCCCAAGAGGTTTTGAGCTCCATGATTATGAGAAAAATCAAGCTTCCCTACCCTCATATGTTATAGATTTTGAAGATGTTGAACACCACATTCCGTTTTTTATTGGAGATGTAATTTTTTACAAGGAAACAAGAAGAAAGCAATAAAGGCTAAGGAGAAGTCACACTCAGAAGATGGCCTAATAATTCAACAAAAACCACTTAGGATGCAAGATCCTATGTTAAAAAGGTTGACAAAACCAACAATAAAATGTCTCAGTAAATCTCTTCCCTTTTGTTCTCAATGATAAATTTAATTATTTCGAATATAAGAGGAGTTGCTAAAAAATCCTCTAATAGAAGACTCAAAATTATTTACAAAATTCGCAAGGTTACTTTCGTACGTCTTTTAAAGCCAAAGGTGGATGCATTGAAAATTAAAATTTTAGAAGAAAATAGGGGTTTGAAGGTTGCTGTTGCAATGAATGTGGTAAAATTTTGATTTTTTGGAGGTTTAATTCGGAAGTTTAGTATATAGCAGATCATGAACAACACCTGACTATCCAAATTTCTCATTCGACTTTAACAACAAGTCTCTTTTTTACTATTGTCTATGCCAAATGTTTTAGAGCAGAGAGAAAAGCGCTTTGAGATCAAATGGTGATTTTAACTGGTACTTCTGGGAACTCTCCTCATGAAATAATAGGAGATTTTAATGTTGTTTGTGATCAATCAGAAAAGCTTGGAGGAAATGATGATGACCTCAATTCAATTGAAGACTTTCACATTGCCATTGAAGTTCGTGGCCTTATTGATATTGGCTGCTCAGGTACTAGATACACCTGGTGCAACAATAGAAAATAAGATGATCTCATCATGACAAGGCTTGACAGGTGCCTTTACAATAACTAGTTCCTAATTCAATTCTCTCATTCTAAAATTGAATACCTTAACAAATTATCCTCAGATCACTTACCTCTGCTTCTCTTTATTAAAAATGAGTTGGAAGTATTCCCAAATAATTTTAAATTATAGAAGATGTGGTGAAACCATAACCAATTTCATGTTTTAATGCAGAATTATTGGAATGGGGAATTAACTTGTCTTGGCATGAAAAGGGTTGTAGTTAAAATCCAAAGATTTAAAGGGTCCATAAAAAATGGAATAAAGGCACCTTCAAAGATGTTTTTCAGACTGTAAAAGACTTGGAGGATGAAAATATTCAATGGGAGCTAAAATAAGAGCTTGATAACAATGATCTCAATAGGGAAAGTATACAACAATGTAAAACAGAACTAATGTTAACATATAATAGTGAAGAAGAATTTTGGAGAAAAAAATCTTCTATAAAATGGTTGAAATTAGGGGATGTAAATACCAAGTACTTTCATAGTTGTGTGAAGGAAAAAAATAAGAAATTAATGATCCATTCCATCCAAGTCAATAATGGTCAGTTGTTGAAAGATGAAAATGATATCAGAAAACACATTATCCATTTCTTTGAGGGACAATTAACTAAAGATCAACAGATTGTGTTCGTGGATGTTGAAGACACTATCCTTAAAATTATATCCTCTGAGTCTAATAATATTTTAGAGGATTTTACAAATGAAGAAGAGGTGTTAACTTCTACAAAATATCTCAATGAAGACTCTTATCCAAGGCCTTATGGCTTTGGAGGTTCTTTCTATAAGTAATGTTGGAATATTATTAAGATTGATATAGTCGATACTATCAACAGTTTATTTATTGGGAAGGATATTCCTCAGAGTTAGACTATCACTATAATTTTTCTATTCCCAAAGATCAAAGTCCTAAAACATGTGAAAATTTCAGGCCAATCATCTTATTCAAATTCTCTTTCAAAATAATTTCTAAGATTTTGAATAACAAATTGTTTAAATTTTTTCCTTCTATTATCTCTCCAAATCAAAATGGATTTATTAATGGGAGGTCAATCCAAGATAATTTTCTTCTTTTTAAAGAGATGGTACATAAGTTATCCAATAAATCTCATGGAGGAAATGTAATTTTGAAGACAGACATGGGAAAAATCTTATGATAGTTACACTACGTTTCTTGATTTTTAAGAGCATTTAGCTTTAGGGAGAGATGGATTCATTATATTTGGAGAAGCATCTCCAATAATTGGTTCTCCATCATCATTAATGGAATCAATAGTGTTTTTTAAATCCACTAGAGGCCTAAGATGAGGGGATCCTTTATCCCCTAGTCTTTTCATTATTGTAGCTGATTATTTGAGTAGAGGTTTGAATAACGTAATGTCTAAAGGTTTCATTAAGCCTTATTATTTGCCTAGTGGCAGTCTGATGATCTCCCATCTAGTTTTTCTAGATGATATGATCATCTTTTATAGAGGTGACACGCATAACCTTCATAGAACAAAGGATTTCCTTTTCAAATATTGCAACATATTAGGCCAAAATATCAATATAGCAGCCCTCAAGGTAAGGCTATAGTGGAAGCTTACACTGGATTAAAATTCAAATATCTCCCTCTAAAATACGTTGGATATACTCTATTCAGGGGAAGAAATAAGGTTATTTATTATCAGTGCCTTATTCAATTATAAGAAGCAAAATATCAGGATGGCAGTCAAAGCTTCTTTCAATTAGAGGAAAACTCATTCTCTTGAAGCATGTTCTAGCATCCATTTCATCATACCTTCTTGCATCCATTTCTCCTCCAAATGCAGTGATAACTAAAATTCATAGGCTCCTTAATAAATTATTATGGAGTGGAAATGAAATTGAAGGACCTAAATACTTGTGGAAGATCTATGAATATTTAAGTAGAAGCATAAAAAAGGGAGGGCTTGGCTTAATGAACTTTAATGCCTTATTTAAAGCTTCTGTAATGAAACTCTATTGAAAATTTTTCACTGAAAATTCTCTTTGGTCCAATTTTATGACTAATAGATACAAGAACGATAACTTTTCGAAAGGACGATCCCTTACATGGAGAAGTTATGATGGGAATTAAAGATGATTGCACTGCTCAAATGGATATATAGAGTATCAAGGGATATGGCTTCCAGAAACATCAGGTGATTTAATAATTTCTTCTGCTTATGATTGTGTTAATAGTCATTATTCCATTTATAGAGTCTTTTGCAATATTTGGGATCATAATATACTTAAAAAATGTTCAATTGACATGTGGAAACTCTTAAATGAAGTTTTGTCAATTTATGAGAACATCCAAGATCTTTAAATTAGATTATGCAGGAGATATAATTCTTGCCACATGAACTCAAAAACAATTCATCGTCTCTTCTTATTCCGCCCAAATACAAAGCCAGTGTGGCAATTATTTTATTGATCGATGTGATTTTAAATTAGCACTTAAAATATTCAGACTTTTCTTTGTAGTTGGTGGATTAAAATAGGCCCTTAATATTATAAAATTTTCATTGGTAAATCAAATTCCCATTATGGTTTGTTGGGAAATTTGGAAAGTAAGAAGCTAAAGGTTTTTTGAAAATGCAAATTTCACTTTCAAATCAATTATTATCCAGTCTTCAAACATGACCTCTAGAATTTACAAAGGGATAAGTTTTAAACATGGAATTAATTCATTTGATAAAGGAGTTAAAGAAGCTTTTGGCATTAAATGCATTAGAAAAACTCACTTGATCAAAGATATTCATTTTTAATTTTCCTCTTAAATCATGCCTGGAATTGAATGTAGATGGGGCATCAAAAGGCAATCCTGGCGGGAGATTATGTTTGCTTTAGCTAATTCAGAGGGTGTGGCATTTAATTAAAATCTAGATATTAAAGGTCTTAGAATGGGTATCCAAGTCTACATTGATTTTAATATTAAGGAGGTATTAATTGAATCAAACCCTATGTTTGTTGTTAATTTGATAAAAAAGACTTGGAAACCTCATTGGGCCCTCAGAAAATATGTGGAATAAATAAAAACAACATAATATGTTTTCTTTGAATCACTATTATAAGGAGTCAAATATAGTATCTGATGCTCTGGCTAATCATGGTATTAATCTTTCTTCTCTTCTTATCTACAAAAGTTCCATGGAGCTCCCTAAGATGGTAAGAGGTGCCTACATGCTGGATAAATTGGGTTATCATTACATGAGATCTACTTCTTATTTCATTTTGTAATGGAGTTAAAATATAAATCTCCAAGTTTATTTTCCATTGCTTTTATTCTTTGTAATGGGGATATTTATAAATCCCCACATTTATTGTTTTTAAAAGTTAACTTATTAGGCTCAATAATCAACTTTAAAGAGTAGAATTTTATCTTTTGAGCTTGTAAATTCCACTAGAGAGGCTATTTCTCTATTATTCTAATAAAACTGGTGGGGGTACCGTCCCTTATCTTTTAAAAAAAATTGTTCTTTATCATGCTTTCATGGAGTAGTTTGACTATGATTTGCTTAATGGATTCTTTTTGTATATGCCTCCACACACATATGCACGAGATCTTTTGAAATTTAACTTCAGATGTATATTTCATCTTTATGAGATGTTCTCCCATTAATTTTGTCATCTAGATATTTTGTGACTATGGGGAATTTGTGTATGTAAGAACCGTTTCCAGTGAGCTTTATTTGAATTGAATTAAAAATAGATGAGGGTACACGAGAAAGGGCTACGAAAGGAGATAATATCCTTTGCGGGAAAGATACCATTGGAAAGAGACTATTGAAAATATTAAAGGCAATAAAAATAAAAATAAAATGCCCAATGCCAATGCCAATGTAGTTTAGTTTGTTTGATCTTTTAAAATAAATAGATTCAAAAGAATTGAGAAAAGAGAAGAAAAGAAAATATGTAATATGTTTATATTTTGAGGTTGTTTAGTTGAAGATAAATTGGTTTATAAATGAATCCTAGCCATGTTTATTTTGTCACGACTCTATTGATTTGTATAATCATCAAAATTCTAGGCATGTGTAAATTGTGCTTATTTGTTCTTTGAGTTCACTTTATCTTGTCACATGAGGCTAAATCTAAGTCTGATAAAGTTTTGAGATAAAATAGAACTCTTTGAATATATTTAAGTGATTGGGTCATAATTCTTTTGTATCTAGTTTACACCCTTTTACTCTGTTTACCACGTGTTTATTTAGACACATTTATTCAATATGACCGGGAAAAGCTTATTGTGTTTAGTGTCTTGTGTGGTGTTCATACCTATATATATGGTATCATTTGTTTTGAGTATTTTCTTTTACATCCAGTCCTTGCATGTTATTTGTTCATATCAGTATCTTTCTTGTTGCGACTTTTCACTGACATCCCATGCTTATTCTAGTAAATTATTTTTGGTATCATTTTGCTAACGCATGAGAGTTACTATCAATTGTTATTTAAGTGGATTAATTGGCCTTGTCCTACCAAGTTTCTTTGTTGTTCTTGTATCACTATACACAAATGTATAATATACTTATTTTCTCTTTTATTCTTATCTCTTGTTTCATTTAGGGGGAGAATGGTTTAATCGGGGACAAATTAATTATTTTATGCATCTTAACATATCTCTATTCCTGAACAAAAAAGGGGGTAGAAATGATATTTAACTCTTTTCATTTGGGGATATCTAACTTAGGGGGATACGCCCTTTCTTTGGTAGACATTTTTAGACAAAGGGGGAGGATTTAATTATGCAATTTGTAGTGTTATATTCTCTATGAATTAATGGTGTGTTTAAGCATGCAAGTTTGCAACCATGCGACAAAGTTTTAATGGAAGCAACGATACTCAAATTATGTGTTGGTCAAGTGTCTGTATTTTTTCCTCTTTGGGTTAAGATTGAGTCTTTTAGATGACCTTGATGGCTCATAGGTATTTTTATTTTTGGTTTTATCCTAGAATAGCCAAAAGGGAATATTTGTAAGGACAAATATTTAATTCAGTCAATTTGTATCTATTGGCTTAATTTCGGACAAAACACTTTGATCCAGAGTATACAAGTTGAGTTAATGACCTTTTAAGCCTATGCCATGTCTGTTGAAGACGTAGCGGCCAAATCAAAGAGATCACATTCCTATGTCGTGTTTTGTGCCACGTTTCGTCACCAAAGGTCCAATGATCTCTCAAGTATGAATGAATATTTTATGTTGAGACTTGAACAGTTATAATAAGATTTTTATTTGTTTGTGATGTCATCTCATTAGAAGTCTCGTTCGAACGAGACTTATAAAGATATGGCATGAATCTAAAAAAACTTATTTTTTTATAGCAGTTTCTTCTCAACTCCTCACTGCTCTCTTATCCACTTCATGTAGTGCGAATGGTAGTTTTATCAAGGAACTTTTTCATGCTTTAGAGATAAAATCTCTCTAAAAAAATTCATCAATGTTTGTTAATCATTTATGATTAATTTTTATCAAATATAAACCCAAGTTTACACACAATTTTTTTAAGATCATGTTTTGGCACTGGGTTTATCATTCTCTAAAATTATCGAGGATTATTTTTTAGAGATGATTCCATGTTCATTAGTTATCATATGGTGGACTCCGTACGAGGGTTGTTGTGACACATCAATGGACTCTGAGACATAGGTGGACTCCTACATTGTCACTAAGTAAAGGTTGATGTATCGAAGTGATTCAAGGATTGCGAGGGCGTCGAGTCTTTGTGTAAGTACTTTATCTTGTCCTTTTGTAATTTTGTACTTAGTGGACTTGTGGCTTGGCCGTCTAAGGATTTTCTTGTTGTGGGTTTTCCTCATACATCAGGCGTAGTGATTGTTTATT